>JAHYIQ010000056.1:0-717733 GCA_030673865.1 Melipona bicolor | reverse complement strand
TATCCTTGAATTAGGTGAATTTCTGATAAATTATTGGAAAAATATTCTCCCAAAATTCTACTCTCCAACACTTAAAATGTCGAGAAACGTACAGAAAAAATCCTTCAACTAGGTGAATTTTTGATAAATTATTGAAAAAATATCTTCCCAAAATTCCTACTCTCCAACGAGCTTAAACTGACACGAAACGTGCGAAAAGGTTGACCTTAAACTAGGTGAATTTCTAATAAACTATTAAAAAAAATATCTTCCCAAAAATTCTACTTCTCCAACGGACACTTAAAATAAACGAAGAAACGATATAGAAAACATGACATAAAGATAAAGAAAAATTCCAAAAAAATATATATCGCTCCAAAAATGCCAAAATTCAATTGGACGGGAAAACCCCCAAAAAAATTCAAACAAGTATGAGAAAATTAACTTGCCCCTCCAACCTACGCAATACGAATTTTCAAATATTCGTAAATCAATTCAAATCCAACAAATTCCAACAAAAACTACTCCGTTCAATTCCATTCGATCAAACATACTCGTATTTTCCACCCGTTCGCCCAACGCCCCTTCCACACCCATTCGCACGTACGAAATTCCTTCAAAATAAAAATCACAAAAATAATTCAACTCTACTCTCTTAAACTACTCGAAAAACCGTGCAAATTCCCTCGGAAAATTAAACCAAAAGTCCAATCACTCGACGAACAAACAAACAAAAATGTCCCAAAAATTTCACGAAATACTCCCCAAAAAATATATATTGTCAAAAAAACTCAAACAATTTCACTGAAAACGAGAAAACTCCAAACAAACGCCAAAAATATTATTTCCTTAAAAAACAATTCCAAAAGAATCAAACAAGTTGAGGTACACTGACCACCGCTTACCCGTCCGTCCTATGCGATGCGGAATTTCAAATATTCCTAAATCCCTTCAAATCCAACAAATTCCGACAAAAAATACCACGTTGTGTCCCATTCGACGAAACACACCGCTACTTCTTACCTTTTCACCCCACTCGCACGTACGACAATTCCTCCAAAAAAAAAATCAAAAAAATAATTCCACTCTACTCTCTCTCAAAATACTCGAAAAACCATGTAAATTCCCCCGGAAAATTAAACCAAAAGTCCAATCCCTCCACGAAAAAACCAACGAAAATGTCCCAAAAATTTTCAAAAAAAAATATATGTCCTCCAAAAAATCCCGAGAATTCAATTGAAAACGAGAAAACCCGAAAAAAAATTATTTACTTAAAAAAGAATTCGAAAAGAATGAAACGAGTTGAGATACACTGCCCACCGTTCCATTGTCCATTCTACACGTATACGTTACGTTCCGAAACTATACGATCGCCATAAATCGTTAAAAATCAATTAAATTCCAACAAAAACTCCCTCGATTCCATTCCATTCCATCCAACACACCCCTATTTTCCACCCGTTCGCCCCACGCCCCTTCCAAACCCACTTGCACGTACGAAATTCCTCGAAAAAAAATCACAAAAATAATTCGACTCTACTCTCTTCAAATACTCGGAAAACCGTGTAAATTCCCCCGGAACCTTCCAAAAACAACCGATCCTTCCACCAAAAAACAAACGAAAAAGTCCCAAAAATTTTCAAAAAAAATCCAAAACCACTCCCGATACCCTCGAAAAACCTTCCGAAATACGTACGAGAAAGTTGAAAAAAAAAAAATTTAAAAAAAAATTACAACATTTTTCGGTCTCGAACCTGCGAACGTTGCGATATACACCGTATACTGCCGGTCGCCACTTTCTTCCTTCTTTTAATCAATTATATCTTAACAATTACATATCCAATTACACATCGCACGACGCCTAGACTCATGCAGATGCTTGTTACCGGGAGCAAAATCACCCTTCTAGACCGGGCCAGCATCGGCCCAATCTAAAAGGAGCCGCGACCCACTCTGCCAAGCATAAACGTCGGTGACGCTACGCGCGCAGCCACATCGCGGCTTCTAAAATCGAGCGTTCAAATCTTGTAGTCTTGAAACCGCAAGGTCACCGCAGACATGGTTTCGCTATTGCGACCATAATTCTTTCAATCGCGGTACTGTAAATAATAATAACGATGATTAATAATGATTAATGATGATTAATGATGATTAATGATGATAATAATGATAATAATAATAACAATTATAATTATATTTAACTCTGAACAAACCACAAAATATATTTAATATTTGATAAATTGCAAAAAAATCTCGAAAAATTCTTCTTCAAAAGTTAGTCTCAGATGTCTTAAAATGTCGTGAAACGTCCACAAAACTTGAACAGAAAGTGCGTAAAATTTTAAGAAAAACTTGAAAAAAATTCCTCTAAAAAAAAAAAAATAAAAGAAAAAATAATTCGACTCTATTTTCTTAAAACACTCGGAAAACGATATAGATTCCCCCAAAAAACTAGAAAAAAACTCAATTGTTTAACGAAAAAACAAACGAAAAGGTCCCAAAAATTTTCGAAAAAAATCCGAAACCACTCCCGATACTCTCGAACGAGCTTCCGAAATGCGTACGAAAAAGTTGAAAAAAAAAAATTAAAAAAGAAATGAAAAAAAAGTTTACAACATTTTTCGGTCTCGAACCTGCGAACGTTGCGATATACTCGTATACTGCCGGTCATCACTTTCTTCCTTCTTTTAATCAATTATATCTTAACAATTACATATCCAATTATACATCGGACGACGCCTAGACTCACCCAGATGCTTGTTATCGGGAGCAAAATCACCCTTCTAGACCGGGCCAGCATCGGCCCGATCTAAAAGGAGCCGCGACCCACTCTGCCAAGCGTAAAACGTCGGTGACGCTACGCGCGCAGCCACATCGCGGCTTCTAAAATCGAGCGTTCGAATCTTGATATCATGAAACCGATCACACTTTTCTTCGCTACTGCGACCATAATTCTTTCAATCGCGATACTATAAATAATAATAACGATGATTAATAATGATAATAATGATAATAATGATAATAATGATAATAATGATAATAATGATAATAATGATAATAATGATAACAATGGTAATAATAATAACAACAACAACAATAAAAACAATTATAATTATATTTAACTCTGAACAAACAACGACAAAATATATTTATTATTTCATAAATTACAAAAAATCTCGAAAAATTCTTCAAAAGTTGGTGTCAGATGTCTTAAAATGTCGCGAAACGTCCAGAAAACTTCACCAGAAAGTGCCTAAAATTTTAAGAAAAACTTGGAAAAAATTCCTCTAAAAAGAAAAAAAAAAAAAAAAAAATAATTCGACTCTATTTTCTTAAAACACTCGAAAAACGATGTAGATTCCCTCAAAAAACTAGAAAAAAACTCAATTGTTCAACGAAAAAACCAACAAAAAAGTTCCAAAAATTTTCGAAAAAAATCCAAAAACGCTCTCGGTACGCTCGGAAAAGCTTCCGAAATGCGTACGAGAAAGTTGAAAAAAAAAAAATTTTTAAAAAAATTACAACATTTTTCGGTCTCGAACCTGCGAACGTTGCGATACACGTATACTGCCGGTCACCGGCTCTTTCTTCCTTCTTTTAACTAATTATATCTTACAATTACATATCCAATTACATATCGCACGACGCCTAGTCTCATGCAGATGCTTGTTACCGAGAGCAAAATCACCCTTCTAGACCGGGCCAGCATCGGCCCAGTCTAAAAGGAGCCGCGACCCACTCTGCCAAGCGTAAACGTCGGTGACGCTACGCGCGCAGCCACATCGCGGCTTCGTGAACCAAACGTTCGAATCTTGTAGTCTTGAAACCGCAAGGTCGCTGCAAAACGTTTCTTCTTCTTCGCTACTGCAACCATAATTCTTTCAATCGCGGTACTATAAATAATAATAACGATGATTAATAATGATTAATAATGATTAATGATGATTAATGATGTATTAATGATGATTAATGATGACTAATAATGATAATAATAATAATAACAACAACAATAATAACAATTATAATTATATTTAACTCTGAACAAACGACAAAATATATTTAATATTTGATAAATTACAAAAAAATCTCGAAAAATTCTTCTTCAAAAGTTAGTCTCAGATGTCTTAAAATGTCGTGAAACGTCCACAAAACTTCACCAGAAAGTGCGTAAAATTTTAAGAAAAACTTGCAAAAAATTCCTCTAAAAAAAAAAAATAAAAGAAAAAATAATTCGACTCTATTTTCTTAAAACACTCGGAAAACGATGTAGATTCCCCCAAAAAACTAGAAAAAAACTCAATTGTTCAACGAAAAAACCAACAAAAAATTCCAAAAATTTTCGAAAAAAATCCAAAAACGCTCTCGGTACGCTCGGAAAAGCTTCCGAAATGCGTACGAGAAAGTTGAAAAAAAAAAAAATTTTTAAAAAAATTACAACATTTTTCGGTCTCGAACCTGCGAACGTTGCGATACACGTATACTGCCGGTCACCGGCTCTTTCTTCCTTCTTTTAACTAATTATATCTTACAATTACATATCCAATTACATATCGCACGACGCCTAGTCTCATGCAGATGCTTGTTATCGGGAGCAAAATCACCCTTCTAGACCGGGCCAGCATCGGCCCGGTCTAAAAAGAGCCGCGACCCACTCTGCCAAGCATAAACGTCGGTGACGCTACGCGCGCAGCCACATCGCGGCTTCTGAAATCGAGCGTTCGAATCTTGATATCATGAAACCGATCACACTTTTCTTCGCTACTGCGACCATAATTCTTTCAATCGCGGTACTCTAAATAACAATAACGATGATTAATAATGATAATAAATGATAATAATGATAATAATGATAATAATGATAATAATGATAATAATGATAACAATGGTAATAATAATAACAACAAACGACAATAAAAACAATTATAATTATATTTAACTCTGAACAAACAACGACAAAATATATTTAATATTTGATAAATTATACTAGGATAAATAACGCAGTTTTTAGGATAAATTACGCCACGTACGCCAGTAAAATATACGAGTTATTCGCGAAATAATTCAATTATTCCATATAAAATACACAAAATATTCAATTTATTCCAAAAAAGAAAATTCAATCCGGTAAAAGAGAAAATAATTGAATCGGATAAAACAGTAAAAGAGTACGATTCAACAAAAAACATTTTTTCCATACCAAAGAATAAAAGTATCTCGGTTTAGTTTCAACCAGTCTTTCTCAACATATAACGTAACATTCTACAAAAAACGACAAAGTAGTACACAAAGTTCAAAAGTAAAGTATCAAACGACCAAATAATGAAAATAACCTAAACTGAAGTAAAACTAAACTAAATAACACGTACTGAATAGCACAAACTAAAACTACGATCAAACTACGATCGTTCGCAGAAATCATTTCTTGCAAAGACAAGATTCACACTTCTCGACAACTTCTTGCACAATATTCCAACTATTTTCTACCACTCGCTAATATCTTGAATATTTCACAAGTACAAGTTGAATTTTATTCGCTTCTTGTGCTCTTTAGCTTTCATATTGTCGTTGTCACTTGAAATTAAGACAATCAGAGACTGTTTTCAGCGTTCAATTTCGCACGTGAAAATAGAATCCTGTCTTCTTTTCGTCTAAAATCAGCGTTTAAAATCATCGAAACGAATCTCGGTACCTCACCTCGAACATTCACGTTTCCTGTAAATTAACCGATTATCTCATCTTTAAAGCGCAATTGCGTCGTACATCACCTTCAAGACGTAATTGCGTCGTACGTCACCTTTAAGACGCAATTACGTCGTATCGTGTCTGAAATCTTGAAATTCATCTAATCGGTTCACAATCAAGATCTAGTATTTAGTATCTAGCATTTTTTCACGAATGATCGTAAATTTTTTCACGGTTAAGGTTACGTCTCTCTATCGCGACTCGAATATATACTTCGCACGTTTCACGCGTTTGATATTCTTTCACGCTGCGAACGATTTAAACATTTCATCACAGAAACGTCGTCTATTTCATCTCTGTTTGTTTCGCTTCACTTTGTCGAAAGTGAATTTCGCACTGAATGATCGGGACGTTTTCTTTCATTGTTTCTTTCTCGTAACGCATATTGCGTACTTTATCGTGACTCGAACATTTTCTATTTTTCTATTTTTCTATTACACGTACCATTTGTGGAATGTCGCGTGTAGGTGGGACCCGGCCTCACGGCCGGTCCCTAAAAAAAATCTAGTCAAACCTAAACCTGAAACATTTTATTCGTCGATTTACAATTGAAAAAACGCAAGTGTCTCGGGACATAATCTCGAAGGAAACTTGGGAAAATTCTTCTTCCAAAGTTAGTCTCGGATGTCTTAAAATGTGAAACGTCGAGAAAACTTGACCAGAAAGTGCGTAAAATTTTAAGAAAAACTTGAAAAAATTCCTCTAAAAAAAAAAAAAAAAAAAAAAAATAATTCGACTCTATTTTCTGAAAAACACTCGGAAAACGATACAGATTCCCCGAAAAAACTAGAAAAAAACTCGATTGTTTAACGAAAAAACAAAGAAGAAACGTCGCAAAAATTTTGCAAAATAAAGTAAAAACACTCTCAGTACGTACGGAAAACCTTTCGAAACGCGTATAAAAAAGTTGGAAAAAAGTAGAAAAAAATTCCAAAAAAATTCGAAAAATTCGAAAAATATATATTTTTGCTGAGAAAAATGCAGAGAATTCTATTAAAAACGCAAAAAGAACGAATTTGATTGAAATCCAATTAAACAGAAGGAAAAAGGTTGAGTGACCCTGCGCTAGATTCTATCCCAATTGACAGAAAAATCTAACCTAAAAGAAAAATGGAAAAAAATTCAATTTCGAAAATAATTGAAAAACACGCTCGATTGTCGAGAAACTAACTGAATGTTGCATTTATAATTGAAAATCTAACTCAATCTTGCAAAATGATCCAAAAAAGTTGAATCAATCGCGTCGACGTTCCACAGATTTACAAAATACAGTAAACTCTTTGTACGCAAGTTCTTTTAGTTGAAGCTGCTAGTTTTTCTCAAGATATACCTGCCACGTTCCATAAAAACACACTTGACAAACACACACACACACACACAGTATTGCAATAAAGTAGAAAATAAAGTAAAATTCAAGTTATTTCTCCCAAGACGTCGATCGTTCCACTAACGCATAACGTAATTGAATGAAAATCCAGTAAAAGAGAAAATAATTGAATCGGATAATCCAGTAAAAGAGTAGTAAACGAAACACAAAACACTTTTCCATACCAAAGAAGCATAAAAGTATCTTGATTTTAATTTCAACCAGTCTCTTTCTCTCAAGATATAACCTAACCTTTTACAAAAAGCGACAAGGTACAAGTTCAAAAGTAAAGTATCAAACGAACAAATAATGAAAATAACCTAAACTAAACTAAACTAAACTAAACTAAATAACACAAACTGAATAGCACAAACTAAAAGTTGAATTTTATTCACTTTCTACGTGCACGAGTCCACTTCGCTTGCTCTTTCTCTTTCACTTTGTCGTTGTCATTTCACAAATACAAGTTACGTTCAATTCACTTTCTGTCTCTGTGAATTCACTTCTTGCAATACTTGAGTTTTTTATACACTTGAGTTTTTTATACACTTGCTACCATTTTTTATACTCGAATATTTCACAAATACAGGTTAAGTTTCATTCGCTTGAGTTTTATCACACGCTTACTACCATCTTGAATACACTTTACAAATACAAATTGCATTTCATTCATTTCTGTCTCTGTGAATTCACTTCTTGGTTCATCGCTTGAAGTTTTTTTATCGTACGCTTACTACCATCTTGAATACACTTTACAAATACAAATTGCATTTCATTCACTTTCTGTCTCTGTGAATTCACTTCTTGCAATACTTGAGTTTTTTATACACTTACTACTATCTCGAATATTTCACAAATACAGGTTAAGTTTCATTCGCTTGAGTTTTATCCTACGCTTACTATCATCTTGAATATACTTTACAAATACAAATTGCATTTCATTCATTTTCTGTCTCTGTGAATTCACTTCTTGCAACTCGAGTTCCATTCGGTTCCTACTATCTTGAATTCACTTCTCGCGATGCTCGAGTTTTGTCCACTCGCTGTCTCGAATATTTCACTGATACAGATTGAACTTTATTCACTTACTACTATCTCGAATACATATATATTTCGCAAATACAAGTTAAATTTCGATTCGCTTCTTGTGCTCTTTCAGCTTGTCGTTGTCACTTGAGATTAATACGATTAAAGACTGTTTTCAACCTCGCAGATGAAAATAAACAATCCTGTTTCCTTTTCGCAGCGATATACGTCTAAAATCATTCCAAGAATCATTCAAAGAATCATTCAAAGAATCATTCGGTAAATCTTGAAAATTCCTTTCATTTTCTCTTTAATTGCGTCGTATATCACCTTTAAAACGTAATTGCGTCGTACGTCACCTTTAAGCGATACGCAATTACGTATCGTATCGTGTCTAAAATCTTGAAATTGATCTAATCACAGTTCGGAAGATCAAGATCTAGCATCTTTTCACAAATCATCGTATATTTTTGACGGTTGAGGTTATGTCTCTCTATCGCGACTCGAATATATTTCACACGTTTCACGCGATTCATATTCTTTCACGCTGCGAACGATTTAAACATTTTATCACAGAAACATCGTCTATTTAATCTCGTTTGTCTCGCTTCGCTTTGTCGAACGTGAATTTCGCACCGAACGATCGAGTTGGTCGGGACGTTTCTTTCGCTGTTTCTTTCTCGTAACGCGTACTTTATCGTGACTCGACATTTTACTATTTTTCTATTACACGTTATCATTGATGGAATGTTGCGCATGTAAGTTGCGTATAAAAAAATCTAGCCAACCTAATACTGAAACATGTTTTATTCGTCGATTTACAATTGAAAAAACGCAAGTGTCTCGGGACATAATCTGGAAGGAAACGGAAAAACTTGGGAAAAAATTCTGAAAAAAATGTCAAAAAATTCTTACGCGCAAAAAGTTAGTCTCAAACGACCGTAAAATCTTCTGAAGCGTGTAGAAAGATGACGGGAAAGTGCATAAAAATTTGAAAAAAAACTGAAAAAATTCCTCTAAAAAAAAAAAAAAAAAAAAAAAAAATAATAATTCGACTGTATTTTCTTGAAACACACTCGGAAAACGATACAGATTCCCCGAAAAAAACTAGAAAAAAAACTCGATTGTTTAACGAAAAAACAAAGAAAAATCTCGCAAAAAATTTTGCAAAATAAAGTAAAAACACTGTCAGTACGTACGGAAAACCTTTCGAAATGCGTATAAAAAAGTTGGAAAAAAGTTGGAAAAAATTCCAAAAAATTCCAAAAAATTCGAAAAATATAATTATTTTTGGTAAGAAAAATGCAGAAATTCTATTAAAAACGAAAAAACTGCGAAAAACTGGAAAGAAACGCAGAAGAACGAATTTGATTGAAATCCAATTAAACAGAAGGAAAAAGGTTGAGTGACACTGCGCTAGATTCTATCCCAATTGACAGAAAATCTAAAATAAAAGAAAAAAAAATGGAAAAAAATTCAATTTTGAAAAATAATTGAAAAACACGCTCGATTGTCGAGAAACTAACTGGATGTGCATTTATAATTGAAAATCTAACTCAATCTTGCAAAATGATCCAAAAAAGTTGAATCAATCGCGTTCGACGTTCCACAGATTTACAAAAATACAGTAAAATTCTATAAACTGGTTTTGTACTTTTAGTTCAAGCTGCTAGTTTTTCCCAAGATATACCTGCCACGTTCCTTAAAACAACTTGACAAACACACACACACACACACCACCACAGTATTGCAATAAAGTAGAAAATAAAAGTAAAGAACAAGATACTCGGTTATTCGCAGAATTATTCGAATCATTTCTCCCAACCCCGATGTCGATTCTTTCACCAACGCAAAACATAATTGAATCGGATAATCCAGTAAAAGAATAGGAAACGATACGCAAAACACGCTTTTCCATACCAAAGAAGTATAAAAGTATCTCGGTTTTAGTTTCTCAAATATAACCTAACATTCTACGAAAAGCGACGAAAGCAAAGTATCAGACGACCAAATAATGAAAATAACCTAAACTAAACTAAATAGCACAAACTAGCGGCAACTATATCGAAAACCACTCGCTAATATCTCGAATATTTCACAAGTACAAGTTGAATTTTCTTCACTTTCTATCTCCGCAAGTACTTGTTTTGCAATAGTTGAATTTTACACACTCGCTTACTATCTCGAATATATCTCACAAATACAAATTGCATTTCATTCGGTTTCTATCTCTGTGAATTCACTTCTTGCAACTCGGAGTTGTTCCATTCGGTTACTACTGTCTCGAATAGATATTTCACAGGATACAAGTTGAATTTGATTCACCCCGCTTCTCGCGATGCTTGACTTTTATCCACTCACTGTCTCGAATGTATATTTCACAAATACAAGTTGAATTTCATTCGCTTCTTTGCTCTTTATCATTCAGCTTGTCGTTTGTTTTCACTTGAAATTAATACGATTAAAGACTGTTTTTTCAACCTCGCAGATGAAAATAAAAACAATCCTGTTTCTTGCTTTTCGCAGCGATATAAAATCTTCTAAAAATCATTCGAAAAAGAATCATTGAAAGAATCATTCGGTCATTCGGTAAATCTTAGGAAAATTCCGTTTCATTTTCTCTTTATTGCGTCGTATATCACCTTTTTAAAAGTAATTGCGTCGTACGTCACCTTTAAGCGATACGCAATTACGTCGTATCGTTCTAAAATCTTGAAATTGATCTAATCACAGTTGAGAATCAAGATCTGGTATTTAATATCTAGCATCTTTTCACGAATGATCGTTCACAAATTTTTTGACAGTTTAAGGTTATGTCTCTGTCGCGACTCTACATATCTCACACGTTTCACGCGTTTGATATTCTTTCACGCTGCGAACGATTTAAACATTTTATCACAGAAAACGTCGTCTATTTAATCTCGTTTGTTTCGCTTTACTTTGTCGAACGTGAATTTCGCACCGAAAGATCGAGTTGGTCGGGACGTTTCTTTCACTGTTTCTTTCTCGTAACGCGTATTGTACTCTTATCGGGACTCGAATATATCTCACGCGTTTGATATTCCTTCACGCTGCGAACGATTAAACATTTTATCACAGAAACATCGTCTATTTAATCTCGTTTTATTTCGCTTTTATTTTGTTCGAACGTGAATTTCGCACTGAATGATCGAGTTGGTCGGGACGTTTTCTTTCTCGTAAAGCGTAACGCGTAACGCGTAACGCGTACCTTATCGCGACTCGAACAGTTTTCTATTTTCTATTACACGTTATCATTGATGGAATGTTGCGTGTAGTCTAAAAATATTGTAGCGAAACCTAATCCTGAAACATATTTATTGGTCGAGAGTTAGAGATTTAAAGAAACGCAAGTGTCTCGGGATTGATTCTCGGGGTGGATGGAAACATCGGAACCAAAGGACAACGTGGAATAAAATATAAAATATAAAAATAAAATATTTGAAACACACGTTTGGCACAATTGTCCTAGTTTCGTTTGCGTAAAATTAAAAAAAAATAAAGGAACGAATGAATGAATGAATGAACGAATGAAATTTGTCGGACGCGTAAAAAAGCGAGAGTATACGTTAATTGACGAGTAAGCTGCGGTCGTTAGTCTCGGCGTAATTTATCAATGTTAAATATATCTCGTCGTCTTTGTTGAGAGTTTGTGAATGTAATTATTATCGTTGTTATTCTCATCGTTAACGTTATTATTCTTATCATTATCGTTATCGTTATTATTATTATTTTTATCGTTATTATTATCGTTATTATTATTATTTTTATCGTTATTATTATTATTTTTATCGTTATTATCGTCGTTATTGTCACTCGTAGCACCGCGATTTGAAATAAGGATGGTCGCAGTAGGGAGGAAAAAAAAAAGTGTGATCGGTTTCATGACATCAAGATTCGAAGACTGAATTAGCGAAGCCGCAACTGGCGACGCGCATAGCGTCGATGGACCATCGATCATTGCTGCTAAGTAATGATGGGTGGCCTGTCGTCGTTTTGCAGCGACGGGTGGTGTTGGCGGCTCTTTTTAGGCCGGGCGTTCTGCCCGGCCTAAAAGGGTGGTTTTGCTCTCGGTAACAAAAATGGGGGGGGATGGATAGAAGGTCGTGGTCGTCGCCTGGGATGTGATGTGATAATTATAGAATTCGTACTTGACGAAGGAAAGGGAGGGAAGAGAGAAGAAAGTGCCGCTGCCAGAGGAGGAGAGAAGAAAGAGTGTGTTGTACGCGTATATTATTCGATAAAGAAAAATAACACACAGAGGATTGAGAAAAATTGGAAAGTCGACGACGAACTCTCTGGAATTTACATGGGAAAAATTGAATTGAAAGAGAAAAAAAAAAAAAAAGTTTTGAAACGTAGAAAGGAATGATTATTATTAGGTTTTTGACGATAAGAAGAAATACAGGATGAACGGGGATCGATTGGGTAGATTTGAATTTAGTTTAAAAGGACGTATTATTTTGGTAGGAGTGACGACTTTGTTAACGTTTCGGGGGAATTTGCATGGTTTTTCGAGTACTTTGAGAGAGAGTATAGTGGAATAATTTTTTTTTTGAGAAATTTGGTAGGCGCGAGTGGAGCGAAAGGGTAGTAAGAAGAGGTAAAAGACAGGGGTGCGCGTGGTGGAGTGGAATGGAAGGGGGTAGTTTTCGTGGGAATTTATTGGATTGTAAGAGAGATAATATTTTTTAAAGCGTGTAAATGACTGTAGAAGGTATTTACGTTGTTCGTTAGATTGACGTGGTTGACCGAAAAGATTAAAGGTCGGGAGGATTCGTGTGAATTTTATGAAAGAGGTAGTGGTACGTTTCGGGTATTTAAAATTTATGGTATTGTAAAAAAGTATCGTTTGGACGGGTATGAACGTAGAATGTACGGGGTAAATTTGGACAATTGAATGTGCGTGTGTGTGTGTCTGGAAGATTGTTGCGGGGTTGTGGGAGGAGGAGAGGGAGGGTGGGACAGCGTAGTGGTAGAAAATAAATACTACTTTTGTAATTAAATGGCGTTTTTTCGTTGATCGTTGCTTAGGAGACATTCGTAATGGGAAAATTGGGGGCTTGTTCGGGTGGGGGAATGTGTGTAAAAGTGCATTGACACTCGTTTGACGCTGAGGGTGAGTTGAATGAATTTCGGATTGAACGTGAAAGAGCTGTAGATGGATGGAGTGAAAAAGCAGACGAGTGATTTTTTCTCCTGAAAACGTTGCACAGTGTAAATTTTAGTTAAAGAGTTGTATTCGGAAAATGTTAGGCTCGACGATGAATGAATGAATGAATGAATGAAAGAAAGAAAGAAAGAAAGAAATATAGAAAAAAAAAACAAATAAATAAAAAAATACAGAAAAAAAGGAATAAATAAAGAAATACAGGAAAAAAAAAAAAATAAATAAATAAATAAATATAGAAAAGAAAAAAAGAAATACAGGAAAAAAAAAAAATCAAATAAATAAATATAGAAAAGAATACAGGAAAAAAAAATAAATAAATATAGAAAAGAAAAAAACAAATAAATAAATATAGAAAAGAAATACAGGAAAAAAAAATAAATAAATATAGAAAAGAAAAAAAACAAAATAAATAAATATAGAAAAGAAAAAAAGAAATACAGAAAAAAAAACAAATAAATAAAGAAATACAGAAAAAAAAAAGGAATAAATAAAGAAATATAGAAAAAAAAAACAATAAAAAAAAAAAAAAAAAAAAAAAAAAAAAAAAAAAAAAAAAAAAAAAGGAATAAATAAAGAAATATAGAAAAAAAAAAAGAAAAAAAGGAATAAATAAAGAAATATAGAAAAAAAATACAGAAAAAAAGGAATAAATAAATAAATATAAGAAAAAAGAAATACAGAAAAACAAATAAATAAATATAGAAAAGAAAAAAGAAACAAATAAATAAAGAAATATAGAAAAAAAAAGGAATAAATAAATAAATATAAGAAAAAAGAAATACAGAAAAACAATAAATAAATATAGAAAAGAAAAAAGAAATACAGAAAAAGAAACAAATAAATAAAGAAATATAGAGGAAAAAACAAATAAATAAAGAAATATAGAAAAAAAAAGGAATAAATAAAGAAAAGAAAAAAAAACAAATAAATAAAGAAATATAGAAAAAAAAAAGGAATAAATAAATAAATATAAGAAAAAAGAAATACAGAAAAACAAATAAATAAATATAGAAAAGAAAAAAGAAATACAGAAAAATAAAGAAATATAGAGGAAAAAACAAATAAATAAAGAAATATAGAAAAAAAAAGGAATAAATAAAGAAATATACAAAAAAAAAAAAGAAAAAAAGGAATAAATAAATAAATATAGAAAAGAAAAAAGAAATACAGAAAAAAAAACAAATAAATAAAGAAATATAGAGGAAAAAACAAATAAATAAAAAATACAGAAAAAAAAGAAATAAATAAAGAAATACAGAAAAAAAAAGAAACAAATAAATAAAGAAATACAGAAAAAAACAAATAAATAAATAAATAAAAAAATACAGAAAAAAAAGAAAAAAAGGAATAAATAAATAAATATAGAAAAAAAAAGAAATATAGAAATAAATAAAGAGATATAGAAAAAAGAAACAAATACAGAAAAAAAAAAGGAATAAATAAAGAAACATAGAAAAGAAAGAAATAAATAAAGAAATATAGAAAAGAAAAGAGAAATACAGAAAAAAAAAGAAAAAAAGGAAGAAATACAGAAAAAGAAGCAAATAAAGAAAAAGAAAGAAAAAAAACAAATAAATGAGGAAATACAGAAAAAAAAAGAAACAAATATAGCAAAATAAAGAAAAAAAAGAAACAAATATAGGAAAATAAAGAAAAAAAAGAAACAAATATAGAAAAATAAAGAAAAAAAAAGGAAGAAAGAAATAAATAAAGAGATATAGAAAAAAAAAAGAAACAAATATAGGAAAATAAAGAAAAAAAGGAAGAAATACAGAAAAAGAAAGAAATAAATAAAGAAGAAAAGGAAGAAATATAGAAAAAAAAGGAAAAAAAGAAAAAAAGAAATAAATAGAGGAAAAAAGAAACAAATATAGGAAAATAAAGAAATATAGAAAAAAGAAGAAACAAATAAATAAAGAACTACAGAAAAAAAAAGAAAAAATGAAATAAATAAAGGAAAAAAGAAACAAATATAGGAAAATAAAGAAAAAGAAATAAATAAAGAAACAAATATAGAAAAATAAAGAAAAAAAGGAAGAAATACAGAAAAAAAAAAGAAACAAATATAGAAAAAGGAAGAAAAAGAAATAAAGAAATACAAAAAAATACAGAAAAAAAAAACAAATAAATAAAGAAATATAGAAATAAATAAAAACAAAGAAACAAATATAGAAAAAGGAAGAAAGAAATAAATAAAGAAATACAAAAGAAAAAGAAAAAAAAAGAAATATAGAAAAAAAAAGAAAGAAATACAGAAAAAAAAAAGAAACAAATAAATAAAGAAATACAGAAAAAAGAAGGAAGAAAAAGGAAAAAAGAAATACAGGAAAAAAACAAATAAATA
Organism: Melipona bicolor; assembly: GCA_030673865.1. Classification (NCBI taxonomy): domain Eukaryota; kingdom Metazoa; phylum Arthropoda; class Insecta; order Hymenoptera; family Apidae; genus Melipona; species Melipona bicolor. Next base: position 702,085 of record JAHYIQ010000056.1, on the reverse strand, counting down.
AAGAAATATAGAAACAAATAAAGGAAAATAAATAAAGAGAGGAGAAAAAAAGGAAATTTGAAAGAATGTACGTTGTACGTTATCGAGAAAAATGACAACGTATTGTCGAAAATTATCAGAAATATCGTACAACGTAACGCAACGTTTCGTTTTGTTTTAAATATGAATCGATACAAAGTACGACGTAACGTGTACGTTTTATATTTGCTCGTGCTTGTTCCATTCGATTAAACGTGTATCGTCTCGTGTTTTTTACGCCTGGTTCGTCTTGGTAACGATTGTACCAACTTTCGTCGGTTGGGTTTAGGTTTAGGCTAGGGTTCGGTTAGGTTTAGGCTAGGGTTGGGTATAGGCTAAGTTAGGTTCGGTTAGGTTTAGGCTAGGTTAAGTTCAGGTTTAGGGTTGGGTATAGGCTGAGTTAGGTTTAGGCTAGGGTTGGGTATAGGCTAAGTTAGGTTCGGTTAGGTTTAGGCTAGGTTAAGTTCAGGTTTAGGGTTCGGTATAGGCTGAGTTAGGTTTCGGTTAGGTTGGAGGTAACGAGATGATTTTACAAAGAACGATCAAGTGTGAATCGAAGACGGATGACGCAGATTTGCGTTTTTCGTTTCAGTGCTTCAGTCCTATTGACGCAGATTTGCGTTATACGTCTTGGTTGTTCAGTCCCATTGACGTAAATTTGCGTTTTAACGCACTACACATTATCGTCGAGTGACTGAGGTTAGGTTTGGGTTAGATTAGGTTTAAAGTTAAGTTTGGGTTAGGTTTAGGTTTGGGTTGGGTTAGGTTAGGTTTAGGTTTAAAGTTAGGTTTAGGTTAGAGGTAATGAAATCTTATAAATATTTACTGTCGCACTTATACGTACGAATAAAATAAACATGCCAAGACGGATGACGTAAATTTGCGTTTTTACATGTCGGTTGTTCGAGTCCATTGACGTAAATTTGCGTTTTTACGTCTCAGTCATTCAGTCCCATTGACGCAAATCTGCGTTTTAACGAGCTATTGATTATTAATTAGTATTTACGATTTGGTAGCTTTGTCGTGAAACAAACAGAAGAAAAAAAGGATCCATTGATAGGTTTGGGTTAGTTTAAGTTAGGTTTGGGTTAGTTTAGGTTTAGGTTTGGGTTAGTTTAGGTTTAGGTTAGTGTAGGGGATATAGCTTGGACTGTATATGTAAATATTTTCACGACGTGGACTCGGTTCACAGCATCGACAGGGTCATGAGGTTGAGTTTAAGTTTAGGTTTGGGTTAGATTCCAGTCTTTCACGCTTTTCCAACGAAATTGTCTGAGAAAGAGAATGTAACGAAGGTTAAGGTTAGTGTAGGGTTGGGTTAGGTTAGTTTAGGTTAGTGGGACACTGTACACATAAACGTTGCCGTGTGCACTCACCTAGTTTACAGTATTGGCAGGGTCGTGAGGTTTAGGTTTGGGTTAGGTTAGGTTTAGGTTAGATTGGGTTAATTTAGGTTATATTTAAGGTTAAGTCTAGGTTTGGTTTAGGTTAGTGGCACGTAGCTTACACTGTATATATAAACGTCATTCACCCAGTTTACAGTATCGGCAGGGCCATGAGGTTTACATTTGGTTAGGTTAGTGTAGGTTTAGGTTTGGGTTAGATTGGGTTAATTTAGGTTTAGGTTTGGGTTAATTTAGGTTATATTTAAGGTTTAGGTTTAGGTTAGGTTTGGGTTAGATTAAGTAGTCACATCTTTCAAACCAAATTATCCGAGACCATGGAATGAAAGGGGAAGAGAACGTAACGAAGGTTTAGGTTTAGGCTAGTGTAGGGTTAGGTTTAGGTTATATTTAAGATTAAGTTTCAGTCTAGGTTAGTTTAGGTGTAGATTGGATTACTGTTCTCGATTCGAACGGCAAATTTTACAACTTTATTTCATATTGAAACACCTAATATCTGTAATCGTCGTATAAAAGGCCAAATAAGAGAATATTAGTGAAGGGGGCAGCAGTTGCGCTAATATGGTTAGGTTTAGGTTAGATTAGGTTAATGTAGGTTCAAGTTAGTGTAGGTTTGGGTTAGATTTAAGTTATAAGTTAGTATAGGGTTGGGTTAGGTTTAAGTTATAGGTTAGTTTAAGTTCAAGTTAGGTTTGGGTTAGATTTATGTTATAGGTTAGCTTAAGTTCAAGTTAGGTTTGGGTTAGGTTAGGTTAGGTTTAGGTTAGAACAGCAAATTGCACAACTTTATTTCATATTGGAACACCTAATTGTCATATAAAAGGCCAAACCAGAGAATATTGGCGAAGCGGTTAGGTTTAGGTTTGGGTTAGATTTAAGTTGTAAGTTCAGGTTCAAGTTAGGTTTAGGTTAGAGCAATTGCCCGAGACCATGAGATGACGAATGGAATAAGAGAGAAAGAGAACGTAACAAAAGTTTAGGTTTAGGTTAAATTAGATAGGAGCACACCTTTCGAATGAGATCACCAATGGAATGAGGGTTTAGGTTTGGGTTAGATTACGTTAAGTTAGGTTTAGGTTAGTGTAGGGTTGGCTTGGGTTAGGTCTAGGTTAGTTTAGGTGTAGATTAGATTAGTGTTCTCGATTAGAACGGCAAATTGTACAACGTTCATCTGTAATTGTCATATAAAAGCCCAAACGAGAGAATATCGCAGCAGTTGATACGGTTAGGTTTAAGTTGTAAGTTAATTTAGGTTAGGTTTAGGTTATAGCTTAGCTTAAGTTTAAGTTTAGGTTAGGTTTAGGCTAGTGGAGCAGCTCTACGAGTTTCCAACACTCGACTAGCACAAGCGTCGAGGTTCGATCGATCTCCGGCGTTGAGCAAAGCAGAGTGCGGCACGCTGCTAAGTGGTTAGGTTTCAGTTAGGTTAGGTTTAGGTTAGATTTAAGTTAGGTTTAGGTTAGGTTAGGTTTAGGACAATCGCTGTCGATATCTCATTCCTACAAGGATAAAACACAATCCAACATTCCAGAAAGTGAGTTTAGGTTAGGTTAGGTTTAGATTCATCAACCTCTTTCGAGATTTAACGTACAACGAAAACGTTCCAGTCGTCTGAAAAATAGATCAAACGGAGATATTCCAGGTTTAGTTTAGTGTAGATCCATTTGCACCTACGTGCAACATTCTATATATGGTATTCCAAAAAAACGGGTTTTGGGTTTAGGTTAGATTACATTTAGGTTAGGTTTAGGTTTAGGTTAGATCATCAACCTTTCCCCAGACACAATGTACAATAAGATACAAAATATTCCAATGACAAATGTCAAACAAAGATGTTTCAAGTTTAGGTTTAGGGTAGATCTATTAAGGGACCGACCGTGAGGTCGGTCCCATCTACATGCAACGTTTCACAAATAATAAAGTACAAAGTGTTCGAACGACAAAAGATATCTCGACAAAGTAAGAAATCATTCCATGTACAATGTTTCATGAAACGAGTCAAACAAAATACAATTGTACGCAACAAACAGATTATTCCAGGTTTAGTTTAGTGTAGATCCATTTAGGGACCGGCCGTCAGGCCGGTCCCACCTACGTGCAACATTCTACATATGGCACTCCAAAAAAATGGTTTAGGTTAGGTTTAGGTTAGATTTATCAACTTCTCTCGAGGTACAACCTACGATAAAATGTAAAATTAAGTGAAATCAAATACCACATTGAATATTTTCGCTCAAACGCGACGAACAAAGTATCGAATTAACATACACATTGCAAATGTCGAACAAATATGTTCCAGGTTTAGTTTAGTGTAGATCTATTTGGGGACCGACCGTTAGGTCGGTCCCACCTACATGCAATATTCCACAAATGCTAATGTGCAATCAAATCTAACAATAATAACAACAACAACAAAACACGGTAATAACGAAATATATGTCATATAAACAAAACAGTTTCAATTACTTTTTGTCCAAAAAAAAACCTGCAACATTCTACAAATGCTAATGTACAATACAAAATGTTCAAACAAGAGATAGACGTGGTTGGTTTGGTTTAGGTTAGATTTATCAACTTCTTCCGAGATACAATCTATGATAAAATTACAAACTTAAGTGAAATCATTCCAGTATCGAATATTTTCGCTCAAACGGGACAAACAAAGTATCGAATTAACATACAAGTGTTAAACAAAGATTTCAAGTTTAGGTTTAGGGTAGATCTATTAAGGGACCGGCCGTCAGGCCGGTCCCACCTACATGCAACGTTCCACAAATAATAAAGTACAAAATGTTCAAATAACAAAAGATATCTTGACAAAGTAAGGAATTATTCTATGTACAATATTTTATAAAACGAGTCAAACAAAATACAATTGTACGCAATAAACAAAGATCATTCCAGGTTTAGTTTAGTGTAGATCCATTTAGGGACCGACCGTCAGGTCGGTCCCACCTACGTGCAACGTTCTACAAATGGTACTCTGAAAAAATGGGTTTCGGTTTTAGATTAGGTTGAGGTTAGACAGATATTTCTATATTCTATCTACGTGCAACATTCTACATATGGCACTCCGAAAAAACGGGTTTTGGTTTTAGGTTAGGTTACGTTTATATAAAAATAAATGAATGTTTACAAAAATCAAACAAAATATAGTTGTATATGACAAAGATGTTCCAGGTTTAGTTTAGTGTAGATCTATTCTGAGATATCTCTATATTCTACCTACGTGCAACATTCTACATATAGCATTTCGAAAAAACGGGTTTTCGTTTGGTTTATCAACTTTTCTCGAGATATAAAGTACGATAAAATACACGTTATCGTAAACTATAAAATCGAGTAAAAATATTTCAGTCGTATGACAAATGGAATACATCAAACCAACTAAATACAAAATATCAAAGATATTCCAGGTTTAGGGTAGATCTATTTAGCACTCGGAAAAAACGGGTTTTGGTTTTAGGTTGCGTTTATACAAAAATAAATGAATGTTTACAAAACAAATCAAACAAAATACAATTGTATGCAACAAAAAAAGATATTCCAGGTTTAGTTTGGTGTAGATCTATTAAGGGACCGACCGTCAGGTCGGTCCCACCTACATGCAATATTTCACAAGTGCTAATGTGCAATAAAATGTAACAATCGACATATTACAATAACAACAACAACAATGATAATGATAATAACAACAAGAACAAAACACGTTAATAATAATAACAACAATGATAATGATAATAATAACAGTAAGAGTAATAACAACAACAACAATAACAATAATAATGATAATAACAAAAGAGTTGAATAAATAATATACAATGAAGTGCAACGTGTAACGATGACGTAGGAAATTGAACAAATTCGACAAAACTATAAAACAACAAAATGTACAAGTAATGGAAACAAAAAATTCAATTCTCTCTAATTAATTGAAAAACAGTTTCAATTTCCTCGAAAAAGTCAAATTGAAACGTTGACAAATTCCGATACCGCCAAATTAAACTAACATTTACCTAATTATTCGTTTCTTTTCAAACGTTCATTTCGTTTATTTCTTATCGTCAAAAACTCTCCTTTCAATTTCTCCCATGTAATTCCAACATTCACCAACTGATGGCGCCTCCATCCCAATTCCTGTAGCTAATCGCTTGATGGTAATTTATTTCATACAATCACTAATGAGTGGTAAGAAACAAGTGACTCTCGCGTGGTCGGAGCGAAAGCCTACTTGCCGACGCTGTTTTTACTGTCTTATCGGCAGTGGTCGGTACACGTTCCCGACAAGTGCTGCCGACGTTGTTTTTACTGTGTTATCGGCAGTGGTCGCTACACGCTCCCGACAAGTGCTGCCATCGTCGGCTTTTGAACGTATACTCTCCAATCTAATTTATCCATTTCAAATATCAATCGTATCGAGTAAAAAAAACATATTTCAGGTTTAGTTTAGTGTAGATCTATTCAGGGACCGACCGTCAGGTCGGTCCCACCTACGTGCAACATTCCACAAATGCTAATGTGGAATAATAAAATGTAACAATCGACGTATTACAATAACAACAACAACAATGATAATGATAACAATAACAACAATGATAATAACAATAACAGTAATGACAATAATAATAATAACAATAATAGTAATAACAAGAATAATAATAATAACAATGACAATAATAACAAGAGTAATAATAATAACAATAATAATGATAATTATTATATCGTTTAACGTATACTCTCTACCAAATATCAATCGTATCGAGTAAAAGAAACATATTTTAGGGTAGGTCTATTTACACCTACGTGCAACCTTCTATAAATGGTACTCCGAAAAAGTCGGGTTTAGGTTTAGGTTAGATTTATCAACTTTTTTCGAGGTACAACGTACGATAAGATACAAAATGTTCAAATGACAAAGGATATCTCGACAAAGTAACAAATAATTCCATATATAACGTTTTACAAAATATAAAACAAAATACAATTGTACGCAAGAAACAGAGATGTTCCAGGTTTAAGTTTAGGGTAGATCTATTAAGGGACCGACCGTCAGGTCGGTCCCACCTACATGCAACCTTTTATAAATGGTACTCCGAAAAAATCGGGCTTAGGTTTGGGTTAGGTTTATCAATTTGGATCAACTTTTTTCGAGATACAAGGTACGATAAGATACAAAATGTTCAAATGACAAAGGATATCTCGACAAAGTAACGAATAATTCCATATACAACGTTTTACAAAATATAAAACAAAATACAATTGTACGCAACAAACAGAGATGTTCCAGGTTTAAGTTTAGGGTAGATCTATTAAGGGACCGACCGTCAGGTCGGTCCCACCTACATGCAACCTTCCATAAATGCTAACGTCTAATGAAATCTAACAATCAATGTACTAGAATAATAATAACAATAATGATAATGATAATAATAACAATGACAATAATAACAACAACAATAATAACAAGAATAATAATAATAACAATGACAATAATAACAACAATAATAATAATAACATTAACAATAAGAATAACATCAACAATAACAACAACAAGAATAATAATAACAAAAGTAAGAAATAAACGAATCAAACAAAATACAATTGTACGCAATAAACAAAATATCAATCGTATTAAGTAAAAAGAAAGATATTCCAGGTTTAGTTTAGTGTAGATCTGTTTAGGGACCGACCGTCAGGTCGGTCCCATCTACATGCAACATTCCACAAATGCTAATGTGCAATAAAATCTAACAATAATAACAACAACAACAATGATAATGATAGTGATAATAATAATAACAATAACAACAACAATGATAATAATAATAACAAAATATATTTCATACAAACGAAAGAGTTTCAACTATTTTTTGTCCAAAAAAAACATGCAACATTCCACAAATGCTAACGTACAATAAAATCTAACAATCGATGTACTACAATAACAATAATAATAACAACAACGATGATAGTAACAATGATAATAATAATAACAACAACGGTGATAGTAACAATGATAATAATAATGACAACAATAATAATAATAACAACAACAATAATAATAACAACAAGAATAAAATTGATCGCAGATACTGTTCGAGAACGCAACGACACGCGTTTTTTATATTTTTCAACTTCCAACGCGAAGCCGTGCGTTTCATTGGTCAAACGCCACGATTATTCGCTAAATTTCTCTGTTTTTTTTCACTCTACCAGTGATTTTGCACTTTTCATTTTTCTTCCAAAGGTTGGCAATGATGCCCCTGAATCGATCGACAAGAGATACAGAGTGAGAAACTCGTCTCAGTGGGAAAAATTAGCAAAGTTCGTAACTAAGTGAACGTGTGGTCAAGATTTTCAGCTCTTCGTATTATTTACCAGCAACGATCAACTTTTTAACAAATGGCTACTCTCGAGGATAAGTCTCTCTGGGAAGATGGAGAGGTATGGCTCTCAAATTCGTACAGGTTAGGATGACACGAGCACGTTCGAACGCGCAGACCAATGACTTGGTACTTTTGACACGATGTAGTAGTTTTATTTATTTCTTTATTTCTACGAACTACCTATCGATAGATGTGTAGACGAAAATGGAAAACGTTTCAATTTCATTCTTTCAGGAAGCTTTGGGCGAAGATGTCTGGAGAATGTCCACGGACGAGATTGTATCGCGTACGCGTTTGTTGGACAATGAGATAAAGATTATGAAGAGCGAGGTGATGCGTATTTCTCACGAACTTCAGGCGCAAAACGACAAAATTAAGGAGAATACGGAAAAAATTAAAGTAAACAAAACTCTGCCGTATTTGGTGTCCAACGTTATAGAGTTGTTGGACGTGGACCCTCAGAATATGGGGGAGGAAGACGGTGCGGTTGTCGATTTAGACGCACAGAGGAAAGGCAAGTGCGCGGTTATTAAAACCTCCACTCGTCAAACGTATTTTCTACCTGTGATCGGATTGGTCGACGCCGAAGCTCTGAAACCTGGCGACTTGGTCGGCGTCAATAAAGACAGCTACCTCGTTCTCGAAACGTTGCCCGCCGAGTACGACGCGAGAGTGAAAGCTATGGAAGTGGACGAAAGACCCACGGAACAATATTCGGACATCGGTGGCTTGGACAAACAAATTCAAGAATTGATAGAAGCTGTCGTTTTACCCATGACGCACAAGGAGAAATTTGAAAATCTCGGTATTCAACCTCCTAAAGGTGTGTTGCTGTACGGACCACCGGGAACTGGTAAAACTTTGTTGGCCAGAGCCTGCGCCGCGCAAACCAAATCTACTTTCTTGAAATTAGCCGGGCCTCAACTCGTTCAGATGTTTATCGGAGATGGCGCGAAATTGGTGAGAGATGCATTTTCTCTCGCGAAAGAGAAGGCACCTGCGATTATTTTCATAGACGAATTGGACGCGATCGGAACGAAACGATTCGATTCCGAGAAAGCTGGCGACAGAGAGGTACAGCGTACCATGTTGGAATTGTTGAATCAATTGGATGGATTTAGTTCTACCGCGGATATCAAAGTGATAGCAGCTACGAACAGGGTAGACATCTTGGATCCAGCTTTACTCAGATCTGGTCGTTTGGACAGAAAAATAGAATTTCCGCATCCGAACGAAGAAGCTAGAGCTCGTATCATGCAGATTCACTCGCGAAAAATGAACATGTCTCCGGATGTTAATTTCGAAGAATTGTCAAGATCGACCGACGATTTCAACGGTGCCCAGTGTAAAGCTGTCTGCGTGGAAGCGGTACGTGACGTTGCGGCGACGTTGAGTAAAGTCGAGAGAATTAATCGGTTTGTTTCTTTTTCTGCAGGGTATGATAGCGTTGAGACGCAATGCAACGGCAGTTACGCACGAAGATCTAATGGAAGCTATCAACGAAGTTCAGGCAAAGAAGAAGGCTAATCTCAACTATTACGCTTGATCTGCTTTGTTCCAACGTTTATTTTTACGAGATACGTCGTTTTAACCTCTCTGAAATTTTCGTTATTGATACATTTACATAACGTGTGCTTACAACTTCGTGTTGCATCGTGTCGTTAATGTATAATTTCAATTATAAATGAATGAAACCTTAACCTTTCCGCTATATTTTCAACATTATTCGTTTCTTACAATATCTGTCGAGTACAAAATAATCTTTTTCTCATTCAAAATATTCATCGTCTTCTGTGGCTCCTCTTCTTGATTCTACGACGAAAAGGATTTTTTTTTTTTAGTGAAATTCAAAGAATTTCGGTATTTCAAGTATTACTTACTTTTTTGGTCCTTTGACGAAACACCAATCGACCGAAATTGGTTGCCCCAAGATTTCTGTTCCGTTTAAAGCATCTTTCGCTGCTTGAGCTTCTTTGAACGTTTCGTACTCTACCAGAGCGTATCCTTTCAGAAAACCTGTTCTTCTATCCAAATTTAAGTGTAAATTTTTTATTTGTCCAAATTCTGAAAATTTATCTTGAATGTCATCCTCTTGAGCTTCTTCGTGTACCGAATTTATAAATAAAATCCATCCTTCTACAGCTGTAATAACATTCCTCGTAACGTATCGAGTGTTAAACGTTTGATAGATTTTTTTATTTTTACTATGTTTCGTTGCTATGTTATATCAAGTTTTTTGTCATCTTACATCTTTGAGGACCTGGTTCGTCGTCATCTTCCTCGATAACGTTCATCGATTCGTAATGACCAACGTCGTCACGCGTCGACACCAATTCCGCACCGTGTCCTCTACCTTTTCTTCTCTTTGCCTTTTCTTTTAGACGTGCGATACCCTCTAAAAAGTCGAAACGTCGAAACACATCGTCAAAAATTATTATTTATCACTGTAAAATATATATATTTCGATCGAATACTCGATACTTGCTTGATTAAGCAAAGTCGTAAATTAGAGAGGTTATAACAAACGACGCCTTTGCACAACCGCAAACATTGATTAAACTTACGATCGCCTTCGTCGTCAACTTCGAATTCTTCTGCATTGTCGATATCCAGCACGTCTGCCATAACGAACCACTTTTTTTTGCAACGGTAATAACAATAATAATCGAAGCAACTACGTTTGCGATCGTGTAGACGCGAGTAATGGACGCGAAGATGGAAAGCAAATTCCGGAAGCAAAGAAAATACTCCCCTCTCTCACTCGCAGTCGTGCTACGCTGTACAGGTTTGTTCGAACGTGTGATGAACTTTCGGCCGATAGATGTCCCTGTATTGAAAATTTTTCTAGCGTTTTTTCTCAGCAGAACCGATTATACGCCAACCGATGCCTTTAACTTTTTTAAAACTCTATCGCAAACGATAGAAAATTTATAAATTGATTTTTTTATTTATTTATCACTATAGAGATGTGTTTACGATACGAACGTATATATATATATATAACTGACATCGAACATATTAATTCATTTTTTTCTTTCTTTCTTCTTTCTTCTTTCTTCGTTCTTCATTCTTTGGTTGTCAGATATTTTGTTATCAGTTATTTTATCATTCGTTATTAAATATATTATTTGTAGTACGTTGATTGAATTAATTATCATCGTCGTACCTACATTTTATTGATAATTTAAATGATGATCAATCCCGATCAGACCCGTTTCTTTCCCGAAACCTGCCTTTTTTTCATTTTAAATGTACGTTACGTACAAGTGTGTTTAAACGTACGTTTCGTGTTTAGATGTATATATACTTTACTGCCACCATTTCTCGGAAAGTAACGTTTCTCGAGCAATTTAGGTAGACACGAGACAACTAACATTTTCCTTTTTTGATCCTAGGAAAGAAACAGAGTTACCGATAAAGCAAAGCAAAGAAATTTTACACGTATTTTATAATTACTTACATACGCGTATGTATATACATATTTCTTACAAAGTCTGTCGTAATGTCACCAACAAACTCGCGTTTCAAATGTTCGTTATCGAGCATCGCGCCAAATTTCAATCGATTAATGATTCAAATTGACGAGCCATGGAATGTGTCGTTTTTCCTTGAAAAATCTATCGAAACGTGTAACTCGACGACGAATAAAATGACGTCGTTGTACGTATTGAAATTTACGAGCGGAAACAACTAAAAATAATATATATGACGATGCATCCAATCGTCGTGATTGAATCGAAAATATAGTCCAAGATAATATTGTTTGTGTGTAACATGGCAACTACGTCAATGACGGATAAATACTCCGATACTCCGAAAGCCTCGTTAAAAACCACGGAAGATAAAAGCGACGAAAAATCAGGAAGGAAGTTAACCGTTCTTGAATCACACGGGTACGCTATTGGTAAAACGATAGGTGCTGGTTCATACGCCACTGTAAAAGTATGTTGCGTAAGCCATTTATTTTATTGATAGTATTAAAAAAATCGGTATTAGATGTCGGATAATTATTGATAAAAAAAAAAAAATTGTAACGGAAGATTGCCAAATCTGATCGGCACGATTGTCAAGTAGCGGTAAAAATTGTTTCAAAGTTTCAAGCACCTGGCGATTATTTGAAAAAGTTTTTGCCTCGCGAAATAGAAGTCGTTAAAGGTTTGAAACATCCAAATCTAATTCGTTTCCTCCAAGCGATCGAAACGACCCATCGGTTAGTCAATTTGTCGTATCGTTTGATAATTCTACCTGTCGTGTCTAATTTCGCTAATTACGACTTAATCGATACAAATACACATTTGACGTTTAGCGTTTACATCATTATGGAATATGCTCAGTGCGGTAGTTTGTTAGACGCGATAAGGCGCGACACCTTTATCGATGAATTTCGTAGTCGCCGATGGTTTCGACAATTGCTAGAAGCTGTCGCCTATTGTCACGAACGTGGTGTGGTACACAGGTAAGAAGAAATTTAACGAGAAAAGAAAAAGATATCGAGTATCGCGTATCGTGCTCAACTTTTTGTATATAATTTTGTCATTAAGAGACGTCAAATGCGAAAATGTTTTGATGGATCGGAATTTAAATGTCAAATTATCCGATTTTGGATTCGCACGCGGACAGATGAACAAGAAGAACGGTATAGCTCCGTTGAGTGAAACTTTTTGCGGTAGCTATGCTTACGCGTCGCCAGAAATATTAAAAGGTGTTGCGTATTTACCTCAACTGTCCGACGTATGGTCCATGGGTGTGGTACTTTATGCGATGGTTTACGGTCGACTACCGTTTGACGATACAAATTACAGTCAACTTCTAAAGGTACCCAGGTACCCCTTTTACCATTAAAGAAGATTCGATCCGCTCGAGTTCAACAATTCTACCGCGTAATAATTTAATCTCGTTCTTTTACGACGCAGCAAGTGCAAAGCAAAGTTACATTTCCCAAAGAACCAAACGTGTCTCAAGCTTGTCGTTCGCTCATTTCGCGAATACTCGTACCGCAACGGATACGACTGGATATTGATCGTATAAGAAACGATGTTTGGCTTTCTGTGTCTCTTGTCGAAGCTCAGACTTCTACCACTTCCGACCTGTCTTTTATTAAAAAGGTAAATTCTTTGAAATCTTCTTTCGCACGTTGCGTTAATGGTCAACGATATGCTTTGTTAATAATTTTAAAGGATGTATCTGTAGTACGAGATGTGAGACGAACACAGCGTTGAAACGTTCAAAGGCGCAAAGAAACATTCGACTGATGTTGGAGCGCGAATTATTGACGTTCGGTCGTCAACTGATTTCAACGTTTCGTACGTTATAAATTAAGAACGATCGAACATACCGCCGAAATTTAAAATAAATTTCAAAATAAATCTCTCGACGATATTTCCTTGATTTTTTCGTATTTCATTTGTTGTATCGACTGAAATTATGACACGGTATTATGGCACTTTTATTTGCACATGTTCTTTAGTTACTTATATAACGTTACTTTTACAAAGTTTAATGACCGTATTTATAGTTGATATTGAAATAACGGTCCAAGTATTTGTTAGCAAACAGGACCTGCCCAAATGCACGAACCGAGGCAAATACAGTACGTGGTACTGTACGCTTTCAGTCATAACGTGGAATGATACTCGGCAACCACGAGCAAAAGTATCGTACTGATCGCAAAAATGCCGGGAGCGATTGCTTTGTGGATGGTCTTTGTATCGCCTGCAAAATAACACAACGATCCGAATAAATCGACGAAAATCAAATTTTACGACTAACAACAAGACGAAAACGTACCGTTGGTATCGGTTGTTGGTTCCCAACCTAAGCTACGATTGATAGCCATTTTCCATTGTGAATATAGTATATCTCGTTCTAAACGACGAAATACGATCATCTTTAACGACTTACTGTAGTAGTAAGAAAGAATAACCAGTTTCGTTACCGGTACTACCATTTCGAAACGTACCGTTCTCAGTTATCGAAGGTAGAAAGATGTCGCTCGGTGCAGCAGCGTCTATTTTCACGTCCCATTTGCGTATACCGTCTGCATTTCCCGCGGCAATTGCAACTCCAAGCGCGGTAGTTTCACACATTAAAGGCCTTACTTTCTTGTAAAATTTTTCAATCGATTAGATATTTTTTTATACACTCGTAGATTTTGTTCCTTCACTTCACTGTTTCAAGCACTTTCTTTGTGAAAAAAAAAAGTAAAAAAAAGAAAAACAAAGAACAACTTCTTACTTACCAACTGGAATTCCACAAATGTCCGCTTGCATTTGCATCAACAGATTGTTGGTAGTCACAGCACCGTCTACTAATAATTTAGATAAAATTAAACCCGTGTCCTGTTTCATGGCTTCCAAAATGTCTCTTGTCTGAAAACAAACGGCTTGCAAAGCTGCCTTTACAATATGCGTGCTATTAGTGTCTTCGGTAATTCCACATATAACGCTGAAATATCAAATACTTTGCGAGAGATATGTGACAGTAAAATTAACATTTTTTACAGTTCTGATAATTTTATATCGGCGAATAATCGCGTCGATGATTGCGTCGTTATGTTATTTACCCTCTTGCGTCTTTCCTCCAATACGGAGCGTATAATCCAGCAAACGCAGGCACGAATGTAACGCGATTGTCGGTAGAAATTTGTTCGACGAGAGATTCGCCGGACTCTTTCACGTCGGACAGTATTCCAAGATTATCTTTCAACCATTGAACAACGGCACCAGCTATGGCTACAGAACCCTCAAGGGCATATACCGGTGCTGTTTGTGGTCCTAATTGGTAAGCGACAGTTGTCAATAAACCGTGAGACGAATCTACGATCTTCGGGAATTATTTGTCAGTGTATAGGAATACTGTGAGAAAATATTTGGAAAAAAATCAACTTCGTCTCTTACGGCAGTTCCGGTATTGTATAAAAGAAAACAGCCTGTACCGTAAGTGCTTTTCGCTTGTCCCTTTTGTAAACACATTTGACCTACCAACGCTGACTGTTGATCACCCAAACACTGTGCGAACGACAAAGTGCTTATTTTTGTAAATATTTTTCCGACAATTGCAAAACGTAGTAAACAGAAAATACACTCACCCCCGATATTGGTACTCCGGATAAAACGTCGTTCTGTATATATCCGTATATCTCTGACGAACTACGGATCTCGGGTAAAATTTCCGGAGGTATATCAAAAAATGACAACAACGTCGGATCCCACTTTAAAGTTGTGATATTCATTAGCATTGTTCTCGAAGCGTTTGTAACGTCGGTGGCATGAACACCGAAACTTATTCCTCCGGTCAAGTTCTACGACAGTACGACACACACACACACAATGTTTCTCAGTTTTTTCACGTAAAAATGATTTCAATGATGTAAAAAAAAGTGATTCGGCAAATGATCGTTATCGAACTGACCCAAATTAACCAAGAATCGATCGTGCCAAACATACAACGCTGCTGATCCAGAGCCTCGCGAACACGAGGTACGTTCTCTAGCAACCACTTTAACTTTAGAGCACTGAAGTACGGACTAATCGGTAAGCCACAAAGTGGTTTTAAATAGTTTTTATTCCGATTACGTATTTTTTTCAACATGTCATCTACGATCGAAGTGGTTCTCATATCCATCCATACTGTAAAACGGTAAATTTAAAGTTTATTTTTGTTAATATACGTGACAAAGATCGCGAGAAACTTCGAGTCCGAAAAGGGTCTCCGATGGGCGTGTCGATGATTACCTATGGCATTGTATAACGGTTCTCCGGTAATAGAGTCCCATACAACCGTAGTCTCTCTTTGGTTTGTTATGCCAATTGCAATTATATCGCTAGGATCTATGGTAAGCTGTCTTAAATTAAACACAGTCTGACTGAGACATTCTCTGACTGCTTGTAATATTTCTATAGGATCTTGTTCGACCCATCCTTCTTTTGGACACGATTGTGACACAGAGACTTGATGATACGTTAATACTTCGGCTGTATCTGCGGCAAAAACCTAAAATAACGGTACGCGAATAGCAGCAAATTATCGATGAAACGAAGAAAACAAAAAATAGAAGAAATTTTTAGAAAACTCGAAATCGATTAAAGTTTCCTGCCAAAACATGAATTTTCAATGTGAACGACGCGTTCGCTCAACGCGTTGTTCTAAAATTCTAAAGATATATATATATATATACTATATATCGTACTACTGTTTCATTCGTCGTCGCAAACATTGTAAATTATAAACGTTACGTTATCAAAAATATGCTAGAATAATTTAACGATAAAAGTAATCATCGAGCGTTTAATACCAAAAATTTAGCGCTACTTGTCCCTTCGTCGATTGCACCGACGAGGGGTCCGTATCTACTCGTCGACTCATTTTTGTTCATCTCGCAAAAGACGTTTTGTTCCAACACTTTGTCAAAAATCACACGTTTTTTTGTTTATTCGCTGTCAACCGGCAATTTAAATCAGCTCTGTCACGATCGTGAATGTGAGATTGAAGCGTACGAAAGGTTTCGGATTAATGATACAAAAGGGTTAGGTAACTCGTGGAATTATATGGATAAGAACGAGTGTTTCCAACCAAGCGTACGCGTCGCTGGTTGTTTTTCATCGATCGTTCTTCTCCGTTTCGAAAAACGACAACTTTTGTACATCGACGACGTGTTGCGTGTGTGTTGCAAATCGCAAACTGATTACCGGTTTCCGTTTATAGATACACGTTTGACGTGGTATGTGGCACTGCTATTTAAACGCTAACGGTGATCGAATCTAGACGTTCCATAAACTACATCTTACTTTAGAACGTCCATCTACGTGGTAAAAGATGAGCTGCTGAAAGAAGGTACTGTGTGATTGGTCGGCGGAAATGTGATTTTCGCACAAAAAATGATTCTTCTCCGTTTACAGGCAGGAATATCGATTTACCGAACGATTGGTTTTTACGGTTTATATATAGCTTTATGTATATAAATCACAAAGAGAAGAAATCAACAAAGATTTGTCCAACGAGACTGGATTGTTCGAATTTGATAAAAAGTACGAAACGAACAAAGGAACGATACTTTTCGCTCGTACAGTAACGATACGTAACGTATTTGCGAGCATATCTGTGTTTACGTTACAATTTTAGCGTTGTCGATAACGTGTTTTTTCAAATTTAATGCACTTTGGAGTTGGGTCGGAGACTAGAAAATATGGCTGACGCTACGCGTAGAAAGGATCCGATAGAGGGCATTCGACGCGGTGGACACGCAATAGCGTTACACCTCCACCTAAGGCGAAGACGACGTCGAAAAATTCGTCGTTTACGTTGAAAAAAGTGGCAACCGTGTATATCTTTCCTGATATACTTTCGGCGCAATAAACACCCTACCTGTCATCATGAAGAACTAAATGGCGTTGGTAGTATCAAGATCCGTTTGCCGTATTTCTACTCGCTGCCAATCGTTCGAACAGAGACACGAAAATTTCAAGTCAGTGCTGGCAACTTTTTACGTTTGTTATAAGGCTTCATTTTGTCGCGAGGAACGCGGGCAAATATTTTGTTTACCGTTTCTCGCACGTTATTGTTAGGGTTATTAGATTTTGACGGTTACTTGTCGATCCGAGCCAACAACAACGGAATGCTTCGTTCCGAGCAACCACGGAAGCAAACACGTGTTCCTTCGCTTGTACGATGAATCGCGTCGAACGCGCATTATTCGGCGATACGACAACGATATCGACGATATCGCTGCTTTCTTGTTCTCGATATGCTCGGTGCACACACGACCGTGTGTGTGCGCGCGCTGTTACATAAGAAGAGATGAAAATTCTGAAAATTTTATTTTATCGTGAAAATGAATTGGAAATTATTCCGCAAAGTGCAAAATACTGCAACCGTCTTTTTTAACTGTATATATTTCACTTTCTCGTGTGTTACGTGTTGGATGTAACGTTATAACGACCATCGATGTATCATCGAACTAGGAAGAAAGAAACGGTTGTACATGCATTAGCTGAGATCGTTCAATTTGTTTTATCCTTCCTCCGTTGAAAATACGAAACTGCTGTCTTACTGTGTCTGTCTGTATTGTTTTTTTACAGTTACCAAAAAGATGACAGCTGATTCAGAAAAAGATAGTACCCATTGTTTGATATGTAACGGTAAAGTTGGCGTATCTACTAGAAATAGTATACGAATTTTTAACGAAAACTCTGTAACGTCGTCGGAAAAACCACTTTTAGATGTTATTTGTACAGTCTTGGAAATCGATTTGAACGAGGAGAATGTACATTCTCTCGTTGTATGTAAAAAGTGCTTTAAGTTATTTAACGAGGTAAATGGCGAGATGTTAATTGGCGAATCTCGTGAATAATTAAAAAATGGAGATAATTAAAAGGCAATTGATGTTTACAGATTGACGAGCTTGAAAGTCGATTGACAGAAGTGAAATTAGAATTGTTCAACAACTATAAGAAGACTGTCAAAAAGATATCTGACATGCAGAATGAAGAAGAGTACAACGATCATGATTATATAGAAAATACAGAGAGTCAGGATGTAGATGGAGACGTTAGATATGTCCAAAAGGTGATAAATTACGTTAAAACAAAGATAAATTATGTTGTTGTTTGTATGTCGATACATCGATGTTGTAACGTTTGAAAATTTATGCAAGGATGAATCAGAAATTCAAGAGATGGAAGGCGAAGAAGAGAGGTTAGAGGAGGAAGAGGATGAATCGGAAGAAATCATTTTGAAAGTCGAAGATATACCAGAAACGAGCAATACCGAGGAAAGAAAAAGGTTAAAAAGGGCGAAAATTACACCAAAAGTTGAACCTGCTCAAGAACAAGTACGGAAACGATTAATAAATGTACGACGCGACGCCGCTTGTTCAATAACGATGCGTTATTTTTCAGATCGTAGCCAGAGATGGTTCTATATACACTTGTTTGTTATGTACGAACGAAGATGATAAAACTGTAGGAGATCCGAAATCTATTATTGCGCATGTAAGGGGTGTGCACGAAACACGTTTGTATATTTGCGACATATGTGGGGATGACTTTAGAAAAAGAAACGAACTGTCTGTTCATCTTGATGATCATGTTGCTAAAGAGGAAGGAGATTTTCAGTGTGAAATATGTAATAGAATATTTAGTAATCTGCGATTGTTTAGAATTCACAAAAGAATACATTATCCGCAAGTGAAATGTTGGCCGTGTGAAAGTTGCGGTAAACGATATAGGTAAATGTAAACTGTGATTTTATTCTGTGGTGTACTCGCTTAGTTATAAACTTACGTTGTTGCAATTTCTTATTATTTCCGCAGTTCCAGAAATTTATTGGAAGAACATATCAACACGCACACGGGTGTACGTCCATACGTGTGCGAAAACTGTGGCAAAGATTTTGCTTCGAAATACACTTACAAGGCACACGTAAAAACGCATGAAATACGGCCTCGTCCGTACGAATGTTCGCAATGTAACAAAACATTTTTGAGTCAACAAAATCTTAATCAGCATGAAAGAACTCACAATGGTGTAAAGGAATATGTTTGTCACCAGTGTGGTATGATTTGTTAAATTATTTCTTTTGCCTTCTGCATCGAGATGTGTGTTTAAGTATTGAGATAAAAGTGTTCGACTGTTTTTATTATTAAAATTAAGTATTAAAATTCGCATTTGGCGTAATGGTATAATGAAATGGATGGAAATGATAAAATTACAGGAAAAGCATTTGGTTCGCCGCATAATTTAGAAGTGCATAACATAGTACATACAGGTTATAAACCATACATATGCAGAATGTGCGGCAAAGCGTTTGCGCGTAAAGCCGAAATAAGGGATCACGAGAGAACGCATACCGGAGAAAAACCGTATCAGTGTGAATTTTGCGGAGCTACATTTAGGTAAATATCATATATTTGTAAGTATAGAAATAATGTGAACCATACGTGTGACTTTTTATGACTTTTTTTTTTTTTTTTTTTTTAGTCAGCGTTCAAACTTACAATCTCACAAGCGTGCAACGCATTATAACGACAAACGATACAAATGCGATGATTGCGGAAAAGGATTTAAACGGCGAAGATTGTTGGATTATCATATAAAAGCAGCTCATACTGGCGAAAGACCGTACAAATGCGACATATGCACGGCAACGTTTGTATACCCCGAACATTTCAAAAAACATATACGTATACATACTGGAGAGAAACCTTATCTCTGTGAGGTGCTTGTTGAAAATGAAAATTACATATACTTGACGTTCGCGTCGATGTCTCGGTTTTTATTTACGGTTTATCTAATTTACTTTTCTAAAATTTCAGGTTTGTGGCAAAGCGTTTAATAGTCGGGACAATAGAAACGCACACCGATTTATACACAGCGATAAAAAGCCATACGAGTGTCTAGTGTGCGGTATGGGTTTTATGAGAAAACCTTTGTTGTATGCTCATATGCAGGCTCAGGTGAGTTGATACTGTACGTTAAGTTATATATACTGCATTGATGTCGAGATACTGTGTTTCCTATTGTCATTTCTTAATATAAAGACGACGAATGTTCGTTCAATTTTCTTTCAGGGTCATTTAAACGATACCATTGTCGTTAATCAGCCGCGACTTACTACGGAAGATGATCAAGTTATAACGATCTCTGATGGTAACGTGGAGCTTTTAGTCGATGAGACAGAAAATGATCAGGTACTGCTGCTGCTTCTTTATTTTTCATCTCTTACGTTACAGAGACTAACCAATTTTATATTCTGATTATTTTCACAGTTGGATGAAACTGAACTGTACGTGACGGAATTAAAAGACCATGTTATTATACAGCAACAAAACGAAGATCAAATGTACAACGAAGAAGATGTATTAAACATTTCGACAGAGGAGAATGTTGCGGACGAGGACGTAAATCACCTTGTTGACGAAGAAGTACGTAATTGTACCAATTGTTGTACACGCAATCGAGTGTGATACATCGAACGCGTTAAATGTAACAAAAATGTGTACGGTGCGTGTGATATGACCCAAACAACAGATTAAAATATTATTACAATTTTTAGATGAATTTTGCCGAAAATGAAGTAATGGAATGCAAAACTGAAGATTCGGAACAAGTAGAAGAGGTATATAATTATAACGAAACTGAAGACGGGGAAACGATAGTTGTACCAACTACTTCGGAATATAAACAAGTAGAAGAAGACAAAAATGCTGTACGATTAGTGCAAATTCGATTTCCAACGTCGGTTGATGGGGAAGGTCGAAGTTGGTTGAGCTTGGTACAAAACACGTAAATTTTTGTATCGTTGTAATGTGCTGTAGCTTCGTAATTGTGCTGGTTTGCTTCGCAAAATAAATTCCAAAGTCGATATTAATATCGATCGTATATGATATATATGAATTTGACGAGATGACAAAGAAATTTATCTTGTACAAATTTAATAGCAACGTGTACGCTGTATTATTCTTCGATATATCGAACTTGAGTATAATCGACGGAGAAGGCAAATCGACCGTGTCTGTCGTATTATTACGTTTGATACACGGAATTTGTTTGAATCGATCACAACATAAAAATAAATCAAATTGGAAAAAATTTCTGGTATAGAGCGTAATAGCGACGTGAAATTAAACATCTTATATAATTAGTTATGAGATAAGTCAGTGGTATAATTTTAATTGTAATTTAATTCTTTTAAACCGCGTTTGTGTTTCTCACCTTTTGGTATTTTATAATGGCCACTGTGCATAAGTAACGTACTCGAATTAAATCAACAAAAATTAATAGTTAGTTGTAGTATTAACAGATATTCTACCATGTTTGTGTAATTCCTGTAATTCTCGCACTTTTATGAATCATAGTCCACTAAATGTATCTTGTCCATTTTTCTGATAATGATATTTTTTTTTTTTTTTTTTTTTTTTTTTTTATGCATTTAACACGCAAATGACACTTTGTGTAAAAAATAAATTTTCCTAGTGCTAAAATTAAGGAAAGAGTTTTAGTAACTCTGAATTCGGTTTAATTGTTTCAAAGTGCTGCACCAAATTCAAATAAAATTTAAAATAAAAAACATTTATTGCTGTATTTCTAAACTTCCGAAATCAATAATACGTTGCATCGTTTCTATCTAATAAACGTGATATAATTCACTATAATTCACATTTAATTTTTACGTGTTCTTAGATCTTAACATTCTCTATAAATATTAATACAAATATGTACAAATAAATAAAATTATAATGTTCTTAGATCTTGTTCTTTTCTTTATTTCCTTTTTAACAATTTGACGATGTTGTTAAATGTCACTGACACTCGATTCAAGTTATTTAAAAAAAAAAAAAAAAAAAAAACGATTCATCGAACTTCAGGATCAATTCTTATTACGAAAGATAGGAGTCGATAACGATAGGAGTGCGTGCGTTTTACAGAAATATTAATGTACAATGGTGTAAATGATAGGAAATTATGGAGTACTGAGATATTGCATTTAGCGATTAATTGCATTTACGCTATTGTAGCTTGAATCGTCAAAAGCAGTATTTTGTGGCTCTCGATAAATTAAATTAAGCGTGAATAATATTCGTATTCGGAGATCTCTCTATAGAGAATTCGCATCTTAATGCCTCTTTCTTTATCCAGCCCGGTCTTCTTTCAAAACGAACTAGCACGAGAATACTTCATTTTCCTTTTTCAACAAATGAAGTATTTAGGTTCTGATAGTCTTTAAATTTATCGTCGTTAAGCGCGTGAAAATATAAAAATTTTTTGTCGCCGTTCCGGCTTTCTAAAACTAGGATTGAACAGTAAAAAAAAAAACTATTGGTATAGTACGAATCTACCGCTACGCGACGCTAGTAAGATGAAAATAAATTTTCAGTTGTAAAAAAAGCGAATTTAGTGGATTAATTTGTGAATTTTTGTAATTTGCATCTTCTCGATTAGATCTTTGGCTTTTCTTTTGATATCCCGTTTGATATTCGTAACAATGCAGAAATGAATTTTTAAAATTAATTTAAATTTACCGATTTACCGACAGGTGACGCCACCATGCTCAAAACTGTAGCGACTGTCATCTCATCAAGAGAGAGGTCAGCGCCATCTGCCATCAGACACAAACTTCACCATTAGTAAATTCAGAGACTATATGCAAACAATACGCCCTAGACCAACGAGACATCACTCAAAACGTTCATACTTCATATTTAATAATCTTTTTGACACATCTCATGTATTTGTACGAGTCGATCATATCAAACAACCTCTGGAACAACCTTATGAAGGTCCATATCGTGTATTAAAACATATTTCAGACAATGTATTTTTAATTGATTATAAAGGAAAAGAAACTACTATCTCTACGGAACGATTAAAACCAGCATTTATAGAACTACACCAAGAACAGCAACATAAAACCTATAAGAAGACAAATATATCGTCTGCTCGCTCTAATGGATCGAGCGACTTGAAGGGGGGTGATGTAGCGACTGTCATCTCATCAAGAGAGAGGTCAGCGCCATCTGCGTTCGATTGGTCGTTCCGTAGAGAGGTGCGATTTAGAGACATTGAGCAGCGCCAACTCGTAAACTAGCAAAAATTTGTAAATTGATAGTTCAATTATTTAGTTGTCATAGTTATTAAAAATGTTTATACCGTTGTATATATAATCATAAGGAAACAATTGTAAAGCATTCTTCTACCAACATTCATTAAGAGAACTACGTTATTCATCTTTGTAATTTATCAAATATTAAATATATTTTGTTGTTATTCGTTCAAAGTTAATTATAATTATTATCTTTATCATTATTATTATTATTATTATTATTATCGTTATAATTCTTTGTAGTACTGTAATTGAAATAATTATCATAACAGTACCTACAAAACTGTAGATACGACGATGATATTTTAGCTCAATGTGCTAAACGAAATAAACGACTCTGTATTATTTTTATAAAATAATATATTTAATAACGGATAAGAAAATAAATGATAATTTGTCTGATGCCATCTCTATGGCAATGAATAAATAAAATATCAATTTTTTATATTATTTGGCTTGAATTAGAAATTAAAGTTACAGACATTTTGCTGTAAATTAATTATCTTATTTGATAGGCATAAGAAGAATCACGAGATAAAATTTTTCATTTCGCTCCAAGTTAAATAACGTGTATATATCGAAGTATTGAAAGCAATGAAAAATGTGATACGTTTGTATTGTAATTCTCGAACGATGATTGGTCGATCTGTGATATTAGAATATAACGTACGCGTATTAGCGAGAAAGCTTTCACGCAGTAATTTAGTTGGGTAAAAACTGCAATCGATAGCTTTGAATTTGTCTGTAGCGTCGAACGTGTCTACGTGTTTACAGTAGCGAGCATTATTTAAACGAGTTGTTACCTACGTGGTTTTGAGCATGCAGTCCAATCATGTGAGATATATATATATAGATTAGCAGGGAATATATGTATTTGCACGTGCAATAGCTCACGAAAGTATTCGAAAACTTATCACAATAATTGTTTACTATGTTTACCATGTGTGATTCATCGTAGAAAATATTTTGCGTTAACTGTTGTAGAAAATACGATTATCGTGAATATAATATATTAATCGATATTGAAATAAATCTGAAAGTATGTATATACGGAAGTTGTAACACGAATAATCTTATAACATGTAACAAGTGCTAAAGATGATTTTACTTTATGTCAATGTTGAGTAATAAAGTATAATTCGTTGCTACTATTATTACTAAATGTAGCGTGTTGTAGCTTCTATATGCGTTCAAATAATTATTACTATAATCGTAATAATCGAGTATGGTGATATTAAAATTGCAAAAAATGTTTCGTGAAACACGCACATACTAGATTCACAAAAGGGTACTACGGATGTCCGAATCAGGTATAAATGTATCGTATACGTTGTACGATATGTACCGAAAACATTGTCAAGGTTTCCCACGAAATCGGCCGAGCCTTGTTCGCATGCACGCTCGAGCCTCCCACGCCTAAATTAGTAGGCGACGCGAACCTGTTGCGCGAGTTTATTTTTAGGTTAGTCTATTGTCTAAAATCGTGGTATTGAGACGTATCTCTCTCTGTCTCGTGACACTTGTTAACTTTCATGGTCGTCTCTTTTACCGTTTATACCTTCGCTATGTTTAACTTGGTCCAATTAACGTAAGTTATTACGCAATAATTTATCACAACGAATATTATTATCATAATTTGCAATTGAACGTCGTTTGCTCGTCATATGCTCGCCGATAGCTCGTATTACAAACTCTCAAAATGTGTCTCATTTAACCGTGACTATTTGACCATCGTTTTCGATTTCTATGTTACATTTTGTTCAACAATTTTTTTCTAATAATAGTAATAGAATAGCAACGACATCAACAAATAATTTTCGGAAAGGAACGTTGAATTTAAACATGTTTTGCGCATCACGTTTTTTGCGTACTGCGCAGAGTCCTTTAGCTGACGTAAAAGCCCGCCATATTCGATTAATACGAAGGATATTTAAAACTAATAACGAATAATGAGAATTATAATTTTTTCAAATTAGTAGAATTATTAGTAGAATTTTACGGAATGTTCATGGCTGTTTAACGATGTTTATCACATATATTTAATGATTTGTTAATGATTTTTTTCCGCGATTTTCATTTTCACCCTCTTCTTTGGGAAGGATTAGAAAGGCGATAATAGTGGCAAGTGATGCCACGAAGCTCTTTGCATATTCTATTCTGATTAATTTTCTTTTTTGCATTTTCCTTTAATTATAAACTGACTAAAAAATAAAGTCTAACTCTAAAAAATTTTGTAGTAGACTTTCAATTCTTATAACAACTACCATGCCTTTTAAAATCGTAATAATTGTTTGCTAAAGATTTTTCATTCCTTCATTTTACATTCCTTCTTGTTCTTTCCATTGTCCTGGAAATGTTCTTCGCTTAATTCTATTATCTGTTATTATATTGTTACGTGTTGATCAATTAACGAGAAGAATAAAATCTGAAACTTGAAAATTTCACAAGTTCAGGCTTTCCGTTCTTTGCGATTAAGCGCAAATGATTAAAATTTTTCAATTTTTCATCAATTTGTCTTCTTTTCAAATGATCATCATCATCGTCGTTAAGAATAAATTATATTTTACAGATGTCATTCGGCCTTAAATTTTTCCGTGAGATTCCACGATTCCTGTTCGACGAGATATTTCACGATGACATTCACTGAACTACGACAGCACCGGTGACAACGTTTCTCTCATCTAATCGTAAGTCGAATGCATTTTTAGTCCTCCTCTGGTCACTCGATCATGTCGTAGGACGAAAGAAAGATCCGAATCGACACGACATGGGTGAGATTGGTTGTACATATTACGTAGAGGAAGTTTTAACGAGTACAAAGACCATGGCTATGCCAGAATTTCCTTGTATATCCTCGCCTGTTTGAACGTTGATAATAATACATTGATAACTAACCCAAGTACGACATTGACGTATATACCATTGTCGCAACAAAAAGAATTGACAAGAATAATGTATACCTATTGATACTATTGATATATATATATATAGGTATACATCTGTGATTGAAAATTGCTCAATGTATTTATCCAAGTGTTGTTTAATACGCAATTAATATATAAATGACGAATACTGGAATAATTCGGTCGTTTATATATTTTTCAAGCATTTTTCAAGCACGACGATGATACCATAGTGTTGAGACAAGTGTGAGATATTGTATACGTATTACAGAGCTGTGTAATTGTGGTCTCTAAGATTAAACTCTCCGAGTTTAGATTTTCACGTTTAGGTTTACCTCGCAAAATAATCAAATGATCGAACATTTTGCAAACGAAGGAAAATTTGTTGCAATTTTTTCGTTGCAAAATTGACAAATTTTCTACAAAGAGTTCTATTTCTGCGTAACATATTGCGTGCGTGAAAAAAATGAAATGAATTTGCAGTTAGGTTCTCGTTAGTTGCGTATTGGTAGAATAAGGGAAATTGTCGAAGGGTTTGTTTCTCACCGATGCGATGTGAGAACCGACGATGTGAAATCGTGTCGCGTCGTGCGTGAAAGATACACAAAGATACGCGACGAGCGCAGGCTCGGCCTATCTGCGATACTTGTACGTCGAGTGGGGATCCTACGATCCTTTGATCCTATTTTGATTTACTCGTGAAGGTGTGAAGTGTACTTGTAGGATCGAAAACTTGCCGGAAGAGTACAAGAGTTGGTTCGATGTTGTCGGAATTTTCATCGTCTACGCTAGTCTACAGTCTACAGCTCGTATACGTATCGTGCCACGCGGTGGCTCAAGTTGCTGGCAGCCGAGATTTTCGTAACATTTGTTCGTGTTCTTCGCCAGATTTATGAACCATTTTCTCGACTTGGTCTCTTTCTCCGCAGACATTGACACTCTAGATTCCAAAGGGATAAAGGGATTTTCGGGACAAAAATTACAAGGAAACAAGAAGACTGTTGTGTGAGACGAGACGAAACGAGACGAAACGAGACGAAATCTTACCTTGAATCGTTCAAAAGGCTCGTCATTGTTTTAGTCATTATTTATTATCGCGTATCGACAATATCCATTCTCAATAAAAATAGCTTGAATAATTTTTCAAAAGTAGATTTTGGTAGAGAGAGAAACAAACAGGATGTCGACGTATCTCGTTATGTACGCGTATATGTATATGCATAGAGTAGTAAGTTATATGTAAAACGTAGAAATCGATTTTGCATTTTGGACATTGGGGATTGCCACGAAATTACAGGGTATTTTACAGAACACGAGCCTTTCAAATATAAATGTTAATTATATTTCACATTCATCTCTTCGTATCAAAATTCGAGACCTATTAAATTTAATATACTTTTGTGTTAATTCAGTTGCTGTGTTACCCACGTTCGTTCATAATATCGTCCGTTCGTTCCATAATATCGTTCGTCCGTTCGTTCGTTCGTTCGTTATACCAACAATTTCATATTTGAAATATTTTCACTTCTTATTCGAATCTCATCTGGTATAACGATATGTTTTAATTACACGTTGAACGATCCTGTTCTTCGACCGTTTAATTATCCGTTAATTATCGACAGTATCTACTAATTCAGAGTGCAATCTTTTATTACGCGATTAACGAATACGTGAGTATACCGCAGTAACACAATCAACGAAATATCTGCTAGCAACGATAAAACATCGTTGACGATGTTGCGAAAAGGAGATTTCGATAAAAAAAAAAAAGAAAATTTATTTGCACACAGTACTTGAGACGTCGTCAAAGAAAGATTTTCGGAAAGAAAGATGAGTTTGCAAATGTTAAGCAACTCGAATTTAAGATGGAATATATACATATATATATATATATATACGTATAAGTTTGATGGAACATGTAAATGCACGTATTTCGTGTACGTAGATTTCGTCAAACGATGTTATTGTTGTGCGTATTAATGGCAGTTCTTTCTATGGAAAGTTAGAGCAGACGTTTTCGATGGTATTTATGGGAAAGGAACAAAGGCTCGGTAGGCTGGTTTTGCGCGTACCGAGGAAACCGTGTTGAAAGTAATACGGAAGGTTCGGTAGACGTTATTTGGGTATATCGTGCCGCGTTACATAGACTTTTTTTGCATAGTAGCTAGTGCAAAAGCGTGTTATCGTGTCTGTGGGATATTATTAATGGTTCTCCTGGTAAGGATCCCCCCGATAATGAATCGCATCGGCGAGCCGGTGTTCGAGCATCAATTCCTCCTCGTTCCTTTTCCAAGCAAGAGTAAAATTTGCGGATTTCTCTTCTTTTTTTTTTTTTTTCTTTTCCTTCCTTTTTTCTTTTATTCGTTCCCCTGGAACGTTTTTCCCGGAACATACGGAACGTTTCTCAACTGGCAATGACGTATAATTATCTATATCGACGAACATATCGAGATCATCGGCTGCCTTCTCTCGAGAATCGGGGATGAGAATCGCGGTTCTCGTAGAAAATCTCTTCGTCGTCGCGAGGCGATCGATTTTGTCAAGGACGCACGGACAGGAAATTTATAGGAATTTCTTGCAAATCTCTGGCAAAAGCCTGCATACCTAGCTAGCGCTAGGTTTAACTTTCAGTGTCGTCGTCGTGGTCTGCAGATGTGTGCCTAGTCCTTTGAATCCATCTGTCGTCCGCAGTTTCCCCATTTTTAATTGAATTTTTTCACTCGCTAGGGAAGTAATTTATCCTTTTTATCTGCGAGCAGAATCACGGGTTTCAATCGAAAGAAAGTTGAACTAGTGTCTTGCCCAGATGGCCGCTCGTTTGCCAGGGCTGTTGGAAAACACGATAAAGCGAGGCCTTGAAAATCGTTGCAGACGTTGTATTCGATGGATACATTATTCGACAACTGTGCGTTTCCTTTTTATTACATGTATACGCGATATATGTAGGCGATACACGATAGGCGATAGAACAAAGTTTAAATAATTCAAGCGTAAATAATTCATCGACGAATCGACGAATTAATTGAAACATGAATCCTTGAATATGAATCGCAGCCGGGCAATAAATTAATATATATACGTCGTACATGTCCACGGACAAACATTTGCACGCACTTTGGTAACCGTGCCTGGAAGGAACGGAGGGAACGGAAGGAAGGTAAACCGCAACAATCGATCGGCACATCTCACGATGTGTGTAGGATTGTAGATAATTCCATTTAGCTCGTTAAGGGGGGACGCGAAACGAACGCGTTAATTTCAGAACGTGTTTCTGGCCTTAGAGCCAAAAGCTTCTCTCGATCCTCCTTTTCTACCTGGCGGCACGGCAGGCACGTAGCATAAAGGTTCTTCGGTATACATGGGACTGTCGTCGACGCTAATGACATTCACCGCGATTTCCTCGCGGTAAATTAGACTCGGAATGAATGTGACTTTCTTTTCCCATCGGTGGCGATGGATAACCTTGCTACGTGCTTGCCTGGCCTCTTGTCTCGTCTCGTTCGCATTCCTGCCGAAAGAAGCGTCTCTCTGGCACATGATCGTGGAAGCAAAAAAGATGATGCCAGAGAGAGAGAGAGAGAGAGAGAGAGAGATACGGAGAGACGTGTCCAGGGAATCCCTTGGAGAGATGCTCTTTGGTTTTAACGAAGCGAGACTGCCGCGAAAAGTATCTCTCTCACTCTCGAAAGAAGATTTCAAGTTTGGACAACGGCTGTTGCCAAACCTTGTCGGATATCGCGAGTAAATAAATGCTAATCCTATCTGTTTTCTATTCTCGCTTCGATTCCCATTCTGTTCTGCATTCTTTCGTGTTGGCTGGTTGGTTCTTTCACAGTCTTCTGCCAACACTACGCTCCCCTTGGTCTCTTTTCGCTCCGCTTTCTCTGTCTTGGTTGGGGACACGAGACAGATTGACTGGACGGGCTGTACAACCAGCTCAAACTCCTCCGGTTGCTCTCTAATCTGGCGAAAGGCTAATGCATGTTATTCAGCAACGAGGGTACAAGGGGAATTTGATATCGACTTTAAATTCTCTCCCTCGAAAAGCCAGCGACGCGACGCGACGCGACGCTAGTACGTTCGCAGTTGCTCGTTCGCTTCGTAAAATACTTGTAATTTCAAGGAGGGCACACAAGCCGAAGAGACTCGATCCTTTGTTGCTTCGATGTCGCTATTGTTCGACGCGCTATCGACCAATTAATGGTATCGTACTGAATATACGTAAACTAACGATTCGTTGATCCTTGAGAAGGATTTTCCAACAAAGATGATTTAAATTCTAACAGTACGCAAAAGATGCTACGTCCAGTTAAAAAAAACATCAACAAGAATTATTGTTACACTTGTTACACTTTACTTTTCATTCTTATCGTTTATAAATTGATGAATTTAAATAATGACGATACATTTTTAGCACTAAATCCGAAAATTCGGACATCATTCTCCGATAGTAAAGAAAGAAAAGAATTGAATTCTTTTCGAGAGGGGGGGGATCGAGTGTTCCATTGAAAACAACGATCAAGTAATAAAGTGCGTCTTGTAATAACAACAACGACAATGACAACGACTGCAACAACGATTGGTCGATGGAAAATAGCAGGGGTTTCGCAGTTTACAGTTTTCACGCATCGTATAGTGCAAGAATTCTATTCTCTATTCTGCGTGTCCGCCAACTTTTTCTGTAGAAATTCTTAAAAGGTTGTTGAATGTCTCTGTTCGTGCGCTCGGATCGTACGCGCGTCCGTGTACAGGTCGTTTCATAAAATGCATCAACTGCTGTGAAACAAAGATTTCACTTTCTTTTGCGTTGACAAAGGAGAATTATTACTTGAACACGCGTGAACGTTTCGCGTCTACATATCGCTTTATTTTACCCGCCATAGACCCGACATAGAGCGGCATACCCGAATTAATGAAAATTATTTATTCGGGAAAATTCATTTTTCCTTGTATATAGAATATGCTTTGACCGTAGGTCAAACGTTCTTTTTTTTTCTTTTTTTTCACAGGAAATTTAAATCGTAACTCTAATCATAATTTAATTAAAGTATAATCGCTAACTGTATGTTATAGAAACACGTATATACGTACGTATGATATAATAGTCGAAACGAAAAATGAGCGTCGATTGCAATCGTCTTTCGTTTCGTAGTAGCAGCTGTTTCAAGCGCACACAGGTACACACTTTTGGTTTCTCTCGTTTAATTGTAGCTACGGCATACTCTGCGTGGAACAGGCTGTATTCACGGAACGTATCGATGGAAAATTACGAAAAGGGGAGGACTTATTGAACGTAGCCGCGGGCTACGTAAGAAAACTTCCGATCCGGGTAGTCCATTAAAATCCAAAGCTTCCTAGAGAAATAATTTTCACATATCAAAATCTCAAGACGATGGAGCGCTGGAACTCGCTCACTCTCGCTAATATTCAAACTCTTGGCGGACTCTTGTTATCGAGAATTTTTTATTTTTTATTCAAAGTTCAATTGTTATACATGCTCGCGAGACACGACATTACGTTAAACGTTCATATCACGTTCATAAAAATATCCCGTAATAACCGGGGTTCCCCTTTAACGTTTGCCTAGTACCTAATTAAAAGTTTGCCTAGCACCCTTGCAACTTTGTGAATTTCTTCCGGAATTTCTAAATAATTTATTCACCGAGTTTTCTCTTTAATTCCTTCTCCTTAAATCGTATCGTATATTTAATTGAGCTTCAATCGTGTTAACAACAGCAACAACAACAACAACAACAACAACAACAACAACGCTGTTAACGCTAACGTTATAATTTTGCGAAATTCACAAGAGCATTCCTCTTTTTGAAAAATTCTTCGTTTCTTCTTCTTCTGCCACTGCTCGAGCTCGAAAAATTTAGATTTACGTTACATTCGCTGTACATTTTCGTATATTTTCTGTTTCTAAAAATTACAGCGTGTACAGGCTGCAATAAGAATTTCTTTTTGTTACGTTGATAAAGATTGTAGCACGCAACGATCTGTGTTTATTAATTAAAAATTTGAAATATAACACACATCTCAACTCAGATGTAAAACTTTCGCCCAAGATTTTCAGTTTACTGCTTTTACTTTTTTCTTCTTATTCCCCGCAGGCTTATTCGTTTTTATCTTCTCGATTCTCTTATGTTTCTCGCATTACTCTTACCTATAACCTTTTTATTAGTTTCCCAACCTGTTGTTTCATTTCGCATTCTCTTTTAGTTGGCAGCTAGAGACATGTTTTCCAAATTTCTCGATTCTGATTAAAAGCATCGATTGCTCGATTATTTGACATTTCTGTTCGAACGTGTGACGATGGAAGATTATTGCGATTATACGACAGAATTATATTATACTTTACTCGAACGATTATATCACACTTTACGATCTATCTTACGATCGGAAACAATTTTATCCCGTGGTAGCAGCTAACCACAAAAGAGTAAAGTTAATTAACTCGTTAGACAATCAAGTTTCAACTAATGAGAAGGAAAACATTTCGCGGAAATGGAATTTCATTCTTAAATCCGGTATTAAATTGCCTCTTTTATTTGACGAAACTTCAAAAAGAAAAAAAAAAAGAGAGAAAAAAGAAACGTTTCATCTGAGTTTCATTACTATAGTAAGTATTGTACTCGTATAATACGGATATATACGTATGTATGCGTATATCGGTGTAATTCTTTTACGTTTCTAAAGTACCTTTCTAAAATGGACAGAAGAATCACAGACAAATATTTGTCGTTGTTAAATAAGTGGGGAAATTGAGAGGATCGATCGGTGGCACACGGGTGTCGTTAATACGGGCACAGCCGATACGGCCATCGTTTGCAGATCGGTTGTTTCACCCATTGATCTCTCAAAAATTCAAGCCACGGTATTTTTTATTAGTTTTACTGAACTACCTAATCCTGTCAAAACTGCCTGTTCCGTTTTGCTACGAGTCTAGGGCTAGGAAAAAATAGGGCATTGTACTCGAAAGCTAATGAGAATTGATCGTTGCGTAATAACGAAATTTAAAAACAAACGAAAACGATGGAAGGGTATTGTTCGAAATGAGCTAGCTCTTAATTCACGACACCTGGAAAAACTTCCATAGGAAATTCTTGGGAACATCCACGAGGAATTCCTTTTCACGGGGGGGTGGGTAGGCAAGTTTTCACGAATTTTCGATGAAGAACGAAAGAAAGAGAGAGAGAGAGAGAGCGAGGCAAGAGAGTGACGCGAGCGTGACCTTTGCGTGAGCGTGATTCGCCTCGTTGGACGAGGAGAGGTTCCTTCGAGGTTTCTTCGACGCAAGAGATTTTTCTTTCGGTTCCTGCAGTTATAGTTCATCGGGTCGACGCGTCGCCGACACGTTATCGTCTGCTCGTCTTTGATCGAGTTTCGCGTCAGTCAACGCGAAACCTAACCAAAGAAACGAATGGAAAGAGACCGAGGATCGTTGGCAGGGGCCACGTCACGACTTGGTGAAAGTGGAGAACTAGGATAATAGAGAAGAAAGAGTATATAGACTTGCGGATTGAAGCCGCAACCAGTCTGCAGTATATTCTTATGTAGGCCTACTGGAGCCGAGTTTCGGCAGCTTTCAGGAAAATTTACGAGCTTCGAGCTGATGGGGTTTCCGTGCTTCCTCGAACCTGTGCCACCTAATATCTTTGCCGGGGCTACCTCGGTCTCTCACCCTCTTTACTTTCCTTTACCGCCACTCTGTCTCTCAACGTAGGTATGTAATCGAACTACATCCAAACATCCAGGCATTGTTTTGTTATTTTAGTCTAGCCCCCCCCCCCCCCCCCGGGGCCAGGCTTCTTCTTCCATTTGCGCTGCGTGCAACCTGCACCAACCGTGTAACGCACTTGAGCATTGCGCGTTAAATATCATCGGTGTTGTTTTGCCCAACGGTGTTGCGCGTTTCTCCAGGTACTTGCTACATCGTACGTGCTACACGCATCGAGTAGGGTGTGATTCTACGTTCGTGGTCACGTTATATATTGTATATACGTACGATTATATACTATATATAACGTATGTACGTTAATTTCAATTGGCTGCGTGAAATAAGAGATTTTGATGAACGCTTAGATTATCAAATAATTTATATTGACATTTTTATTTTATTTATATTGACAGTTTTATTAAAGGATTTATTTATCTCCCTTCATTTTCATTCATTTGTTTGGCCATTTTCGTCCATTTCCCCCAATCTCCCAATCTATTTTTCACTTGTTTCTTGCACTTTACCTTCCAGAGATATTCTCCTCTCTCGCTAAGACACAGCGGAATCAAATTTTCCTCAAGTTTTCCCTTGTCTGGTGGTTCAATTTCATTAGTTTTTTTACTTTCTCCTTTCTTGTTCCTCGTTGTTTTCGTTATTTCGACAATACGAGTTGGCTTCTCTTCCTATTTATCACCTTTTTTCATCACATTTCCTCCAAACTTGTCAACACTTTTCACTCTCGGATCTTGCTATTTATACCTACCCTCTTTTTTTATTTTTATTTTATTTTTTAGTACAAAACTGACATTGTCTGGCATCGTTACTTTGCGCGATGACACGCGATTACACGGAAGAAACGGTGTAAACGATCTACAGAATACAATTACAAATTTCGACGATACAATGACAATTTTGCTCCTCCTCTCTTCTCTGTGACGTAATGACTTATTCTTTTTTCTATTTTTTCTTTTTCTTCTTTTTTTAACACATACTGTGTTACTGTGGTGTCTTCTTGGTCGAAGATCGAATGAATGGACGATAGAATGGATACCTGAGTGTATATTGTACACTCAGCTGGGTGATTAAAGAACGAGGTAGATGGAAGAGAAGAGAGGTAGAAAATTGTTTTACAACTTGACCACCGGTCGATCTTCCGCATCGGGCGCAAGTTCTTTCCTTCTCTCTTACTTTTCTCTTCCACTTGTAATTGCTGAGATTTTACATTTTCTTTTTTTTCTCTCTCGTCTTACGAGACTTGAGAAACTTTGAAATTCTTTTTCTCTTCTACTATTATCGTAGTTTTTAAGTACACGAGTACGTCTTACCCTGATTAATTTTTTATCAGCTGCTTGGATCGTTGCTGCCGTTCATCATTACTTGAAATTCATCTTTTGTCTTTCCTTTCGCTTCTCTTTCACGCAACGACGCGGAATTTCTTTTTGAATTTAAATATATCAAAAATAGTCTATGGAATATTGGACGGTAAAGAGATAAGATGAGGTAGTTGAAAGAGATTTTCTCCATTGAGATACGATAGGAGAAAGCTGTCGGAGCATTTTTTGATCGAAAAAGGATATATAAATAGAATGTAGACTGTGAACTTGGAAAACAATCTGGTAAATCCCTCGAGTTTCCATCGAGAGACCATCCGTAGACTCTTGCTTGATAAAAAAAAAAAAAAAATGAACCACGAGATACGAACGAGAAAAAAAAAATTTCCACTTCAAACTCTTTCGTCTTCTCTTTCGTCATTACTTCTTTGTTGTTACTGCTTTATGTTTTTATACATTCTAATAACATCACGTTTCACGTTCGCACGTGAAAACCTAACCTAAACCTTGTGTTAATTTTTAGCACTTTTCTCGACAAAAGTAAGTCTCTCGATCTCAGTCTTCGATCTTTGATATTTAAGATAAGACTGGTATTCGATACCGTGGCAAGACTAAACGTACGACATTTTCAAATAACACGTCGCTTTTCGGCTGATTTTTTTTATTAGAATCGCTACTTGGTCTCGCTTAAGTTTAAGAAGCTTCGTCACACGTCGCGTCACGTAGCCAATTGCTTTTAAATAATCGAGGGAGAGAACGGTGCTGCTTTCCATTTCGAAATATCGAGTCGTGATGGTGATCTTCTCCTTATATGTGTAGGTAGACATATATCGATGTATATTTTGTTGCCCAAATTGCGGCCCAAACAATTACGACCTGATACGAGGATAATCGAGTAATTATTATAAAAGCCGGAGCTTCATCAATCACCACCGTTTGATAACCAACGATAACGTGGACGTTCTATTTCGAGAAGTCGGACCACGCCTATCCCACGCCTATCCTAATCGCGGTGTGTCTCGAGGTCGCAACCAAAAAAAAGAAAAGAGAGGAGGAAAAAAAATGGCAGTCATCCTTTGCTCGTAAGCCGCATTATTATATTTCTTTATCGAGTATAGTACTCTGTATCTGCCTCTGTGTGTGTATCTATCGTAGTAGCAAAGAATCGGAATCTTGTTCGTGTGTAAGTGCTCGAGTACTCAAGTACCAAAGTATCGCGACTACGGTTTATTCGTCTCTTTACAGTTTTTTTCACGTTTGATACCATGACGGTATGAGAAAGCGTGGAATTATTAAAAGCGCCAGTATCGATCACGAAACCTGTTGATACTTGGACGTACGTGCGTACATATGGAGCTACGTACGAGCAATGTTCGTGCACGGGGCGTGTCATTGAGATGCTTCTTGAAAAGAGAGTCAAAGAGGAGGCGCTGTTAAAAATTATTCTTCCGCTTAAGCGACGTTCATTTAAGCGCCAATAGCGCCAATATGTACAAATTTCGCGCACGACGAAAGATAAACGCATATCCGTACGTTTGAAATATCGCGCGAAGAAAATCACGAAGATGTTTGAAGAAGAGCAACTTTAGAAGAGTATACTCGTGCATCGCGAATTAATGGAATCGTAAATTTATATTCGACCGATTTAATGTAACGAATAACTTGCGTAATTCGACAAATTCGACAAATGGATGCAATTCTCGCTCTTAAAACTCCCAATGGCCAATTTTAATATTCGAAGATTGCACCATTAGAGTCTTTCTTCGTTCTACTGCGAGGAATTACTTTCGTTGCGATTCAATTTCATTAGATTCTCCGGCAATTGTATAATTTTTCGTGTAAATTCTTTTTCATCTGTGCGAGCTGACGAAACTACTCTTTAATTTCCCGTTTATGGGATTAGTACCTTTAGCGATGCAATACGAAGTAATTAGCAAATAACATTTGCCTAAACATTTTAAGGGAAAATGAAGATTCTAAGGGAAGGCAGACCAAAGTATTTCTGCGAATACGAAGCGAGAGTTGTTTTATTAACAAGAATATTCATTTTCATAAAATATGTACACATTGTACGTACATACGTAAAACGTTTGCAAAGTAATATTATTGAAATATCAACGCCGTTATTACTATAACTGTCGCGTCGCGTCGAGTCAGGTCGGGTCGGGTCGGACGTTTGTTTCGTTATTAAAGCTGGCAAGCATCGTGTTTTTTCCTTTTCCGATTTCTACATAACTATGCCGTCTTCTATTTTTTAAAATATAGATGATAAACCTGCTGCAACAAAAATTCAACAACTCTCGTACTTGTATACAGTCTAGTGCAGAAAATTGCACTGAACAGAATCAAGTTTGCATTTTTCTCATTGCGTCGCGAAAACCTCACTAAACCTCGATTAAACGTGGCAAATATACATATTTCTCTCGTGTCGAACTGAGATAAATTTCTTCAAAACGAATATCACAAACTGTAAAACTGGAAACTGATTAGTTTCACGCAAGTTCAAAGTCTTTTCATGAATCGAGGAAACACGGGTCGTATATTTTGATTTATATATTTATATATTTCACTTTTAAAACGTCAGAATTCCCATCAACAAATGAACTTAATGAACTTAATTCCGGGAAAATAATTTGGATATATTTGATTTCGAAATGACCGAACGGTCGATGGGATCGAAGCATTGAACGACAAGGAGAGGGATGAGCCGTGATAATTGATCGCAAATACTTACTTGGTTACTTGCTTGCTTACTTACTTACTTACTTACTTACTTACTACGAGGTTGGATTGGTGGCTTGGGAGTCGGATTAGAGACAGTGGGAACGTCATCGTATAGACCAACGTAGAACACTGCGCCGTGTTTCGATGTTATGACTAACAGTAAGAGACTGAGACTGAGACCGAAACCGAGACCGAGACCGAGACCGAGACCGAGACCGAGATCGAGACCGAGACCGAGACCGAGACCGAGACCGAGACCGAGACCGAGACCGAGACCGAGATCGAGACAGAGACCAAGACCGAGAGAAAAAAAGAGTTGGAGAATATGACTTCACTCCGTTCGAAGAGTCTCCTCGAAGAGAGCTCGTAGTGATAAGTACATGCAAAGATTAAAGTAAAAACAAACTGGCGAACAAATGCTTGCGACGAACGTGGTTGCGGTTTGTATGTGAAACTCGATGTGGACAATCTCTGTTGCACGAGGCTGCGTCGCATTCTCGTCGCATCTACCTTGATAAACTCCGTTGGGGTTTTCTTCGAGCGTAAATGATAAGACGTATTCCGCGTTGGCGAAAAGTCGAAGCCTCTGTTAATTGTAATTGTAATTGTAAGTGTAATTCGCCAGGGTTTCCCGCGAAACTTTGCACGCAGGATCGTAAACATTTTTTTCGGCAGTTACCTCGGTTTATTTCCGTTTCTGATTGTGTTTCCGGCGGAATTGATCGCCGCGGCGGTCGATTGACCGAGTTTTTCGGGCTGAAAAAATCGTTGCAAACTAGATCGATACTCTCGTCAATGTAATATCGGTTTACTTTTATTTGTCTTATCTTGGACAAATCATTAATTGGTTCGTAGCAGATAATTTCCGATTTCGAAGAGCCGAGTGTTTGATTCGACGATCAAACGACTCGAGGAGGAAATGATTATGTTTTTAATTTAAAGTGTGTGACACCGCGCGGATTTGTCGACCACCATTTTACAGATGGAATGGAGCTGTGCTATGGGCACAAATAGTATTGTTGGATAAATATGTATTCGTCGGATGTTTTACGGTCGTGGTCAAATGTTTGACGATTCGTAGAGATTCTCTTTCGCTTTTAAAGTTTTGAAATTCAAAGGCGGTAGGTATTTCACTCGTCGAAATAAAGTATTGAAATTCGAATGCTATCAAATTGCTTGCGAGTAAATGTAAAAAAAGTAGAATGAGTAAAAAAATGGTCTGTGCAAAGTCTGTGTTGGTGACGTTATATAGGAATCGGAAAGTTGAGCGGGTACCTATCCATCTTCTTTCGAAAATGCTGAGAAAGTAAAAGGGTGGTGTCGCTGTTCCGTTCTGACATTTTCTCTTTTCGCTCGGCCTTCCTTCGGTCCGTGACTCTTCCACGTCTGTGCGGTACGTAAGTGTATGCAGAAAGAAGTCGGATACACACTTTTGTGTGAAATCTGAATAACTATCAAGCTCGGGGAAATCGGGGAAAGAGTCCGAGCGACGATTCCGCAAAGGAATCCAAATACTGCTCGTATTTTATACACTCTCCTTTCTTTCTCTTCCCTCTCGTTCTATCCTTTTGATTGATTCTCATTCATATTCGACGAAAAGAAAAGAATCTTCAGAGTCGAAAGAATACTACTACTTGTCACTTGGCCTAGTTCGTTCGGAAACGTGCAAGTTTCAATTACAGATTTTCGAATCTTGTCTCTGTGCAATTTTCGCGTGGAAAAGGAAAGAAGAGAAGGAAAGAAAAGGAAGAGGGATTAGTTTGAGAAAAAATTGAAAAAACTAAAAGACGACGAAAAGTCAAATTACACAGTTTGAAATGCTCGCATCTTCCACGGGATTGTGATGTTTGGCCGTTTTCTGGCACGTGTGATGCGCGTGTAACGCGCGCGCAGATAAAGGAGAGAGAGAGAGAGAGAGAGAGAGAGAGAGAGAGAGAGAGAGAGAGAGAGAGAGAGAGATAAATTCGACAAAATTCCAAAAGATGCGTTACTTTAACATTCCAGAACTTTGTACATGGAAAGTCTCTTTAAAGCCTTTCTATATTTTTGCTTCTTTAGAACGTTCTTCGTTCTCTAGACAACGTCCCGAAAGACGGAACCGAAAAGAAACGCGGGAAACAAGCTCGACGCGGCGCGGAAAGGACGCGTATCCTTTGGAGATTCGTAAGGATGCCGTGACACACGGTGTGATAAATAATTCTGTTTATTGACTTGTCTCTTTCCCCAGCCAGGATTTCTTGCTCGCTCCACATAAATCTTGCTCGCTTTCAATTCGCGCAATCTACTAGAAATCTATCGAAAATTCAGCTCGTGTCTCCCGTCATTTCGCCACGTGGCGAAAATACTCTTCGATACTCCAATTCGTTAATGTCGCGAAATTTGTACGGGATAGAAATCTAGTTCCAGTTCTGTCGGTAAATATTAGCTGTATATTTATTAGTGGGATGTTATTTAGTTGGAAGTTGATGAGAATTTCAATTACATTTCCCCTCCACAAATGTGGAGGAAGAGCAGATGAAAGCAGAATGTGGTGGTGGTGTTGAGCGACACGATAGTTGGCGTTTCGACGATAAACGGCAAAATTGATAGAAATAGCGTCGCAAATGAAAAATTTGCCGTTGTTGGATCGTAGATCACGCGTTTCGCGATCCTCGCTTTGTCAGGGGGACGGACGACGGCGGGAAATTTGACAGCGGTGAGTAAGTAGAACGTGATTGCGAGGCTGCTCTTCGACGTAACAGCGTCGTCGCATCTTGTACACAATCGTGCTCGTGTACAATCCTCGTACAAGTTTTACGATCGGTACGTGTCTCTTCGGAATGTGTTTCTTCGCCCTAACTGTCACGGCCGTTCTTAGCATCGACGGCCGACGCGACGACGAAAGAAGACTGTTACGGTGAAACAGCCGGTCCTTTGCCGACGGAGCTGATGTAGACGGCGAAATAAAATCACTACTTAAAGTCCGGAGCCCGAGTAACGTGCCATACCCACGTACGTATATATTATATATTTTGCCGACAGTAACGGTCAAGCGAATTTATTTCACGCCGCATCTTTATTGTTGCCAGATGAGTGAAAAAGATTCGAATAATCCTAGCCCTATTGCGTTCAGTTTGTTGGAGATTGTTGAAGTGTCGAACGGAGTGAAGCGATAACAATTCATTAAACTTGCTTAAAGATTTATTATTAATTTGCCGATGCGAATAACCTCGATTTAGGAAACGCCTCGAGTTAGGAAAACTCTGAGCCAAACGTGTCGAAGAAAGAATTGATTACTAATTCGTTTCGTATAAACGACAAGTGCGAATTATTGTCGAGAGGATGAACTTTGCAAGAATAAGCAAAGTTGATAGTGGGATAGTGTCCCACGTGTGTCGCAAGTGAGAGATTTGTGTTGCGCGATTCGTTGTTTTACGAATGTTGTTTTCTCGTAAAGGCGCTATGCTCCTACTTGAGCCGTTTTTTCGATTGTAATATCAACTGAAATGTTGCAACTGAAATGTTAATCGGTGAAAAACAACGCGACAAATCAACGACAGGCAAGTGTTTTAGCCGGAATTGACTCTTAAAGTCCGATGTCTACAGTTTGCATCGATCTACGTGGAAATTTAATGTCTCCTCGTTAATTTAATTTTATCCTTGATATGGTCATTTTTCACTAAGAAGCAGAACGGATCGTTACTGAGAAATGGTCGGCAATATCAATTCCATATAATAGTAAGTCTCGTTTGGTTAGATTCCCTGCGTAAATTAGGCACTTAATTTACTCGTCGGAACCACCTGTTCCCTAGCCTTCAATTTCTCCAACTTGTTAGTTAGTCGTCTATGTGATAACAACTTGTCCATCCTTTTATTCGATGCTTTTTTTTTTTTTTTGTAATAACTGAAAAATAATTTTTTAAAAACGAAACTGACAATACCCGAATCGAATGCGCGCCGTCTATTTAAATTCAATCTATGAAACTACTTTGAAACGTGAAATGTGAAATTACGCGATACCGATGAACATTTCGTTGTTTTCTATCTTTTGACTTGAGTAACGCGGCGTTTGTCATTTGATAGGTATGTAATTCAACGAATTAGTTGAAACGAAAAATTATCGTTATTGGTACGTATGTATTGTGGCGAATTGGTGAATGAAGGGACGGAAAGAGAGAAGGAAAGGAAAAAAGGGCGAAAAAAAGGAGAAGGAGAGAGAGAGAGAGAGAGAGAGAGAGAGAGAGGAAAGGGGAAGAAGGGAAAGAACGGAAAGCACGGAAAGCACATTATCGCTTAGAACAAGGTGGAAGAAAGGTATTTGCAGACTATGGCGATGAAGCTCCGTGAAGAACCTACCTGCACTGTACTTGGAAACACGCAAAAGGAGAGCCAAGGTATTGCGTGGAATCTAGTGCACGGTTCTTTTCGGCCTCTGGATGGTGTCAACGAGTAAACTTCAAATATATATATCGTAGCGCGTTAAAAGCAGATGAAATTG
This sequence comes from Melipona bicolor, assembly GCA_030673865.1. NCBI lineage: Eukaryota > Metazoa > Arthropoda > Insecta > Hymenoptera > Apidae > Melipona > Melipona bicolor. The sequence goes on along the minus strand of JAHYIQ010000056.1, from coordinate 659,526 downwards.
TTTCGCGCGGCCGCACGCGATTAGATCCGCCTGCTTACCATGGTAAATGTTATCTGTTTAATTTCCTTTCCCAAGTCTTCCAACCCCCTCCCCCCTTCTCTCTCTTTCTCTTTCCTACGGAGAGAGTACTCCACCAACTCTCTCTTTCTTCAATGGGATCAAGGTTCAACATTTCCGCTTTATCGTTTCGCTCTTCATCTTTCCCCTGAATGTTCAACAGAGTGTTCAGAGTTTGTGTGCAGGTAGTCTTGGAATATGTAATAAGCAAATTGTAGGGGGACCAACAAACACGCTTCAACGATTGTTTCCTGTTATTACCGTGTTATTATTTTAGTTTCGTATTTCATTTCTTCGTTTCTTTTTTCTTCTTCCTTCTTCTTTTTTTTTTCCAGTTTTAGCGAAACGATTGTCTTTGCATAATTAACCATTCTCCTTCTACGAATGTAATACCTCGTTTCCGTCACAACCTGAACGTACCTGCGTCTTGTGTTGAAAGACGCAACTGCGTTTATTTGTGCAAAATTAACATTGCTAATGTCGTTTGGTACCGTTTGGTACCGTCTTGTCGCGTGCTCTGTTTAATCTCGAGGGAGGACATTTTCGCGAACTACGTTGCGCGAAACGCATTGCATTAGTGGCCGAATAATTTTGAAATTTTTCATTGATCGTATTTCCAAAGAGAGTCTAAAGAAGAATAACGCGCTAAAAGGAAGCAATGGAACGTTTCGCCGATGGTGAAATAATGAGAATTTATTTACACTTGGATATAATTCAAACTCGTCTCAGATAAAACCAAGTACCTTGTCAGATAAAAATATTTCGTATGCACAGATCGCGTCGTCGCGTCGCGAGAAAATAACGACGATGACGACGAGTAGCTTTGCGCGTCTGCTCTTGCTGGTTCGTCAGCAACGAAAACCCTCCCCGATACGCGAGAAAAAGAAAAGGAAGCAAAGGGAACGAGAGGAGAGGAAAGAAAAAGAAAGGAAAAGACACTCGTGCTCCTCGTGCTCCTTGTCCGTGTTACACTTTATTCCATGTGAGACAAACTCTGGTATGGCATCGCATCTGAATTTTCATATGAACAGGAAACACGCGGCCAGACCTGTTATCTATTCTGTTCTCGTTACCGGGTTAGCACTTTGCCGGAAGCGGTGCCGACTTTTGCACCATCTTTTATCAACCAACTTTTAACTAGAGAGAGAGTATGCCTCTACAATAGGGAGAGTAACGGGGAGTAAATACATTGTACAGTAATAATATAACAATGCTACAAAAATGCTAGTTTCATTCGCTCGCAAAGTTAGTTTAGAAACGGATATCGACGAATTGAACGGAACGGTTTTTGCAACTCGATCGAAATGTCGAAAGAGCGATCGATGTGTCGTGTCAACGACATCAAACGGAAACGCAAGTTTTATTTAATAATCGTACAACGTGGCCTTATTAAAGTGGCCTTAAAGTGACTCGGTCGATTTCAAAGTCGGAAGAATCCCCGCCTCGGAAAGAGGCAAGTTTCAAAGTTGCTCCGGTCGATAATTTTCCAACGGAAAATAATCGTCCCTCTTTGAAAACTAAAAGATCAACTAATAAGGAGCGATCGCCCTCGCCAATATTTTCAATCGATTGGCTCGGACGTTCGGCACGAGAAGATGACTCGACCGAGCTATCTTTTGGAATTAGTTTCCTCTTCCGCGAGTTTCACCGGTGGTGATTCCAGGATATCATTTTTCCCGGCACTTGGAGGGATATTATTTAAATTGGAATTACTTTTCTCATTATAACCCACCCAAGAGGAAAATCTTCTTTTCTACCGGCTTACTTTTACTATTTTTCGTCCCAGCGACAAAAAAAAAAGAGAAGTTTATTTGTGACAGTTGACAACGCTGCGCGGACTTTTCATCGTCGACGCGACGGGGAGCGACGAGAAGCGACGAGAAGCGACGTGTCCAACGACGTTTCCAGCTTTCTCGGCCGATCGATTAATACTTTTGTGTGAAGACTGCTAGTCGTTTCTGTGACTAATTTCTCGTCAGTCAATAATATTTTGCCGGTTTCTGACTGTTTCCTTTTGACTTTTTTTTTTCCTGTTTTTCTCTTGGTAGTTTGAAAGGTATTTACGAGGTAAATCATCTACAGGTAGATTATTTTCAATACGAACGAGTAAAGAGTCGGGGAATCGCGAACCGTGAATCAAAATTCCGAAACTCGGAACTTGAAACTTCTCGATTGGTGTATGAAGCGGTGTATGGTGCGACGAGACGCGAGACGTTAGCAGCGCCGCTAAAAACCACTGTGTAGGTACTAGTTGCTGTGCAAGTTGTATGTACGCATTGATGTACGTACAATGCGACGGCGCGTAAAAACAGTGTGTAAGTGGCCGAATGTGAATGCATATCAAGTGCAACACGGTACACTGCGCTCGGTGAATGCGAAATTGGGCTGGGCTGCCACGGGGTAAAAAGCAAACAACCTTACAACCAACTGCCGCACCTACCGCTATAATTATACGTGTGTATATATTGTACAGTACATGTACATACACGTACTATACGTACGTAATTTCTAAAAGCAGTTTTAGATTTTCACGCAAGTTGAATTCCAGACGTGAGTAATTCGTTCGTAGATCGATCATCAAAGTCATTTCGAACTAAATATTTGCCAATCTCGAGCACTCTAACGAGATTATTGCTTGAAATTTTTACTTGAAAGTAATCTCGGCAAGAAGAATAGATATATATATACGCGATGAATAGATATACGTAAGATAGATGCGTTTGGAGAAATGTTTCAGTGCTTGTGGGGTGCAGTTGATTGGTGGCAGGTAGCTGCGAGAGGGACGAGAGAGAGAGACGAAAACGAGGGGAAGAGGAGACAAACAGAGAAAAAAGGGGGAAAAGGGGGGTGAAAAGGAAAAAGGTTGGAAAACACGGCCAAAAGGGGAGAATATTTCGACGCTCCTTTTGGCTATGGCGGAAAACACTGGCGAATTCACGGTGAAATTCAGCCGTATTAATGAACGCATCACGCCAACCGCGGTATACAGGTGTGATCATTAATTCTGTTAAACGGCGATAAATGACGAGGACGAGGACGTTAAGTGACGTTGACCCTGTTTTAATAATTGTCACGTGCATCGTATATCGACCGAATATCTGTCCGTGTTACGTCATGGCCTGAAAAAAAAATGATAAAATGGAGTATTTTTGCACGACGCGACGGCCAATTTATATGGACGATTTCGATGGAATAACTATTTTAATTGCGCTTCAATTAACGCCGATGGTAATTCTGTTAAAGACAGGAGAGCGACGCGGATAGAGGGGGGTAGGGAGAAGGAACACTTGCAATGGTGCTGGGATCCTTCCCTTCATGAATTCGCAATTGAACGGAAGGAAAAATATCATCGTGTTATCGTTCACAGATTGTGGTAAATGTACCGTGTAAATTGAATACGATATAATCCAACTACGTTACTCACACGTATTACTCTACTCTGTCTCTATGCCTATTGGTCTGCAATACCAATAATTAGTTTCTAAGTAACGAGTGCAATTCGTGTAACGTGATAATAATCTAGTACGCGCATGCACGTGCATATACGCTCAATTGGAAACTGGGAAATTGAGCGGAGAACCGGAGTAGATGGATTTCTCGGAAACGTAGATACTGTACTTGATTGTTGGCAATACGGAGCAAAATTATTACGGCCAAGTTGTTACTTGTAACAACGAGAGTAATGGTAGATGTCGCGCGGTGATTGGAAAACAACGATCGAGCGAGTAAAATGTTTTTACTGCCCGAATTGTACTTCCATAGATGAGTAATTTCTATACGTCTATGAATCTCAACGGGAAACCACTTTGATACGTTTGTACGATTCTGCAACGTTGCCAAAGTTGCTGTTGTGGAAAAGTGAGTGGCAATGCCTCAACCAATCGTGGGAGTATTATGCTTTCGAATTAACGCTCTCCAAATGCTGCCACCAAGTTCAACTCGAAACGAGTTCAAGTTGTCCAATCGCATTAACATATTCCTGTGTGTTCGCACTTGCAACAGCTGACTCGATGCATTAACCGGTATGTCTTGGTTTAACGAACTTTGCCAAACATTCGATAATCGGTAAATTTGCCTGGTAACAGGGTTCGGTTTCGCCTGTCAACCGTTTCCGTGTCGTATGCTGCGTATGCTGTAGTGCTGCTGCTTCCGCCATTCTCTTACGCGTAATTTTGCAACTTTCTTTTCTTTTCTATCCTTCTGTATCTATTCTTGGTTCGTTACGCTCGTTTTTGAATTTAAAAGCTACAAACCCTATATATACTTTTGCCTCCTGACTTTTGACTTTTGAAATTTTATTAAAAGTTGGAGAGATTCGAGGATTTTACGGTTTGCAAACCGTAGCAACACCGTCGACAAAGTTAAAGCCTTTTAAAACTAACGAACCCAATTGCGAAAGTTGAATTGTGCAAATACCAAGGACGGCATGTACCAAGGTCGCGAGTAAGTGAACTCCGTTTCAGTGCGTATTAGAGCGGCGTGTAGTCCTGTGTGCCAGTGACGCGGAGATGACCGCTGCAGGTGTAATAGCCAGTTGTGAGGTCGCTGATACTTGGTCTATGATTCATCGGTCCTCAAACGTCAATCACCATTGACATTGCGCGCGAATCGCTCGACAGACTCGAAGACCGAGCTCTGTTCGTTCGCACGTGTTGACGGAGCGGTTTGCGGATTGTAGAAAAAAGTGATAAAAAATGCGGTAGCAAAGACAGGTAATTATTATTTACACCGGACGATCCACTTCAAATGGATCGATCGATTCGATTTTCTTTTTCACTTCAATTTTCCAACTAATTATTCAATTATACACGTGTGAAATTGTTTCGCGTCACTTTTCCGGTATTCCGCGCTATCCTTTCAATTATTTACCGGATCATAATGAATATACTGACCGAAATCCGGAGGAGGAATGGGAGAAAGGGAATTGGTCAAGGATGACAAGGACGGATTCGAGACGAGGCGAAACGAAGCGACTGCGACGCTGCGCCGCTAAAGAAAGATATAAGCCGGATTATGCTTTCGTTTCGAGAATGGTGGATTCTTAATTATCGGATTTCCAAGTGTACGAGTCTGCATGTATAGGTATGTATATATGCCGGTTGAGTTTGATGAAACTGGGACTCGATTAAAAATTACACGATCCTGGATTAGAATTTCAATGAAAGTTCAAATTGCTGCTCAACCATCCAGTTTTATGTAGCTACATAGAGGTGTAGGAAGTATCGTCGATTTGATAGAGAAAATGACACCACCGAAGGGGAAGTGAATTTTTCAGGAAATTGCTTTCACGCAGGAAAGTTATTCGTTTAATCCAAGTAAAAAGAAATGAATTTCTTTTTAGAATTTAGCTTTGGAATTAGCCTTTAGAAGCCTCTTTGGTAAAGTAAATAAAGTACACCCGTTCTTTCTTATCTCAAATATGAGCATATGAATTACGTTATTCTATAGTAGTCGTAAGAAATTATTTATTTCATCATCAATTGCATTTCGTAGCTTGTTGGTGCAACGAGAGGACCAACTAAGACGAAAGTGGATCAACCGTTTTTCGGTTTTTCAACCGTTCGATCGTCAATTCGATTTCGAAAAGCAAAATTTAGCATTAAAAGTGATTAAAAAGACACGGTAGGTGTCTTATCGGAAGGAACGATTTGTATCGCGCGATAGGTTATTTCTGACATTACGCGTGAACAGATTGTACGGAATAAATAAACGTTTGTGATTTCACTTGTTATTATTACGGCAAAGAGAAAATAATAATTTTTACGCATCCAAATTTTACTTGTTATTTTTAAAAATTTATAGTTTTGTAACAGAAAAAGCACGTTCCAAGTTTCCTCGGTAACGATAATTGATTTGAAAAAATCTCTGGTTTAAACATTTATATTTGGCAGCAATGCAAAAGTTAATAGCCCATTGTACAAACGAAAGGAGAATAAAAAAGAAAAAAAAGAAAACGCGCGATTGTAGCGAATAACGAAATCTGTTACACATTGCCGCCTTTAAAATGTTTGAATTTTTCAAGTTCGAATAGGGGGAAATACCGTACTGTGAATGTTGTACGAGGAAAAAATTCGTCTTCCACTTATATATTGCTCTCTTTGCCTCTATTGGACTAAAAAAACTTTTAAAATACTTGTTTAATTATGCGGCGCAAAGTACAATGTTTCAAAAATTGCACGGATATCGGATGAACGTTTTGTTATTTCAATACAATGCGATTCACACGAATCATGTATCATACATATATATATATATATCTACGCGCGTATTAGTTTACAGTATAATGTTTACGGTACAATTATTACGCACAACTATTTGCAATATGCGATATAATTGCGAGATAAATGCACTTGATTTCAATCATGTGTTTGACAAACAAGTTCAATCCACAAGTTGGAAATAAACGAAAGATTTGCACAGCGATTGATATTACGCAGTAACAAAGAATCGTGAAACAGTTTCAAATAACAGATACCTTGTAGCGCAGGTAGCGAACGACGAACGAAATTGTTGAAGAAAGAGCGAGAGACGGAGACAGAATTTTTGTTTTTCAATGTACTCGGCTAACGTGATAAACTTAGCAACTCCCCAGGTGCTTCACGCGGCCCCAATAACAACCAACTTTCGTTTCTGTGAGGCGCGGCAAAGTAGAAGTAATGAATCCAAGAGGACTTGCTAAGCCAGCTTCTTAAGGTTTATCACAGTCAAGTGAATATTTAACAATGCCGCGAGCAAAGCAAGCTTTTAACCTGTACACACGCCGAGCACGCGCGTCGCGATAACGCTGATTCATTATCAATAAATTCATTTCCGAACGCCGAGAAAATGCGAGATTATTACCTTGCACGTGTGTGCATATAACAAATCTTCGATATTGTAGGACGAAAATTTTATTTCAAATTTCGTTTCTTCGGATAAAAGTGGTAGGAAAATTTCGTCTCGAAAGCATTTGAAAGGGAATGTTTTTTTCCCTTGCGTCTTTTCGAAATACACTTGAAGGATTTTCAAAAAGAAAATGGTAACAATCAAAACTGACTACGTGAATAGGAAATGAATGTAAATAAAAAAAGAAAAGATATATATATATATATATCGGTACTTTGCTGAGAGATTGGTTATTCGGGCGAAACGCGTTGTGCATCGAGGCAGATTGATCTCGCTAAATAACTGGTTGCGATTGTTCATTCCTGGGTGAAGAGGAAGAACTAATAAAAACGACGCGAAAGAAACGAGCTCTTTGCTTTTCAAACGGTGCAAACTCACGCTTCACGTGTAGCGGTGAATATATTTTCTGCTTTTTCCAAAAGATTTAGAAAACCTTCGGAAAGGGCAAGTCGGGAGACATTAGCGTGATTGAAATTGGTTTTCAAACGCGATTCAAACTTGTACGAATTTGTCGAACGAATTTGTCCGTATCCGGACATGCGTGAAAACTCTTTGCCGTAAAATTATACCTATTATAGCTGTGTTCTTTAGTAGCGAAACAACGAAGAAGAACGACAAGAGGTATTGGTCTTTCTTCTGGTGTTGAACCAGTTTCTGTTTCGAAGAAGAAGAATCGAGCAGCGGTCGCGGAGAAGCAGAATCGGTCGTTCCTCTCGAGCAGGCAGATAACGGGGGAATCGCCGGTTGGCGAAGGTTGGTCGAAAATTTTTTAAAGGTCCGATCCCGTAGCACGTGAAAGGTTTCGAGATAACGGGTCGTTGGAAATGACATACGCGACGCGTACGTCTTAGCGGGTCAGGATGGTGCCACGTAAGAACTCGCTGCGGCGATGGTTGGGAATCAGTGCGGTGCGGTGCGGTGCGGTGCGGTGCGAAGCGGAGCGGCGCGGCGCGACTCGGCTCCGGCCCCGGCCGCGGCCCCAGCCCCAGCCCCGGCCCCGGCCTCGGCGGGTGACGCTGGTCCGCGCGGCCGCCGCCGACTCAATGTACCAGAGGAAATCGCTGACTTATGGCTTCACCGGGGAGTCGTAGCTTTTTTCATAAACCCCCAGTCAACCCCCAACCTCGCGACTCTTTCACATTGTACCCAGATTTCAGCGATTAATTTTCCCCCATTGTGCCGTGGTGCATCTCTCGCCACCCCCAACCTGTCCAACCACCCACTCAACCACCCACCCACCCATCAACCCACCTCTCCTCTACTTCCATCTCTGCTTCCTCTCTCTCTCTCTCTCTCTCTCTCTCTCTCTCTCTCTCTGTCTTTTTATTCCTCGCTCTTTCCACCTAGAGCAGGCCCTCTTTTTCTGTCCACTGCCGTGCTGCGCCGCACCGCACCGCGCCGCGCCGCGCCGCGGTAGCAAGCGTTTTCAACCGCGAACCAACCCTCACCGACGCATCCTCTCACCTCCTCACCGCCGGCCCCGCCATGCCACCGCCCCGATCCTCAGCCTATGCTTACTTCCTCTCTACGGCTGCACAGTCCGCATTGTCATTGGCAAACAAATCTCAATGGTAGTATTAAAAGTATCCGCTCTAATGGAACCTAGTATCCGTTCTACAAAAATTCTCGTTCCATCTGTACGTGTCGTGGAACTCCTCTACCCTCCGCCATCTGGCTCCGTCTCTCTACCCTTTGTTTCGTACGCTAACCGTTTCTTCCTCTGCGGCAGCGCACAGTGCTCTTCGCTGAGAATCGCCTGCGAGCCGCCGGAGTGTGGGGAATACGTGCATGCGAAACTACGTGCGGGACGAATGTATGCGAAAATTTCTGCCAACGTCGGAATAATTGCTCGCTGACAGTCGCGTGGTAATCGTCTGCTCTAATCTACGGTTAAACCCCTAAGAAGCTGTGGAGCAGCGGATAGTGCGTACCGTCGTCTCGATCGAACCGGCAGGATTCAGGATTTGCTGCTTAGCTTACTCATTAACGCAACGTAACTGGTTATTACGGCTGCTCTCGATTACTTTGCCTTCGAGTAATTCCCAAACCGTCAAACGTTTCCATTCTGAAGTTGATTTTTTTAAGGAATCGGACGAATCGGCCAGCCGGATCGTTTTTTTACTTTGGAAAGTCGATCGTCTACTTTCTTTCATTCGTCTCTGTTCGTTTACACGCGTGTCGAGAGATTTATTTCGCCGGACGTTAATACTGTGGTTAAATGAAACGCACCGTTTAATCATGTAACACACACTCTCTCCTCTTTGCTTTTATTATATTCGAACATGTCCTATATAAACGCGTAAACATTCGTAATTCGTGGCTGCAGCAACGGCCGGTCGAGTCCATCTTTGACACGTCGCGTCCTCCTCGACTCGCTTGCAATTCGAACAGCTTTCGGATAGCCTGAATATTAATCGACGTGTTTCACACTCTCCGAGTATGTACGAGTGTGTACATCTGACGCACGAGTAGCGTAAAGACGAGCGATTATGGCGACTTATCGCTCGGGGGTGCAATACCGTAGCGTACAGTCGTAACCATTGTTTCCACCCTCTTTGCCCGAAATGTCGACCCATTGTTTAGATTTTTTCGCAAGGATCGAGGCGATGGCAATATGAGCGGCGACAGCGGCGGATACTTGACGTGGTTTGAATGCAGTTGGAAGGAAAGCATTCTTAGGCCTCCTATCTACCTCCTATCTTCTCGCGTGACTCGCGGTGGAAGAAAGCAGTGGTTCGTCGTCGTCAACAATCTCTTAAAATCCACGTTTCTTTCTCTCCTACTTTTCGCGAACGAGCGAAAAGTATGAATCTTTTGAAAGCGAAACGCGCTTCTCCTTTTCCGAATTTTCTCTCCTCCAACTTTACTTTCTTCGTTCAAAGCGCGATGCAGAATTATTATTACGTTAACGTAACGTTTTCTTTTCTTTTCTTTGGTTTTCTTCTTATTCTTTCCTCATTGCTTTTTATCGCCGAGCGATAAAGAAATAGGGGAGATAAAAAATGCCCAGTCCAAGTTTCAAGTTTTAAAATCAATCTTTTCGACGAAAACTTTTCACTGACGTGTGAAAACCTGATTTCGAAATCTTGGAATCCTTTCGTTTCTATCACCTCGTACGATACTTGTGTACATACTTACGAATGTACGTCACATCGTATCTATATCAACTTTGAATTTGTTCAATTTTCGCGTTGTCGTCCGCGAATTAAAACTTGACCTTCCCTTGCTCTCACTTTCCTCCCGTTTCATAGGAGAAACGCAAAAAAAGAAAAGGTAAAGTAGTAAAAGGTCGTTTCGTAAAAGCGAAATCTTTTTTAGATTTCAGTCATCGAAATTCTCTCTCGGAAGCGAGTAAATCCCGAATGGATCGTTTCACCGGCAGCCGTATCCCAGGGCAGGCACAATAAATAGACACGTAATTGCGTCTTGTTGCTCTTTCGCATACGCGGCTAGCTTCGATATTCGTCCGTGAGAATGTAGACGCAACTCGCCCAGATCTCGTCAAGATCTCGCTGAGATTGAGATTGTAAGATAGCTGTCAGTTGTACCGAACTGTGACGCGATGCACGGCTTTAGATCGGCATAGTGCTCGTGCTCGCTGTGTTTTTCCATAAACGTAAATGATGCTGAAAAAATATTTTCATCATTTTCTTTTAAAAGATACCTGCAATTCCGAATACTCTGTTTATCCACGAAAAAACCGACTGCTGTATCCAAGATTTAACGTCTACGCGAAACAATTTGCTTCCTTTTCTTTTTTAAAGAACGTTGAATTGTCAGAACGGAAACAATTTTTAACATTGTTTTTACTTTTTTCCTCCCGAAAATAATGCTCTATAACTTTCCGTGAGATTCGAAACGCTTGGACGACGTTTCTCACGAGAAATCGCGCGCGACACTTTCGCAAACGATGATAAGTAACTCGATTAAGCGGATTCAAGTTGCCCGATGAAAAGAAGCCCGATGGCGGCGACTCGATCCGTCGAATTAAAAAAAAAAAAAAAAAAGGAAAAGAAAAAGAGGAAAAGAAAAAAAGAAACAGAAAAAAAAAAGTCTAGAGAATAAAACATTTCGCGACAGTGAAATCCGAGAGCGAGTTGGATCAGGGTGAGACGGAGCAAAGAAGAAAGAAAGAAAGAAAGAAAGAAAGAAAAAAAAGAGAGAAAGAAAGGGAAAAAAAGAGGAAGGAGGAGGGAGGATCACGTACAATGCATATGTATATTAGCTTTGATTCGATCGGCTCTCGGTTCTATTGTTGGTCGGTAGTTTTCCGACCGTTCTCTCAGGCTTGACAGATCTCTGGACGACAATGGGTTTGTTAATTAAACAGGGCAGTCCTTCTTACGCGTTACCTCAAATCCTCAGAGTTGGTGGGCGTCCTTTAACTCACCGTGACACAGGCAGAAGCTCTTGTGCAAACCGCGCAGAGTCCGAGCTGCTCCGAGTCGGAAGAAGCTTATTATATGGTCATTTGCCCTCCTACTCGTTTAAGCGAGTGTACCGAAAATTGTCGTAAATCCTGAAACGACGCGACGGTGTGGCTACTCGACAACGACAAGCCGATCATCCCCCGTCGCGTCGCGTTGCGTCGCGTCGTGTCGTGAATACAATGTATTCAGTGGCTAATGAAACGAATCTAACACGTAAAACCCTACTACTTGCGTACAATTTTGTACGTAGTTGGTTACAAGTACCTTCTGATCGTTGTTTGGTTCTTAAGTCTTAATAACAATAAGTTCAAGAGGAAGCGTTCAATTATTATTAGCGAAAAATCTTAGAGTCTTGGAGAATTGTTTCCGGGAAGAATTCCAAGACTGGTTTGACCACCGACTGGTGGTAAATCAGCGATCGCCTGACTGAAAAAAAAAATAACAAAACGATCAAATGTATATCAAATGAAGTCTCTTCTCCGGAGAGAAAAGAATTGGAAATAAATAAAGGAAGAGGGAGGTCGCGTCGGTAGATATTTTTCTCGCGTTTGGAAAGCGGAACAGCCGCGGAAAAAGCGATTGCGGGGACCGGAATGAGGTTCGCATTGCCTTCCGCTCACGCGTCACAAAGCGTTGAATTGATTCATCTCGCGCGTGAGGAGTCGATCGACCATGAAGTTATTAATTCCAGCGCCGCGTCGCCATTCTACTTCCCCCCCCCCCCCCCCCCCCCCCGTTTCGTCTCGACCTATCTCTTGCAAAACGGAAAAACCGTGCGATCAAAGACACTGATTCGATCCGCGCTGCAGATGCACTGGGCCGATCGAGCCCAACGATCAATCTTGTCCTGAATCGTACGTCGTTTACCCAAATACTCAGATACGTCGTTTTTACGATTGAGGCAACCACTGAGAATTGAACAAGGTGTAAAACGTACAATACGATAATAAAACGAAAAGAATTCCTTTTCCCACAAAATGTCACAACCTCGAGTTACGATACAATAATGACAAAGAAGCAGCGACTCCAATGACTTTGCTAAAAATAAGTAAAAGTTTATTCGCGTACGTAAGTGTAGAGAATCGGTACGTGATGGGAAATTTCGGTGGCAACGCGAAAGGAATTCGAGAGTCGCTGGCCGGTTAAAAAGTTCAAGGATCAAATGAACCGGAAATCGTTATATTACGCCATGTTCTCTAGTAAATTTCAACGAAAAACGCTGTTGTAAATAATCGCGAGAAAGATCGCTGCCCTTTAAACGTCCGGCACATTTATGGCCGGTTTGCGGAACGAAACGCAGTTGCAGTTGTAACGTTTACTCGAGTAAATTAATTTATTTGACTCTCTCAGTGGGAAGGAACAATAAGGTGTATGTTTTTCCATCGGTGTATAGCGCCGCGACCGCCTTCGCCGACGAGCTGTGTAATTTCCTCTTCTAGTTTATAGAAAACGTAGAAAGGGAAACTTTGTCTCCCGTTCTGGTCTCGCGTGCATTGTGCGAACGGCAGCAAACTTTCAAAGAAAAAAATGTCTCCGTAAAAGACGTGGAGTTTCACGTGGAACGTACGTACCTGCACGTTTTAACGCGAGAAATCATAACGATGATTGTTTCTTTTGCCAACAATAGCCGCTTGCGTGTTGTCGTCGGTGCTGTTTTTAATTGATCGTAAATAATGCGTATAATATTTTTACCAGGCGTTGCGGAAACTGTCGTCATTATTCGATTCGTTTCTCCTCTTTTAAATATTCCTACAGTACTATATATATATATGTTATAAATATAATACTATAAATATTTATAGTTTATCCGTTTATTCTTTTTCTTTTCTTTCCTTTTCTTTCCCCCTCGTTCTCCATGTTTGTTCTCTTTTTTCCTTCTTCTTCGAGGAGCAATCTTTCACTGTTGTTTCATCGTTTAATTTGAAAAATGATCAAACGTCTATTTTTCAGAGAGAATAAATTTCGACCAAGGCCTTTTCGTAGTTTGCGAGAAATATTAGTCTGTGCAGCGAACGCAATTTTCTGCCGTTCGATTTAATTAGGTAAATATGAAATAAAGCTGCGAATTTGCAAACGAAGAGATTTCAAAGGCAGAAGCGTTTCGAGAATCGATACCTACCTTTCCGTTTGCGGAAAACATCACGCTTATAAATAATTACAGTATGCGAGTATTTGTCGACGATAAAAAACAAAGCACCGGTTTTTCATTTCGCGCCTCTTTGCGAGTCCGTCTCCTTCTTCTTCTCGAAGGAGAAATTTTTTAAACTTATCGAGTTTCCGCTCGATATTGACTTTCGGAGAAATTGGATTTCAAGCGTAACGTGCAACACCGTTGGACGTACTTTGTCCTTCTAATCGGGAGACATAATTCGGTTGTAATCACCGATAGTCACTCCTGACATAATATTTCGCGAAGAAATGGTGTAGCCGAATTTTGTCTTGGCAACTTTCACGACCCGTGACAAAAAGACTCCTCCTTTCTTCTCGGCCGTCAACCTCGTTATTAGATTTAGACTTTAAAGTAGCAAACGATGCGACAAGTCGGACAATTTGATCAATTTGATCACTTTTATCACTTTTATCGCGTCGCGCCATCGCGACTTGCAATTTCTTTTTAGCCCTTCGAATAGGCGTCTGGACACCCTCTTTGGGTATTATTGGTCGAGGAGAAGAAGGAATATTGTTAGGTGGTAACGATTGTGGAGGAGAGGGAAACGGAGGATCCGAGCACGAACGCGGTGATTAAGAGGGCAAAAGGGCTCGGGAAAGGCTTAAGAAATTGATCGAGATAACGTAATATTTCGATAATGTGCGAAAATACAAATAATGTGTGACAGCTGCGACGATTAAGAGGGAAAAGGGCTCGGAAAAGGCTTGAGAAATTGAGCGAGATAACGTAATATTTCGATGATATGCCAAAATACGTGACAGCTGCGGCGTGGCTCAGGATCAACGGTCCCTCGTCTCGGGCGTCGTACAAGATTGTTAAAGCTGAGAGAGTCGGAAGGAGAGATCGTGGGAGGCAGGCTGGGCTGTGGAAGGCCGGACTCGACGTGGGGCTAGTAGTGAAACAGCTGGCACATACCTACTGGCGACAGCCCGCCCGTCACTAACTCAACCTGGATACACACGCGCCATGTGCGCCAGATACAAACTTCATTGATGTTGGGTGAAAAGAACGACTGAGACTTCCGTCATGTCGCCTTTGCCCGCCTTCACCCGCCTTTACCCGCCTTCACCCGCCTTCACCCGCCTTCACCCGCCTTCCTCTGCCTTCCTCCGCCTCACTCACCCTTCCTCATCCTTCCTCATCCTTCCTCATCCTTCTTCAACATTCTCAAAGCATCCTCCTCTGGATTAACACCTTCGATGCCTGCCACCACCGGAACAAGATGCCGCGCCGATGCCTGCTTGTCAATCCTTGCCTGCTTCTCTCACTCTTTCTCACTCCCACTTGACGTATCGACGACAAACATTCGACGTCGAATAATAAGTCTCGCTATGGAAATGTTCATTCTTTTCTTTCTTTTCGCATTATTTCTTCTTTCATTTTTCTTCCTTTCTTCCCGTAGGTAGGTATATTCAAACAGATACGCTACGCTTTCACCGTTTATTACGTAATAGTTGTAACAATTTGGTAAATTTGAAAGAAGAAAAGAAGAAAATTTCGGTAGTCACTCACATCTCCTCTGAAAAAAAAGCAGTCTCTTCTCTTTTTAAACGAAGGAGAGTGACTGGTGGACAGACTGGTCGCTCATTTTTTTTTCCAAAATATATATTATTGTAATAAAGGTCTCTCAACGCTCTCAACCGTCCGCGTCGTCGCTGCGACACACACGAAATGAATCATCTCTCACGTTTCTTTTAATAAATGCCTGTGCAAGAACGGCGCTTCGCGTGTGCACGGCCTGCGACTTTAATTATACATGATAGTAGCAAGTACCGTTGTCCAATGAAAAGTGTAGACGAGGCTTTCCATTTATCTCACCTACGAAACTCTGCTTTAGTAGACGCCGCTGCGTCGGTTTCTCGTAGTAGATTAGGGGCGTGCTTTGGTCAACCACCACCACGGTTCCCGTTATCGGGATAAAAACAAAAGGGAATCTTCTCGTTTTGCAATTACGCGAAAAGAGAAAGGAATTAACACTTTCCGGCAAAGTAGCACGGTTTCGTGTTTGACGATGCAAGAAATAACGAAACAATGGGAAAACAATCCTCTTTCGTTATTTCCAATATCCAGCTGTGTTTCTTTCGTTTCGTTTCGTTTGTACTAATAATAGTACGGACTTTGATCAGTCTGTTAAATCAATTTTTTTTTTTTTTTCTTACTCAAACGTATATTGCCTACTTATTGAATTAAACTATGCGATATTAATTAACTTTACGCGTTTTATTTCGATAAAATCGTAAATACTTGTAGCGTAAAGTTAAAACGGATTAATAGCAATTACTTTGTAACCCGTACGACGTGCGCGATTGAAATTCTCCCGTTTCGAAATTTCCCGTAAAAAAATTGCGCACGTGCGGATTTTCTCTTCTTGTCGAAACGCTATTCACGCAATTCACGAGAAATAATACGTCTTTCCATTTTCCAGTTTCCATTTCCACGCGTATCTATGTAAGTAAATATACATACGTGGGTATGCAGGCGCGCGGTTGTTTCTTTTGCAAAGGAAACTAGCACGGCGGTAGCCTGGAGAACGTTGCTTACGGATAGAATCGGCCGGATAGAATTTCCCAGAAATTTTCAAAGTTAATTAGGAAATTGTCAACGAGCGGCCGCTGGAAACTGCGTCCAATTAGTACGAGCGGCTTAAAGATCCTCTTTCTGGAGCTTGTATCGAGTCGCTTTGTTAAAAGACCGGCAACAGCCCGGTTATTCAAATTGAATTTCTTTGCGATTAGCAATCGGTGAGCGGGCGAACGCGATTTCCAGACGCAGAGAACGCTTCTTCTTAATCCGGCGAAACGAGATCCGACCAAACATTTAGGTATTGCTTTCGTCTGGAATTAATCGCGGCACTGTTCTCTCGCGTTCGTACATACACTTGCGCGCAACGTCGCAAACGTCGCGAACGTTGTAAACTGATCGCGATTCGATAGAAAATCAGTCGACCGATAGGAAATGGAGGGAAATCGGGGAAAATTGCAGCGTAGACGCGGTGGATGATTATTATGAAATGTTTAATATTATCACGAATTTTCTTATTCCAGCCGAGCCCGGGTGGTGGTTGCCGGTGGTTGCCGCTGGCAAACCGCACAATCGTTTCCAATTACGATTAAAGCTCTGTCGCGGTTCGTGCGTGCGACATCAAAGAAAATTCCGAGTTCCGCTTAATTCGTCGCGACTGTCTGTCCGTGCATTTCGTCACACGCGACGAAATAATTGCTGTAGTAGTTACTAAATTTCAAGGGGGCCTTTAAACGTCGCGAAAGAGCTTGGTGCAATTTTTGCGCAACGCGTGGCGCGATATCCTCGTTACCCTTTTAACCCGCACCGCCATTATTTAAACTTGAACTATTAAATTAACGCCGTTAGCACGGTGTTGCACGGTGTTGCACGGTGGTGTGTTAATGGTTACGAAACAAACCGGTGCGTTTGTCGTTTAATGAAATAATAATTCCGCGCGGAGAACGTTGCGGAAAAGACGAAGGAAAAAAGAAAAGATGCTGCCGACTCGAGGCAGCTCCTCTCGCGTTTCGATGGGTAAAACGCTTGATAAAACGCGTGCCGATATATTGAACGAGTGCGCGTTTTCCACGCGTGAAAATACACAGTGAGAATACCGCGAAAATATAGTATACGGTGAAAATATAGTTTCTGCGTTTTTAGCCAAATTGCAAGTTTAAACGTCGCGTCGATTCCAAACACACACCGTCCGAGGTATTCGAAAGGACTTTTCGATTGTTTGTTTCTCGCCCGAGAAAAGTGAGATTCTCCGTCATCAATTTCGGACGTCCTTCGAACATATGAGTTCACCGACGAAAAAAAAAAAAAAAAATCGTGGAAACTACTTCTTCCGGAGAATAGGAGACTTGGAGCTGGAGGATGACGCGCTCCAAAGTTGCTTCACGAGCATTACGAAATTTCGAGCAGCCGCGTTCTTGCGAACAGCCTCTAAATGCGCGTGCACCGGCTAATACGCGGGCGTAACATCAAAGAAACTTTACGGGGATCGGTGTCGTTGAACAGGTTGCGTTGCCACCATTCGCATAGACATTCTCCTGGCGCGGCCGCGGTAATTGCTATAGTCCGGCGTATTCACCCGAGCCTGTGTATCACAGCCACCAGCGTGTGCCACCCCGGAAAATGAAGAGTAAATGCAGTTTCGTTTCCACGCTCGTCGTCGATTCTACGAACCGCTTTTCCCCTTTGTCTGGCAAGCTCTTTTCTCGCTTCTCTCTCTCTCTCTCTCTCTCTCTTTCTGTATGTGTGTGTGCGTTCGTTCGTCTTTCTCACCAACTACCTTGCACGCGGTTATCGCGTGATAATTGTATTGCAATTTTTTTTAATCGGCTAATCGCCCCGTTCATTTCGCCGCTTCGTCTGTAATCTGTGAAATTGAATCGAATCGTCGAGTCTCTGACGATTCTTCTTCATTTCCATTCGCCACGCGTGGGAAACTTTCAGTAAAACTCGAAGGAAGCAATTACGAAGGAATTTACGCTTCTACAAGTCACAGTTGGTCAATTTCAATGAATTTTATTATCCCAGGTTTAGGTATGATAAAAAAAAGTCGCTTTTCATCATGTTCAACTTGGAACTGGGAACTTAATACGAATCGGCCGTATTTTCGATGCTTGTGCTTACGTATTCTTACGTTTCTCTTGTTATTTCGGAATAAGTTCAGCTCTATTTTCAGAGACCAAGCGAATTCAGCTCGGCAGCTGATCTCCGATACGAGTGCAAGTAGAGCTGCCACACGCGTCGATGGATGACTATTTTTATATACGTGGTGGGATTTTGTCACGTTCGTTTTGGGAATCGGATCGATCGTCATAATCGCGGAGACGATCTCGAAGTCTTTGGACGGACTTTGCTTCGCTTCGAGGTTTGTTGAGTGTGACTGGCAATTAAATAGCGAAAATATCGCGATGTTTGTACGAATCTCACGCTTCTCCTCACGCTTCTTCTCACCCAATAGAATCGACGCGTTTGATTGTTTTCTCGATCGTTTCCTTGATGTCGAGCGAAAATGGTGAACAGTCGACAGTCTTTCGAGATTCTCGAAACTCGTGCGTGCTAACCGTGAGAAATATCATCGGAGTAATTCACTGAAAATTCTAGCTACTCAACTTTTAATTATGTTATCCGATTCGCGAGCAAATGTCGCAGATTGAAATTACTGCGCCCTTTGTAACAATCGCGAAACACGAACCTGCCGGCGATATCGAAACGAGTTAATTGGATTTCGGCATTGCCTAATTTGCTTAATGACGTACAACTTGTTGTTCCATCCATCAGACGGTACTTTTTACGTCACTTGGATATATCTTTTTCAAGAGAAATCGATTCGTCTTACGATGCTAAATAACGGAACAAAGTAACTCGAGTATC
Source organism: Melipona bicolor (assembly GCA_030673865.1). NCBI lineage: Eukaryota > Metazoa > Arthropoda > Insecta > Hymenoptera > Apidae > Melipona > Melipona bicolor. Next base: position 640,596 of record JAHYIQ010000056.1, on the reverse strand, counting down.
GTAGATGTCGCAGATCTCGTAGATTTAGTCTACGAGACGATAATATACTCTTAAAAACGTTAATATACGTATAATGCAAACAAGTATTATTTCTGAAATAAGGCCAGTATCGACCAATGATAATAAATTTGGTGATTTTTCTGAAAGTTTTTTTGAAAAACGATCGATTTCTATCGTCGCATGGAAATGGAAAAATCACGATTTTGATGGATTTTCGTTGGAATTACACGAAGACGTTCTCGTTTTCGTTTTCGTTTTCCTTCTCGATCCCGTTCTCATTCTCGGTCTCGCTCTCGCTCTTTTTCGGTTTTCTTGTGAAATCTATCGTCAAGAGCGCCTACAAGCGCTCGTGTATTCGCGATGGAGCCTGGCGTCTATTAATTTTCTGCCAACAGTGGTACAGCCCTCGGCGGCCTAACACGATTACAACTTTCTGGATAAGCAGACTCGCGGAGGGCGACTTGCCGTCGACATGGACAAGATTTGTCCGAGATGTCGTCCAACAGTTTTAAGAAAACGTCGCTCCATCAGGCTTATTGGTTCTTTTCATAAAAGAGAAGAAACGTTTCTATTTCTCCCGTTTCTTACTAACTCGTGTACTCTTGTACAGGACGATTAATTATCGCGATTAGTTTAAATTTGCCCCGAGTTTTACATTTTTTCTCAATTTTTTCTCTTGTCCCTTGTTTCTTTTTCTTATTCTTGTTCCTTTTTTAACGCAGTCGCGGCCGATGACTTTATCCTCGAAATTATCCTCGACCAGTAATAGCGCTACAGAAATTTCAAGCGTTTCTTTTCAAACACAATTGTGCTCTCATCGCGTTATCGCTCGTTCCTATTCATTGGAATAAATACGCGTAAGAGATTGCGCTTTAAGCCACGTTTCGTATTCAGGAGTGTTAAGCGATTTTTGACTTTCTTTCCAAATGTATTGTTCCACGTTTGAGGAACGCTCGTAATACGCACGTATGTATGTATCTGTTATACTTGGTTAGATGGATACGATACATGCGATATTCGATGCAATTTCGCAGTCTAAAGTCATCGTCGCATACGGTTGGAGAATTCGAGTTACAACTATTACAGAATTTTCGATGCATTCTACGTTGATTGACGACGAACTACCAACTCGGCTCTCTTCGATCAAGTCTTAACCAACATCTTGGCGTATTAAGATTTCATAAATTTAATAACGATAATGCACTCTCTTGCCTTTCCCCTCGTAAAATCTTCTCTTCTCTTCTCTTCTCTTCTTTCTCTCTGTTTGTAATCGGCCTTCGCGATACCAATTGTCTCGCGCGTTTCTCTTGTCCGCGTTTCGGTGCAAATTACCCAAGCTTTTTATCCTTTGAAGAGCTGCAGTCTCTGCGATTAGATCAAGTCTGGCTTTTCCTTTCCTCTTCTTCTCTCGCCGTTCTTTCTCCATTTACTTTTTTCGCATACATTTTTCCTTTTTCCTTTCTCTTTCCGACTGTCGTCTTCTCCCAAGAATCCGTTTCTCTCGGTCCTCTCGTGGCCCGTCTTTCTTCATCTTCGGTTCGCAGATGCTTATTACTATATCGGGTTCCCTTGTTTTCTTCCAGCGATTTCTTCGAGAGGAATGCGTCGTGTAACGAAACGTCAACTACCAGTAGAAAAATGTACAAAAGATATCTCGATCATTTTTCCTTCGTAGTCGCAGCTAATTAGTTGGACTCTAGTGACGCGACGTAAAATGTACGTTGATGTACGGCAATTTTCTTTGATTCGCGCATCGTTGAAAGACACAGTTTTCTCTCTCTCTCTCTCTCTCTCTCTCTCTCTCTCTCTCTCTCTATTTTCTCGTTTAACGATCAGCAAATTCAGTTGTTTGAGAATTAAACGATAACAAGGTACCGGTTATTTCTCTAGCCCCACTTGGGGACTTTTCTTTGTCTCCCTGCCACTTTCAACCAATTTTTCTCATCTCTTTCACGCGTTCTCTCTCTCTCTCCGTTTTCTTTTGTTTTCGCTTTCGTCGAGCCTTCTCCTCCATCTGTTTCCCCGACTTTCGATTACCTTTCCATTCCTTTTTCTCTCTCTCTATTTCGCTTCTCTACCCTGTCACTCGAACATTTCGCACACGTTTCGTTGTCTGCTGTAAACTCTAGTCCAGACAGATTGTTTCGGGCAGAATATTTGTCTGTTTGGACGGGAAGGGAGGTGTGAATGGGAAAGGAGAATCGTCGTTGCTTGTCAGTATACATATACGCGGTTTACGTCGCGTGTATACTGCGATACTATACGATAGTTTATTATTTTACAGTCGATTTTATCAAGACGATCAATGTCGATTTGGTGGTGATCGGTGCAACCGTAAAAGTGTGTCCTCGACGTGGGAGGTGGTGGTGCAACGTCTTCCTCAAGGTCTGGCTTTCCTACGTCCTTTTCTCCGAATCCGTCCTTTAGTCCGATTCTCGCCAGCGTGGCAGTCCTCCCTCCCTCCCTCCCTCGCGGTCGCGCGTTGCTCTCTGTCGCTCTCTGTCGCTCTTGCGCTCCAGCGAGCTTGCGCGCCTCATCCTGCACGGAAGAGGCCCTCCTCGACCAAGGAGGACCACCGTCAGGATCCCGATCAGTTTACCGGCATCCCCCAGTCCGCGCGTACGCGTTCCCGGTACCAACGATTCGGGTGCCGTTGATCACGTGCATCCGCGCGAGACGCTCGCTCTCGACCACTCTTGACCACTCTCGACCACTCTCGACCACTCTCGACCAATCGAGCAGAGAGAGAGTTTGAGAAATAGAGAATAGAATCCTTGGTTCATCTTTACGTAGAATGTCGGAGGAGTTGTCCACATCCTCCTAGAGAAGGCGCATCGCCTCGCGGCAGACCTTGAAATATGAGAATTCTCTTTCGGAAAAGCGGCGCAGATTTCAGATAAATTGAGATTCGGTCTGGTTCCCTTCGTTTCACGTTGCGTGAAATCTCGCGCAAATCGAACGAAAATCTCCGCGCGTACGTATATATATATATATATATATATATATGTACGTGCAAACACACGGTTTGTTTCGTGACGTTGTTTGAGTCGTTGACAACGAGAACCGGTATATAGCTTCAAGGTTCTATGAATCGACGCGTAACGATGGAAGTCGATGACGCCGAGGATTTATTCAAGTTTCATCGAGTCTCGCGCACAACTCCGTCTCGATGCTGATAACTCGATTGCGGTTGTGTTAACGGAAGACTGATCGAGAATGAGGAAACCATTCAACGTTTCGCCGTGAGTAAATTAACACGTACACAGGGAGGAAGGGGGGGGGGGGCATTTTGAGTTGAAAAACAAAAAGGAAAAAAAGAAAAAAAGAAAAAGAGAAAACGAAAATGCGATGAAATATTTAGTATTTCGTGTCATTGTCGTTGTAAACGAAGAACGCGTTGATCTCTACTGGCTCGTAATCACGTTCGTTCCTCGATCGTTTCGTTTGAACACGGCGCAGTCAGCTTCTCGTGTCAGCCGTTCCATCATGCGGTTGAGCCAATTTAAGTCAGATACATCAAGCGCGAGCCTCGCGTTAGTGAATCGTAAATGATCGTTTAAAGTATTCTCGGACGGTTGACGTTGGTCGAATCTTTTTACAGGTTTTCCAGCAGAACTTTTCTTTTCTTTTTTTGAAATAACAGCAGTACAGTTGTACAACGAAAGTAGAACGCAAAGTAGGTTTTACACGAGTAAATGTCAAAAGAGACTCGTCAAAATTGTCAACACCAAACGTCATTAAAAAAGTCGCATAGTCTGTTTCCGCCGGAATGGCATAGTAGAAAAAAATGGCGATAAAAAATGCCAATAGAATTTCATATCGTTATTTACAAGCTATTTGTTCTCGATCGTGATTCGGAACGTAACGAGATGAAGAGAGAATTCCTTAAAGGCTGTAAAGGAGGGAATAACAGTTTAATTTCGTTTAATTTCCAGAAACGATTGTACAAAGTATCGGAATTAGAATGAGCCAAGTTGTCCTTTCCTGTTGTCTTTTCGAGAGAGGGAAAGAAAAAGGAAAAAAGGGAGAATCTCGTTAAAGTTGATAATTACGCGAACAATGTCAATGTGATTATGTTTCTTAACGAATTTTCGCAACATCGAAACATTCGCCTAATCACCTTCTATGGTGATTTGTAACGCGAAAAACGCACGAACGAATCACGGCGTTGGAACGCGCAACGAAACTAATTTCCATCAAGAGGCCTCTTTCCGCGATTTCTCCCTGCAGACTACTAGTTGTCTCTGTTCCCACCCTCGCCTCCCTGGAAACTTTTAAACAACCCCATTCTTTTCGGCCGACAAAACGCGCTCGCTCGCGCGCGCAGGACCCTCGAAATTCACGGAATCGCTTATTCGTTAATCTACATATATCGTATTATAGTAGTATAAGAGGGTTAAAACGTTAACGTTAATGAAAGTCGAGCAGCGCGCGTCCGTGCGAAATTAATTTAATTAAAATGGCCGATTCGACGCGATACTCGACGCGATACTCGACGCGATACTCGATGCCTGGTGTAACAAAGTATGTAGATGGGTGTTTCGGCTAAGAAAAATTCCCGGAATTTCTCGAATTTTCTGAATTTTCCGCCCAAACTCGATAGATTTTCTCGTTCATCACTCGGATACCATCTCTCGTCTCCTGTGTTTCGTTTTTGATCGAAGCAACGAGAAGAAAGAGGAAGGAAGGAAAGAAAGAAAGAAAGAAAGAGAGATTGAGGGAGAAGAAAGATTTTCAGTCACTCGGGCATCATCTCTCCGTTTCGGAATGGAAACGCGCATGGAAACGCGAGGGGAACGACAACGGTGGCTCTCGTCGAGTCCTTAGGCACAGAAATAAATGGCGAAAAGGTCGCCGTGGCAATAATTGGATTGGTACTTTGGAGCGTTCGGTATCTTCGTTATCTTTTTTAATTGAGACACATTGTATAGAGAGGCAGGCTCGTGCTCGTCAAGCGGGTCTGTACCTATATTTGCACGCTTGTCCCGGAAACAAGTACACACGTACGTAAGTACCAGAGAGTACGGAGCAGAGTGTGTAGAGCAGAGGGACTACGCGGGGACGCGATAGACTGGGAGACGTTGGTAGGTCGGTAGGGTAGGCACATATCTTTGGGGAAATTAAAATTCCACGGGCGACGTAGCTGCCGCGTCTTCGAGAGAGAGAGAGAGAGAGAGAGGCCTCTCGATCGTCTCTGTAATTTACGATAATTGAGCAATTAGCAGGAGCCCTCTAATCACGGGGGATCGCGTAAAACAATACGGCAATTGATTTACCGTACGCGCCTCCGCCGCAGATTTTCACGCGACGCGCTCCTTTCCTCCGTAAATTTTCTTCCATTCGTCCGTTTACTGGCGCGTTTACTCGTGTCATCCGCGTGTGCGAAAGAGGAAACGCGCGGCAAATAACAAGAGGCACAAAAAGACACTGGCTAAAATTTTGCTGTTTCTCGCATCTCGTATATTTATGCTTCGACGATTCTGAAATGAGAATGTAATTCGCCGCCGTTGGTTCGTGGCTCCAAGTTAACCAAGATGCCTTCTGAATCGCCTTACTTTTGCACGTTTATTCGCCAAATTCCCGATAGTCGTCTTTGTTCCACAGATCTCGTTCGACGACGCACAGTGTGTGACTGTGGTTTCTACGATATAAGTATATCCACGAGTATACATCGACGAGCCACGATCTACGTGGATCTGGTTGATCCGTGCATCGATTAAGTTGCCGTAATACTCTTGTACCGCGGCAATATACATATATATATATTGCTGTAATTGTGTCTACAGTTTACAGGATATTTCCGTCTATTACGCATATTTATAATTAACGATGCGCAATACGCGCTATTGCCATCTAAATGAAACAGAATGCGATATTACGTTCGCTTCGCTGAATTCGATGCGCAAAACAAGCTTGCCGAGAAACGGGAAAATAGATTCTATTCGAGCGAGTTGCGAGTTACGCTTTTTCTCATTCTATCTTGTGTTTCTCTATTCTCTGTTTATTATATAAAAATGACCAATTGACGGCAATTTGTCCATTTCGTGCCTCAAAGTCTGATTATCTTACCTGTATCTAACGTGTACGTACAACGTTTACAGAATCGAGACGTTTATTACCTGTAGGTGTTGCGCGTACGTATGATGGGTACGTATTATGTGTAACAGATACAACTAGTAAATTGAAGCTAATTAGAAAATCGATATATTTGTCGCATACTCGTCGTGGTACAACGTATCTACGTTCAGGTATCGGCGTTAGAATCGCCAATGTAGACGATTAAATAATCTACGTGGCACTCGCCAGTTACTGCTTGCCGTTAATCAAACTTTCCAGCGAACGAGTATATACAACACTGGTGAATATCCCTACCTACTGGAATATTTATCGCTCGTACGAGTCAGTTTTTTCATCGTCTTTGCAATTTTGTTGTCACCTCTTGTTTGTCTACCTTTGCTACTGACTCTGTTATCGTACGTATCGTACGTATAAACAACGACGACGAGTTTATCAGTTTGTTTATTACCGTTTATTAATATTGCTACAAGCTGTTACAAATTTATCTTATTTACGTCGTGTGTACCTTTGTACACCTTATTGGCAAACAAATTGCAGTCGCACTGCTACTTTAATGAAAATTTCTGTTGTTGGAGAAATGAATCGCGAATAATTAACAAACGGTCGATCGAACGGTTAATTGTGTGTTAATTGTTGAGAAGGTTGCGTCGCGATCGTGTCCATCCATCCATCCGTTGACGATGCATCGACGATAATCCAACTCCGCTGCGCTCCACACCCGTCACAACCGACGACTCGGCAAAAAGCCGGAAGAAACGCGAAATTGTTAGACTCGTTGTGTTCGTCGACGTACGTAAATTCACTGTGTATCCGAATCTCACGGCTGTTTCGTGTTTCCCTCGAGTCTCGTCCAATTTGCAAACTTTGTCATACGCCGTACGTTTTCAAACATAGATGTTTGTCCGAAAAACCGTATCGAGCATGAACCAAAAGCGATCCATCGTTTCGTTCTTTCGAGAATAATTGCCGAGAGCTGGACGTTCGAATCGACCAAGATTGGGAAATTTCGTGAAATTTAGGGTTAAAGAAATTGATTTTTTCCCCCCGTCACAGAGATACAAATACGTCGATACGTGGCACTAGACGCAGCAACACGTTGCAGAGAACGACTTGGGCCTCTTTAAGCTCTCTCGTTGAAAAGTTTCGTGAAAATCTCTTGAATACGAAAGCTTTGTTTCACCGCGGTAAAGTTATAATAAGAGGAACAAGGGAGGAACAAGGACGTTCGAGTGAAATTACTCGCTTCAATAGATTCGTTTAATTTTCATCGAACAAAGGCTAAAGATTGCAAATTATTTAAATTAAATATTCAAATTACCATATTTTGGGAAGATTACGACGATTGCTGAATATCAATGTGCAAGAAGCATCAGGAGGCAAAGACGAATCGTTATTCGTAGAAAGGCGTAGAAAGTCGAAAAGTAACTGGATTTTAAAGCTTGTTTATTCGAAAGTTACGGAAAACGGATGGAAAATGAAGCAGGTACGATTTCACCTTCCTGCACACGTCCACCAAGTTCTCTCGACGAAATTTTCAAAGTGAAACTGATCGATTATTCGCAAGGACAACGCGTTTGCTACAGCCTACTGGACTAGGTAACGAGAGAAAGGAAGGAAGGAAGAAAAGAAGAAAGAAAGAAGAAAGGAAAGAAAGAGCAGTCGGAGGTGGTGGCAAATAAAAAAACTTTCTCCGCAGCAAAATTTCGCGATTCGTTGAACACTCTGGAAATTCACGCCCGGTTGCGATACAGACTGTGAGGGAAGAAAAGAAAAGAAGAAGAAGAGGAAGAAGAAGAAGAAGAAGAAGAAGAAGAAGAAAAAAAAATGGACAAGGAAAGAGTTTCCTACTACTTATTTCCGGTTCACCGGTAATGAGCAGTTAATTTCTTTTTCTCTAAGCTGGGTGCATGGCCTAGAGAAACAGTTTCCAACTAACAAGTTAAATTGCGTTGTGGTTTACCGTTTTTCCGCTCGAGGAACGAGCACCGATGATCCCACGTGATGGTCAATCGTGGAGATTTATTCCTCGAGATCCTACATCCTACGTCGATTCTACTTATATATATATATAAAAAATCGCGTAATTGAAAATTCCATAAAAATGTTAATTTTAATTTCCTTTGCGTTAAATATGACGACTTACGACTTTCGTAAGGCCTAACGTCGTATTACACGACAGTTTCGTTTTGCACCTCAATCTTTCATAGCTACTTCGTACGTACTAGGAGCTGGTATTGCAGTAATTGGCACGTGTACGCGTTACTGTTCTTCCTATTCGTTCCTATTCGTTTCTATTCGAGGTTGAGAAAAATTGTGACGCGCTTTGTCTTTATCGATTCTTCACTTTTCACTCAACTCGATATTCATTTACATAAATGTCTAGGAAATGATTCGGATAGCGAATCGACGCTGGAATAGCTTGAATATCATTGTCAAGTTTTAATGATATGGAAATAATATTTGATTATTGTACAAAGGGGAACGGGGACCAAAGGGAAGAAAGTTTTCCTCCTTACTTGCCTTAATCGATTTAATGATAAGTGGTGAACTGGCGCGGCGCGGCGCGGCGCGGCGATTCAATCGCAAAACCAAGCAGTTTGTCGGACTCGGACGGACAGCAGGTGCTGCTGTTGGATATTTAATTCGACGTAACAGCGACTGTCGCAGCCACCGACGGCAGCGTTAGTCCGACAAGTTTTTCTCAATTTTTTAAATGACAACAAGTTTCCCGACAATTGTCGTGTTGCAATTAATCTCGGATCGGTAGGTATCGCGTATGCGGTCTGTCTTAACACGAGAGACGATGGCACGTGCAATACGAATTGTATTATATAGAAAAGTTTAAAAATTTAAAAAGGGGAAAGAAGAAAGGAAGAGAGAAATTTTGGCGTCGTAGTTTCCCATCGATCCACCGTATATATATCCGGGCAGGACAAAATTTAACGTATTATTTCTCGCTGTACCGAATGACAGTACTGGCAAAAAAGTTAATCACACTGTTCGGAAAATTGAAGCTTGTCTCGTTAGTGAGTCGAGCTTGCGAAGAGAAAGCACGACGGAAAGAGGGAACGAAGAGGGCTGGAGGAGGAGGGGGGGGGGGGGGGGGGGGGGGGGGGTTAGCCATGGTTTTATCATATTTCAAAGAAATATGTACTTATGTACATACATATATACGTATATGTGGCTGAAACAGTTCATCGTGTCGACGTATTTCCAAAGAGGAATGATAAACCGCGTATTCACGTTCAGGAAACTCAATTCCTTTGAACTCGTTATTCGTGCCCACTGCTATTCTGCTCTGGGTGCAATCCCACGATTTATCTCAACGCTCGTTTACCCACTATTTTGCGGACACAACTGGAGAAACAACGTTCGCAAAGCTCGCGGAAACAAGAAGGAGCCTTCCTTCTCTCTTTTCGTAATTTTCCAAAATGCGCTCGCCCGTGACAATTATTTAGCAACCGTGTTTTCCTAAGTCGCGTGTAAAAAGCATCGCTTCGTTGGACCGTTCGTAGAACGACCATTGAAGCTTTGGTTGAATAAATATATATCCAAGGACCAACTTTTCCTTTCATTTTTTTCAATGAAAACGCGTCGTGATGTTAAATCGAAATCGTTCGAACGAAGAAAGGAAGAAAGTGCCGGCCAAACTTACTGACCGTTAAGAGCCGAAAAAAAAACGAAAGGAAAGGAAGAAAATGGCGAAAATTTTATTCGTTGGATCCAGCTTGTTATACCGCTGTACTCGCGTACGTGTGCATACACGGGTATTTCCGCGAGATATGAAGGCGTACGGAGGCCGCAGCCTCCACAATCGCTTTTCGGACCGTAAAAACATTTTTCTAGCGCATTAAAGACTAGGAATGCGGTGAACACGAACGAATCCCAACTTGGTTTCCCGAGTTTGTTGTTGTTTATCGACGAAGAAACGGAGAATGAAACAGAGAAAGTTGGAGGGAAGAACGGAGGTGTAGCGGTGACGCGGCGAGGGGGAGAGAGTTGCACGAGCGGAATTGTGATTCCCGTTTATCATAAAACAAAACTAAAAACGTTAATACCGCGGCGACCGCGAGAAATACGGAGCGACGCTCGTTTCACGAGGAAATGAATGACGATCGCGGATAGCGAATTGGTATCTCTCGATGTTCATTAGCCAGAAAAGAGACGACGGTACTTTCCGCAGTGGCGACGGCGGTTTCAGCCTCTGCTGAAAAATCTTTTGCTTCTCTTTTCTCTCTCTCTCTCTTTCCTTTTCTCTTCCTCCCCTATCTTCCTCTCTCCGTTGAGGAAAGGAAAAAAAATCTGATTACAGGGGGGGCTAGATCGAATCTACAAGTAGTAACAAAGCGTTTCAACTTTTCTTACGCGTACGTGTACGTATATACGCAAGTATGTGCAAGGTTACACAACTCTGAATCGTCAGAAGCTTTTCTTTCGATCCGTGCTGTGCTGTTCCATTGCTTTTAAAAAATTAACTCCGAGAACTCTCTGGAGAAAGAATTTTTGCAATTATACGCGCGGAGCGCTAGTTGCCCGCTGGAAAAATTCCAAATAAATTTCCAGCTTTAACAACGTTAAAAGAAACCAACTAACAATAAGTGAATTTCAATGTGAATTTTATTCAAGTAGAAAACATTGTTTAAAGCAGAAAGCACTCGGTGTATTCGTTGCGCTGCTTTTTAATTAAAAACATTGAGAACTTTGTACCAGAGTGTGCATACGCATCTTGAGATACGCGGCCAACGATATTGTACTACGTAATACCATGTACGATGTTTCGAGCGTAGTTTGTTCAGATATCTTTAGGAGGAATATCACGTAGCGACACGTACCTTGGGTCGAGCTCCGTCGAGTGTAGATGATGTCGTTGCCTCGCTCGTTGCTCGCATATAACTGCGTCGAATCGAAATTGAAGCAAAGTCAGTGGCAATTGAAAATAACACACATTTTGCAAATGGAAAATTCAGTCAATGTCAATGCCCGTGTCGTTTGACGAGTTCTCTTCGACGCTCTTCGACGCCATAAATATATCGCGTGAACCACAACAGTGGTCGGGATTTATGGATATTGTAACGAGCGTAACGACCCTTAATGCTCGTGAGCGTTACTTTGGTTACAAAAGTCCTCGTAACTCTTTCCCGGAGAAGCAAACGTTGCTACTTTCTTGCTTCTCCGTCTCTCGCTGCTTAGAACGTCTTGTGCCAACCTCCCTTCCTCCCGTTTTTCCGTAAAAACGTAAATTACACCGACGCGACGGAAGATCAGATGATCGTTTTCAGTCTTATCTGCCGCGCTGCCAAGTTACCGATATGTAGTTGCGGATAAGCGGTCTCGTTTCGGAATCATTTCGACACACTCGGTATAATTACTTGTTGCATCGACAGCACTGTGACGGACAAACTACTCGTTTTCCCCCCGTTTTCTCCCCCCCCCCAAAAAAAAAAAACTCGTTGGTAGAAATTTATTTGAATTCGTAGGTTTATCAACGTGCCGGGCAAATGCGTTTATTTTTCGTCGCCGTATCGGTGATCGCCGCAAGATCGTTCGTTCGCCGCGATTTTTCCCGCTTACGGTTCCCGCTTACGCGTTTTAATCTCGCCGATAATACGCAACTGCACCGATAATAACGTAATCACAGCATTCATCGCAATTAACAACGACGATAAAACAGCAACTGTAAATGAAACTTATCAAACGCGATAAATTTTTCTCCCTTTGCGCTAACAGCGAAATAATATAGATTCGATACGCAAGCGATACACTCGCGGTATCTCAGTTGTTCATTTCCCATCTGATACACCTACGAGAGACACTCGGACGGTAACTGCGTTTGCTATCGATATATATCGTTACGATCCACGGCATTCGTGATATAATTTGTGGTATTTCCGTTGTTCGCTTGTACGCGTATGCCGCGTATAGCGAGTAAATTATACACACAACACACAGATTCGCGAAATTATTCCCACGGCTTCTCCCCTATGCGTTGGTCAAATTTTTCCTCCTCCCCCCTCCCCCCTCCCCTTCCTCTCTCTCTCTCTCTCCTTTTTCATTATTTCAACAGCATTCTTTCGTGGCGCGATGCATTTCAGTTTTTAAACGTTTGAATTTTCATATCGTCGTCACTGGCGTTTCGTTTGAACAACTTGGAAATCTTGGCGGCGAGTTTTCAGCTGTTCCAGTTGGGGAAAAAAAGAACGATGGTGGACATTGCGCAAAGATATAAAGGGTCGCGTGGTGTCGCCACCTCGCGGCGACTGATATCCGGTGTGGAAAGCGAGCTTTAAACAATCGTTGGAAAACGTGACAGCTTTTTTAATCGAAATCGCGCGTGTAATCTCGAGCGATTAATTACGTATTTCGTCGTTGAAACTTTCACACACGACGATATCCCGAAAGATAGATACGTCGATTTCAGACGATTTGTAGAAAGAGACTCGAATTGGCGTAAATCGGCAAATTCACCAAGTGGAGGTAACGAGGACGGTTTATGGTCGCTCCGCTTTCATAATCTTTTCCTCGACGTAGCAAATAATCGAAACTCTCCTGTTCCATCAATTACGATTTTTATTCTCACGTTTAAATTTTTTGTTGGTTTTACATGCGGCGATACATGATACGTAAAACGTAAAAGAGCAAATGACAACGAGTAAATACACTAGACAATTACTTACTCTCCGAGAGCTGTCCACTAGGCAATACTACGTGCAATGCAAAAATCGATGGAACTCCAATCGAGCTGATGGTTATCATCAAATTACTTTGCTACTTTCAATTCGCACAAACAATTAATACGTAGATGGTAACTAAATTCTTAGCCAATTCTTGATCGAACGTTGATTGGCATAGATTTCCATGAATTTGCTTAATTCGGAACTGGATGGATTTTGGCCAAAGTCTCTTTCATTAAATCGCGATCGATGTAAGCAAGATACGTTGTAAATAAATGACGCTCGGATATGTTCGAAATACGCACGTTCCCATACGTGTTCGCCACTTTGATCTGTACGTAAATATTATAACGAAAAGAAGAAGAAGGAGGAAAAGGCAGACAAATATTAAAACAGCCTCCGCAGTCGCGTCAAAGGAGACTACGCGAATGTTTCACACGTGTAAAAGTTGGACACGTGCGCACGTAGGTGGTGTGCAGCGTGACGAAACGATAAAGAATTCCTCAAAGATTTCCTCTCAAGAGGAAAAGCAAATCTGAGAAAACAAAGAGTACTGTGCTCGGTACTATGGTTAACACAGTGATTTGTACAATATGGTTTTTATTTTCTCCTATTGTCCTGCATCTTTTGCAAACGATCAAAGCGAAAGAAATACCCTTTCGCATTTCATCCTTCCCTCCGGAAAACTTGATTCTCCACAATTTTCCGTGACACTTGAACGAATTTGCAATAAAGTTTGCCACTAAAGCGGAAGATGAGAAAGAAAGCGAAAGGAGAAGGAAAAAAAGAGAAAAAAAAGAAGAGGAGGAAGGAGAGGAAGAGGAAAAAATCCTCCGGCATCGGAATCCTTTTTTCCATTTTTACGATGGTCGGAAACGAAGCGCGCCAAGGGACGTGACTGTCAGCACAAAGTTCCACGGCGTGCGTGTTACAAAGACTCTCCAGAACCGAGAGAACCCGAAGAAAAACCTCAGCGGACAAGTATCTGGAAAAGTGTCGAATTTCCTTCGTCAAATTTGCCCTGCCGCAAGATGCTTTTGTAATAACGCGAGCCAGAATTACTAGCGTACCGATATCTGCTATCTGCTATCTATTGGTCAATACCGATAATATTGACGAACAAAGATCGTCGATGCGAAGACCTTGTTCCAACTGTCGTTGGAGTCGTTTCCTTCGGAAGACGGAACTCTCACTCACAGAAAAGTTTCTCGCATTTAACAAGAGAGAGAGATTACAACGCGTTGCGCTAAGAATGGAAATTTGAAATCGATGGAGAAAGATTGCCTTTCGCGTGTTGCGAGCGAGTTACCTGTAAGTTGTAACATTATCCGAAACCGAAGAGACGACTCGGCTAAATTCACGATTCACGCGATGAAATATTAAGCTGGTTGCTTTCAGAGCAAACGCCGCGTCGCGCCGCGTCGCGCCGCGCCACCGTTGGTTGATTGTACCGAGCTCGGCTGTCATAAAAAATAAAAATCGAGTCGGATGGGGTGGCCTCGTACTTTTGGCCGATAGCACAGTGTACGAGCGGACGAATAACTACGATGTCGGAGAGGAATTCTTCTTCAAATATTTACAGGGAAATGTGGACGTGTCCCGACATTTGACACTCTACGATTCGACATTAGCAGAGTAGTAGTAGGTATACAGGCTAACCGTGGGAAAGAGGAATCGCGCGAGAGAGCTTGTCGAGCAGGGTCGAGCCCACGATTTACCGCGTCAGCCATTCCTCCGATAAAATTGCAAACGAACAAAAAAAAAAGAAAAAGAAAAAGAAAAAGAAAAACTCACCTAATTAAGGGGGATCAACGGATTAAATAAATCGAATCGCACAAAACTACAACTCGTTTGAAAAGTAGTTCGAGTATCTTTGGATAAGTTGCTCTCATCTCGCTACATATTTTCATACTTCTCTGTTTTCGGAATAATTTCTCAGCAAACAGCAAGAAGGTAGAAAGTAGCAACGTCGCTTGAACCGTTACACGTTGTCTTTTTCGATAGATGCCGTAGCCTTTTGGCAATTCCATTTTCTAAACTACATTTGTTGTTACCCAACATTGGCGTAAACTTGGTGTTTATCATCAAATACATATCTCGTTGCTCGGTTATATATTTGAGACAAAAATATGTCAAAAATAGGTAGAGGGCCAGCCGTATCGTATGTACGTACGTAGATATGTACGAGGATTCATCGTGAAAAAAAAAAAGAAAAAAAAAAATCACGACGTTCTACCTTTGACACGACGGAAATTTTCATCATTTTAGGAAAACGAGAGAAAAAAAGTAAAAAAAAGAAAAAGAAAGAGAAGGAGAAAGATTTGAAATGAATGACAAGATAATGGAGAAAATGCTTTCACAGAGAATAGAAATGTTAGTCGACTCGACTTTAATTAAAACACACGCATTATGCGCATGCAGATCTACACACGTCGTACGTACATCTGTCAATTTTCTTTTCCTCTTGTTCCAGGATGAACGATCAATCTTGAGTGACAGTTGCTAGTCCAAAGTAGTCTAGTAGCTTTTGATTACCTGAATCATCTTGACCGGATTTTACTCGAGTACTCGAAGCATTTTCTCGATGGAAATATCGCGGAGAATTAGAAAGCGGAATTTTCTGCCTATGAATCTCGATAAACGAATCTCACGTAGCAGCCTCGTTCCTAAATTACTCGATTCTTACGAGGCACGTACGAGCACTTGATAATTCGATTCAGTTTGCGTCAATATCGAGATTGATTGCGTTCCCGTGCTCGCCGTGCTGCGTATTCCGACGAATGCGATAATCGTTGCGAAACGATGATGCCCACTTGAATCGGACGTCGGCCGAGCTCCACCGACAATTTCACAAAGTGTCCCATGTTTTCTACGAGTCGGTCGAAGAAAAGGCGGGGAAAAAAAAAAAGAAAAAAGAAAAAAGAAAAAATGAAAAATACCAAAGTTTGATACTTACTAATTAACAAACGATAATTCGATCGCTAATCTATCTAATAATCGCATTTCACGCGACAATAATAGAATCGAGAGAGGGAAGAAGTGTCATAATGAACGATAGCGACGCGAGAGGTGCAAGGGCTAGCGAAATCAATCGGAATCGGTCAAATTGGCTGTCCTTGTGGACGCGTTAGACGAAACGTTCCCGCCGTTGTCGTAGGTAAGAAATCGCCGAGAGGAGATTTACGAAGAGGAAACGAGAGAGCCTGGTGTTCCGACTTTGACGTGAGCCAAATCTATATAGAGAACGTGTAAGTCTCTGGCGGCGTCTGGAGTCGCGTAGCGGCGCGGCGCGGCGTCGCACTTCGGTGTCGTTTTACTCTAGGAAAGCCAACCAGTGAATTTAAGGAGGAGAATATACTTGACGTGCCATGCTGTAATATATATCGCCTGGTAGATCTCTCGGCCCCCGTACTCTGATTTATTTTACGGCAACGAGCTGGTAACGCCGTTCTCCTCCCCCCCCCCCCCCCCCGTTTCGTCTACGATTTCGAAAAGTCAGCAGACTCGTAGCGTGGCAACGCGTAACACCGCGCGTCTACGGGATTTACGGAATTTCCAGGATAAATACATCACTTGTTCCGCCAAGACTCGCTTCGATTATACATAAAAAAAATGGAAAGAAAACGGAAATATCTCGTATCTCGTATCTCGTATACCTTACCGATTTGCGTTATAACATTTACACGAAAAAAAAAATAGGAGATCCGAAACGCGGTATCTGAAAATCAGCTCGCGGCGATTGTTTTAGTTTTCAATGAGACTCGAATGGAACTCGATGAACTTGGCACTCGACACGTTCGCGAGAATAGATGGAAGTTTGGAGACGTGAAACTCGATGTGAAACTGAAACTAAGGTTCGGTGCGTCTGTCTCGTGTTAATCTTACTCGCCGGCGTTGACTAATAGAGCCAACTGCCATCGACGAATTAGTCCATTCGAACATCATTTACGTGAATTGCTTGACTTTGTCTTTTGCCATTTCACACTCCCCCCCGGTCGTCCACGACGTTTATCCGCATCCTGTTGTAATTTATTATTTGTCAATTGATTCGAACGAAACGAATTTTCATTTCCACATTTCCAATTTTTACGCGATTGCTGTGCCATTTACGTATTTACGTACAAGTACACACGTAAATACGTAGATTCGCGCAACGTTTTTTTGTTTGATATCAATTATAGAAATGTAAGAGACAATTTTAAGAGACGTCGTTTGAGATAATCACGTCGATGATGTGATATTTTATATTTTACGTTAAAATGTAAATTTTTTCACCGTTTTGCCAGTCGATGCTACGCCAGTTTAAATGAAACTACGCGGCAGATTCAACGTAACACGTGTGGCCAGGAGGATTTCCGATTTGATTTCTCTTTGTTCCACGCGAGTAAAAATCCTACGATTCGAATTCAGACTGATCGGGTAAAGGGTGTACACATACTTTCAACCATCGGAAAAGGAAAAAGAGGCAAATACGACGAAACGTCGCACAGTAGTATTTTGTTCCATAACTGTACGACCGACAACTATACCTGCACGTAACGGAAGAACGCAAGTTCTTCTCTTTACAAAGCAAATTCTCCACGCGAAAAAATTTACAATTCGGACGGACACGCAAAAAGTTTGCGCGTTTCGTCTCTTGGAGCGACTTTTTAACCGTTAGTTTGATAAAAAACCGTCGTACGGTACAGCACGGAGACAATAAAAAAGGAAAAAAGAGAAGAGAAAGACTTTTGTTTCCCTAATGAAAATTCACTTTCTTTTAATTACCGTGATAAGCTTCCTGCTATGACTCGAAAAGGGAATTTATCCTTTGTTTAGGCACAAATAGTGCCGTATCCTCCAAAAACTCGAAGAAGGAAGGATAAACACGTATTACTTTCGGGTCCTTTGCGGTTTGTAATGCAATGTTTTCGCAATTTTTCGCTCTCCTACGTCGCTGATGATCAAACGTTCCGTGGTGAAACTCTTCTCTCTCGGTCTTTCAAGTTCGTCTCGAGTTTGTTTTCCGCGTGCTTGCACTATCGGGAGAACCGCGTTGGAATTGTCAGAGTTGCATCCTCGAGGCATTTTCGATAATATTTCGATAATATTTGAATAAATTGCGAGGCTTCGAGGCCGAGTTCATCCGGTCAATCTGTACATTGACTGTTACATTTCTGTCGGCACTCGTAGGCCGCCGAGTAATTGTCAAAGATTGGACGGACCGCGCCACGTCCTTTGTCCCCCATTTGTCCGTTTTATGCGATTATTTAAAAAATCAAGACGGATTCAACTCGGAATTTCAATTGCAAACTAATCTTTCGCTATTCTTTGGCGAAACCAACACCGAGCTGGTTATTGAAACCACGTGATTCAATGCCGGGATCTAAATTCTAAATTTCAACGGGTGTCTTGCGTTACGAGACACCGACGCGCGGCCATGAGTTTTCCAAAACTTTTGGAAAATCGTAAAAACACACAAGCTGGTGTCGCGTAGGGGTGGCTCTCGTAGCCTGACGGCGCGGTGCGGCGCGTCGACTTTTCAACCGAGAGAGGGAAAGAGAGAGAGAGAGAGAGAGGGGAGAGAATCGACGAGCGGTGGAGATGGGCAAAGTCGGGAAAAGTTTGCAGGATCGAACACGACTTCCTTCGGAAGCGAGCCTCTGCTCCATTATGAGAACGCGATCTCTGCCGCGTTTGTTTTCGCGATCTTTCTCTCTCTCTCTCTCTCTCTCTCTCTCTCTTTCTTTCTTTCTTTCTTTCTTCCTTTCTAGCTTCGGCGTACACTACCTCGTTTCTCCTTCTTCGTCGTTTGTTTGCTCGTGAAATTTATAAATCGAGCACCACCGCCGCACCACCACCGCCAGTTTTTTTAATTTCGCGCTACATTAATCAATCGATCATTAGCCACGGAATACGGTTACAACGCTCGGTCATTAGTCAACAAACGTCAGAGACAACCTCCAGAGAGCCTGAACCCCTCCGTGACGACTTTCTCCTCGACCACTTGTTCCGTTTTTCCCGGCGTAGAAAGTCGTCTCACGGAGCAGCAGCAGCAGCAGCAGCTACTTTGGAAAAGTGCAACGCCCGTCTCTAGTCTCTTTGTCGTTCTTTTCCTTTTTTTTACTTAGGGTATATATATAGGTTTGATTCAAATAAGTTTGTAAATTGACGCGCCAAGTTTGTAAATTGACTACGAATCGCAAGAAGCGTTTTTTGTTCCCGTATCACGCGCGACGACGGACGATACAGCACGTATACGCGTACGTGTACGTATACGTGTTTATTAAAAGTGGAAATGCGAGAAATTAGTTCCTTTGTGGCACACCGTTGCGCAACTGTACAACTGGATTTATGCCGCTAGTAGGAAAACTATGTTAACTCGTGCACTTTGTAACGTGTTACAGTTTTCAAGTACCTAAATGCTAAATGGTTTCTCTATTTTCTTACGCGTGATTGCGTAAAAATTCTTTGAAAACGTAACGTTGTTTCGAAATGCTTCGCGCGTGTAACCTTTGTTTATTTAATCGTTCAGTTAACCATGCGCATTCAGAGATATTGAAACAAACGAAATGGAAATAAATTGGAGGGAATTGTAGCGAATTACATCTGTACGTGATATATTAGGTTTTTTTCAATTCTCAACAAACTTGCGCGCTCTTGGAATTTATGGCTACACGGTTACATATTTATTTATACGTGTAAAGATTTTTTTTCGAAAATACGTACGTGTAAAAGCTAAATGGAACGGCGGAACAAAGCGGATAACTCTGCAAAACAAAATCCAGAACTATCCAAAGCGAACTGCAGGACGACTCTTTTCGAAACGAAAGATATATATATATATATATATTCTTGAGAATGATTGGACGAAAATTTCAGTAGAATCGGCATCGAGGCTGAAATCGAGATTGAATCGAAAGAAATGGAAGTGAAAGTCGTACGTAAGTCGTATATGCGTCAGCTGGAAATTTATTTGCCGGAATAAATGGCATTAATTTTCCCACGGGTACACAAACGAGCTCGAATCTCTGTTAAAACAAATTTCAGAAATTTCAAAGTTGTTGGCCGGATTGTTCTTTGCGAGTGTACGCCCTCCTACGCTCCTTCGTCAGCGCATAATGGCCAATTCTATCCTCATTTTTTCTCTTTTCCTTTTTTTAACCCTCCGTCGTATTCAGGAGGGCAATTCAGTCGGTTGACGTCGACGACGACGACGACGACGACGACGACGACGACGACGACCTACGAAGGATCCGTAATCGTAATTTGTTTGCAAGTGCTTTCTTTCATCGAGCCGCTTAACATCGTAAATGAGAGAGAGAGAGAGAGAGAGGGAGAGAGAAGAGCGAAACTAGCAGTCGAGAGAAAAAAGTAGAGGAGAATCGGCAAATGGCAAGCTAGCGGACACAGATGGCGCAAGAAAACGCGTACATTGATAGTTGGACAAGTTTTCCATCAAAGTTTTTGCTCTGCGTAATGAGAGAAGGGGAATCGTGTTCTTGCATTTTCAAACTCGTATTCCACGAGTGCCAACGCTGAGCCAGTCGCTGAGATTAGAAGCCACTGAAATCGCATATTCGAATGGCGTTGAAACAATAATCGCGTTCGAGCGCAATCGGGCCAACTTGGCCAATTAAAGATTTCCTGCAAAGCGAACGCGAGCAAATTATTACCGTATGGATTATTTAATTTAATGGCCGAGGATCAAAGGAGTAGAGAGTGCAACAATGGCTGGTTGTAACGTTGTTGTAATGTCGTAACGGTGGCGCGTGTTCGAAATGAGTAGTAGTAGCAACGCGGCGCGCGCCTAGCACCACCGATGCGATGCACCTGCGTGGCGCACGCTCTTTTCACAAAGTTTCGCTGGCTGAGATGCTCCTTTGGATATGAAAATATCGCGAAACTCGTTGATCGAAGATTCGTTCGTTAAACGATAAACAAACTATTGTGAAATGTATATATATGCACGTTCGAAGGAGAATTCTACGTATTTTCTCCCCTTTTTTGTTATTGCTCTCCCTCTGATTGGAGTCGAATCGAATCCATGCAACTTGCACAATCTTTTTTCCCTTTCTTTCTTTCTTTTTTTTTTTTTTTTTTTTGAAGGAAACAAAATCGCGTCATCGTGTTTCACGCGAGCTTAATAACGAGTAGCATCATCGGCAAATAAAGTACAAAACTGTGCGAACCAACTTCCCCTATCGCGTGGAAACGTGCTAAAAGTAATTAATTAACCTCTTTTTGTTCGCCAGGTCAATCTGGAGCTCCAAAGTCGACTTGTTTGTAGTATGCGAAAGTATGGCTAGATCACGATTAATCTCATTACTCACGGGTCACTAAACTTTTTGTCAAGTAATTAAGCGTTACACCATTAAGCGTTACACCGTGCCGAATGTTCGCTCAACTCGTTTAAGCGTTTGTTAAACGCGATATATCTCGTTCCCGATTCTGGCGTTTCTTTCTTTCTTTCTCTTCCGAAAGTTCCGTTTCGTTCCGTTTCTTTTTCGTTTCTAAAGAAAATCAAAACAAAAAGAAGGAGAAAATAGAGATGGAATAGATAGATCTTCGTTCTTCAACGTTCCTCGGTAAATATTAATTTGTCAAAGTATCCATCGACGTGGAAAGTATAATTTTTTATTCGCCGATGATGCTACCAACACACTTTGGCTTTCCTCAATAACAAAATCTTTTCGATTATAACGTGGTATTAGCTTTCAAATAGGGCAAAGACTATCTCCAATATCAATTAACGTCCGTCCAGCGTCCGGAGTGACGGAAGGATTTTTTTTTTTTTCCCCTCTCTCTCTTTTCTCCTTTTCTCCGCATTTCATTCGTTTCGACGTATTATAATACCATTCAAAAATCGGCATCAGTCCGCGTTATAATACGTCGGCCGACTGGTATTTACTTTGTTTTAACGAAAAATATCGACAGCACCGAATCTAGCGAAAATGAAACGTCTATTGTAGCGATATTCGATAAGAGGTTTGAACGTTTCGCTCGATATATAGTCGATGCGACAGCTAGTGTATGTATCGTGCGATTTATTTTTCCTGAAATAAAACTTGCTTCAAATTCCGTAAATAAAGAAACTCGTTATATCCAGAGAGAGTGTGGGAATTCCAGTGGCATGTGACCATCGTCCTCCTTGATTAGTGGGTTAAAATACGTTGAAAAGGTAAAAGAAGAGAGAAAGAAAGAAGCGGTGCAACATTGATATTGCGCGCAAAGTCAATTTCCTCTACTCGAAAATGTCTAATTACAAAGACAGACAGAATATAAATTTTAATCGCGAGCGAAATTCAAATTCCACTGGGTAAATCCACTCTTTGCGTCGTTCTGTGAAAAAGAGAAAAGATATTATGGAACACGTCACACATTTAGGGGGAAACTTGCGGTGTACATATACAATCTCCGGGGTGGAAGCAGGATGAATTTCCCTGCCAGGCGGCTGATTGTTCGCGCGGTTTGATGTACGAGCGAACTTTATTTGAAAATTTCCTTAAATTAACGGATCGCTGGAACGCGTTTAAAGGGGGTCGGTCGGCCTGCCTGCCTGCCTGCCTGCCTGCCGGCGGCAAGCTCGTTTTACATTCGTCAGGAATGAAATTTCAAATGTAGATTAGCTTCTTGCGCGACTCTGTTTCCCTTTTAAACAGATACGAGAAGACGTAGTTGCGGGCCGAATTAAGAACGGACCGAACGCTTCTCGCTTCGGCAAATATTTGGACCATCTTGGGTATATACGTTGCTGCGCGTTTGGTCGCGAAAAAACTCTCGGGTCTGTCCAACCTTTTAACTTTTAATCATCCAAGAGCGTCATATTTACTACGTCCAAAGTCCGACGTTCGACGTTCGACGTTCGACGTTCGACGTTCAGTTCAAGTTCCATTCGTCCATCTCGTCGGAATGAATAATACAAGTTTCAGAAACTGAAAGAAATAATATCGCGAGATTGATCATTTTCTACGTTACACGTATTACATGTATTGTTTGTCGATCGTTGGCGATCGTTGTGCAATTTCACACGAATCGCGTTTTCTTTCGTCGACTCGAATCATTGACTCGAGCTGACTCGAGTTTACTTTTCGAGTCTCCAATGGTGGTTTGCTCGTCGTACGCGTTGCTGTTGCAGCGATGTGATTTCCAACGTCAGTGTGTTTCCAGTTTCGTGTCTGTTTTCATTTATTTATGACTGTAATAAGTTGCGCGTGTATTAATGCTGAAACGGTTGAAAATGTCACACCTGTTGCCACCTATATAAGATTACACCTAGTCCGAGAGCCATGAATTAAGCCAGGTAATTTAATCCTTTAGTTTAGTCGCGTTAAAAATAAGAACAAAACGCGAAATTACGTCAAACGAGTCCAATTTTGTACGCAGAAATCCAGAAATTGTTGATTTTGTTTCTAAACGTGGATATTTATTCGATGGAATTCCTTAGTTTTTACCGTATACGCGATTCCTATCGTTTTGTGCCCGTTTCGAAATATTATATCAACTACCGTACGTATCGTACGTGGGTGGAAATTATTATGCTCGTAATCGAAAATCCAACAGAATTTTCGAATTTTCGAATAGTCGTGAAATCTCGCAGGGAATTTTTTTTTTTTTTTTTTTTTTTTTTTTTTTTTTTTCAGTCGAAATTTCACGCATTCGCGAGGCTGAAAATCTGCTACACGTTCGATTCTCGTTACTATTACCATTATTTTGCGACCAATGTTTTGCACGACAACTCTCCGATGAATTCTCAAGTCTCAAGCGATTTAAAGCGAGTAATTCTCTTCGACGATCTCTGTTAACGATCTGTTAAAGAATCTTTAGCAATTGTAGCGAGATGATCGATTCATCGTACGATAATCGTTACGTATATATGTACGTAATTGCTTTAGGGGCATTGTTTGCAGAGGACTGGCTGTTGAGCAGACGCCAGCGTGTCGGCTGCTTGTTAGTCGAAAACCAAAGCTAATATAACCGCTGCTTATCCGATCGATAAATGTCGGAGCAACCAGCGAATAAAGTCGACTAATTCGAGTTTGATTTAACGACGAAATTTCAATTGCGACAAATATCTAGGTATACGTTTCTTTTTCCCAATTTCAAGGGATTAATTTTTTCCTACTGCCGACTGCAGCGTTTCCGGCTTGTTAAATGATGTAACGATGCGAATCGTTTGATTTCACTTTTTCGACGCCGCTCGAGTACAAGAATTGCCAGGAGATCAGTCTTGACAAGTTGTTTCGTCTTATTCATGATGTGACAAACTTTTGTCGTTTTCTGTTTTTTTTTTTTTTTTTTTTAATGTAAATTCACAGAGTTTTTTTTCTGGCAAAGAGTTTCCGGGCATAACAATAGCAGCGATCGCAACTAATGTAAGTATTTACTTGGGTTTCTCATCTTTATGAGCGCGCTGCTCTCGTTTAAAGTTTTAAAATTATATTCCTATTATGGGCGCAACGTTTGCAGGACTCGTAGCTGAGAAGAGCAGGTAACTCTTGCGAGCTTCTGATTTCACCCAAGTACATCCGCTGGTTTAATTTTGCGTTTAGCCTTCATTTACTTGTTCCAACGAAACATCTCTTTCCTTCGAAACGTTGCAAATGCCCTTGCTCAGGCAGCGTTAATCAGATATAACGATAATGGAAATGCGTTGCATTTCGTTATATCCGTAAATAGAAAAACGAAAAAAAAAAAAAAAAAAAAACATAACGAGACAAGTGTACGTAAAACAGGACGAGTAGTAAGACGTTTAGAGTTTTTGCCGAATCACGGTTCACAAAGTTTAGCGACTAGAACGTAAAGGTAAAGTAAAATAATTTTATCGAAAATATCGTGAAAATATCGTTCACAGCTACGTACTCAAAATACTCGGTATACTCGAAGGTACCGAGATACGGTATGTAGCGAGTTGTCGTCAGGTATCTATTGGTTTAAACGCACACCGATGGATATTTTACGATCGATATCTAAGCGATTAGTCGCTAAAGACCTCAGCTTCGTTACTCCCTGAGGAAACTAATGAAGAGTAATAGTCTATCGCTACACCCACAGACACACATATCCTGTAAAGTAACAGTCTCCTTTCGTTCTTTTCGAGTCGGTTTAAAATTTCTTTCAGATTTTTAGCTGTAGCACGCGATTGAGTTGAACCATGCAGTTACGATTACGATTACGATTACGATTACGAGTACGATTACCACGAAAAAAAAAAAAGAGAAAAATAATCTCTTTCTATTTTCATCGAGCTCTTTTCGCCGTGTCTCGTAAATGGCGAGAAACGAATTGGAATTAAATTGAAGCAGATTGCGGATTTTCTGCCAATATTTCGCATTTAATCAGAGTCCAAAGAGATCGAACCAGATACATTTCAGTTACCGTTTCAGCGCTACAACGAGATATTTAACCATCTGCTATTAATTAATATAAAACCGATCCATATTCTGGATAGCTTTCCAAAGGTTACAATAATTGTCCATCATGGAGAAATTACGTTTGGCTGTGCACTGTGCACCGTGTTTACGTCTTTCTTGCGATCATTTCATTTCATTTCATTTCATTTCGTTTCGTTTCGTTTCGTTTCGTTTCGTTTCGTTTCGTTTCGTTTCGTTTCGTTTCGTTTCGTTCCGTTTCGTTTCGTTTCGTTTCGTTTCGTTTCGTCTCGTCTCGTTTCGTTTACCGTGTTTCCCTCGGTAAATTTGAGAATAGCACAAATGTAGATATATACGTATGTACGTATACTTATAATGAAAGTTAAGTACTTGAGTAGCTTTTAATCAAAAGGCCAAAGTTTTTCATTTACTTTGTAATAACGGGGGAATCGGGCGGAAATTTTCATACGTAAAGTTGGAGAGTTAATACTCGTTGATAAAGAATCGGTGATAATAACAAAGGAAAACGGATTTAATTGTTGCCGTTTAATTATTTCAGTATTTCAGATATTTCGTCCCGTTTCTCATGCGTTTAATTTCAACTTTTTCTGTTGTTTCAGCTGGATCGACGACTCTGACAAAATGGTGGATCGGCAGAAAGCACTTTTAATGGTGTTGATAGCTCTCTTGATTTATCCGAACGACATTTTCGGTAAGTCTGTTGGTAAAACAATTGCAAAACAACAACAAAACGTCCGCGCTTGACAAAACGCTTTTCATTTCGTAATAAAATTTTGCATTGCTCCGACAGTGCTTTCGATCGCGAGCGATCGAAATGTATGCGATTATTAGACGATTACACTTTTTAGCTAACGTTGACAATAATTTATCTTTTCTTCAAATCTTAGTTTTGAAGAAATTTATTTAATTAATTACACGTGTCTAAAGTTTTTTTAATTTGTTCAAACGACACAACGTACGACGCAAGATCGCGCGACGCAGCGGCCAACGATCGGCAAAACTCTCGTCACGCAGCTGCCATTTCACCGTATTCCATTTTACTGCCATTTTGCCATATATTCTGCGAAACGAGAGAAACGTAATTGTCTCTGTTGACGATGTTCAGCTTTCCAGAGCGTCAATTACCGAGGAAAGATCTTTCTTCCATGAGAATTTGAAAAACCGCCTGAACACGAGCGAATGCCGTGAGTATGACGTATCGCGGACCGCACGACCAATTTTCCAATTAAGCCGTTCACTTCACCACCACCACCACCACCACCACCATCACCACGTGTAAATACAATACCGGAACTAATCCGCTTTTGAAACGCACGCTGTCACTGACGATATACGCTGATATTGGCCTTACAACCTTCCCTTCCCTTCCCTTCCCTTCGCTGGGAAATATTACTTTTTCCCGATCCAGCCATCTATGTACGCTGTTCCCTTTTCACAGGCAAACCGGATGAATCGCCAAGGTTTTCGAAAAATGTAACATCTCCAACCACCATCGCGAAAAGATAAGCGAGAAATTACGCCTCGTTGCGAATTTTCTTCCGAGAAAAGGTGGTTTGCACTAATTTAATCGGTTCCTGAATCGGTTCTTTGACTCGAGAAAACAGTTGTTTGTTCGTTCGTATTTCCGAAGCGAACGGAGAAAGACATTTCTGTCTTGTCGAGTACAAATTGTATAAATATCTCGTGGATTCCTTCTTTTTCCCCAAGTGTCCAATCGCAAATAGAATCTACGATCGAGGAATCCACGACGAGAGAGAGAGAGAGAGAGGGGAAGAGAAATGATCGATCGAGATTCGAGAGAAGAAATTGCCAAGAATTATTACACAGAATCGAATAAAAATCTGAGAAATTGGAGATTGGCAGTTGAAAAAAATATTGTATTTCGCTTTTCGGTGTTTGATCTGCAAATTTCAATTTCGTCGAAAGAAATTTAATAAAACTGGAATACATCAGGAATTTATCTTTGAGTATCGAATAGAACGCGGTAGAATCGTTTTGAACAAAGGAATATCGAGAGGTGGATCCGCGATGCGAGATGCCATTTAATATTATAATTACAAGCATCGTTCAATTTCTGCCTGCTTTGTTCCCCCGTCAAAAGTGAATAATTCCTCTCGCGAAGAGAGATGCCCACGTTTCGACGATGTAGCACGCAACGATAACATTAGTGCACATTGAATGCAAGAAGTTGAATATTCAGGGAAAGTTCTAAAAGTCTAAATTCTGTCAGATGGAAAATAAATTTGGGCCAAGAAATTGGACGACAGAGCTAGTCCGTTTTAGATTATATCATAGTTGCATTGATCGGATCGATTTGCACGCTTTTGATTTTTCTTTTTTCTGTCAGCGACTCGTCGCGAAACAAACAAAAAAAAAAAAGTTGCATCGTTTTTCTTTGATAGAATTCTTTTTTCACGACTCGTTGGCAAGTGTTGAGAGTAGCTTGCTTAGCTCGTATACCTAGTAACGCGTAGCGCGTATCGTGTCCTCTCTGTGATCGAACAGAGGTACTTGGACGCTTTTCCTCCGTTATCGATCATTATCGAGGTTCGTCGTTTCGTGAAAGTTAACGAATGCCTTTGCCTTCGTAATACGAACGCTCCACCAAATCGATTATCGACGAGCTTTCTCACAGCGACTGCTGAATCTAGACTGAATCTCCAATGGTAGTCAGCATTGTGAATCATTTGTTGGCCAGAAATCATTTCTCCAGATATTATATGTATCGAAAAGCAAAGGTTGAATATCGATTGTTTGTTGGAAAGAAACTTTCTCAAATTCGAGAAACTAACTAACGTACGTACGTGCATTCCGTTTGAATAATTCTTGCACTTTCCACCCAATTTACAAGCGTGTATCCTAGTGGCGTTTCGCGGATGTTTTGCAAAGTGGCGATTACGCGGAATAGTCGGCGACGCGAATAGTTGGAACTCGTTCGAAACAAGCATCGGGGCTTTGTCGTAAGCGCGCAACTACCATTTTGCGATCGCGCGGTTATTCCGCGCAAACAAGAGCACCCACTTGCGCGATATCAGCGCGGATGGCATTTTTCTGCGAAGGAAAGGTAACGAGAAACGTAACGACACGGCCTGTTTGCCTCGAGTATCAATTTCTCGATCGATTAACCGAGGCCCACCAGCCCGCCAAACGAATAGCTAACAGCTCCGAACGTTAATTAACCAAGTTTCTTTCCAACTATCGTTCAACAGCAGCAGCAGCAGCAGCAACGAGCTTTGCTCTTTGTCGCGTCGATATCTCTCGCACGATGCTCAGATGTACGTACGTACGTACGTAGTGGTAAAAGTTTAAATCGTAATTGTGACACGAGCGTTGTATAAATCACTAATTCTGGATTCTAGGTTTCATATAGTAAGCGACTCGGTATCGAGAAAGGAGCAAGTGAAAAATAGTATTGGTAGCGAGAGGTAAATAGTAATTGTAACATCTGCGAAGCGGATACCAGCGGAGGGAGCAGTGAGGCCATGTGCGCGCAAAAGGTCGAGAGTTTTCGTTATATCGAATATCGAGCGCTAATGGGTAACGGTGAAAGGGATAAAAAAGAAAAACTGTTGAAAGAACGCGCGAGAACGTGCGGTGAAAGAAGGCTTCCGGCCAATTGGCAACTCGTGCTTACCTATCGGCTGGTTAGCGAACGGAAGGAAGGCCAGGCGAAAGGAAGAAGAGACGGGGGTGGCGTCGATTCAACTCTGAGAATAAGCAGCCAAACTCAAGAATAAATGAAATTGAATCAATCCTAGCTGCCACTTGTGGACTTGCTCGAACGTCGTTTAACGTTTCCTTCCGAACCGGCGGCCGCGCCGCCAAGAAATTACGTTTACGAAAGCGCAATTGACGAGAGAAGTAAAAACAAAGGAGGCAACGAGAAAAAGAAAATTGGCAAACCTCCTACGTTCGTTTATATATAGCGTTTCCATTTTTCACTTTTCTCCATTTACCATGGTACAAACGTGACTCGCCTCATTATTATTTTTCCGAATAAAATATCGAGGATTTATGTTTTCTAAACGACCGTCGTTAGTTGCTCGCATCGTGTTATAAAAAAGTATACAAGGTGAGGAGAAAACCATCGTTTGTTCACGTTTAATTTCTATAATTATGTAATTATTATAAAAGTATAAGCGTCGAATTAAAAAAAAAGAAACGGGAGAGTCGGGAAATAAGTAAATTTAACGAAAATATTCTCGTTAAGGGTACTGTGCGAAACTATGTTTTTTCTCTTCGATATTGTATTTTATTACCGCCGAATCGCGGTTGGAATGCGCGTAAACGTGACGGAGTCGACTTGAAATCGAGCTCGCGCTAGTGTTGCCTCCACTCTCGCTTTGAATCGGTATCTCGTTACCGTATAGGCGAGGAGAGCAAACAAAATACAGAGAAAAACAGAGGGGCAGCGGGGAGGGAAGAAAGAGAGAAAGAAAGCAAAGATAGAAAGTGGGAGAGATAGAAACGAAAGTAAAAACACAACGGCGTAAAGTTTTCGGAGAGAAAATTTTAAATAAATTGAAAGAAAATAATCCATCGTGGACCCGTCGACGAGCACGAGAAGGGAAGCAGCAGGTGGGGAACGAAATGTTGAGATAGGCGAAAGGTGAAAATGGGTGATATCGTGGAAAAAAATGTCGGTTGGGGAGAGGAAAGGGACAAAGTGAGGAGTGAGGATGGACAAGCGAGAGAAAAAGTGGAAAAAATCGATTCGTTAGAAAGACGACGGAAAAACTTTCGGTTCGAGATATTGCGCTCTAAGAAACTAAGACACACCGGTGGAAAAAAGTAGGAAAGACGGGCAAGTTGCGAAACGGCGGAGAGAAAGATACGACCGACGAGAAGAGAAGAAGCCGAGAAATCACACGGTTTCGAACAAACGGAGCGTCTGAAAGTTACGAGGATATAAAAGTGCGAGGAGTACGGAGTAACAAATACAAATAACGGCCAGAGAAATGAACAAAACGTTGGGAAGAGCGAGGTTGGTTAATCGAGCAAGTACCCAAGCTACCGAGCCAAGGAAAATAATTTTGCAACATCTTTGGAACAATCTTTGCTCGTAAAGATAGTTTTCTTACTGTCTATCTCATGCTTTCTGAAAGAAGCTGACTTGAGCTTTTTTTTTTTTTTTTTTTTTTTTTTATTATCGATTTTGTTATACTTTAAAGTCACTTGAAAATGACGTGGTGACTCTTGAATAACGTAGCTGCTGCGTGTAGAGTCTGGCGTAGTAGGCATACTAAACATAAGAATTCAAAGCGTTCGCATCCTTATCTGGAAATTTATTTCATTCCAAGATAGACTCTGAAGTTGTGCAGTAACGTTACAATTTAATTTCCATCTTTTTCTTGCCACTTTGGTCTGTGTCAAGCTGTTGCATTCCGCATAATACTAACCGGGAAGTCGGTACATTCGATATTTGAACAAGGTACTTTTGGAGGAGCCCAAGTCGTTTGCATCGCTTGCTACTTTCTACTTTCTAGCCACGCAATGCGACGCACTGCACGACATTGCGTTATTATTTTTCCGCGTGCGTTTATTTCGAGCGGTTAAAAAATGAAAGTGACTAGTGACGCGCGCGCGCGCGCGCGCGAGCGAGTTTCCATCTGCGAAAAGGAGTGGCGTAACTGCAAAATGCTCTCAAACTAATTTCAGACAGCCGTGAACAGACCCCGGTGAAATGAAATCTCGTTTAATTTAATTCTATGGAAATAATTTCAGGCTAGTTTCGTAACACTCTACCACCGATATTGTCCGAGCGTTATATAAAATTAATTACTTACGCTTCGAAATACGCATCGAAGTGAATTCGATGCCCTATATGTGCCGACTTGCTGTCCCTTTGTGTCCTTCGTACTAACGGAAATGGGTAATAACATGCGCGTGCCAAGTAGGTATAAATGTGGAGTAAATAACAAGTAGGTGGATACCAGCGCGTATGTGCAAACGGCAGAAAATTTCAAAAGTTTTTCGAAAAGTTTGCGTCTCTGTGATGCGATCAAAGTCTGTTCAACTTTGCACCGAACAACACGCCTTGGTGCTTCGAGCTTCCGGAATAAATAACTCGTGCGAAATCTTTCCAGCGTTTTAATTAAAGTCGTACTTTTTGCAGAAATACCAATATTCTAGTCCACGCAAGGGCAAGTATTTCGAGTGAAAGAAAGAAAGAAAGGAAGGAAAAAAGAGAGAACAAGAGAGGAATATATAGAGATGCCTGCCTACTGTCACATATTAAAAGCGTAGGCGCCGGCGATAGAATAGCTCGGTAAAAATTTCGTAATAGGTAGGTACACCAGCGTTAGCGAGTCTCTGAGCGTCGTTGGTCGCTTAATCATCGTGTATATCACTTAACACGGGCTAGCACGCAAACGGAGCAATGAAAACTGTAGGCTGCCGCGTTGCCACATTCCATTCGCCTTTATCGCCGCGATATTGCGTATCACAGATTTACGTTTTCCCCTTCGTAACGTATTGCTTTAATATTTTTACGTTACGTTTGCCTTTGCTGCGCCGTGATCTACTTTTCAACTGGAGATGATAATAATAACAGATGCCAGCGAAACTTTTGCTGTACAACCGTGGAACGAAAGAGAAAGAAGGAAGAGGGAAAAGTTCAAAGGACAGAGAACGATTCAAAGAAAAAAAAAAAGAGAAAAAAAAAACGACGAAACAAACGATTTCAAACGATTTCAAACGATCCAGGATTGGAAACGTGAAAAAGCGCGTGACGCGTTAAAAATTTGAGGCCAAAATGGTCAAATTTCTTCTCGTCTCTTTTGACATTGCTCGTACGTTGTCGTCGAAAAATTAAAAAATATTTACTATTTACGTATATTCAAATATATATACGCGCACACGTGCGTGCGTCATTGCGAGGTGCAACATCGCGTCGCGTGCTCTCAACTTGCTCTCGGTTGTCAGTTTTCACGGACAAACAGAGAGCAGCTTCCTCGTTGTTATTTGAACGGGAGGAGGCGGAACAATGCCTCGGTTATACTCTCATAAATCGCTCGTGTCCAACGGATTTATCAGTATATATCGCGCAACAGGCAACAACTATCTTCCGCCGCCCAAACTTTTCACCGACAGCTTATTATCGAACATTTCCGAGGTAGCTTATTACCTATATTAAATATCGTAAAATTCTTAACCTCCGTGGAATGTTGGCGTCGGCGTCGGCGTCGGCGTCGGATTACTACCTTGGGCGTAACTGGCGCACTGCCTCTTTTGCCGCGCCTCGAAGGTACAAGCCAAGCTGCTTTGTTAATCGTAACGCGACAGGATTTCCTCCTTCCTGCCCACGTGTCTCTTTGCTCTTTTTCTCGACAAATTGTTTTCAATTTTTCTTCTTCTTTCTTTCTTTCTTTTTTCCTTTTTTTTGTTTCGTCGTTGTTTACTTTTCTCGTTTACTTTGCTTTAATTAACCTCACTGACCTAAACGCTCCGTTATTTTTCACTCGACGTACACGTTGTACAACGACGCGTGATTCAATAACGTTTCTCTCGATAACTTTTCGCGATAACTTTCGCCACGCGTTTATTATTCAGTCGGCATTATTTCGCAAGACGAGTCGGCCAAACGTCTGGTAAAACGTAAAAATTAGTGGAAGGATGTTTCACATCTTCTCGAAATATTTGGAATACGTGGAATTATATTATTAAAATCGAGGGAATCTCGTGCGGTAATAATAACGCTTCATAAATAATTTAAGAAGAAGCGATGAAAATATCGCTGCGCGATATTAAGAGAGAAAAGGACTTGTTTTAATGCTTCGTCGTTCTGATACTCGAGCGTTTTATCGGTATCCGATAGAAATACAAAATCGATAAACCAGTTGGGCCAACTGGCTTCTGGTATTTCAAATCGAGCGCAAACGTTTCATCCTTGCCAGTCAATCGTGTTCTTACTTCCGTCGCGTCGCATCGTGTCAGACACGAGTCATTTTACGATACTTGTCTTTCTATCGCTAATCTATCTCGAGCAAGTTTCTCGAGAAACGGCAAATCTCTCTAGAAAGAGATAACTGCTGGTCGGTCTTTCGTCTTTGCAAAATAAAAGTAACGCGAAATACGTTGAAATAACACTGTGTATTTGTGTATCTCGCGTGTAACGGCGAGACGTTAAAACGTATCAAAGGATACGAATCGTACGAAAAGTTGTTGACGACTTTTTAAATTAAATACCAAATCGTCGTTACGTTACAACGATACGCCATTTCCCCATTTCAGACACGCGATACAAGAATTTTTATTATTATTATTCCCGGTTGGTTCAGTCGCCGAGTGGACGTTTATTTCCTCGCTTTTATTTCCGCGTAATATCGCCACCATCAATTTACTTTGCACCAGGCCACTCGGCAGACTGCTTGTCCCACGGCGATTGTCACTTCTACTTATAATACTTTCCGATCCTATTACCGCTGTTATGAGACAAATAGGTCAAGCTTGTCTCCACCAAGATCCCACGGCTTGACTTCCGGCTTATCTTTGCCCCGGAATTTCTCCTTCCGCCCCTTTTGTCCTGCAGTTTGCCTCACCAGCGTTGCCTACCTACCTACCTACCCTGCCCTGCCCTGCCCTGCCCTGCCCTACCCATCTTTAACTAAAAAGTGTCCTTCCTCTTATTTCATTATCCCGCGACTTTTCAGTTTGACTTTCTTAACTTTTCCTTCCTTTTCCTTCTTCTCTTTTTTTTTCCCTATTTGCCCGGTTGTTGTCGCTTGATATTTGTTTCCTTTTTTCCTTCTTTGCTTCCTTCCTTCCTTCCTTCCTTCCTTTCTCCTTCTGTACTTTTGACATGGCGCGGAAAAGAGGTTTAAAAGTCTGGAGCAGCATCGAGCTAATTATTGTAATTTCATGCCTTTGGGATACCATCTCTCACCGACGGCTTCTAATTGGACTTGCACTCTGCTTGTCGACAGCAGCTTTTGAACAGAAATTTTGCACAGCGACGGCGACGGCGACGGCGACGGCGACGGCGACAACGACAACGACAGCGACAGCGACAGTGCACCCAAGATTTATTCCGCTGCTTTTTCATTCAAAGACGTGACTCTGATAATTGTCATGGGAACGACGGTGAAGCGACATTTCTTTACCGCGTGGCGTCGAGTCGCCGTCGTTTGTGAAAGAGATCGAGAAAGGTAACTCGGCGGCACACTGATTCATGTACTTTCGAAGACGTCGCGTCGATGTGACGGCGGCTGACAGTACAAACGGAAGAACGAAAATGCAATAGCACTCTTATTTTACGTTGATGCACAATTTCTCGATTCACCGTCGATAGATTGTATCGATCATTTTGCTTATTTGTCCACGGTCTGTGTACAATCTGTCTCTTTACGTACATTTCTAAGACATCGAGAATTCTTTGTCGTAATTCTCGGAATTTTCAAACATTGCTCCAACTGACTAATTTTTCAAGCTTTTGGCATTAATCGTATCGTTTTTACGTACAGTAGGTACGGTGAAAGAAGGAAAATAAAAAATAAAACGTAGAAAATCCAGCGAAAATTAAATGTTTCACCGAGTTGCGCGATTAAAGTCTCGTAATTATATGAGTGAATGAGTGATTAAATCGCACGTTCGTCGAATGAAACGGGTTTTCTTAAATTAAAGGAAAATACTGGGAATAATACGTTTGGCAAAATGAAAAGCGACGGAGCGAGCAATCTGATTATTGCCATTTTTAGCACGATTACGATATTACGATGGAATATCTCTTAGTTGGACGGACGCGAATAGAGAAAAGTTGGCATCACAGGACCTCTTCGAATCTAGCGGATAAAAGGGACCGACACGGAGCGATAGATCTACGTTCCGTAGATTTTCCTTCAGCGTGAAAAGAAAAAAAAGTACGCTCGTTTGCAACTTGCGACTAAATAGCTGGTTCAACGGACGAGCAGAAAAAGTCGAGACTCTTTGCTCGGATGGTGCTCATCTTGAGAAACAAACGTGAGAAACCACGAAGCTTTTTTCCAGCCACGTGCAACGATTGCAAAGTTTCTCACGCTGGAAATCAATTGTTTGCGAATGAATGGATCGACCAAGAGTCGGGAAATTGGAGTATCGTCCTTTTCCTTCATCCGCGTGGAATCGTCGAAGATGATGCTAAAAATGATGCAAGATGAATTAACTTTCATTTGCGAAATTACGTTGAACAGTGTGTCGCGTACTTGAAAATTTACACACCATCGCAGCGAGAACGCAGAGAGAAAAACTTTGAAATGTTGAAAATCAAATTTACCAGCACGCTGGGAACGTTGGGAAGCAAATAGCAGCGACTGCTGCGAAAAAACGTAAAAGCGTTTCATTAAGCGTGCATCAAATATTCCATTCGCCGATCTAGTAGTTTTATGCAAGTCTCGAGTTGACAAATTTTACAATCGACGTCTAGTGGGGGCCAACACTGCCAAAATGTGGGAAAATGTTTCAATACGCAAATACGCAGCGTTTTGTTATGACCGAAGCGCGGAATAATCGAAAATACCGTGGCTATCGAGTTAAAAATATCGTGCTTTCGAATTCGTACTTTTGCGCTGAAATTTCCACGCTCTGCTTTTTCTCGTTTCGAAAGTATTAAAAGCACGTGGCGGAAAACAAAAGATTCGAGATAGTACTAGAAGCAAGGTGTAAAAGCAAGGAAAAAGCTTGGAATCTCTTTGACACCGTGTAATTTAGCTTACAACGTTGAACCTGTGGACGTTGAACGGACGTTGAAATAAATGTAAACGACGTCGACGATTGTTATTTCAAAAACAACAACGGCCCGATCGTCTTCAAACGACGTGCCACGATTCGTACGGGAATCTTGAAATATCACAGATAGTGGAAACTGTAGAGCTTTGCACGAGTTTTCCGTGCAAAAACAAATACGACGCGTTGAATTTTTTTTTTTTTTTTTTTTTTTCTGAAATTGAACTTCACAATCCTCGTGATACTTGCTTGCTACGAAGCAATGCGTACACGAGGAGGAACGCGAGATAAAGTAAGTTGGACAGGCGCGTATAACTTGAAAATTTATCGATAGAGAACTCGGTGGGGGAAGTTAATCGAGTATCTTTTAATATCGTAGGAAATGTGAGGCATTTAATATCGAGGCATCGCGCAGTCACGGTTCGTTTATTCTGCATCAAATTATCCTGCAGCGCGCTGCGCTACTAAAATGAAACGTGAAATTTGACATGTAATTGCGCCAAGTACGAAGCATGGGACGCTGGGACGTTTCGCGTCTTCCGGTAGACCAATATCCTTGCCATTTTCCAATAGACGGACGCGTATCAACGGCCACCCGTTTTGTTAATACTGGTAAACATCTTTGCTGGATGCACAGTGCTGATGTACAGAGGTTTTAGCGAGATACACGAGAACGTAACACGCCACAGACGATGAACAACTGTTAATTAACCCTGTTGTTGGTTCGTCTTAAGATGGTTATGATTCTAACGTACAACCATAGACTCATCCAGCCAGTAAAGGAGACACAGGGGGCAGTGTCGTCGTCGTCGTCGTCGTTTGCGTGCGAAAAATATTCGAAATAAAGCTGGTATTCGCGCGTCGATTAACTTGATTAATAACCAAAAGCACAGAATTAGTAATTGATTAAACGTTTGGTTACGAAATCTATCGTTCACCTGAGAAATACGAATGGTTCGATGATTCTCCATCGACCGTGTCTCTGTGTTTCACCAGATTTCAAGGCGATTTCGTGCTTTTTCGTAAATTACCAAAACGAGCGATGTATGCAAATCGAGGAAAAGTTTCTCACGTGCGTTCTTCGGTATCTGTTTCAGGCGGTGCTTTTCCACCCGAATTTGCCGATACTATCCAGAATGTAACGGTATCGCTGGGAAGGGACGCAACATTCACGTGTCTGGTCAATCATTTGGGGGGCTACAGGGTAAGTTTCAACACTATTTACTATCCATCTGTCCATCTCTTGTCTGTGCCAACGTGATTTTAAACCTATTTTTCTTTGAAACGTTTTCCACGGAAGCGGAATCTCGAAAGTTTGTAATTTTTCCGTACGATCGTAAAAAGATCGTAAAAAGTAGCGGACACGCCAAAATTGACGGAAATTTGCACGTTGAGAGATAAAAGACTCGTTGGATTATAAATCTGCGCAATACTGATGCGCAAATGTCGGTAGACTGCAAGTGTCTACTCGGGAGGTTTTTTCGTAAAAATCGCCAGTCTCCGGACTCGGGGGAGAAGTACCACCGGGTACGTACAGACGGAAAAATCGATCTTGGTGAATTTTAGATTCTTCTTCTTTTCGTCCAAGTAAAGCATCTTGCTCGAGAAAACCAATTTCTCAAACAACCTGTATATCGCTAAATTCACAAGCACTCTTCTTGATTCGATATCTTTCCCGCTGCCACATCCTCATGTTTGAACACAAAAATGGAGCCATTTCCCCTGTCGTATTGGATTTCATATCCGCAACCATGAAGACAATATCGTTACGCACCGTCGTGTACCATCGTCGTGTTTTCCACCCGGTGGAAAAACCGAGCGGAGTCAGAAAGGGAAGGAATGACGATTCAAAAAATTCCAAATGTCCGCTTTAACCAGCTTGGAGGAGGAACGAATGCGAACGAATGCGAACGAATGCGAACGAATTTGATTAAATCTTTATCCGTGTTGTGCGTGTCCTTTTTCTTTCTTCGACGTACGTAAATCGTAGATTTTGCGTAAATCTAATTTTTCAAGGTTCGTTCGGTCAAAGTCGGAAACGTGTAAATGAAAATTCAATTCAACCGCGAGTCCTCTAACCAAGCGTAGGTGTAAGCGTACGAGTGCGTATCGTGAAATTTAGGAAAATGGAACGAAGAAGAGAATGCAAAGGACGATTGTGACGATTGGCGGAGAATATTATCGAAATGGGGTTCAACGTCAGGTTCAAGTCCGTTTAAAGCGGTGACTTTCAAACGGAAGGACGGAAACGACGGAAGGCGAATAAATTGACACGTACGTATGGAAGATTGCACGGGGAAGATTCAGCGTAATGAGGGTCGGCCGTGTAACGCGTGTTGAACCATTTGAACAAATCAGGGAGAAATCGGGGAAAGGCGGGGGACGGCGCGACTAACAAAGGGGAGAAGGGGGGGGCGCCCTGAAATGAAAATTCAAAGGGTAACGTCTCTGAGAAGAAGAGACGAGGGCGAAAAGTTGTGTAGCAACAAGCCAGCCAGCTTCCTCCTCGTTAAGAACACGCTTTGGCACTGCTATAAAGAGATGAGTAATCTAATTACGAGAGCCTAACGATATTATGCGAGAGTAAAGTGGTAACGAGCAACTGCTGCTAATTTTTCATTTAAAGCTTAATGCCGAGCCACGGTCAGACCGTGACGATGCGGATGAAGCATCGTGCGTTTGCAATTTCAGCTGGATTATTTCTGATAATTGAATACCAGACGAATGGAAAACTCTGTCCGTCTCTCTGAGTCTCTCGGAGCAGCTGGCGTTTCTACGTGTTTTCAGCATTTCGAGCCGGAATTGTTCGAGTCGAGTAGTAGTAGTAGTAGTAGTAGTAGTAGTAGTAGTAGTGCATTTGCGTTGAAAATGACAAAGGAAGAAAGTTGCCGTTGAAAAGATCAGAGGAAAGGAGATCGTACGAGAGTAATTGGAGAGTGACAATGTCGCGATACCTCGATCACGAGCGTCAGTGTCAGTGTCAGTGGTTCGACGTTTTTACGACGTTTTCCAAACGGATAAAACTGATTCTCGTGGTGGTGACTCTCTGGTGGGGTTGTCTGCTGAATTTCCGGATCGTATACACGCGGCTCTATGGCAGGAATAAATTTCAATTACACCTTTCTGGAAGCGAGAGCCACTCTTGGAAAACAATCTCAAACACCATTACGACATCCCTCGAGCACACCCGGTAACCCCTTTTCTATTAATACAAGCGTTTCCTCGAGACGCCCGTATAGTACGCCTCTGCGACTTGCCGAGATTTCGAATATTCCAAGGAAAATGCAAATATCGCTACGAAGTTTGGCCAAGGAGATAGAAGACGCGTACGCGCCGCCTATAGATATCTACGTCTGTTCGCGCCGCCCGCCGCTCGCCGCGTATACGTATACGTGTGTGTGTGCGCGCGCGCGCGACGCGGCGACGCGGCCACCGTGGCGACGCGGACCACCGTGTGTGGCTGGCCCATCCATGTAGGTATCCCCGGCTTGTTTGTATTCCGTATTCGGCCTGTCTATAGGGAAATTGCGGTGTTCTCGACCGTTGAACAATCCATGAACACGTTTCTGCCGTCTCTGATCGTTCTCGTTTGCTTCGCGTTTGCTACCGCGTCTCATTAACCCCTTCGATCGCGGCGCGGCGCGGCGCGACCATTCGAATTCGGGGAGCTCCGCGAAGAAGAGAGGAAACCGGACTTGTTGTTGTCTGCCTGCTTCTCAGTCAAAGACGGATAACGGAGGAATCAAATTGGCGCCAATTAGACTCTCCGCTCAACGAGTTGAGCTTCAACTTACCTTTCTTTTTGGATTTCTTTTAACGGATATGTAAATATTTCCACAGGTTGGTTGGCTAAAAGTGGATACCAAGGCGATCCAGGCGATCCACGATCACGTAATAACTCACAATAACAGGGTCTCGGTGTCTCACAGCGATCACACCACGTGGAATCTCCACATAAAGAGCGTGCAGAAGGAAGACGAGGGACTGTACATGTGCCAGATTAATACAGACCCGATGAAAAGTCAGGTACGTTTGCGCGATGCGATTTCTTTCTTGAAATTATATCTCAGCGTTAAAATTAAAATTAAAGAAAAAAATATAATAATGTAATAATGAGGATATGCTGGCTCAGAGGTGGATAAAAGTTGCTTTTGATTTCGAGTTATCTTCCAAGAGAGAGAGAGAGAGAGAGAGAGAGAGAGACGAAAAAGCTATCCAATCCGAACATTCGAGTATTTATTTATAGATATTTGTTTATTTAGGCGCAGGTGGCTGTCAAACGCTGGCTAGTTGGTTGCTACTTTGAGGATTTTCAGTAACTAAGCGGTCGAAACTCTGAGAGCTCTGTGTGCGCGCAGTTTAACCGGTAGGGCGAATCGCGGTAAGCCGAGAAACTTGGAGAAATAACTAATTGGAAACCTACGTGTCACCTATCGCCATTCCGATCGATAAAGTTGCAGGATGCGTGTCGTCGATAGGTTGTGCAGCAGCGTACGTCGATTCCAATTCGAACGTATCTCGATACGTATCTCGATTTCCGAATTTGTCGATTTTTTTTTTTTTTTTTACACGAAAACTCTTTGTACGATTCCCCGTGACCGATTCGATCGGCGCTTTCAATTAAATTATCGATGGTATCAGTTGGAGAACGAGTTGGACAAACGAGTTTCGAGAGTATCGCAGATTGGTTAATCGACCCATCGAACAAAGTAAACTCTCGAGAAAAATTCTCGCGCGCGAGAGAAAAGGAGATGGAGGAGACGGG
Organism: Melipona bicolor; assembly: GCA_030673865.1. NCBI lineage: Eukaryota > Metazoa > Arthropoda > Insecta > Hymenoptera > Apidae > Melipona > Melipona bicolor. The sequence goes on along the minus strand of JAHYIQ010000056.1, from coordinate 600,013 downwards.
AGATCTGGTTTCTCTTCGACCAGGAAACGACCTGGTCTCGTGGATTTAACGTATCGAACTGCCAGGTACATCCGTAAACTGATTATCGTTGGCATCGCCAACTCCTTCACTGGAGTCGACTTCAATTTTTCACTCGACGTACGATTTTCGATCGTCAGCGATCGATTTTTTCGTTTTCTTCTCTTTTACGATTGGTAGCAACAGTAGCTATTACGGTTATTAACCGAAATATGGAAATTTGGTCGGTGAAGGTGAAGCGGGGCCGAGGTGAACGCGGGGCCGAGGTGAAGCGGGGCCGAGGAGAAAGGGAGGTATTAGTTACCTACGATGTTACAATCTGTACAAGTATCGAAGGTATTTCTGCAGAAGCTGCAGAAGCACGGCATACCAGGAAACTTAACAAGCTGTCTCAGCTAGTTCAGGAATGTCAGCTCTCGCTTATGAACACCTCGGAAATAATAACACTTGAGCTTTGATCATTTTCCTCATAACGGAGAGACTGAACTTTATTAATAGATGCTACTTAACCGCTGCTTACTCGAAACAAGTGAAAATTACGGACCAGTATCCTCTTTCCGTCTTTCCCGCGCTTCAGCTACGCGCTATATACGCGGTATATTTCGAGATGCTATACTTTGAATCTCGTTCTCTCGCTGAATTTTAACGCTCGGCAAAGGTGAATCGCGTTAAAAGTTTGATAATTTTGCAGTTTGTTTTGTCAATGAGTCGCGACGACACTCCGTCACATCCGATGATCCAAAGGCGCGCATAAAGTTTGCATTGCCGCCTATTCTGTCTGTCGTGTCTGTTTTTGTCGTTGAGAAGCGTGGAAGATAAATAACCTTATGTAAAATTGACAAGCAGCGCGAGACGACCCATTTCCTTTCCTAAACCTAAAAATTTCAACGCACTCGTCAACGTAGGAATTTTTTATTTATTTAACGGTGAAGTGAAATTTCGCTGTTGGAAAGGAACGGTCGAACCGATATGCGATATCGCGACGTTTGAAATAAAAATGGTCGAAATGGAAAAATGACCTTTGGTGCCTTTCTGTTTTTAACTGGCAAATGAGCGTCGCCGTGTTCTGTCTGGTGGGACAGAAAAGTACAGCGCACGTTGTTTCTGTTGTTGTTGGTCAAAGTTGAGGCTACTTCTTACCACTCCGTGTTGGATCGATTTTTCAGGAACAACGTCGGATCGTACATATATATCGATCACGATGATGGTTGCTGCAAGGAGAGGTATCCGACAAAGTAGTTTCTTCGACGCACAACGCACGTCACTCTTCGTTGGTTCGACTTTTCACCTGTACCTTTTGATATCGTGGGCATGGTTGCACCGAGTTGCTACTCTCTGCACGATATATACACGACCCTCTTCTATCCTACGCTTGCAGCCGTCTCGTCTCGGCGAAGTGTGATATGGCGCGAGATAGAGTCGAGTTTCTCTTTTGAGATCTAATTTTCCGACATTTCAGATTGAATCCAGGCTTCCGTCTACCTGTCTAGGAATCTTTGCTCTCCCTCAGATCCTTTCCTTTCCCTCTTCAGACTTTTAGATTCACTTTCTCTCTCTCTCTCTCGTCTCTCTCGTCTCTCTCTTGTCTCTCTAGTCGTTGGAGCATCTCTAAGTAATGAACGCGAGAAACACCGCGGAAAATGGCTTAATCAATCGGTGGGAAAGCCTCGCAGCTCGAACACACAGGTCTCTTCCGTCCCTTTCGTTTCACCGATATCAACCCAACCTGAAATTCGTCTCTCTCTTTCTTTCTCGAGAGTTTCTCTCCCGCTCGTACCACCCGCTCTACTCGAGTGGGAAAACTCGACGCGCCATCGTCGTTCGTTCCGCAGGGGGGCAGAGGAGTTGTACGAGCAGTTTCGTTTCGGCTAACCGGTGTTTCCCTGCTCCGCGTTTCCCGTGCGACTTGAACGTGGCGGCTCCTTTCGCTGAGTACGCTTGTCGTGCCGACTGCGCGGCTAACAAAATGCGCCTCGGAATGAAATATGTTTCACCGGGAGAGGCGGTGAAAGGAAAGCTCAAGGCTGTTGCCTTGCTCGCTCCGCGATACGTTTAATACGGGGGAGACAGCCTGTTTAATTATTAATATTCAACAGAGTTGGTTCTAAACGGCGATAAATGCCTTTCTTTGTGGGAATCTTCTTCTCCTCTAGCTTTAGTCGCGGTATCATTTTTCAACGATCGGTCTTTATTATCATCTTGTTGCGGCTCTCTAAATCACGGGAGAGTGGAAACGTCACTGTCAAGTTGAACTCGACCTCGTTGAACCGCGGACCGGGATCGTCGTTTCGAGATGAAACGGTCGTTTAAAGGCCGATTACAGGGGCAGCTGGTCCGCGCTTGGTACCGCGAGACCACCGACTCGGACGACCCGATCGATCAAACAGCACCGGTACGGCACTGCGCGTCGCGGCATTGCGATTAACCTGAATATTTATCAACATGCACTCGATGGAGTGGTATTCGACTAGGCAATAATTAATTTATGGAACGAAGCCAAGTTTCATAATTCACTCGTGACACACCGGCAAATTTACGCGCTCGGGCACGTGTCTCTGCCTGTCACTGAACCGTCACGTGGCCCGTCAGAGAGGATAAGGATAAGGCTGCGACGCACCTTCTCTCCCTCTTCAGCAGCCTGTCTGTCTCTCTCTCTCTCTCTCTCTCTCTCTCTCTCTCTCTCCTCGGCGACGCGACGCGATGCGACGTATGTATTCGTTGAGACTGTTTTAAGCAGTTGGCTGACTTGCGAGACAACTCGGTTATAACGATTGAAGTTTCACCGTACATAGCGTAGATTACATCCTCGTAATTACGCGCACACCTCGCGTTAGCACGGTAAGAGCAGGTGCCTGCCTCCACCACCTTCAGCCTGGCTGTTGGCTGGCTTCCTTAAACCGTAAGTGGAGTAGAAATTTGAGTGGAACCAAGTCCCTTCTTCAACTGTACCCCGTCCCGCACCGCACCGCACCGCACCGCACCGCACCGCACCGCCACGTTCCGTCATTTGCGACGCAGCGTCGTTTTCAAAAGTCCCGACTCGCAGACTCCGCCGCTCTCTCACTCTCGTCGTTCTCCCATTCTCTACGAAGGAATTATTAGGACAGCAGCTACGATAAATAATACAGCAACTTGTTCGTTGATGAGCGATAAGAGACACTGGCAACAGTATATCTAGCGCAGATTTTGCGCTTACGTACCGCGATTGTTCGCGCGTACTTACTTGGCAAGCTAATCCGCTCTGCTAATCGTCTCGATTATTCGAGACGATGCGATGCCTCGAATCGACACAACCGGTAGTATGGCTTCTATCTAGAACCTCCGTTCTTCCTCTTCTCCTCTCGCGAATATCGTCGCGATTCTTCTCAAGTCTGCTTCGATTAATTTGGCATTATTTTAGCTTCCAATTTCCAATACTTGGAGATTTCCGAATTCTAGAAAATGATTGCTCGAAAAATGTATTTCAATAACCGGCATCCTTCTACGAAAAGGAATTACTAGGGGAAGAAGCGCAGAGTGCTTGCCTGATTCCAGAAGCGTTCGCAAAAAGGGAAATACCACCTTTGCTAAAACACTCTTGAACGAATCTTTTCGCGATCAATCAGCGCACGCGCGCGCGCGCGCCAGATGTAGCGAATCTTGTAATGCAAGAAAGAGACGAACGCGACGTGGGAAGAAACCAGGAAGAGATGTTCTTTCGTCGCTGGTGATGCACCAGAATTCTTACACTTATTCTCAGAGAGAAAGAGAGAACGGGCAAATGAAAGTTGCGGATTGTTGGACTTTTTTCGTAGGATTGCAAGCGAAATCACGCGAAAGGTGGACGAGTAACAAACGAGCGGTGAAAGTTTCGCAGTGAAAATAAAAGGAAAGAAATTGCGTGAATTTGTGCTTGTCGTTTGGGTTTGATCGGCGCGCGATCACTGCGAGACGAGAGTGAAAAATCAAAGCGAAGATTGCTCGTCAACGCGATACAATAAGTTGCGCAGCAACTGCGACGACTGATGAAGTGTCGTTAATTAACTAAAAGCCACGGCAGTCATTGGCAGCGTCTTTGTCTTTCGTCGCCATCGTCGTCGTCGTCGTCGTCGTCGTCGTCGTTGTCGTCGTTGTCGTCGTTGTCGTCGTCATCCTGCCCCTTTCTAGCACCCCGCGTTACAACCCCGTGATATGTTGCTCCAGCTTCTAGTGCACCGGGGGTTAACGGAGGCGAAATACGGAGCCAGGATTTAGGAGCTCTTACGTTATTCAGTCCCGTTGGCGAATGGAGTAATGCGCGCGGATATAATTTAGAGATTCGGTAAGAAAGGAAATTTACTTGATGCATCGTGCAGCCGTTAAGCGTATCATTAACATTAAATTTCGGCTGGTTTCGGTGTATGTCGGAAAATATATATCTATAGTTATATATACGTACGTGGCGTTATGGTATACGAATTGCCGAATTATCGAACGGCATGCTCGTTGAAATAACGCGTAAGGTGCAGCAGTCGGTAGCCAACCGCGCAGATTCAATTCTACGCTCCAGTTTCATCCTCAATTTTTTTTTTTTTTTTTTTTTTTTTTTTTTACGTGTCCACGTAAATCTTTGCAGCTCGTCGAGGATCTTAAGCGTCTGTTACTTGATACCGCGTTCGTTGCATTTTCAGATTTCGCGATTCTACCTCGAAACGGCCGGTGTACTATCGCTGCAGTCTGTTTCCATTAGTTATAACGCAAGGTTTGTTTGCGCGCTACCGATTCGCCCAATGTTCAATGAAACGAGATATTGACGAGGAAATATTGACGATACGTGAAAGTTGTTATGTTAATAGTCGCGAGAAAAGTCTGTTCTCGAAGAGTAAATATCAACAGCAGTACGGTGGTACTGATCGATTGAAATTAATAATGTCGATGAAAATAATAATGTTGTACGTTTTCAGACAGGTATGTTGTCGATTGTCGTGCCGCCGGACTTTATTCCCGAGGAGACATCGAGCGATGTCATGGTGCGCGAAGGAGGACAGGTAAACCAATGCCTAGTCAATTTTTTCATGGAGTTTTAATCCTTGATAAAGGATACGATACTAGTTGTGCATGTACGTGTGTATGCATGGTAGTGGATAAACGCGTATAAATATAATTATAATTCCAACAAAATTGGAGAATGTAGACACGCACTCGGTTCAAAGGGTTAGTTGTCGGAGACGTATATTTTTTAGACCCGCGTACGGTTACGACAGAAGGAAAGAAAAGTCGTACGAATATCGCTAAACGATTTCGATAACCTGTTGCGTGTTTACCCATCGTGCACACACATGTGCGTATTTTCGAAGCGCACACACACGTACCACGTGTGTATTTACACATGTACGTACACACGGTACACTCGTGCAAACGTGCAAACGTTTCCTTTTTCCCAGTTTTCTTGTCAAAGTCAATGCCGCGATGCAAGAAATATTACTTTGCTTCGAGTATCGCCGGCAAAGTGGCTTTCGCGGTACCGTACTTGGACGGTGTGCGTTTCTTGTGCGTTGCTCGTCGTAGCAGTACTGATCGCTCGATCGCGATATCCACGATGTCACGGCGTTCACAAGCTCTGCGGTCGTGGTCGTGCAACGTGAATCGTCTCTATATCGCGTTAGTCTCGCGTCAATCTCTGGGAAATTTGGCGATTAAAACTAGTTTGCCCGCTAATTGTGAATTTCACGGGAGCACGATTAAAAAGCCGCGGCGAAACGACGTGAAATGATGTAATTCACTGCGATGGTACACCTACGTGGTATCTTCTTTACTACCGATAATAATCCACGTAACGAGAACAAAGGAGAATTTGATATTAACTCGTGCCTGTATCGCGATAGAATCACTCCTAATAGCCTAATTAGCGGAAAATGTATCGCCAAGATTATTTATCAAAATTCCCACGCGTACCCGTTGAAACTTTGAGAGCAACTATCGTCCAACTATGCGTAGACTACGTACGAAGAGGTCTACGTAGTAGACTGTGAATGTTTGCGAAAATCCACGCGAGTGGATTTTGTTTGATCAAACAACACCTTCCACAGTCTATACGGTAGAATCGTAGGTCGATGAACGAAGTTGCGAGACAAAATTAGAATCGGACGGGGAGAGGAATAAAGTTTTTTAAATAAACGAAAGATACGACGAGTATTGTTATTGACGACACGTAGTAGTAGTAGCTCGGTAGTAGTCGGCCGTAGTAGGACTAGTAGCTGACTGGTCCTAGTGTGTTTATTAAATTCTCGTTGCGTGTCGAGATTCCCCGTTGCGCGATACGTTTCCTACTTTGCCTGAATTTCAATGCGACCCGGGGCTGAAACTTTTAAACTGGTTTCCCGTATCATGCTACATTTAGGATATCGGTCCACGGCCTACCGCCTCTCGCCGTGATTTAAAATTTATAAAGACATTTGCAAAGAGGATCTCCCGCGAACGCCGATGAAGAAATGGAGAGAACGATCCGAGTCTGCCCCCCCCCCCCTCCTCTTGCGTTGAAACGTGAAAGGCGTGAAAACAGGCGAAATTTCACCGCAACGGCTAACAATCTCGGACAACTATCGAAACCAGATGTCGGACAAACGTATTTTAACTTTTAACGTTGATCGCGGGCAAAAGTTGATCGCGGAAACGAACGGGAGTCTAAGCTGATTTCATTTTCAGATACGCAGACGGGCTTCGAAATCGATCGAGTTTCAACACACACACACACACACACACACACGGTCCACCGATTTTCCTTTTGTTTTTCGACGCGAAACCTCCGTTCCTCTAAATCGAGCATTTGCTGTTGTCTAATGGTAAATAGATTAGGATCGATCAGCGAGATCCGATCTTCTTTAAACCCATCTTCTTTAAACTTTACCTCGTCTCGTTCGAACGACGAGAGGTATGTAACTGGATTCGATTCGAGGAGAAGCTCGATTATTCCAGCTGTGCGTCTCTCTTTTGTTCTCCACCATTCGTGCAACCATTCTTCAACATTTTTTTACTCGATCGACGCTACCTGTTTAATTGTCCGACGTCGTCGAATTAAAAATCATTTCCTCAACTTTCGTCGAGTAAATTCCTAAACGTTTCACGTCCGTGATATTGAAATCGAATCTACGTGATATTGAAATGCCCGCGATCCCTTGCGAGATCTCTTCGAGAATTCCGCAGAACGATTCCGCACGAGCATCTCTCAAACGACGAAAAATGCCAGATAAAATGGTCGACAACGCGCGTCTAATCAGTTTCCGTTCCGAAAGAAAGAGAAGCGAACGATCGGAAGACTCGAAGAAGCTCGAAGATATTAACAGCTTGTTTTATTCGTCGTATATATATATATATATATATATATTCTGTCAGAAGCGATCGGCGCGACGCGAGGCGTGGCGACACGACGTTCCGTTGTATCTCCAAGCATCCTCCATCGCTTCGTACGATTTGAAAACGCGCGCAGAACGAATGTATTCATACGTGGAGCGTAAAATAGTAGGTATGTAAGTACATACATTTGTCACTCAGCAACTCGCCATATACAACTCGGGGAGGACAGTCCGAGCGCTCGGCTGGCACGTTGACGCGTCTCTCTCCAGCCCTTCTTCCTTCCTTCCATCCATCCTCCCACAACGCTCCCACGTACATCTGTATAATACATACATACACGCACGAACTGTTGAACGCCACGTTCGAACTTGCTTCGTTCGAGCACGGACAACCCAGCCGACAATTTGTTCCCGAGATGTTCTCTCTCTCTCTCTCTCTCTCTCTCTCTGTAAACTGCATAAACTGATTCTTGCAGTTTTCGAAAACGATGGTCGAGCGTGAAATTTCTGCGAGAGAGGCATACCGCGAGAGAGGTGAAAAAAGAAAACAGCGCAGCGGTAGTGGATTTGGTGGAAAAAGTTGCTCGTCGATATCGAGGTCGAACTTTCGTCGAACGCGTGGGTGTTTCGAGCCAACCAGTGTTTAAATCACACTGTCCGCGAAGCGTTTTAAACCGCTCGAGGCGATTTTCCTTTCTTTCTTCAAACACGATTTGCGTCCTGAACGACGCGCTGGCAATTTCGTCGACCAGAAAGGATGATTTTAAAAAAACGTGGAAACGTCTAACGAGTGAAACGAAATGATAGGTGACGATTCGTCAGATTTGACGCGAACAAAAGTCTCGTAAAAAAATTTTAATTTAACGTAGCGTCTGCTGCGGGGAAAATGCGCGACGATGAAAATCTCCAGTTCGACCAAAGAGAAGAGAGTGTGAAAGAACGCGGTTTCTCTCGACGATGACGAACGATGATGGATTGGTTGGTTGGTCCATGGTCGTACGAAGCAAGTTGATTTCATTTAAACCTCCGAGTGACTTGTATCTGTAATCTCAATGGTGGATGAAACAGTTTGCTGTAGAGAGGCTGTAATTTTTCGAAACGTATTTATACACGTTCCCGGGGGCGGGAGCCGGCCGTGTGCTCCATGCTTCGTGCACCGTGCACCGTGCTCCGTGCTCCGTGCTCCGTGCTCCGTGCTCCGGCCGGCAATAACCGAGTCGATTCTCTTTGTAATTTTGGTTTCACAACACGTACAGGTGAAGTTAACGTGCCGTGCAAGAGGCGTGCCTCCACCCAGCATATCGTGGCGCAGAGAAGACGGGAAGAACATTATAATTCGGAAGCCATTTGCAGGAACCGCCTTGAACCAGAAGTCTCACGGTAAGATTTAATATAGATGACGCTCCAACCATTTTGCCGATATAACGTGGAATATACAATTATGTTTTCCTCGGGCCCGGCCGCTGGATTCACTTGGTATTTTAATTTCCTTATTTCACCGCGAAAGCATCGCGCGCTCCCGCCACCGACTCGCTGGAAACTGCCTGCGGGAAACGTAACTTTTGCGAAATTGTTAGGTAACACTTTGTGCAACGTTCCTCCGAGGAGGAGGAATCGATAGGAATCCCGAGTTTTTCTTTCTTTCTTTCTTTCTTTTTTTTTTTTTTTTTTTTTCCGAGTCCCGTTTTCTAACGCCAAATGCCAAATTCACTCAATACGATGCAACGTTTTGCTTCATTTTCCCCGACGCGTATCGACAAATTCCGACGAATTCGACAATGAATCGCATTGTTATCAATTGAAACGCCGAAGCAACTTTTGGATCCTTTGTGCTATTGTATTTTTTTCGTTCTCCCGTCGAAATAATACGGCGTCGCATCGTGTAAAACAAAATGGTTGAACTCGTCGGTGAAAACGATCGCGACGGATAGCGACGTTTGTAAAATCGTGGAATCGTCGATGCTGGATAGAAACGTCGCGTCGCGTCGCGTCGCGCCTACGCGATGCCTCCGTATGCCGCCTAAACGACGTATGTATTTAGTATTCACTCGAGCGTGGCGTTACTAATAGCGGGCGAATTACAGCGCACTGTCGAGGATACCGTGCGATGTATGCGAGTGGGAGCCTCGCGACGCGACAACGCGTGCCAAGTGCAGTGGTTGTTGCTGCAACGTAAACGGGGGGTGGCTTATTGTTGATCTACAATGTTGATAATTACTTATTGGACAGGGGTATCACGGTGAGAAAAAATTGCCGAGCAAACTACGAGGTTTGCAACTTGATTCGTTTCCCGTATACGCGCGTTGTTTCTTTCGCTTATATCGCTAATACCCGCGTCGTTAATATCGCGGTACGCGTAATATAGCGATAACGTAATATTCACTTTTTTTTAGCTCCGCGTTGTAACGTCGCTGTAGATTAAAAGATACGAAAGGTTAAATCTGATATTTCCGTAGCTTCTACAGCTGTATATCGTACGATGGTACGATGGACGATTATCGTGAAAAATTCGAGGTTCCTTAAATCTATCGCGTTCCATTTCCAGTCTCGTCTTTAATTACGTTCGTTCGTAATTTCCAATTTGTCGAAGAAACGGTAATCGTGCGAAAAATCGCAGGCACTGCACCGAATTCTGCGTATAATTGCCAATGTTACTTACCGGCACGGCGATTTAAACGGGACTCGATGATTTATGATTTACGGGCTCGTTAATTAGCAATTTCCGCTGAAACGGTTAACAGTCAGTTGGACGGTTTTCCGCAAGTTGCCTTTTCGGTTGTAATTTTCTCCGAAAATGATACGCGCCGCTAACTTATTTGGCGAGTCAGCCAGCCATTTTCACTTTACTTTTTGTTGAAATACGAAAGGAAACACTGTTTCGTTTGCACGTAATAATTTCGTCGTAAAATCGTATCGCGATGTATCGCGAAATCATAATCGGTCAATGAGATGATTCAATGGAATACTCGAGGAGTTTTAATACGACGTGTCGTTCGATTGCAAGTAATCGTAAACTTTTTCGTAAAAAACGTATTGTAAAATGGCTCGCTCGATTTCTCTTGTTGGTTATTAGTACAAAAAGACGTTTATTTTAGCAAAGAAATTTGATTACCGTAGCTAAAATGGAGAGTTGTATTTAGAAGCATCTGAAACGATAAGACGTAACATTGTTACCGTAATGAATCCTTACGGACAACAACTCTTTGACAGGAGGAACGACAGCCTCGAGCACCTTCGTAAATTTTAATAATGAAAATTTCTGCGTAACAACTGTAGATTTTAATGGCATTGTTAACAGAGATTTCTATCCATCTCCAGCTAGAGAATACCGTGATTATTAATGAAACTGGAGAAACGCACGATGTACGTTTGCTGCGAGCAAACGATCCTATTATTTTCTGCTCTTGTAGTATAATTAAATGAGGAATTACCAGTTTTGCGAGCCAACCCCCTCCCCTTTGCGTCTCAAAATTTCCCAAGCGAATCGTTATTTTCACGGCGAGCCGCATTAAGAACACGTAAGAATAGTGGAATATTCTGGTTGGCACGCAGCAGGAGAAAGAACAGGTGCGACAAATTACGTTCAAACAGTTGCTTTATTCTTGGCCAGTTTTTCTCTCTTCAGAAAGGTTGGTCTAACGTGAACCGCGCAATTGAAACATTTTACGTGTATAATTTACGTACACGATATATTACGTGCGTGCGATTGTGTTTCTGAAATCGAGTTCAAGGGACGAGTTTCGACATTTAATATCAAAATACAATAAGAACGCAATCTATGTCTTTTTTTAAATTTTTACGTTTGCGTTAAACTCGACTCGATTCGTATTAAAGTATTAACGCGAACCGCGACGCGACGCGAGCCGAGAGGAATTTTCTCCTGAAACTTTTTTTTCTTCGTTGTCTCGTTATTAGCTGTGCGTTATTAAAGGTGCGTTTATCAAAACAGAAAAATGATTAAACGGTGCGTAGGATTACCTTTAGGATTAAGAAGATGGATAATAAAATAAAAGAGAGATAACTGGACGCAAATTGTGTCGTATCGATACGATTTGACGCGCGCGCCTTATTTTTACGCGAAATAAAAGAAATGTTTGTTTTATTCGCCTTATTCGCTTAGGTTAGGTTTGTCGTGAGATCGAAAAAAATCGATATTTATTGTATCTGGTTTAGTGACCTCGGTGAGCGAGTACCACGGCGAGGAGCTGAAGCTGACAAAGATATCGAGAAACGAGATGGGAGTTTATCTGTGTATCGCCATCAACGGCGTGCCACCAGCGGTCAGCAAACGTATTTCTATCAACGTTCATTGTGAGTAATAGTGATTACTCTTGCCGATAATTTATCGATTTCTTTCGAAACGGGAGCCAACTACAGGAGCCATCCCCCCCACAGCTCTACCGTTACAAATTCCACTTGGCATTCTGTTTCACAGTTTCGCCGGTAATTCACGTACCTAATCAACTGGTTGGTGCTCCTCTGGGTACGGACGTGGTCCTGGAATGTTTTGTAGAAGCTTCGCCAAAGTCGATTAATTATTGGGTCAAGGATAACGGTAATGCCTTTAACGTTGGTCATTTAGCCTTGTATTTTGACGCCGCCACTTTGCAAAAAAGTGCTCGCCTTGCCACGTACTACTTGCTTTTATTCCCCCTTTTATTCAGCTGTTTGCGCATGTATTTTTTACATAGATCTCTCGGTCGTTTCTCTCTTTCTTTCACCAACGCATTCTTTCTTCCCGCTTGTTCTTCCCAACTGTATAAAGGTACGATCCTGTAGATTTCCTGCATATTTCTTCACCTGCGTAATTTTCACTGTAAATTCATTGGATAACCAATTTCGATTTTTTTTTTGCCATATTTATCGTTCGTTTAAATAAGTTTCGACGAGTTTTCATCGGTCATGTACACAGTGATTCGTGCAAATAATTGATTCGTGTTTCCTGTTGGTTGCATCCCCGATAATGGCTCCAATGATGTTCAGTTTCAACAATAATAATTCCGTGCCACAAGTTTTTTCCACACAGATATTACCGTGCCTCTGCTTGATAAATAGTAATGCGACATGTAGGCAATAAATTGAAATTAACATTTACAAATATCAAACGATTATTACACACACACATGCGCGCGCGCGTAATTGGTATTTATATTTTTTAAAACGCGGTCAATTTACACGCCATACATGTACGCACATAGATTTTAACATTTTCACCAAATTGAATTATCATCGTATTAAAATATTTTACACGATATTAAAACGTTTCGTCGTGCAACGATAATATCTGCACGATCAATGATATTATGCTTGTTAAATTTTACAAAATTATTCGTCGGTCACCACAAACTAATTATCGTGAAACAAATAATTATCGCAATGCGCGGTTACATTCATTATTCATCGACGAATGCAAAAAAGTTACGTACTTACGTACTTTGTTGTTGTATTTTGTCAAACGTTGTTTCGCATCGATCGGTTTGTCTCACCGCGGCAGATAGTATTTTTGAGCAATTTTGAGAAATTTTTTGCTTGCCAAGGATATTTTTGTTTGTCAAAAAGCGAGAGGCAGAGTCGGAAAGATATTCGCACCTAGAAATTACATCTCGACGAGAAAATAGTTTCCTTAATTGGAAAGTATAGTTTAAAACGAATCGATTGTTTCCTCTTTTGGAACGTGAACGTACGTGCGTGAAGCGAGAAACGGAGCGAGAGAGCGTCTCTTCTCTCCTTGATAGGTTTAATATTTTCGTGAGCAAGTTGGCAAAGTTGTTGCAGACAAACGTGAAAGTGAATTACACTCGACCGTTGGCAAAGGCACATATATTCTCCGATTGTGAGCAGTCTTGCGTGGATGGCAGACGTGCTCTTCCCAATGCGTTTCTATGTAATTTTCGCCATGCATGGAAAATCCGGTGGCCCTCCTTTTTCTCTGTCTTGCTTACACCCACGTACACGCGCGTACACACACCCTCGTCCGTATAAATGTACGTATTACACGCGCGGCATAACGCGTACTCTACAGTGTGGAGTGTACAGTGTACAGTGTACAAGAAGGTTTCAGACTGTAATAAGAAGACTCGGCGCGACGTTTAAGAAGTGAATTTTCGCATACATTTATACGTCGTTTCGTATTCCCTTTACTCGTTTGCAATATTCTTCTTAAACGTCGTCATAGGTACGTACACGTACACGTGTGTGCGAGAGTACTTATACCCGTGCATAGAGTACGCGGCACGTACGACCACGGTTTCTTTTGCAGTGAAAATCTTTTGCAACGTCATCTGCCAGTACCGATAAATTTCCCGAATATTCGTATCGATATTATTAGTGTTTTTGCATTTAAAATTTTTGGCGCTCCTTTTTTTCAAATCCAAAGTGCTCCCTTTTGCAGCACTTTTCCCATCATTTCTATATAAAGGATTCGATGGTGCAAAGGGTCGTCACAGTTATAGTGCTTTTACCATCTCGTTTCTGCGTGAACATGGTTGAGTCAATGCCTTTGCTGTTAACGTGTAATTTTATGCGTGTAATTATACGTAAATTTGTTTGTCTAGCAATGATAATATCGAGCCAACAACACGACGTACAGATGATTGAAAAATCAAAGTTTGAAGTCCGGATGGTGTTGACTATTCGCAATTTGCAAAAGGACAACGTAGGTACTTACAAGTGCGTGGCCAAAAATTCTCTTGGTGACGTCGAGAGCAGCATTCGATTGTATGGTAAGTGTCTTTGTAACGCACTTTGAATCGATTTTGTGAAATAGCTGTATCTTTGCTACATGTGTATTTCCCTTATATATCCGCGTACGAGTGAAAGAAAATTGTCTTTGCACAAAGATGAAGAAAGTTAATGAAAAGCGGGTTAGTAAATATAAATAGGGAAAGTTTCTTCTTGTTGAAATTACATCATTTGCCTACTTGGGGGCTCGATCGCTTATTGCCTTGTTTTATATTCCCTTTGACGATAATTCCAGTTCCAGCAGAAATTCGTGAAATATAGCTACATCGCTACACGTATCGCGTGCATACGCGTAGGAGTATAATAAAAGTTACGAGTAACGGATATTTTGAAGAAAAGTGGCGAAATACACGAGACGAAATCTCTAATTGGGGAAAAGCTACGAGCTGTTTCAACTCGAATCGACGAAATTCTGGATTACGTGTTTTTCTTGCCGTACGTGCGTTGAAAAATTTATTTCTTGGAAAAGTATACGAGTATCTGGAAACTGTGATGAGCGAGGAGTAACGGTAGTGGACGGAAGCAAACGGTGCTTTGTAAAAGTTTGATTAAAAAAAACGGTATCGATCGACGCGTGAGCAGTGTCCCATCTGCCGCAGGACTGGCCGCGCGATAGACTTGGAAAAGTAGTAGCGCTTTGCAAAGTGTTTCTCCCGTCTCATCTATGATGAGTGAAGAAGCTTCTACATCTGGGGGGGAGGGGGAGGGCTTCGTTTCGTTAATGGGAGCCGGATGTTGAGAGTTCGGTTAACGAATGTTTGTTGCGCGACATCCGAGTGGAGAGATTGTTGGTGCTCGTCGTCGGGCTGCATCTTGAATAAAAAAGCGATCGCGGGATCGACAGAAATAAAAAGATGTTTCGCTCGTCTCGAACACGCTCGCGTTTACAAGCATCCTCACTTTGCCACGGAATCCTCCGGAGGATTTTCCCTCTGGCAGCGTTCACCTTCTTTCGGTCGATCCTCATCTTTTCGCATACGATCCTGGGGATCTTCCAATCGGGTCAGAGCCAGAGACTCGAGGGAAACACGAACAGCCGATGCACTCCGGGGTTCAAGGGTTTCGCACGGTTGTCGCCGCTCCGTGTCCTTCGTAAATCGTCACGAGAGCCTCTCACGTCTTAGGAATCAATGTTGTTCCCTGACACAGGGATTTACTTACTACTTTCCGTAGCACACGGCGTCTGTTGCGCAGCAAACACACTGTGTGTGTAGATTCTCGTTTCTCGCGGGAGCATCACCGATGATTCACTCTTGCCATTCCTAACGCATCTCTCTCTTTTTCTTCTTCTTCTTCTTCATTATTATTATTATTATTATCCATCTACTTACTCTTCTCGCAAGTAACGAGATAATTTTGTTAAAGCCATTTCCATGCAAATTGATTCGTATCGTCTTGCGACGATGAGGTAGAATATTTGGACTTTTAATTCTGCCACAAAAGCAGCGAGCAGCAAGACGGACGGGGAAAATTAGAAAGTAAACTGGTCGTTTGATATAGGTAGAACTTTAATTAGCCAAAGTTTTTTCGAGTCTTTCATTCAGCCATTCAAGGCATTCTCTCGTTCCTGTAATCCGTGTCCAATTTACAGTTTCTCTGTAATTAATCACACTGACTATAGTAGAGAAATACTTTGTTTATGACTTTTTTGTTTGAGAAACGTTTGTCGAGCGTTTCTCTCGGAGAAGTGGTCTAGCGCTAACTGCTAAAAAGCACGATTCGTTACTGCGCGAATTACAATTTCTTACGAAAGAAATTAGTAGCCCAATTTTTCCAAGAAGATTTTTTCGGAGAATTTCAAAAATTATTTCGCTCGATTGAAATCGCAAGATGGAAAGTATCTTTTCTCTCTCTCTCTCTCTCTCTCTCTCTCCGAACGTAATCGTAATTTGAGAAAGCAGCTGAAACGAAATGCCTCTTTTGGCGTTTATTTAAGAAATTTCAGGCCCCACGAAAACTCAGACAGCAGCTGCTCGGCCGTCGTTTTACGACGAGGAAGATGAAACGGTGTACGGTTCGGCAGAAATGGAGAAAATGGACAACAAACCTCTATCCGTGGACAATACGATCAACGGACACGCGGGATACCCGTCGATTGCCACTCCAGCGCCGACGACAAGGATCGGCAAGAAGAGGCCAACGATCCACGCCAGTTCCAACGCGAATCGTCATCATCGCCGAGCCACCGATCTCCTGATCGTTCTGATGCTGATCGTCGCTCAAAGTCAAGGACGTCAGTGAACAGGCACGTCGGCGGGATAAAGGTAACGTAAGAGAGGATGGACACGAGGTGCGCTTCGTTTGCCCGTTTATCTGCCCTCGTTAAAAAGACCAAGTATGTAAGTACTTGTTACTCTCCCCTGCTGTTTTAAGAGCTGCTTGTGTTCTTACATCATAGTTTCGACGACGAGCAAAATATATGTGAAAAGCAAAAAATATAGAAAAGCAAAATTTGAAACGACCGTGCAAGAATAAGAAACGCAAGTGAGAAAAATGGTACAAGAGGGAGAAAGAGAGAGAGAGAGAGAGAGAGAGAGAGAGAGAGAGAGAGAGTAGAAAAAGATAAAAGATACAATCCTGGCAAGATATATCACACATACACACATATACACGCGTATACACATACGTTATATCAGCGGATCAAGCAGCCAGGTGTGTACCTACTTTTCGGATTCAGCGGCAATAAATTCGCGTAACGTACATGTACATATGCCTGTACACGTATCTATGTATCATAGAGGCGCAAGCTTGCACGTGTACATGTGTGTGCATACTGACACGTCAGGGTAACTAAGATATCTGTATATGTAAGTAGATCTCGTAAGCGGCAAACGTTAATAACAAAATGTATCGCGTTTTTAATCGTCGTTGGCGGCAGCTTTTTATGTATCCAGAGAAAGAAACACGCGCATCCAGCAAGAAGAGGAAACACGTCGAGGTCAAGCTGGCAATGAGTGTGTGTTTTAGCGAAATCAATTGCTTCGGTCGGACCAAGCGATTTTAAATAGCGAGTATATATACTTATTTACGTACTCTTTGTGTACTCGCTCGGCCAACCAGACTCGATCGAACCCGTGATCGGAGGGCACGTGCGATCTGTTTTGCGACTTGTCTACTTTTGTTTCGTCTTTGTTTATAACTCTATTCTTATCCACAACAGTTTGAATTTACACAGAATTCAGTCAGATGGCACGGCATTTTGTTTTGTACGCACGTATCTACGTACCGTACGTACGTTTGTCGTTTTGGACGAAAATCAGCAGATTCACTCGATCAATTAGTTATTTCCGCAACTAATTGATTTTTCCATCAATGGCTGTAGCTATTATCGATTTTTTGCTCTTTTTCTGCTTTTTATTTTTGCAATTGCGAAGCGGCGGGCTTCCGACGTTTCGCAAACTCTCGAAACGTATTAACCGCGAATGAACTGTACCGGCTCGTAACCGGCACAGTTCACTGTTCAATAGTAGCGCAAACATTAATATCGAAAGGATGAATGAAAAGACAGGTGTATGTATGTACGTACGTACGTACGTACGTGTGTGCACGTTAAAATGAAAATTTTCATTGACGTTGCCTCGATTCGGAGATGAAAGGTTTTCGAAATTTTGTTTGAAATCATCTTGGAGATGGATTCGCCACTTTTGTTCTCGAATATATATATCGAATTAATTCGATTGTGTCGTCTAGATCGCACGATCAACTGTCACGGATATCAATCCGTGTTTGGTTGGCTTTGATTGATTCGAAACGGAGAACGTGAGCGTGATATTTTTGTATCTTGGACCATTGATAGCGTCGTTTCTTGCCCGATCCCTTCCCTGTTAATCGTTTATTTATCAAGGTGGAAAGTTCCCTTCGGTTTAATCCGTTCGTGTCAACAAGAAGGAGGATCGGAGAAGGAAGGGAGAGAGAGAGAGAGAGAACGAGGGACTTGTACAGTTAGTGGAGAATCGTGCGATTGGGGATTAAGCCGTGACAAGTTTAACGTTCGATTACGACGCGACGCGGCATCGTACCTTACCATCGTTCAACGTTCGCACGTTTCCGTATATTTGACGCTGAATAAATGAATGTCGTTTAGACGTGCGCGTGCATATGTACGTGCACACGCATACGTGCACACACACACACACACACACACAGAGATACAGGTTTCTCGACTGCGTCCGAGTTGCATTACCAGCTGGTGCTATCAATGGTTTTCTTTTTCGTGGAGCCCTGCTCTCTGATGTACAAAGTCTCTCTCTCTATATATATATATATATATATATATAGAACGATGGAACGATTTACTTTTTCCAAACGTTTCACAGGTGCTGCTGTCTCCCTTTGACAAAATTATTTATCGCCAATGTCTGTAGAGTCTAGTAGAGAGGATTCAAAGAGATAAATCTTCCAAGAGCCTTCGACTCTCAAATCGTTCGTGGTTAACCTGGAAACCAATTCGCATCGCCAGTTGCCAGCGATTTTGAGGTAGATTAAGAAGAATTATTTTACACCGACGAGAGAAAAGATACAACGAGAGATGCTGTGCTTCCTAACGTTATAACTCGTAGGTATACGAACATGCGTATGCACACTTACGTGCATACGCTATCGCGCTATGAACTAACGATTTTGCCTCGTACGAGTTAACATCTAGAACGACGAATCGAGATGGAACTTGAGAGAGATCCAGAAATTATTGTTATCGGTAATTTTCGTCTTTCGAGTTTACTACTCTGTGTTGTCTCTCGTTTCGTTCTAGAAAAAATGATTTTTTAGGTTAGGTTACCGTCCTTGTAGAGATTTCGTTTTCTAGATTCGAAACATTTGTCGATAACGAGAGCATTCACTTCTAGCATTGTTCAATTTATCAACCATTAACTGTTTGAACAATTTCGACTTTGTTTCCAATACATGTCATCAAACTGCCGTACGTTTCGCTATTTGGTTCAAACGTAAAGTATCGTTTAAACCTAAAGTCAACGTTCTTAAACCGTAGCACGTTGGACGCAACATCGATTGGAAAACGCTTTGCCTACGTTCTTCTGCAGGGTCTAGGATACGTTTCTCGGTAGGTTAGGTTTAGGTTAGGTAGTTCTCGAAATAAAGAAACCGAGGAGGTTTATTAGCGGAGCCGCGAAGAGGGCGAAGAAGGCGAAGAAGGATGTCGGGTGAGAAAGGGGGAGAAAGAATTCGGTCATCGCGAGGAATTATATGGGCGGAATCCGGCTTTAAGGACTACGCGAAGAGAAGATCTTAGTTCCTTCATAAATAAACACAACTGCCCGAACAGCTGGCGCGGACGTAATTCATCGCGAATTAATTTAAGGGCCAACCCCTTCTTCTTCCTTGCACCACCACCCCCCTCCACCTCCCCCCTCCCCCTGCCTCCTGCCCCCTTGTCTTCCAGCCGCTATTCCTCTCGCGCCCTTCCTTCTTATCCGCCACTGGTACTTTCATTAAAGGTCTGCCGGCGCCATTTGGTGGCCCGCTTTATGCTGATTTTATTTCCTTTCTTTCGAGAACTCGAGATCCTCGGTAATTGTGCGGTATTATTACCCCCACGCCGGCATAATGGCCGCGTGAAATATGGCCCGTCGAACCTGCCCGTACACCGCTGCACCTCGTCAACAGGATTTCACGGCTCGCTGAAAATTGTTGTCGTCGTCGTCGTCATCGTCATCGTCAACTTCAACGGTCCCAGAGGATTTGAACCTTCTCAATTACGTCTATCCTTCGATCGACTATCTCTCTTTCTTTTTTCGTCTTCTGTTCGAGGACGTTTGTCATGTTAGGTTGTGCAGATTATCAAACAGATAGGTTCACGATCCGCGCACTCTAGTCAAGTTGTTGTTGGTTACTCATTCGTCAGCACTCGGGACGGCGCGGTTTACTTTACTAACGCGGTCAACAATTACTAGAAATTTTTATCAAGCGTGTGAGAAAGTTGACGTTTGTTTTCTGTCTGTCGTTTGCTTTTGTCAAAAACCAACGACCGATCGAGTGAAACCAAATTTGGTTTATATTTCATTGACAAAACAGAGAGTTTCAGTTTGCAGTTTCGTTTCCAAAGTTTTCTCGAATTTTACTATCCAGTAGCCAGTAACTCGACGGGATAGCAGTACGTTGATCATTTTACAGGGTTTCTCGATGCTCGGTCAAGCTCAGTATCTGTCTCTACGATATTTCCAAAGTAATCGCCCGCGTTTCGTTTCCAAAAAAAAAAAATAGTTTTCCAAAGTTCAACACGATTTCAATCGGGATAGATAATTTCTTCTTCGTCCTTTTATCGTTTTACGACCATAATTCCCGATAATGGAATTTTCCGAATCAACGACGCTGCTGTTTCAGTATCTGTCGAAATTGGAGCCGTCATTTACAACGTTCGCCCACACATTTTTACGTTACGTTTATTCTACGGTTGAAGCGCGATCTCGAGCAATCGATTATTTGATAATTCGTAAACGAATGTACCCGATGTGCGTATGAATATTACATTATACCGCGCATTAAGAAAATGTGTAATTAATTAAACGGGCCGCGTAAAAAGTTTCACGTAAAACCGTTCATTTGCGAGTTTGGACGTTTCTAAGAAAATTGCTCGTTAACGAGTTGCGTGGTTTTAAAACTTGTATTTATCGCGGCGTTGTAACGTTTAACACGGTACGCGTGGAAAGAGAAGAACTTTGCCTTCACCACAGACAGTGTTGCATTTTTTTTTTTTTAATTACGAGACAGTACGCTAACAACAGGTACCTACGGTCTATTCTGTCTACGCGTAAAACGCGCGTTCGTTACACGTGTAAACGATAAATGCATACGTTTGCCAATGAGTGTAGTGTATGTTACACGCCGACAACTACACGTTCACGCTTTAACATATCTTCCTAAACATATCTTCCCATCCCCCTCCCCCCGCCACCTACACTCCTCCCCCCGACAATTACAGGTACAGAAAACTTATTTTTCTGTAATTATAAGCATATCTAGCGGTTACGCAAGTACATTCGAGTTAAGTACTTAGTTAATTAGTAACGTAAACGAAATCGAAAGCGTGTCGAAACAACGCTTACGTGTCTGTGTAGATAAGGGGAATCCAGCGATTCCCCCGTGTCTGATCATTCGTCGTCTGTCTCTACTGTCAAGTTTTCCTGCAAAAGAAGACAATATCAGCGCGCAACCGAACTAAATCGATTGCGTGGACCTTTTTGTAAAGCGAGTAGCCAAAGTCAAAGAGCGTGTTTACGTTGCGCATTGTGAGAAATTGTTTACTTTATTGTTGTACAAAGTTCTACGTAGATGAGTGTTCTACTATATATGTATGTCATTTATAAAAGCAAACAAACTGGCAACGAAATATATGTTACACGTAAAGAGAGACAAAGTACAATATCCGAGTTTTTCGTTGACGTTAATGGACAACTTGCAGCAGATTCCATTCGATCGGATTTTCTTTCACAACGCGGAAAAATAATTCTTTTAAGAAAAAAAATCAAACGATTATACCGACGAATAAAAAAATGATAATTTTTTGACGAATAAAACTATGAATAACTTTGTGATGATAATAATACGATGATAGAGCAACAGTAACAATAATGAAAACAATAATAACGCAATAACGATGTGTGAATACTTTCGTCGGTTCGTGGCTGACAAATGTAGCGAAATAAACCGAAAGATCGATCAGAGTCTCGATACTTTTTAGCGAGAAATATTATAATTTGCCTACATATGTGATACATATACGATACGCGTACGTACACTTTTTTACTCTTGATCAGTTTGATTCGTCTACCGGTGAGGTATAACGCAGGTCAAAGGATCGTATTTCGTAGACGGAGTAACGAATACGCATAATTCGCGGTAGGATTTCACGGAATTAACGAAAGTTTGTAAGATACTCGGATAATATCCGACGAATATCCAACTTTGCCTGTAACATATACGAGCACGTACGAGCCGGATATCGCGTTGAATCGTCTTCCCTCCGATGTCCTGACCCACGTCAAGACGATTCAACCAGAGATCACAACCGCCGACTCTCTGAATCATCTGTGAATGAGCTGACGCTTCGAAACGCTTTTCCGATTGTAACAACAGACAATACGAACGAAAGAACTGATTTCCGATGGGGATAAACGCGGAAGAAATTGTACAGTTAGAATCTGTCGCGTGTACATCGTCGCAGTCAATTCCGATTGTTATTATTTTCTGTTTCCTTTTACAAATGTACGATGATAGCGAACTCGCATCCGTGTAGACGACAGAGGATTGTACAGTTAGTTGTTCGCAGTAGAACCGGCTACCCTTACCGCGGGGTAAGTTTGCTATATTTTTTCCGCGTGAAAAATGAATGAGAGAATGAGTGAGAAAGAGAATTATTTTGTGACTCGAGCGAATATTTGCCCGACTAGAGTTGTACAGTAGCTTGTAAAAAATGATGTCTCGTTGGTTAACACGTAGGTTCCTCTCTCCTCCCTGCGTTTTTTTTTATTTTTATTTTTATTTTTATATTCTTTTTTTTTTTTTTTTTTTTTTCTGTGGTTATTGTTTCGAGAATTGTTGCCTGATGAAAAAAGAAGAAGAGAAAATATTCGACAAGATGCAAATCCAATAGCTTTGTACTTTCCACGTTTCTGTTTATTTGACGAACTACGTATATTTGGCGAATGTAACGGCACACGTAGCGAACAAACGTGTCTAAATAAGGAAACAAAGTTGATGCAAATTAATGCGAATTTTTTAGCGTTGAAAAATTTTCTTCCAAACGTGTCTAAATATTACTCGAGTCTTTGTTTCCCAATTTCTCTCCCCCCAAAAAATAGACGCGTCAATTTTTTTTATCCACGTACCTACATACCCACTCGCGAAGCAAATAATAGTCGCAGACTTGTTTTCTTTTGTTTTCTGTTTTATTTGTCAATCTTGATTTGTCACCTAGAGTCACAAACGATATATATATACATATATATATATGCGCGTGTACAAGTGTATATCGACTTTGACGATTCGTTTCGTTGTACGTTTGTTTGACAAAAGAGAAACGATATTATCGAACGTGGCGGTGCAATCAAGTCGAGCACGATTTTCACAGGATAGGATAATCAAGTTTTAACTACGATAAACGTTCGTATTTTATTTCGCAAACGTTTGCTACGTGAATGACACTCGACCGGCGACACCTGTTACGTGTGTATGGCCGTATACTAATTGTAATCGATATCACGGTTTATCGACGAGAAGAGGAGAACGAGAGATAATAATTGTTACGTACGTGAAACGAGCAAGCGGACAACTCGTGGTTGTTCTATTCCTATTAGTCTGACAGCGCAACGTGTACGTGTACTATTAGGTGTGTGTACGATAATTTGATATACATACTTTCTTACCCATTCGTGTCGTAACGATCGACGACTCTCCTCCAGCAAGTCGGTAGAAAGAAAGAAATCGTCGACGAACGCTGAATACTGTATGAAAGATGCGAGATACAATTGCAAGATGGAATCCTGTAAATATTTGTGAGGATATTGTAGCGAATATCACGAGGAAATAAAGATAGAGCTTCGTGTGTTGTATGAAGCTGTACGACTTATTCGTCTGATTACGTCACAATTACGTTGCCAAATGTCCCGCCGCTAGTTGTCGATGTTTTTTTTTTTCGCAATTTCACCTCTCTTCTTTCTTGCGTTTACAAAATGCGTTTTACGTACAAATCTATTTTTTCTTTTCCTTTTTCTTGAACAAATATTGATTTTCTTATTATTTTTGTTTGCGAATGGGCCTGAGTGTAGTTTGAAGCAGCTGCCTCCATTGGTTTTCATCCGACGAGAGCGGAAGTGTTTGAACTGATTTTGCACGCTACAAGGTACGTATCAATTTTCAGATATTTGTCTACAAATACATACCTCTTACTTTTCGCACAATTCACCTTCTTGAAGTAACCACAAGCGAGAAGAATGACGGGTGTCGTTTTCATCTGAACTTAATATAACATTTCTGGACGCGTTTTCCCGATTTTACATTCTGTTTGGTATGCGCGGGCCGATCGATCGATACAGTCGATACAGCAATTTCATATCGGGTACACATGTCAAATAGTACGTGCTCGTAAAACCAAGCGAGACAAGCAACGCGAATCTTTGGAGGTAAGGAGAGACACTTTGGCGAACGTCGCTGGCAGTGGGTTTTACTAAACTCTGCCAGATGCGTTACAAATACTGTACGCGCCACGAAAGTGACGGTACTTTTAAACGAAACGAATTGTTCTTTGCAACTAAAAATTTAGAGAAAATTTCCTTCCTTTCTCTCATATTTCATTGCGTCAGTGTGCCGACACATTTGCATCATACATAATACATTTACATCACGGGAAAGTTCGTTTCAGATTCACATTCCCTGTTGAAACGATTTTCCATTTCCTGGTTATAAACTTGAAACTCGTTATCGAATCGTCAGTGGCTTTCGTACGAATCAAACAGCTCTCCTACCCTTCGAAGAAATTTTCTTCGAAGAAATGGGTAAAACTTTACATTCCTCGGAATACAGAATACGGCAATTTACTTGCTCAGATTTGAACAACAGAGTGGGACCTGTCAATGGACAATTGTCAAAGAAAATGTGTTTGTTATTCAGATCGTAGATATACTACCTCTGTGTATCTATAATTGCTAGAGGAGAAAACTACGCGGGGAAAGTAAATTTCTGGTATTGGTTGTCGAAATAAAAACTTTATGATATACCGAAATAAAGAAAATCAATCGAAGGAACGTTGCCGGCGAGAATGTTGGAATGTTGTCGCGCGCGAGAAATCGATTGCAGAGAAAAATGTCGACGATTCGGTAGGTGTTGCGAGATTGAAAATTGAATGTTATTTGATGACATTGGCTTGAGAAATTGTCTCCTGCGAGAAGAGAGAGAGAGAGAGAGAGTGGGAATACGCAGTTACGCACATTACGAAATGACAGAGCGTAAAGAAGTGCACGAGGTGACGGGAGGAAAAATTCGTTCAATATTATTTTAAACTTGCTGAAACACGGACGAAGGATATGCCCGAGACCGGGTCTTTCACGCACGTGCAGCGTGGCGTAACAGTCAAACACTTGGCACCAGCCGGCGCCGGGTATGTGACATGAATATTTGTTTCTAATAAGATATGCCGAGTCGGCTAGCGCCGCCATTTGACGTACCTATGTATGTACATATCTTTCGCCGTGCTTACGTTACAATTGTTAACTAAAATAGAAGAAGTGGAAGTAGAATCAGAGGCATAGAAGCATACGCAGAAACCGAAGCGGAAGCAAAAAGCAGAAGAAGAAGAAGGAGAAGAAGAAGAGGAGGAGGAGGAGGAGGAGGAGGAGAAAATGAATAAAAAAAGTTACTATATAGCTAAAAAAAACAACACAACCAAACCTTTTACCAAATGGTTAAAAATAAATATAAATATAAAGTTTGTTAATTTAGGAATCAAATTGAAAACTGAAAAAAGACCGAATACGGTGATGACGGAAAGATATTAAGCTCTCGCTAGATTCTCCATCATACTCATATTTTATACTGTTTGTCTCGAGTCTTGGACGGCTAAGACAAACAGTCCCAAACCTGATCTTCGCTGTCGTCTTTCAGGCGACAATTGTTCTTTGCTCTTAAGCACAGGAAGAAGTTCAGAACAATTTCCAAAGTTTCCTCGCCTCACGTTTATGCGATGAAATTTGATAATTTTTTTAACAACTTTTTAATAGCTTGTCTCGTCTAGGAAAAGTAAAAATGCGCAAACTCGTATATCCAGTTCAAAAATGAAATTCTGTTCGCCGGCAACGTGGAGTTTGATACAGTTGTATGTATGTACATACGCTGCCAACGTGCCTTTTTAATTTTGAGAACATTGTCACGAACAACGTGTGTTTCTGGACAGTGAGGAACCAAGGTGAAAGAACACTCGCTGGTACAACGTCACACGTGTGCTACTAAATTACTACAATATTACATTTACTTTTATAAAAAAGATTGCAAGGACGCTGTGGCATATATACAGAATCACGAATCCTCCATCGAAACGTTAGGCCTCAACATTGACCACGAATCAGTTTTCTCCCCTTTCTTTTCGTTTCTTTTTCCTTTTCCTCCCCTTTGCAAGATACATGTAGAATATCGTAGAACTTGATCTTGATTCTTCACATTCCTCCTAGTATTTAAGTGTACAATTTCCAAAAGTGATTTTGGAAAGTCTATTGAGAAACAGAAACCTGTTGGAAACGGGAAATGTTAATTTTATCTGAATAAACGGCAACGGTTTGTTTGCATAATCGGTGCTCAGTTACATTTGAGGAGTTGATATTTGGTAATTGGAGCATAATTATTAGTTTGTAGTCGCTGTGTTACTGTTGATCCTTAAGTTTGTTCCGCCAAGAGTCAGAAGTCAAACGAATTGTTCTCATCCGAGAAATGGAACAGTATGGTTTCTCGTGTTTTCATTAAAATTGCAACATTTGTTTCCTAATTAATAACTAAAGTGTATCAATTCTGCTTCGTGCGAAAGTACATTCAAAGTACATTCAATCATCGCAAATCATGTCTGTTTAAATCAATCAACTTTGTTTGTCCTTGTAGTTGATTAAATTTCGCGACGATGCGAGTTTTAGTTGGAAAAATTTCTAAATAGCTGAAATTACTATTGAAACGAGAAATATTCAACTACGTTTCGTTGCGTTTTGTTAGCTGATCGACTCGACGATAAATCGTATTCGATCAAAATTTCAAAGTGAACGGACCGAGTGTAGAATTTTTTTTACTCGAATCGAGAAGAGATTTTCGGCAGATGCAGAAAATTATCATGGTTTTCGATGGATGTGTATAATTGAGGGTAATAAATACGAGAAGAATTCTCATTTGGAAATTCAATCCCATTTAGCGAGAATTCCGTCTCTGATGTAAAATTGGTTTATTCGTGCGTTCGGCCGAGCAACGTACACGTACACACGTACATACACACACACATACCTATTTGGCTATACGCAAATGCCTTACTCTTGTTGCAACTTTGATTAACCTGTCAAAAAGTAACATCCATTCTAAAGATATTTCGACGATAATTTGAAAGGAGATTGGCAGCCCGCGTCATTATTAATTTACATCGTTGAGGCAAATTTGATAAGAAGATTTGAGTGTCTTATTCGACGAATACCGATAATCTTGTTCTCCCACCATCGGATATTAAATATTATTATTACAGTAGAGTTTCCGAGCACATTTCACCTTTTTTTTATTCGTCGTTTTTATTCGCAATTCGATCGAGATCCCTCCGTTTCGTAATCAAATGTGAAATTATTACACTATATATAACAACGAAAATTGTAATTTGCCTAGTTTTGGACGGCCTCTGTTTCTCTCTTAATCACCGAACCGTTAATCGTTTTCGATTAAATTAAATTTTCGTCATTTCGACAAAACTGTCAAACGCTGTCACAAAAAAAAAGCAAATATCAGCTAAATTGGGAATTGGGACGAGCGATCGATCGACCGTTTCAAAATAATTCGTCGTTTATCGTCGTGATCGTGTTAAGGAGGAAGCAAAAGGTGACAAATGAGATTAAAAGACCAGACGACTTACTCGCGGGGTAAATTTTCACCTGCGTCGAATTAATCAGTATGTTATTAGCTACGTACGTGCAAATACATACGTACATGTACGTACGTACGTATCTATCGGACGAACGAACACACTCTTGTTAAACGGATAAACGTGCATTCGCTTTTCCACGTTCAACCGGACACAGATGAAAGTAACTTTAGGATGGGCGGTTGGTAAATTACGGAGCAAAGGACTCCTCGTCCGTTTTCGACTATTTACTCGTCACTTGACACCTAGGAAAATCCTTTCGCCATTTTCTCAGTTTGATTAACTCGGACGGATACGGGCAGCAAGAACGGTAGAGGACGCCGGCTATAATTATCAAGCGAATATTTCATGTAGAAAAGAGCGTCTTGACATTGCGATTCGCGCGGTGCAGTTGGTTCGAACCGAGTTAAAAATCAACGTTCAAGATGTACGCGTGTGTGTCCGTGTAAAAACACAAAGTATTTAAACATACTTTTTGCATTTACGTTACATCGAAGAAACGTGGCGCAAATATTATTTGAATTTCTCGATCGAAGAGTTACATTGCCGCAAATGTTTTTCGCTGAAAAAGAAGAAAGAAAGAGAGGAGAAATCGGCGGTTTATCGTTGACTAACGGATATTATAAATGTTCTGTATTTCCCTGGTCGTGTTTACAAAACGTCGAAAAAAGAGAGAAAACAAAAACAAAAAAAAAACAAAAAAATTATGCGCGAAAGCCGCGTTATGCACAATGTGCATAAATAAAAAAGTTATGCGCGCGAAAGCGCAGATCGAGAACCAAACAAATACGTGACCGTTTTATTTTCAATCTTCGAGCAGGGAACGCTCGATTTTTGCAGCGGCGTGATTTATATCCGGAAAAAAATCCGACGCAGTGATAAAGCGCCGTAAATTTGACTGGCTGGCTGAATTGAACGTCTTTGCTCGCGAGTAAAAGTGAGCGCGCGCAGGCCCGATGATAAGACGATTTCTCGTCCGTTTGTGCGTCGAGGAAAGTAATCCTGAGTTATGCGATATTTCTCCACCTCGAAACGTATTTCAGCGTGACCCGGGGCCTGGCCTACATTTTCAATGCAACCATCCCGCCAAGATAACGCTTGCCAATAAATAATTCGATCTGAATGTGCCTAAACAGAATGGAACGACGCGATCATTAAACGATGGTCATGTGTTATCTTACTATCGCGGTTATTTCTATGCGAGTAGAGTAATTAACGTACATACGTACAACAACGTGTGTAAAGTTCTTCTCAAGACGTAACTTTTTTTTATCTTTCTCCATTGGCTTCTTCCGATTCACACTTTGATTCACAGCGATGCGTACGTATTCGTACAGATAGTTTGCGACAATTGGACAATATTTGAACTGGTAAAAAAATGAACTGGCGAATTTGAACGAATTTTTTGCTATTCGGAAAGATCGAAGCGGAGGTAGGTTTCAGCGGGTGAAAGGTAGCAGAAAATATAATACAAATTCGCTTGAAAAGTAGGGATATAGGGAAATTTTCTCAGATATTGTTTGAACGGGGCGCGCGTGTAAATGATGTTGGATTTATTACGTAAATGCGAGAGAGAGAGAGAGAGACGGAGTAGAATAAAATTTTTTCTGTTGTGCGAGATTGAAGCCCGATCTACATTTACGGAACAACGAATTGTCTGTATTCCGTGGTATGACGGCAGGGCATAAAGTATACATTCCCATACGCCGTGCAACGTTCTAGCAACAAAACGTTGAACCACCGTATACCGTGTATCGTAAACATAAATCCAAATAAAAATTATCAAATATTTCACCGGGCTACCGGGCTGACCAGCTCGTAAAAAGCCAGAATTGTATTATGACGTTCAAATGTTATAAAAACGACAGAGACAAGAAATATTCAACGCAATCGTTGTTTGAAATCAAACTTGCTCGTTTCGCACGACACGCAACGAACGAACGTTTCCGAAACAAATACCCGTGTTTTTCGTTTGGTAGATACTCTCTATCGTCTTGGAAACAAAAAAAAAAAGAAAAAAAATGACGCGATATATGCAATTAGCCAGAAATTCTCATCGACGTTGTGTTCCGCCGGCCGTTTCGAAGTTATTCCGAAACAGAGCGGAGATTCGTTTCCCAAGTTGGGTGGAAAGTAAAGACGTTCTCTAAGAAGGGAAATAAAAGATCTAAGAGATTGTCCGTGAGATCAGAACGAGTGGGGCACAATAGTTGAGAACGGAGGAGCAAGGGAGCGACGAGACGGTCGAACAATCGTCGGACTCGATGCTGTCAAGGGAGGTGGAGGAGCGGCGCAACGCAGCGCAAGGAAGCAGCGAGCAGCGAGCAGCGAGCAGCGAGCGGCGAGCGGTGGCACCGCGCGCGAGCTGCGTTTAATGAAAGAAGCGCGTTAATTAACAGTCGCTCTCGATCGCGATACAGGGGCCCGACTATAAAGATAACAGTGTACGTCGGTGCAAGGGGATGCTTCTCTCTCTCTCTCTCTCTCTCTCTCCCTCTTCACGCTGGGTAAATGGGTGGCAGCTACGCAAGCTTGTTGTTCGAGTAGTCGCGGCACCATATCCGACGACAAAGTCCTGCGACACCATCGGGTCTGGGATGTCGGTTGTTGTTGTTATCTCGAGCTGTTTCCTGGTAATTGTCTTCCCTCTTAGCGGTACGAGCCGCGGTGGCTTGTTATCTAGTGAATAATTCAATAAACTGCCGCGCCGAGTTTGTAAAGCGAAAATTTCACGGTTTAAGGGTGAAAAACAATGAGACCGTCCTTTCGAAGACGCGGACCTGGGTCACGAAATCCTGGATCAGACCGTGAACCGCTAACTTTACCGCGTTTCCATAACCACCAACTCTCTCTCTCTCTCTGTTATCCGTTTCTGCCGATCGGCCACCTTCTTTTCACTCGTTCATCCTCTCGTCCTGCTTTTCCTTTGCTCCGTCATCCGTTTGTTTTCCACCGCGTTCACGCTTTGATCACCAGGATCAACCTTCGACGCGAGATCGGATCTCGAGTCTCGGATCGTCTTTTGCGTCGAAACTGGCATGTTTGTGTGTATAATTCTACATTTATAACGTAAATGGATCAATGGCAATTACATTCCAAACGAAATAACATTGTCGTACAGATTCGCAATTCATATTTCGAATCGTTAGCAACATGTAAAAAAGATTTTATTGTCTAAAACACCAATTATATATCGGGAGGGTTTTCTTCAACGCAGAAATACGGTGAAATAATCAACGGTACATACATTATATTTTCGAATAGAATAGCATTGTATATCAAATATCATTTGAATTTCAAGCGAATAATTGGCCTGGTTACGTTTTCTGGAATGCTTTGTTTCATCTATCACACCGTTTGCAATTAATCACTCCCCGTATTCGTTCTTTTTGAAATATTTACAACACAATTGTTTTCCACGTCGCGTCATGTTGCAATTTTCGCCGGTGTTGTACGAATCTACAACCAATGTCTGTACCTTTGTTGCGAGATTCGGATGCTTTCCCACTGATGATTTCTAAATTGTACATTGATTCGTTGGTCCGTCTTATTCCATCTATCTCGTTTTATCTCGAATTTAGACGAATTCAAACAAATGGCTACTTTTATGAATTGCCTTATGAGTTGCCTTACAAACGAATTTAACGTCCAGATCGAAAGGATAATCAGGTAAGATTTCGCGACTGCTTCGCAGATTTTGCTCGACGTTTGCTCTGGATTATGCTTCTGTATGCCACGAGCGTTCATAAATACCAAGACAGTCGTGGAAATCGGATGCTTTGAAATGCTTTCTAAAACGAAATTTACGATATCTCTGCGTGTGAGTTACGCGTACCGTCAACTTTCGATTGCACTTCTGTTTCTCCGATCTGACATTTTCGAGTAATTTTGTCGACTTTCCTCTACGCGAGCATCCGTTTAGAAGACGCGAAACAAATTTATTACGAGTATCGGCTGTCGGAGGGTCACGGATTCCTTCCAAGACTTCCTTGCGACGCAAGGAGAGAGACACAGATTGGAGATTAGTGAGACAAAATTAATAGGAGGCAGTCTGACAGGAGAATACCGGGATCCACCTGGGTCCTCCGCCACGTCTCCCCTGCGAACGAGAAAGTGAGAAATTTTCAAATAATTTCTAAATATGAATTATTAAGAGACTGGCTCACGTGGCATCACTGTTAAAACTATCGACCCGTTTCCCCTCAGCCGCTGATACAATACACAGCGTGGCAGGTACACGCCACGTTTTATAACTAATTGTAGATATATTCTGCAATATATGCGTGTAAATGTATGTACAGTATATAATATATATATATATGTATGATATATATAGAAGCGAATGTATCGAGTGTATCGCGAAAATAATTAATGGCCAAACTTTCATAATTGTGCAGCCATGAAATATAAAAATAGAGAAACTGACAGAGGGCGCGGCGGCGGCGGCGGCGTGGCAGGTCGAAGGACCAAGTCTCGATTTTTGCGCGCGGTGTCATTAATCTTTCCGGATTTTCATCGATTTTTCGTTCGACCTCCGCGAATTGGCGAATTAACGCGCAGACTGGAAACACGCCCGCGGAAACGCGGCAATTCTCGATAGCATTTTTCACGCTTTTGCCGCCCGTTTTTATATACATTTTCTGTTGAGCGACGTTTCTATTTCCGTTCAAATTTCGAGTTTGAAACTGTGAATTTTGCAATCAAAACTTTCCCATTAACTCGATGAAAGACGAAGAATATTAAGAAACAGTTGAATGAATAACCTGAATGCAACAACCTGAAAAAGATGTAGAACACGATGCGATGCGAGTTAATTTTAAACTCGACTCGACGAAGAATACCCGTGCGTATGTACGATAGAAAAGAATTTATTTTGCAAAGTGCGATTGGAAACTTCATGTTTCAAATCTCGGGAAAAGTGACGAAAAATAGCGGGTTCGTTGTCCGCAAAGTCGTTGGTCGCCTCTGACCAGCCGTCGCCTTTGACACATTTATGGAAGCGTCGCTCCATTCACCGGTCACGCGTTTTATTTCCTTCACGGATCGCAGTGGCACGGCTCGCATTTTTTATCGCCCTATATAAACCCGACGTCATCTGTAAGTGGACCGTTTATCGCAATCTGACACCTCCTGCTGCGACTGGTGGAGGGTGTACATGGAATATGTCCGCACGTAAACGGCCCCTATGTACAACGAGCCGCGCGACCACCATAATGCCGTGTAGTATGCCAGCGCGGGAGATAACGCGGCATAACCCGAGTAACACATATCGGGCGTTTGAACTGCGCGATGTAGGTACGTGGAGGACATCCTAACGTTCGGCAGAGATCAGGATGTTATGCTGATTAACGAGGAACCTCGAAGGAATCGGCCTCTTGTTGCCCGCCATTGTCACACCGTTCTCCCATTATTATATACAACGCATATCAGAGCTACCTTTTGTAGTTTCTTCCTCGTTTCAGCAAACGCAAGAAGAGATCTCCCCAATCACCGAACGCGTCTTTCAAGCAGTACCATTTTCGTATCTCCGTCCGCACAAAGTGCGCCCGAGTAATATAATACGATACTTGACCAATAACGCAGGTAAACCTACAATTCCCGACAAACGACGACAGGAACAGAAATAGAAAGGCAGAAGCGAAATCTTGACTTGTACAATCGGCAAGTTCGTTTCGCACGCCATTGCTGTACTTCAACGTGATATTTTTTTGTTTGTTACGCGTGTAATCGTACTATTGTAGGTGTCGCGTAAGCAAAGTCGGTCAAACATTTTCAGCTGCAAATGGAGAAGAGACGTGCAGTGGCGCGAGCTTGTCTCGCAAAAATGCAATAAAAGGTCTCTTGACACATGGTGTCGTGTCATCGAACGAGATATTCGAAACAAAAAATCCGCACCGCTTTTGTTATCCGGCCGATACATTCCGGGCGCGAAATAAAAGAAAGGACAACAGCTTATAGCTGTATGGTCGTGGAAACGAGGCTTGATAATAAAGCGTCGACCAATTAATTATTTGACAAAAACTGACAGAGAATAAAAAAAAGACAAGGAGAAGAAAGAGAAGCGAGAGACCCAACTTTTGATCTTGGTTACTTTAAGTTTCCAAAACAAATTTTTTAAACCACATTATCCCCGAAAACAAAAGTTATTTGGAGGCTAGCTGGAAATTTTGGATTATAATAAACGAGAAGAACGTGAGAATTGAGAAGATGGCATGCACAATTTTTCAAGCTGTGGCTGTGCTTTTAGTATTTCAGATTATTAGATATCTGAATGTATCGGGAGAGTATGAGAAGAAGAAGAAGAAGAAGAAGAAGAAGAGGATAGGCAGGAAGGTGGGGAAAAGAACAAGAAGAAATAATACGACGAATAAGAGGAACAAGTATTGCATGGATTTTACGTCGTCGTCGTATTTATGTCATCCTGTGTTGTAAAAATGTTGAAAAAAATACGACCGTACGTTGGTCATTCGTTGGTGCCGCGGCGTGGTTCGGGTCTCTCTGTGAGGTTAGTTTCACAGAAAAGGGTTTCATAACGAATTCGTTTCATTATCCCGGTGCTCCACTATTTTATCACAGCGCGCACGTATTTAAAACGCGTACCTAATGACAAAACTCTGCGGAATATTCGTTTCAATTTCGCTTGCTGACGCGTTCAGTTCGTTTTAAAGATCGAAACGAGAAACGCTTACGCGACGTGAGATTGCAATTAGAGTCGGCCGATTTTTATGCAGGATACTCGATCGTTTGAAAATATTCACGTGCCGGGGTTGTCGTGGCATCGTTAATCGAATCACGAATGCATTTCTTTCTGGCAAAGACCGTTTTCGTTAATTATTAACGATATTTCACTCCCACGATTTTTCCTACTTAATTTTTCAACGCTACTTTTCAAACAGCGTCTGTCTGTCGAAAGAAGAACGAGGACATCTTTCTTTTTGTATCGTTTTTGTCGTCGTTTGCTCAGGCAAACGGAGAAATGTGTCCATGTGTGAGATTGTAAGTTTCAAGGCCGAGGGGAGAAAACGAAAAGGAGAGAAAATATTTTTTCTAGACGATGGATGGACGGTAGATGGTTGGATAAATAGAGCGGGCAAGTAGCACGCTCGTCGTCGAGACGATTGACTACCGAAACTGTTGCTCGTCACTTTCGCATTTGTTTTTCCTTTTTCCATCCGTTGTCGAAGCACGATAGGCACGTTGTCGGTGTTGCAGCCGGTGTTCTTGCCTCTTCTCAGCCGTTGCTCATTGTCGTGGACAATGTAACCCTGTCATTTCTCGGTAAGGGGAAAGAAGAAGCGTAAAAACTCAACGTACCCTCGAGTAACGTTGCCTCGAAAAGTCCACGTTTATTATTTCGAGGGAAGCGCGATGATATTCCGCGTGTGTGAAATTTCCAGCACGGCATCGTCGCCTCGCGTCGCGTGGCGTGGCGCGGCATCGGTGGCTTGGCAGCGTAAACCGGTTCGTAGCCTACGCAGCTACCGGCTGGCACGATTGTGAAATGTGCATCCCCGTTGCAAAATGCTCGAGGCCGTATCCCCTTCGGCGCGAATATTGCAAGTAATGTCGTGTAAATACAGGACGATATTAAAACTGGCGCGAATTCTCGTGGAAAAGGACACGTACGAGTACGTACGTACCTATGTACGTACATACATACATAGGTACATACGGACGAGTACATGCACGTATCCTTTAGGAGAGCATCTTTTAGACGGGAACGCGCTTGCTCCCGATGACAAGTCAAAACAAATATTTGCCACGTACTGGCCAATCTTTCCTATTTGCATGCAGCCTGGCTCGCGCGCAACAGCCACGATATAGTATTGGTTTACCTACTGAAATATTCGATCGTTTGCCAGCCAGTGTAAATCTCATTCATAATAATGACGGCACGCGCCGATTTTCCCTATTTCTTCTTTTCATCGATGTTCATTTCTCCTCCTCGTTCAGTTCTCGCTCTCCTTTCCTTCAACGTTTTAAATTTTAGACTTTTATATCGACGATTGTGCTGGAAAATTTCGATAAAGTCAAAAAATCGGAAAGTATCAATATTTTTTAATCTTTTTCAACTTTGCTCGTTCGATTCTGTTCCGCGTCTATTCTATACTCGTGCAATTTGAAACGTAATTACATAATTTTGCCCATTTCGGTCTTTCTTTACCGTCTAGATACTTATTTTTTAATCGTCGTTACAATCTTATTTATTATTTATCTGTTTATTACCGGATAATTATAGCCGAATCTTTGGAACGAAATAATCGAATAAGTGTCTACTGAACTCTGTATTTTCATCGGAAAGACAATAAATCCATAAAATCATATAGCTGATCTTGCGTGTTTGACGCAAACGAGACTCGGAATTATTTCAATCTCTTTTGGGAAAACGATAAATTAGTCAAGTACTTCAAGCATTGATATAACCAAAGTTATATTCAATTGAAGATTGAAATTGAATATTGATAGAAGACTGAAAAACAGCTGTACCGATCTCTAAAAATACATCTTAATTTGGTAATTTTGATTTGATTGATTCTTAAGTTAGTACCAAGTTGAACGAATTTCTGCCGCAGGTGAACTGGCTTGTTTGAACAGTGACAGACAAAATCTATAAGCTCTTGTTAAGTTTGTCAGGTTGTTACGGAAGAAGAGTACAACGACGCGAGAAACTTGAAATTATTCAGACGATATCTTCACGTTCAGTTTTTCACACCGTCTTTTTCCCCTCTTGCGGGGTTTCAGCGTTTCGTCTCGTGACGAAATCCAACGTGGATCTTTCTAGACCTTTTTTTCAGTGGCTGGCTGTAGTCATCGAATGCACTTGAAAAGGTGAGAAAATAGAGGACAGAGTGGTCGATTTGGTTGAAACGACAAGAGAGAGAGAGAGAGAGAGGGAGAGAGAGCGAATCTTTGGGGAGGATGTTAATGGTGCCGTGCGACGCCCTACCGAGGTCAAGGCCCTCCTCGAGAACTCGTGGCTTCGTGTTAACGCTAGTTGCCTGCGTTCGTGAATATTGAACTGGAATATCAATTTGAAATCAAATTTCTGTAACACGCCAGGATCTTGTGCAGTTTGGATTTTCATTTTCCATTGCGATTCTTGCAGTTGTTGCAGTTGTCAGGCTTTGAATTTTGGATCTATCAGGAAAAAAGTCGCTGAGGAAACCTAACTTGAGGTTTAAAATCGAAATTTTCTAGGTACTAGGTAAAAGTGCTATCGTATATAGTGTGTGAGATGAGTAGTGTTCCTCTTACTGACTAGCGATAAATGTACGTGGATAAACAACAGTGGGCACAAGTACACAAGTACTTAGCCAAGTTACGTACATGTAATATATATGTACGTAGGCGGAGAGCTAGAGTAGCATCGTCAGTCGCAGTTGCAGTTTGAAAATTCCAAAGATATTTCGACTCGAAGAGCATCCATCGAGCCATCACACTCGGCTCGACGCCGCGACGCCCCTTTATTTCCTTTATTCCGAAGGAAGCTCAGCTGCATTTTGAACGGCGCGGATAGCCGGCAAAATGCAAAAGGGAAAAGAGTTTAGGTTGTCTGGTTACGGGCTGGTTCTCCTCGTCTCCGTGGAACAACGGTCCGAGGAGCGGAATACTTTGAGGTTTGATTAAGCCTTGTGTGGCCAGTCTCTGGTCCCAGCCGAGTGATGCTAATTAGTTTCTCCTCGTAGAAACTTGAACAACCGGGGAAAAAGAGACAGAGAGAGAGAGAGATGGTACGCCGAGAGAGGGTACACACACCGCAATGTGTCGTGAAATTTTCGAGGGGCACCAGTGTGCGTGTTGTTCTTTCGCGTCTCTTCCCTCAGAGAGACGTCGTACGTTTAAAATAAAGGGATAAATTCGTTAGACTCTCGTGTCCTCTCCGGGCGAATACGTGCAGGAGAGAGAGAGAGAAACTTTGCTCGCAGAAAATTCGTTCGCTCGTCCGGCGGGGTTGTTCGCGGGACGATTCGAGCAGTCGATCGGGTTTATCAAGTTTGTCGCACGCCGCAAACTAACGAATCTAAACGATCCGCTATCCAAACGATAATGCGTTTCATTTCGAAACCTCTGACGCCGAGCGAATCGAAGAAAGTTCAGCGCGGGGCGAACTCGCAGCTTCACGATGAGTTTCTGCAATTCTTCGGTTATCGTAACCGTCCTGTTTGTTGAACTTGGAGTAACTTGACGGTCACAATGCTCATTGTTCCGCCTTCCTTATTATCGAAATCGCATAAATTTCTATCGAAGCTCGCCAGAGCTTCCGTCGAAATCCATTTTTCTTCGATTCGATTTCATCTCTTTTCCTTCTTCTTCTTTCTTTTTCTCTTTTTCTCTTTTCCAATTTGTCGTTGAAAGTTCATTCGTTGGTCGTATGTTGGCGGACGTGGAGTTGTCGATCACCGTTTCCTCGTGCATCACCACGCAAAAGGGATTTTCCGATTCTCGAAAATCTCGAGAGGCAGTTTCGAAAGCGAGACCTTTCCCGCGCGTAACGTACCTTTCCACCCGTGACGTGATTCCATTATTATCGCGAGATAGAACCACGTCAGTAGAAAGTGGTTGACGTTAGATGTCCCGGATAATCGTGGTGTTCCGGTTGCAGAAACTGTTGCTGCTACAGCAAGCCTCGTCGCAACAGTGGCGCGCAGATGTCATCGATGCACTTGGTGTTTCGAGCAAATGGAATTAATGTCAGGCCAGCGAGAATCTCCCATTCGATCTCACCATTTGCATTTGCCAATTATAATTCTACGCGCGATATTCTCGCGCGAAGAAGAAGATGGCGGATCGTAAGGAATAACCGTTTTAGCCCGAGGCAAGTGGAGAGAAAAGGGAACGATCTCATCTTTAATTAACTTTGAACTTGTTCGTTTCGCGATCGTTTCTTGCAAAAAATACCCTCGTCCGAGGAATGTATATAGACGTGTCGTATTTTTACTAGGCATTTTTCAAGCGTTATCGAAGAAATATTCATAGTATTTACGCGAGACGGGCGTATAATACGACAGTTTGGCAATTGTCGCCGCTGCGTCGCCTAGAATTTGCATTCACGTTTGCTCGCGGTGTTCTAATTCGATTGATCGAAGCAAAGGCCACCGACACCGACACCGCGTCGCGTCACGTCGACGAATCCAGTTCACCAGCCAGCCAGTCTTTCACCGGCCTTTCTCCGGTTTCTTTTCTGTTCGAGCAGCGGGCGAGCACTTTGTTCGCTTTGTCCTTGGACATCAGCAGCCCGCCCAGCCCGGTGGGGATATACTCGAACGTACGTGGATGCGGAACTGCGTCCGGAAGAGCGGCTGTTTGGCCGCCCCGAGAGAGGTGGAATCCTTTCGACTCGTAGAGCTTCTGTGATTAAAGAAAATTACTAACCTGGCCGTCGTGGATGATAATTACAGGGGGACGACGCGCACGGTGGCGCAACTCTGTCAAAGGCGGTCTAGTCGGCGTCGCAAGTGACGCAACTGGTTGAAGCGTCCATGCAAAATGCTCCAGTCCCATGGTTAGCTGCAGCGTGCTTTCGGCGCTGTTCCCATAGCCACGTCGACCGACGCAGGAAGAAAGTTGTTGAGCTGCTTGCGGAGCACGCCGTGCCGCGTCGTCCGACGCGAAAACTTGGGACGACGCGACTCGCCGCGGCGTGACGCGTTGGATGTTGGATAATGTTGTTGCATTGTCCACGTCTAGAAACATGGTTTTCAGAAACGCGAAGCGTACGGCGATAGGAAAGGAGGATGACTCGCGACGGCGGTCCATGACGCGGTTAGTCCCGAGAAAATGCGAGAGTCGAAACTCGCGCGAGCACGTCGAGATGTCCGAGGGGAAGAGGTGGTATTGGTCTTGCTACTTGCCGAGCACATGTCCTACGTATGTGACGTCCTATGTACTGTAACTGCATTACGTAGTAGGTAGTAGCGAGGTTTTACAAGCAGATGTTCCAGTGTTTCCTCCAGTGTTTGCTCGACCGGTTTCAGCCCGTGAAAAGTTTCAATTAACCGACGCCAGTATATTTCGCGTTTTTTTATAATTTAAAAGTAACAATGTCGCTTGGAGGGAAAATATCGGAAAGCTGCTTACAACAAAGAGTGTGATATTGTAACTTAGCTAAGCCGCGGCTGCCGAGTTTTTTAATGTTTAATTAAAATCGAAATTCTGTTCTTCGCCTCAGCGGATAAACAAGTTTGTCGTGGAAGAATTTTCCTTCGTTCCCTCGATTTTACACATTTTTTTTTGTTAAATATTTATTGTTTTGTGAAATATATTTGTCATTCTCGCAACACAAAGATCTCGCAACGCAACGCAAACGCGTACGTACGTGTGTGTATACATCTGGATTATATCATAACTTATATCCTTCTTTCGCCGTGACGATCGCGCATTTGCTAAACAGGGAAACGAGAGAAGAAGAGGGGGAAAAATAAAACAGGATTATTATATCATAAAGCGGCGGAGCACGTGTGCGGATTAAAAATGATCCGTGCTGGCTCATTATCCTCTCGTTCTTTAATCACACCGGCGAGTTAATCTACATTTTTCAGGTTTGCGTTGTTCAGAGAGCCGGCCATTATGAAATTACCCCGGCCGGAGCACGTATCACGAAATTATCCTGGTAAATCGGCCAGTGACAGTAATTATGTCACCGTCAGGCTGCGTCTATCTCAATTATCCGGTTACATTTCCAAATTTTCGTCCGGTTTAATGGTGCTGCTTAAATTTCGCCGTGAAACGCGCACCGTGCCTCGCCTCGCCACGCCGCGCCGCGCCGCGCCGCGCCGTGTCCATACTCCCCAGGTCTCTTCCGTGCCTTCCGGCGAATCGATGCGAACCGTGACAATTAATTCGCCTCGCTGCTCTCCGCGGGCCGCATTTTACCAGGGAATCGCAGATGAAACGTATCGGCCAGAAGAAACGTGAAAAACCTTTCGAACCGCGGTAATACACGGCCGCGGAATTATTCCATCTCTGTCTCGTTTTTCAAGATGATTGCGCGCAACGTCGAATTCTCAATGGTCGATCGAATCCTATAGAAAAAAAATACAGAATTTCTCGAGCGAATTAATTCGTTTGTAATCTTAATTTAAATGTCTACTTTACCTAACTTAAAGATATTACAAATTGTAACGTAGATTTCTACTAGCGTAGCAAGTACGTTTCTGTCAGCCATCTTTAGCGTCTTTTTCGCAAAAACCAAAGTCAAGGAGAGCTTCGTCGTCGGGTGGTGGTGGTGGTGGTGGTCGCAACGACTAAACGCAACGACTCGCCCTTAGTTCCGATTCAGCAACGTTCGCACTTTGCACGTTCGCGATATTCCCCGTTGGATGGAGATATCCCCATTGAGAGAGGAACTTTGCGAGTGCCCCCTTAAACCGTGGAATCGGACTACTTTGTCCATAATTTAGTTAAGAGCGTCATGCGTGTGACGTGCACGGTATAGAATAGATCGGAACAACCGAAGCGCGAATAGAACTGGCGTGCAGCCAACCCCCTGGTCCAGGATCCGTGTAAGTGACTTATTATCCGCCGTTTATACGTGCGGCCTCTATTAGAATACGCTATATACGGCTTGGTCCTACAGAGCCGCACGCCTAATTCTTCTTCGTAATTGCGCCTATCATTAAAGGCGCGTTGCGCGTTGCGTGTAATTGCGCTCGTTCGTGACTCTGCGTACGCGTACATGTACGTACTGCGTCTCTTCCAAGACGATCTCTACTCTCTCTGGTTCTAATCGATGCAAGTCGTGCCGTTGCAATTTGTCAATTTCATCCGAGATAGATTCGACCAACGAGTTACTTTTCTTTTTACAGCCACTGTATCTTTCCACTGAAACGATAAACTTTCGCGGAAACGTTAAACTCACTTTATATAAATCACTAATTTTAGCCCGTTACATTATGTACGTACGTGTGCATAGTAAAGTAGTAAATTAATAATTACACTTATTCGCTTCCCTTCGCTTTTTGCATCTTGGTTGCAAATCTTAATTGTAAATTCGTGTCTCGCGTCGTGACACGATTTCTCAATCTCTTTGGTTTTGCCGGGCTGCCCTACCTATCTACTTACCTGGGCGTCGCCGGACCCCGCGATTTTTGTCGAAGAAAATCCCGCGAGCGTGATTCACGCGTTTCCGCAAAAGACAAAAACTGGACCGCGTCGGCTGCGGTCGCGCGGATATTTATTCGCGCGGACGACAACGGCGACACAAACGGAGAAATGCGACCGCGAAATTTGCCGCGTCCGGAACCCATGATCCTTGTTTATAACGATTCGTTGGTTAACGGGTGGGGCAAGGCTCTGGCTCTGGCTCTGGCTCTGGCTCTGGCTCTGGCAAGGAACGGCAAAGATTCGTCGTTCGTTTCTCCAACGAACGTTGGGGAGTGTAGTAGGCATGCGGAAACTTTTACACCAGCTTGCGCGAAACGGTCCAAGTTCACGGGGCGAGGCCGGTGAAAGTTTTTCGAAGCCGGCTACGCCATGCAGAGTCAGCTTGGTCAGTCAATTCTTTCCACTTCCATTTTTTTTTTCTCACTTTATCGGGACCGAGCGCGCGGTTATTAAATCCAGAGCCTTCGTTGGGCTTGCTCTTTCGTTGCAAACGCGCCCCGTTTGTTGCTCGTTCGACACCCGTATCGTCACCCGCTGTGCGCATCCACTTGACGCGTCTGAACAACGTGTACGTATCTTCGAAAATATAATCGAAAAAGGAATAAAATAAGGAGAGGAACGGAAAATTTCCTGTCTATTAAAATATACGCGTACATATAAAATAATAAAATTTCGACTTTGGGTCGTACAAAAGACAGTCACAATTGGTCGAAATTTTTGACAAACGTAAGATTTCGTAGGATCCGCGATCGGGCAGATATAGAAAACGAACGCCCCACTGGCACTGTCCGTCTATTTGTCTTCCGAATACCCGTCCACGATCTTCATTCGATCGACATTTATCTCGGCGGAATATCGCAGCAGAGGTGAAGTATCGGCTGTCACATTTCCCGTATTGAACATCGATCGAAGAAAGGAATCGCGCAAATTCCGCCACGTTTTTCGCAAGTCACGTGTCAAGACGTTCGTAACGGGAGATTGGTCCCTCTGCTCCCCGAAACACTGAATCTCCGAGGTGATAATTCTCTCATTATTTATTTAAGGGAAACGCGCTACGCGAGTGCAAATTTTTCTTTCCTTCTTTCTTTCTCTCTTTCTTTCTCTCTTTCTTTCTTTCTTTGGTCCCGTATGAAATTTTGTATAATTTCCACTTGGAGGAAAACCCACAGTTCTGTCCCAGACTAGGTAGCTACGCGTTCGCCAGACACGGTTAATTTTCCGTGATCGTAAGTGCTTGACGCTGTACACCGGCATCGGGGCCAGAGATCGCGGTCGCGAGCAATCGAGGCATAAAATCAACGTTACCCGCCTCTCCGAATGAGACTCTGCGCAACGTTCGAGTTCCACTCTCGCGTAACCGCGAGCATCTTTCCTTTCTTGCGTACAGTTTATTCGCGTTCGCGTAATAATTTTTTCCGATTCCTTCCCGACCGTTTCGAATGTTTCAAAAGTTTCTTTTATCCCTCTCACGAGCAGGTGACGTCCGCTCCTGTAACTTTTAACCGTTTCCAATTCCTGTAGTTAATGTTTATTGATTCCGCGAGCACGATAGCGCATAAAAAAAGAGAGAGAAAGAAAGAAAGAAAGAAAGCGAATCAAAGACGGGTGATTTCTATCGCGCAGCTGGCTTGAAATTCAGTAGCAACAAGTTCGGCTGAGCGTCGTGAAAAAAAAAACGCTTTGCTAACTAAATAGAAACTTCCGGCACATAAATATTGAGTAAGCATACTCTTCACCACCTGGCTTCGGCTTTCTGTACTTCTTTATATCCTGAAACTTGCTGCATTCTAGACACGAGTTTTGCATAAAGCCGAAAAAAGTTCCTTTATTTAAACATCGCCAGAGTTTACGGATGAACATTTTGTACCAAAAATCCACCCCTTTTCCCCCTTTCTCCTCTCCTCTTCTTTTCCTTCAAACACAGAGACGTGTTAAAATAACACGCACCGAGCATATCGATCGCCTCTCTCTCTCTGTGACGCGTTTCCTTTTCAGAAGGAAAAATAAGACGAGTTTCATTTCTTTTTTCTTCTTCTTCTTCTTTTTTATCAATGGAGCTTTTTACCAGCACATCACTTAAAATAGATGTAACATTGCGCGAAACATCTCACGTCGTGTCGCGCCTAGAATTTCGTGTTTTCTTTGTCTACGAAGCAAAAAAAGCACGGATTTAAACAGTCGCAGCTGTCGGCACTGTTGTCTTTGAAAAATCATCCCGTGTACGGTGTCCCGTGTTTGGTAAACATTTGGTCGCACATCGATTCGATCTATCATTCACCCGTCGATTTCCCGCTAGTTTCTCGTTTTTA
Organism: Melipona bicolor; assembly: GCA_030673865.1. Lineage (NCBI taxonomy): Eukaryota > Metazoa > Arthropoda > Insecta > Hymenoptera > Apidae > Melipona > Melipona bicolor. The sequence goes on along the minus strand of JAHYIQ010000056.1, from coordinate 555,926 downwards.
TTCCGGCCGTTTCAGAATTGCGCCTGCGGTTCACAATGTGAACCCGTGTGTGTGTATTATAATTTAAATATATAGCAGCGACCCGCTTCTACATATCCCGACGCGAATGAAAATTTTCATATCGCGGGAGGGGGGAGGGGGGAGGGTTTGAAGACGCGACTGGAACAAAGTTGCTAGACCTGGCTCGAAGGTAACTAAGTACCTACCAGCTTGTTCCAACTTAATGGTGGGTACAACAGCTGTTGGAAGTATGGTTCTCTTAAATCAACAATCTTCGCCTGTTGTACGTCGCCGAGTACGTTGAAACGTGTGTGTTAATTTACGATCATTACGCGATACTTTTTTTTTCTGCTTCGTCGATTTCTGCAGAAAAACTGACGCGTAGTCCACCTACGTATTTTTAGCAATTAAATCGGCAAGTTTTTTTCTTCTCCGAGTGGACCGAGAGAAAGGACAAATAGGGTGATATTTTCTACATTTTGTACAGAGAAAATTAATTGTAATTTTGGAAAGCGACCGACACATCTTTGTTGTGTAGGTGTGTTGCGCGACTGTAACGCGTTCGATTCGATCAAACGCGATAGAGTCGAGTATATTTTCAAATACGCGTTTCGCTGTATCGCGAATGATTCGCTTCTCATTCGCGTAATTGATTTCATCGCATAAATAGTGCCCAGAGCTCTACGTATAATCCACGAGCTGTGCACACGTACGTACACGTAGGTAGGCGAAACGCGTCATCGATAACCAGCCGCGCCACAAAATTGTTATTCGGCAAAGTATCGAACATTACGCTCCGTTAGGCTGCGTTTACGCGCACCTACTTTACGCGTCTTGCACTCTTTTTTACAGTCTCGTTCTTCGTATCGAGGCGAAACCGAGAAAGGACGAGCAAACCGGAAGGGAGACGCGCGAAGAAAAGGCGCGAAAGAGGAGGAAAAGAAAGGGAAAAGAAGACGAGAGATGAAAGAAGGAGGAAATTAGTCGACTTTATCCGTCACTGTCCCGACGGCAGTGTGACTAAGTATGCCGGCAGTGTATCGAACTATCAAGTGCGAATACCACCAAACCGTCGGATGATGGAGAATATTCGCATAGTTTTGCACTGGAAACTCCGATAGGTGAATAGCGTGGTTAAGTCGGGTAGAGCTGAGTAGTAGCTATCCGCAACATGTCTCTGCTTTCAAGCAGCAAGATCACTATCAACTTTTCACGCATTCCTCCCGCATTATAATCGGTCCCATTTGCGGCGAATTGCAATTTAAACGCGACTGATTGTTCGATCTCGTTTTCTCTTTCTTATCCCACCGATCGATTAATTTCATAAATTAATTTCATTGCATCAGCTAAAATTAATGTGTGTCGTCGGAGTATCGATCTTGTAGAAACAAGCACCTAGCGGACGAAAGAAATATTGGGTTGTCCGAAAAGTTCGTGCCGATTTTGAAGGAAAATTGAAACGCGGAAGATTTAAATCGGCACGAACTTTCCAATACATAACGATCAACGACCAACGAATTTGGAGGAATGGATTCTCATTTGAAGTATTTTTACCAGTTAAAATCGTGCCGATCGAAACAGTGTATTTTTGAAGATTTAAATAACGTTTTTCTTCAAACGTATGGGTAGAAGCTTGTAAAAAATTTTATTATCGGTAGCTCCAGTGTCAACATATTCATCGGTCGAGTTAATTGAAAAGTGAGAAAATATTCTCCACGAACTGTACAAGTTGTAGGGCGATACAAAGGTTCGAGCGAAAAGAATGATGGAATTTTGAAACAGCTCGGCAGAGTATCAGTTAGCTGGATACGTACAGCTACACGCGATGGGTATATTTACCTCGAATGCTCTGATTTGTGACGGCTACATACGTACGTAGGTACGTATTACGAATTATGAAAAATTTTCATCGATCGTTCGTTTACTTTGAACTGGTCTCATTAATACAGACTGCGTCATTTTGCAGCGAAATCCGTCTTTGCTGTACTTGGATCACAGATCGTGCGAATGATTATTTCAATCGTCATTACATTTGTCCAACTGTTTCAGATTCCACGTGATATTTCAGTGGAGTTTTATTGGCACTCCACTTGCAATTTCTATACCGATTTCACTTGCCCATATATTCGCGATATGAAATATTGTACGATGCAAGCTGCAGTATCGTACGCAGTACGATGTACGTACACGTTTGCACATGACGTTAAAAACACTACGTACGTGTATCTTAACGATACAATGCAATTACGCTTTGGTCGAAAACTTTTTCCAGTGACCGTGTGTGTGTGTGTGTGTGTCACTTAAAATAAATTCAACGAGAGTATCGTGAATTACCGTGATAGAATTCGTTTATAAATCATACAGGTATTGTTTTGTAATTTTTGAAAACGTGTTGCGGGGGAGCACGTGTTTGGGATAAATTTTTTTTTACTTCAATTTCAGAGAATCGAGCAATGTGGAATAATGGTGTAATCGAATGAGCTTGATAAAAGAGAGAGAGAGAGAGAGACTGAAAGAAAGAAAATGAAACGAAACGAAACAAAACGAATGAATAACTTGGAACAATTTAGATTTGGATAAAGCGGATAATGAACTTGTTAAAAAAAAAAAAAAGAAAAAAAAGCATCAAACAGCTCGAAGAGGTCGTCAATTTCGCTCAAATTCGAACAGGCAACGAGATTCCCTCCGTCTCGACCGATTACCTTTGGCTCTCAACTGCCAAAAATCTCACGATATTCGAAGCAACGAATAAGGAGAATTTAGCAGGCAAAGCAGACTTGATCCTCATTTTATACAATTGCATCGTGATCCGAGTACCTATACCGAAAGAGAGAGAGAGAGAGAGAGAGAGAGTGAGAGGGAGGGAGAGGGAGAGGGAGAGGGAACGAAACGCCTGTGAATACTGTTTCGGATCTGGGCTGGATAATCCGGAATATTCGTATAGTTTTGCAGAAGGCAGCAGCAGGCGATAGGTGAATAAGGAGTGGGTTAGGCGAGGAGAGCAGAGGAGATCTGTCCGCAACACGTCTCTGCTCTCAAGCGGAGCAGGCTCGCCCCGAGGCATCCAAGTTTACTTACAACTTCACTGCCAACTTCTCAATATTCATCCCAATTATATACCGAAGCTTGCGCGCAATTGCCACGGTATACAAGGCGTTGCAACGCTGTGCCGCGCCGTCGCGTCGTCTCGCAACGCCTCGCAACGCCTCGCAACGTCTCGCAACGCCTCGCAACGCCTCGCAACGCCTCGCATCGTCACGCCGACACCCGAGGTGTTACCCTTGTATAAGCATCCAAGTACATACTTACTCGATTCGCATTCTAAGAAATGATCTCACCCTACTGTATCGTCGCATCGTTACACCCGCTGCCAGACGTTTCCCCTTCGATGCCCCTTGCCTGCTGGTCTAGTAGGCAACGTAACGTCTGAGCCGCGTCACTAGCAGACGGATTACCTGTAATAATTTGTCATCGGATGTTGTTTTGCTTCGTTGCGTCACGCTACTTGTATTGCGCCGACGTGCTACATTACGTAATGTATGGTAACGCACATTTTGTCTCGCAGCTCTGTACGATGCTCGATATATTCGTCGAGTAGTAGCTGTAGCAAGTCTGAATCGATCTTTTGAGAAAAGATGAATTTTTCGCAAATTTTTACATGTACTTGCGTCTACGTTTCCACATCTCTCCGTGTCAAACGATACAAGCAGACACGTACTTGGTACTTGTGCGCGCACGTATGAATATTTCCAAACCCGATTAAATGCGTCGTCGTGTCGTCGGCTGCTCGAAATTCCACCGATTAAAATACTTTTCGCGGAAAGTATTTACTTTTAATATCGTCTGAAACGATACGCTCTGCACTTGACACAAAACTTTCATTTATACCAAGTGTCGGCTCATTTGAATCCCAAATAAGCGTATAATGTATTTATTGCTCTCGCCGAGACGCAAAACAAACTCGAACAAATCCAGAGACGAACTTGTTGCTTTCAGACTGACGCAATAAGTAACTAAACGTGCTATGTAGTAGTATATACGTCCTTCGAGACCAACCATCGTCAGGTTCCTTTCATCTTTCGAGCATTTCAATTTTTCTTCGACAATTCATAATAATTTCAAATCGAAACGATCTTGAAATAATAATCTTAACTTAAGTACAAGATGTAAAATTTAGTAGAGTAATCAACACCGATTTAGAAATCGGAAGCATTTTCAAACGTGAAATTTTAAATGTGCGTTCTAGAGAAAGCGTGCGTTTTATTACAATGATTTTTGTTCGAAAATCAAGAGTCCAAGCAAGAGTCGATAATTGACGATAAGCTAATTTGGACGATAAGCTAAAGGTGGAAAACGAAGGACACCGAGGGCACAAAGGGTAGCCACCGGTAATGTTACGCGTGATAAGAGTTGTGCTCGGCCGGACGTTGCACAATGACAAGATTAATTGCACTCACGATAAAACCGTACACGGCGGATAAAGTTGCTCATGAAATCGTTACCTGTTATTGACACGCGCGGTATCGCGATAGCCTCTGGGGATTCTCCGCCGGCTAGATAAATACGATTTACCCTTTATTCACTTTTAATCCGCGCCCCGTTGCCTTTCCGACCTGCACTCCAGCGTCCATTAAATAACGACAGTTGGTCCATCTTCGGCAGAGATAGTGCGTCTACTTTGCTATGTAAACTATGCCAACGATGAACAATTAGTAATACTTGTCGTCGCATCAATTAATATCGTAGCGATACAATTCAATATATTGCAAGTAAGTACTTTTTGACACTCTGCTACACAAGTTGTTTGTCGCGTATAATGTAAAATTATCGTCGTTTTCTTTTTCACAGCTCCTGCGCTACGGCAAGTATCGCGACGAACACGATTTTGTGAACTCGTAATTTGTAGTTGCGTCCAAATTAATGGAGTAGCGCGTGATACACAGATATCAAATAAAATTCTCACTCGATCAGCTTGGTTATCGTTGGTATTCTTTCGTTTTTTAATAATAAGCGATTCGCGCGATATCGTTGTTTTTCAAGCGTTTCAATGGAGCATTTCAAGAGGATGGAGCAGAAGCGGCGGTAGAAACGAGAATGGTCGTTTTCTCTAATAGTATCGCGTTTATTTCCGGATGCAAACGAAACAGGCATAGAACGAAATGAACGAAATGGACAAAATTCTGCAAGCGGTTCCTAAATTCTTTCAAAAGGAAAAAAGCGCAAGTATTACGTGCAAGTAGACGTTATATCTACTTATTCACTTTCGCATGATAAACGCAACGTTCGTGCACCTTTCGCTCTTGTTGTTGCGTTTCTTTTCCGCTTCTTTTTCTTCTTTCCCCTTTCCGCGAAGAGTTTTATTCTCTCGCGAAATAAAGTAGTTTTAGTTGCATTTATCCCGAGGTGTAAGCGCTACGTGCCAACAAAATGTTGTTCACTTGGCCACAGGTTGCGAGATTTCCTCTTAATTTTTCGCAGCTTGTGGGGCTTTAATGCCTGCATATCAAAACGATTTGTCACGTTTAATTAATATTACGAAAAGATTGTTTAAATAATTCATGAAAAAAAGATTCAAAGATCGTTTGAGCGTAAACGACAACTTTCTTTTCTCTTAATAGATACACGTAAGATTCACAAATTTTATTTTACCAATTCGATAATGGACAACGAGTGGAAAAGTTGGCAAAAGTTTTCGCTTTAAGCGAAAATTGAAGGAAATGAAAACAAGAGGGTATACGTATCGCGCCGACCGACCAAAATAATAATCGTCTCGGAAAGTTGGTTCTGGAATCTGGTGAATCGTAAAAACGAGTGGAATATCTGCGAGGGGAGAGCAGCTCCCGTTCGCAAATCAGAATCACGATTCTTCGTAACGAACTTGGAGTTTGCCGGCGACGCGACGCGACGCGACGCGAGACGTCGCGAAGAGCGATAGAAATAAAATGAAAGTCAGGCCTGGTTTCCGTACGGCCGTCAAACTTTTTACTATCGCTCCTAAAGGAATATACAGTAGGCCATGAAAAAGTAACTCACCGGTGGAAGTGGTGTCGTTTATTACACCTCGAGCGTTCCACTAATCCTGAGAACAGACAGAGAGAGAGAGAGAGAGAGAGAGAGAGAAAACCCGTAGCTTCTTCGCGGTGGCGGATAAAACGCGCGCATATGCAGAGCGATGACGTCTCTCTAGCAACTGCTTTCCCGCTTTTCCGCTTTCACGTGGTCCGTAAAACCGCATTGATAATGTAAAGATCGTTTGAAAGGCCGGGCACGTCTTCTGATGTAATATATGCAGGCAAACTGAGTAAAACAAAACAGTTGCACAGAAATTGAATACAAATTTCACTGGCTGAGTTCTCTTCTCTCTCCCTTTCTGCCACTCTCTACCGTACCATTCTCCTCCTCTCTCTCTCTCTCTCTCTCTCTTCTCTGCCGGAGCAGGCAGTTGGCCTGCGCCAAAAGTACGAGACGACTTCTCCCGGTTCCTCCCTCTGGATATACGAAAAATTATGTCGGCGATAATGACTATAAAAATGAGCGAGATACTCGGGAGACCGTATTTTTAAGCGTCCGCCGGTGCAGCGGAAATTGAAATTTCGATAATTTCCAAGGCCAGCCAGGATCCCTTTCCTCGCGCACCGGTTTCCACCGCTGCGCGAAATCATCTTCCATGATGAACCACTAAATTATTGAAATGGAACTTCCTAGCGGCGGGTTCAGCCCGCGAGATTAAAAGCTTTTAATATTGTAACGAAACGTCGGGAGCGCCGTGTTTCTTCGGGTTTTTCCATTTATTCGTGGATGGTGGACGAGCGCTCGCGCGTTGATCGTATTCCGCGACGGGCGCGAAACGCTTCGAAAGTTTCGCGGTGGCGCGAGGTGAAACTGACGCGCCACAGAGCGAGGCCTGTTTGGCGAAAAATTCGAGGAATATAATATTGTCAAGAATATATATTGGCGAAACTTTGGCGAAACTTTCCGCCGATACGACGCGTTGCGTGTTACGTATCGTGCTGCTTAATAATAACAGTCTTCCCGATTCGCTGCGTTGGCATCGCGTGAGTTGACATCGGAGTTAACGGCGGGCGGTGTACGGAAGACGTTTACGATTGGAAGCGGTGGAAAAACAAGCGGTAATAAGGGAGATGGTTTGGACTCGTAGCAAGTGTAATTGTGATATCCAAAGGCGGATAGGGACGAGCGCGCACGCCTCCAACTTTATTCCATCTTCGAAATTAGTTGAGTCGTCTTGGCACGTCTTTGTCGAGCTGTTGGTGATAAAGTTTAGTATGCTAATTCGCAGCACAGCTGCGCACCTCTTCCGGCCCGAGCAAAATACCAAAATTATTGAATTTAAATTGCTGCGATTAAAATTTGTCTCGCGCCTCTGTCTCTGCCGACAAATTCTCTCAGATTCTCTCAGATATTAATTCCGAGACCGTTTGCCGTCTAACTAATCTCTCCCGAAAACGCATTGTTGCGGATGCGTGCGTGCGTGCGTGCGTGCGTGTGTGCCACGAACGAATAAATCCTACTCGCGTACGTGGAAAGCTGCTTGTTCGAGCTGCTTGTACACACTGTACATGTATCTCTACAAAGATGATGTTTCTTTCACACGTCTACCACCGTTTCTACGCAACGTTCAACCGTCTACTACCATTCCCTCGAAAATACCACGCGTTCATTGACTCGTACCCGCTAACAAACTAATTGCGCCGATTCAAGCCAGCGATAACTTTCGAACCGTCTGCTTACCGTCTTCGCGTCGAGCTCGAGATATCTCTCGGACGGTGGAACGCCGCCGAATCTCGTTTCGAGAAAGTTCTCGTTTGCGTCGACGGTCGATCCGCCGCCAACTGGAAACCGTACGGATCTCAACGGTAATCGACGTTATTGTTTCCCCGTCGACCAGAAAAATGCTAATGATCGCGCGTTAATGGCCTATAATGACTGTCTCAATTAGCGAGGCTGACCAATTAAGATCGGGCGGGGAAGAGGTTGAAATTCAGTGGAACGGCATGACGACGAGCGGCACAAGGCCCACCGGTCCATAAGTTAACGCTCCATCTGTTCGACGGGGAACAGCGTGGCGCGCGGTGCGGTGCGGTGCGGTGCGGTGCGGTGCGGTGTGGTGTGGTGCGGTGTGGTGTGGTGTGGCGTGGCGTGGCGTAGCGTGGCGCGGCGTGGCGAGGCGCGGCGCGGCGCGACGCGGCGGCCGCTTTTCAGCTTTCATAGAGGAATGAATAGGGCAAGCCTGGCAGCCGGCCAGACAGCAAGTAACTTATTATATCTGGCATTAAATTATTATAGAGCTCTGGTCGACAATAGGTACGGTAGAGTGCATAGGAAACGATTAAACTGAATGACAGATCTAGACTGCTCCATTCGTAATCCACGGCCGCGCACCGCACGCGCCTTCCTTTTCTCCCTCGCGTGTGTGAAACGCGTGCATGAATCCACCCCAACCACCGAATTATTCCTCTCCCTGATGGCGCGAGCTACCTTCTTTTTTTTTTTTTCTTTCCATTCTTTCTTTCCGTCTCCGCTGGCGAAAATTTTCAAGCTCGAGGGAAAAAAAAAAGAAATTTCTGGTTATTACCGATAACGATTCGTAATCGATGGACCATCTATATATCAAGTTGAAATTTCAAACCTTTATTCGTGTATTTTACAAGTCGAGTGGAACATGGGATGAAAGTTTATAAATCAATCTTGCAAATGAAAATTGAAACCATAGGCTTCGCAATTTTAGCCCATAGGTTTGATTGACACATACGAAGGGTGTTGTAAATGAAAATTGGTTCAATTTGCGGGCGTTGAAATGCTCGCGTCGCGTCGCGGTGAGACTATTGCTCTCCTTGTCCGCAAACGAGTGGTGCCATCTACCGAAAGTATTGGAAATTATTCTTCGGTCGGAAAATGTGCTGCCATCTATCGGATTTTTCCAATTTGCCTTTTTAGTTCCACTCGAAAATGAACGAGCTCAGATGGCAGCGTCGTCTGTAGACAAGGTGCGCACCAGTGTGCGACAAAGACAGCGATAGATTTTAGTTCCACCGCTACGCGACGCGTAAATTCAAATTCAACTTTCATTTACGAAGAAATATAATCGATGGAATTGATTTTTGAACTTTTGCAGTTGTATCTTTGTTTGTAGACTCTAAACTTTCCTCTTACATTCCATTCAACCAGCCAAAATCGAGACTAAATCTCTTAAAAATTCCAGCAGTTATTTTTATTATTTAAGTTAGTATTGGGAGAATATGATTCCATTGATGAATTTCGAGGGTTGTTGTTCATTAAAATTTTTTATCAATAGGAAATATTGATTAATATTGCTTTCCAAATAAAGTGTCGTACTAAAAAAAAGTGTAAAATGTAATTCTTTACGAAGCATACTTTTTGTTTTCTCTTTTATATATTTTGCGAGTATATTTATATTGTCTCGTAATTCAAAATTCTATCGAACTTTTACTTTCAGACTTGGATTTTCCTCGGAAGAGTTCCTCCTTTTACTAGTTGTAGATGCAAGAATAGAATGTTTTGCAAACGCATTTGAAGAGGAAAATTTGTTTAAAGGACAAACGAAAACAATCCCCAACCTTTTGGTTACAATTATCATTTATTTTCAATTGTCCTCTTTGGCTCCAATACATGAGATATTTGATATATAATGATTCAATAATATTCGTTAAATACGAAGTACGAAACCTAGCTACGCTAAATTCGTCTACGATCGATACCTTTCGCCAAATATCGTTGATACAAATAAAACGTTCGGTAATAAATTATCGTAGGTAGGTAAGCGTTCTTTATCTTTTTCCTTTAAATTCTGGACATTCATTCTTTCTCTCGCTCTCTCGCTCTCATTCTCGCTCATTCAATTCATATTTACGAACATCTCTCACGCGCAACAGCTCGAGGCGTAAAACCGAACCTACCGCGGATAAAACGAATCATCTTCCGTTAAAAAAAAAAACTTACAATAGAAATCTCGTCGCCGCGATTGCTTCTTCGATCGTTCTTCGATCGTTCTTCGATCCCTTGTTGCAAATCAATCTTTCAACGAGGAAAACGTCAAGCATCGTTAGGAAGACCGTACGAACTACGAAGGCGTTTTTGTTACAGACGAAACTGTGTGCGAAGAAACTCGTGTGTGACTCGCAGAGTTTCGCCCTCTTTGAACCGTCTGTATTTATTATTTTCTTGCCAAGAAAAAGTCACGAGAAAGAACGGAACGAGCGCGACGTTTGAAAAAATCTTATTCTTTTCTCTTTTTTTTTTCTTTTTCTTTTTTTTTTTTACTTTTTCATTTTTTGGTGACAATCACAGCCCCACGTTGAATAGTCGAACAAAGAAGAGGAAAGAAATTGCGAGAAGAAACCAACACCCCAGTCGGAATCGACAACGCCGTTTTCAAATCGGCATCCGATCTCTCATCTCTGCCAATTCAACGATCGAATCAACTATTAAACTTTCTACATTTCACGCTCTCAACTTTTTCCAATCGTGTCGAAATACTCTATTCACTGTACAGAGACGAACTGAAAGAATGACAGACAATAATATTCCATATTTTTACCAAGTGTTGTAGTAATTGAAGCATCATTCCTTTTTCCAATAAAAAAAAAAAACACAAAAGTAAGAAAACACAAGTAAATACGTATTGCGGTTACATTTGCCTGTTAATTCGGATACACGAGAGGTTCTGTTGCAGGACCGAAAAGACCAAGAGGTTGTCAAATAAATAAAAGAAACTTAACGGACGAAACAAACAATTTTTTTTAGCCGTCGTCTCTGTTTCGATTCTCGTCTAATTGTTCGATTGTACGTGCGCGATTTGTTCGTCGTCGACCCTCGAATAACGAAAAATTTGCTCATCGGTGAGACGCAAAGCAGTGACGTAAGACAGAGAATTAAACAAATATACGCGTTATTTAGGTGTCAAAGGAAAAGATTCGGCATCGAAAAATCGTCAGAACGTAGCGTGACGTCGTAGCTTTCATCTTTTGAAAATGGAAGATCGATTCACCGCGATCGCGGGTGAAAAGCAAAAACAACGACGGTGTCGGTGCCCTTTTCGATACTCTGCGATACTCTTGCAACGTGTGCGGATTCGCGCGGGTGTTCGTCGTTGGATTGTCGTGTTCAAACGTTCAAATGCACGTATGACGTTTGTTTCTTGCGGTTTGTCTCAACGGTCTACGACCGAGTAGAAAATTGGCGCAAAAGAAAAAAATGGAAGAAGGTCGAAAAGTTGAACTAGAGCGAATTTGGTAGATTGCTTACTTCTGAGGTATACAATAGAAGAGAATCGCGCGACGCGTAGTTGCAACGTTAAAAAATGCCACGAGCTTTCGTTGAAACGCTGATCGGGGGTAACGGTATGATCCGAGTTTCGAGTTACTCAATTGTTATCACCGTTTGCTTGCGCCGGTGGACACTTGGTAAGAAGAAAATGATTAGCCAAGTGTTGAAAAATCCGAAAAACACGTCACACGATCTTTTTTTTCGCTTTTTTGTTTTCTTCTTAGGTAGCGTTATAAAGAGGAGAACAAATTTTGCTATGCGACTACGGTGGTTTCGTGCACATTTTACATCGTGCTTCTCAATTGACCGTCTAATGGATACTCAAGTTTCGTCAGTCCCGAGAAAAGTGACGTAAACAGCTACATGCACGCAAATACAATACGTATTTATTACATATTTTAGAAATTTTTTTCATTTCCGTTTCTTTTTCTTTTCTTTTCTAACTATTTCCCTTTTTTTTTCCCTTGTTAATCGCGTCTTTTTTTTTTTTGTTTAAAATAGCAGCAATTGCAATTGTATTTTAACATCGATCAGTCAATGTAGAAAAATTCTATATTTTATTTTCTCGCGCCGGAACCACGCACTTTGTAATAATTCTCTCTTTTTTTTTCCTTTCTTCTTTCAATTACAAATTAAGAATCGAATCCTTCGAAACGCTTCGAAAAGTAAAGGAGATCTAGTTACCGCATCAACTTTATTCAACGATCTATCCAGATTTTGTCCTCGACGTAATAAATTACTATAAGCTTATGATATACACGTATAGGTATGTATATAATATATATAATATACTTTAAGAGAATCTTCGTCTGATTTCTTCAAATACGTTAGTACAAAGAGTGTACAATTAAAACGAGAAGAGTTTGAATAATTTTAGTTTTACTTGCTTCCTTTTTTCTCTTTGTATCGATTAACATTGATCCGATATTGATAATGATTGCTGGCATGGTGTCTGTCTCTTTTGCGATTACGAATGCACGATCGAAAGTTCGACAAGTGAGATTACGAGCGAGAAGAAAATTTCAGAAATTAATAAAGTTGGCATTGATGGCGCGACATCGTCCACTCTCTTTTTTTCTATTTCTCTGCCTTTTTTTTCGAAAACGTTTCACCCTACTTATCGTTAAAATATTACGTTCGTATACTACGTCGTTACGATGGAACGATAATTACAGTCGTCTAATTTATACATTGAATTATTTACGACAAAAATTACCTCCGCAATGCTAACTAATATATATATTTTTTAAATTTGTCCTTGTCGACAGGCATTTACCTATTACTTGGATCTACGTGTATTCTACGTCGGTTTAAAAGATCATTTTGTACTTTGTTACAAAGTTACGTAAACTTGTTTACACTTTTTTTCCATCCCAACACATTCAAATTGTCAGAAAAATTCCAATCGAGAGAAGGAATATTTTCGATTTATGTATTAAATGATACTTTTTTTTTTACATAGTATATCTTAAGAAGGAAGAAAAAAAAAAACAAAGAAGAAGGAGAAAAAGAAGAAGAAGAAGAAGAAGAAGAAGAGAAGGAAGAAATGAAAGACGTAGCAGGATAGTCGCGCCACTAACGCTTTACTTTCACGTCGCCCATCAACGATCAAGCAATCGTTCGATTCCATAAAATCGTCTCGTCACTCGTCCAGAAAAATATCAAAAATCCGCGGCGAATCTTGGATCGATCTACGATCTCAACGTCGTTGGAAATGTTCGTTTGCGTCGCGATCGAATAACGTTAAAAAATATAAAGTTGTCACTTGTTTGTTTGTTTGTTTCTGTTTATCGAGAGTGCACGTATTCCATTATAACGTATTAAGCGTTCGCCACAATAGACGTGAAAGTAATTACCCGAAATTATTGTCATCGATATTTGTTCTAGAATCGTCCGACTAATAAACGCAGGATCAATAGATTGACGTACGAAGCCGTGATATTATTTCTACTATATACGTATATCATCCACTACGCGGTTAAAAGAGAATACAGTACGATCGTAGAAACGATTATTTGCGTCTAGATGCGGATTGCCCGGTAAACCAGTGACTTTTGTCCGATATTTGAATATCATCCGTCGGTTGATCGATCGAATCATACTCGTGGTATTAATTTGCCAAATAAATTTTCAGAACGTATCGAGCTCGTACACAAGAGTCGCAACAGCTTTACTGATAGAAGAAAAGACGTAGAAACTTGTGAAAGGTGAATTTAAGGAAGAATGAAAAATGAAAAGTTGACGCCAAGAGATTTTAGAAAGTAGGAAATTGTGCGATAAATAATGAGTATAACGTGGTAATCTTGAACGTCTTTTTCAAAACCAGTTAAATTAACTTTTGTTAATTGAAAAGAAGAAGAAGAAGAAGAAGAAGAAGAAGAAGAGAAGAAAGTTCATTTTTCAAAACTAAAAGTTACTTTTTTTTAGTTCGTCTTCGTTTCAGACGTTCGTCGCAAGGCTACTTCGTTTTTTTTTTCATATCGACTTTTGCTAACTAGGAAAATCTGGAGACGATGAAATATCGATCATCAGTACGACCATAGGCACGAAATAGTGCAACTAACAGCAGTTGTCGCTATTTTTATATTTACGTAATTATGCGTATTACGTACATATATACCTATAGATAAACGTTAGAATTTGCATCGTGTACTTTGTTCGTTACCATCAGCAGCACCGGTTTTGCCTTCTTTTTCTCCGTTCCTTTCTTTTTTGTCGAGAGTACGAAGCAATCAGAAAGCGAACGTCGCATCGTACAGGGTATATATATGTACATACACACTACGTGCGCGTGTGTGTGTGTATTTCGTGTAGAGAGAGAGAGAGAGAGGTGGCACGCGCGTATACGATCTCTAGTAAAAACTTGTTACACACCTAGAAGAAGATAGGCACAATCGATGGCAACGATCTTGTGGATCTTGTGGAGAATGTTGTCGTGTGTAGCGCGTGTTGCTTCGATCAACGTGCGACGGTCGTTCAGTTTTCGTCTACGAAATAGATCGAATGGATCGAACCAAACGTAATCGTAACAACGATGATTGACGAGTACGTAGCTCGTTTCTTCTTCAATCGTTCCTATCTAAACTAAAATGCTAAATTGATTTTCACTCGCGTGACGAATGTACGTCAAGTCACTGACAAGCTGATCAATCGATCGATGAATCGAAACGCGGAGAACATTGAAACGGTAAATAGAACGTCGCTTGTCCACGAACCAAGTTCAAAGTTTTTTTTTTTTTTTTCGTTTGGGGGAGATATCTATGAGTTATGAATTGAGGTAGAATTACACGTGGTAAATTCGAGACGATACGTCTACGGGGCGGGGGATGACTAACGGGGGATATGACGCTGAGAAGAAGCGGTGAACGGAAAAGCTCTCGTGTCGAATCAGTCGAAAAGTTTCTGGAATTGGAGTGCCAAACTTTTGTGACACGTGTCACAGAACCGTGTAATGGGTGGGCTAGTCGTACGATTATTTCGTGTTGTTACGAGACACGAGACTGTTACTTCGTTAGTACACCTAACGATATTATTATTATTATCATCGATACAGGTTACACTTATCAACTGACCTCTATGCAACGACTAAAATTCCGATCAACTACATGTTTGCTATCACGTTCGCTTTGGTTTGGTATATACCGATATACGTATATATCCGACGAGAATTTCACTTTATATAGGAAACAACGAAACCGATCCAACCGATGCGAAACTGTGCTACCGTAGATCGTCGTTTCGAACAAGTCTCGAAATGTACAAAGTTGATATTAAGAAAACGAATTTAATAATTTAACGGCAAAAGATTGCGTCAATTGTCCGAAAGCTTTCGCGTTTCGAGTAGAAACGCTATAGAACCATGTAGAAATATCAGTAGAGATACAAGGTCTAACGTATACATCAAGGATGGCCTCGAGTGAAGTGAACTGAGCTTCGGAAGAGACGACGAAATTGTTTTTCGCAAATTCGCGACTAAAAACGCGAGCAAAATTTGAAGATTCGTTCAAACGCAATTTGGTTTTTTCGTCATTAGGTTTTTCGAATTTCGAACGTACGAAGAATCAGGGTGAATCAGTGTGCGTAAATCATCGTTGGACAGCAGTGACAGTAGAGACAATATTAAAGAGAGACTGTCTGATTCCGAGATTGAAGAAAAGAGTGAGAGTGAGGTCCGATCCTTGCATCTCCGATAGATAAGTCGTCGTCGACGATCGACGAAACACTTTCTCGTCCGCAGGGAAAATCTGGTTTCTTTGACGACCTGAGACGTGAAACCTGAAGCCTGAGACGATGGAGCCTCGTCTAGAGCCTAAACTGCCTAGAGAGAGAGCCTAGAGAGAGCCTCGTTTCTAGTCGATTTCAGTTATCACAACGATTACGTTGCTTATGATTGGCTAACTCGTTAATTTCTTCGTTAACAAGATGAAAAACTGAATTCTGCTCACGATTTCCCCTTACAAAATATTTGTGCCGTTTTTATACAAAAAAACTTGAGCTTACCCCCTTAACAACTGACCGAGCTCTATCGTACGAGTATATATTCTAAAAGACCGCGGATAAAGTATGATACAGAGTTTGTACAAACGCGTCGCGTACGTGCGATTACAACTTATAATAACAACGCGATGGGTTATTACAATGCTGCGAGGTTGCAACGCGTACGCAATACGGGAACGTGGTATTCGCGTAATTACACTGTAGGAACATCACGAGGATTTATTATACAGCAAAATCCTCATCGATCGGAGGCTTATCGTCGTCGTCGATATCGCACGCGTCTGATTCGCCCGGTTCGCCCTACGATCGCTCCTTCATTACGTTCGCGAACGTGAACGTTACGTTTGTTACACACGCTCGAATACGATCGAACAGGTCTCGATTTCAGGTTTCTCATTTTGTTTCTCGGATCGAGGAAAAGTCGCGAAAAGTCGCGAAAAGTCGCGAAAAGTCGACGCGTGTCGAGTCGTACGTTGTTGGATTTTTGTCACATCGATTTGCTCGATTGTATCCAAGATGGAAATCGTTCGAACGTGGCACGACTCTGCGTCATCGACTTTGCATACTCGAGCCGTTTCTCTCATCGTGAGATCCTACTACGATCGGTACAGTGGTGTACAACATTCTTTGTGCCAACTCTGTATAATACATACAGAATCGATCTTTGATATATTTATACGTACATGTATACTATATATATATATATATATACTTGCGAGTACAAGAAATGCATGACTGGTCGACGTATTTAGTTTCGCGTATAACTTATGGCTCTATGTACATACAAACGATTTTTGCGATTTTTCGTCGAGTCGCCTGACGAGCGTAACGTTCCCACGTTGCTCGTTCAGAGAGCGACTCGTTCGTTCGAGAGCGTCGTCTTTTCAGTCAAGTCGTCGTTTCAGAGCTCGTCGCTGGAAACGTCGCTCTGTCGTCGATACATTTTCTCCGAATACGCGTAGGTAGACGCGTAGGTAGACGCGTAGAAATCGATCGCAGGAACCGAGATCTAAATTCTAAACAACCGGCCGTGCCCGTGTCCTGCGATTTCTCAATGTGTCGACGTTTGATTTCGTCAAACGAGGAACGCTTGGAACGAACAAACTTGGTTGGATCGTTCGACCGATGACAAACGTAGAAAAAGGTAACAAACGTTCATTCGACGATCGACGATGGACGTTGTCGATCTCTTTCCGAAACCGAAATCTTTCGACGACTCTGAAAAATCGAGTTTCCATTATTGTGTTTTCCTGTGTCGTTATGTTTGCTTTGCGTCGAAACGGGGACGAACAAACACAACCGTTTCTCGTCAGCGGTTTCAAAGACGACTCTGCGCGAACGCGCACCCTTTTCATTTATGGCACCTACGGAAGGAAGCTTTGTTCTCGATAGTCTGTCTCTGCAAAGACAGACGGCTTGGCTCGATTCGACTCGATCGAACTACCCCGTTTCTCCGCATTTCTCGCGGAGAATGAAAACGCGTCTATGCATACAATACGATACGATATAACGTAAGATAATAGTAATACGTGTACGGAGTTTAATCGAGTCGGTCCGTTCCAAGTTGGACGCAGCTCGAGCCACGAGCCATTTCGGATAGCGTGTGTCTTTGCCACAAAGTACGTCCCTGACCGCCCTGCTGCCGCCCTCAGGTCACCCTCAATCACCGTCTCCTGCCCCATCAGGTTCAAGCTGTGCTCTTGCTGCTCTCTCGTAGTTTCATCGCTCGCAAAATATCTGTCTAGCCTGCAGCGTCGGTTATCGAGAGAGAGAGAGAGAAGCTACACACGCGTTACGCAATGTGCTATTCGAGAGTGCGGAAAGCAAAAGTCTTTGATCGCGAAGACGAACAGTCTACGTTTTCCTACGTTACCCTGCATTTTCGAAACCATCGCACACAAAGTGCGAGTTTTTTGTCTTTGACTCGATTTCCTAGTTTCGTTTCCTTCCGAAATTATTCACTTTAAAATTACAGATTGTCAGATCGGTGATTACAGTTTTTATCATTTTCCAAAGGTACGATTAATCTTTCCTTGCCAGAGCTTTCTGCCGCTACGATACATATGGCGATACAATAACAATTTGAAAATCCAGAGCATCAATCTCCGCGCTTTGTCACGCGTGTTCAATGCTGACGCGGCTAAACGAGAGACTGTCCGTCCATAGACGCTGGACGTGAAATTACGCGGTACATCTCGCGCGGCACGTTGCACGTCAACGACAGAAGAAAAACGCGCAAAGATGAAATTGGAAAATTGGAAAATTCGCGGAGGAATCAAAGTCGAGGCGTGAGGTGCGCGAGCGAATGTTGAAAAAGGCGTTTGATCGAGGCTTTTATTGTCGTTGCACCAACTTTTCTACATGGAAGAACGAGTTTGTTTGTCTCTTTAACTTTACTTTTTGTACGTAGCGTTACACGGCATCGTCCGGATGTTTTCGGACGAAGAAGCAAAGGGGACGATTGTAAAGTCAGTGCAGCAGCAAGAGGCTCAACGATTCGTTAACGACGAAACGTGCCGCGTCGAGCGTTTTCCTTCCGCCGTCACTCGAATTCGACACGCGTATCGTTCGCGTCAAATGCACGCAGGTGGAGTTTCAGCGAGTTTCAAA
Source organism: Melipona bicolor (assembly GCA_030673865.1). Classification (NCBI taxonomy): domain Eukaryota; kingdom Metazoa; phylum Arthropoda; class Insecta; order Hymenoptera; family Apidae; genus Melipona; species Melipona bicolor. Next base: position 537,512 of record JAHYIQ010000056.1, on the reverse strand, counting down.
GCAGCAGCCGCAAAATATATACCTGTCTAACGCGACGAAGGGGTCTTTCGCCGTTGTCGTTTTTCAAGTGAAAGCAGCGTGAGAAGCGACACATTTGTTGCCAATTGTCCGGTGTCAATTGTCTTTCCAAATTGTTTTCCGCGCGTTCGTCGGATGTTTGCTTTTGTCTGACGTGGCTGCGTTATTGCCACTGTCAACCGAGTTGAACTTCATCGTGCGACGTCCTGTTCGACGACGTTCTCTCTCGTTTTCGCTTTGTTCGTACACGAATCGCAGGATATTCAAGATTCACCGCACGATGAAGATTCCCCATAGAGACAGAGAGAGATAGAGTTGAAGAGACGATTGCACGAAAACTTTGGAAAGTAGGTCCAAGTTTCTAACCGTTGCTTTCTGCATGCGCGTTCTCAGTCAAAATTGACTTGAATTTTAAAAGAGACGAACGCGAGTTGTTGAAGTGAATTTCGTGAATTTGAACGATTTTTTGCACGGTTCGACGACACATGCGTTCGTTTCGGTTCGTTTTGTGCAAAAGCGTGCCTAGATTTCTCACGATTCTCACGGTTGTTGGTTGTGATGCCGTCGTGCACTTTGCACGGCAATCACCAACGAGACAACGCGAAATTACGACTCTCGAATCGAGAGATATCGTTTAATTTTCTATAAGTTGAGCAACGCAGAAATTACTTGTTGTGTGTACTTGTGTGTTAGCCATGGCTGATCGCTGGCACGGATATGGCTTGTGCTCGAAGCAAATTACGACGAAGAAACGTACACGTCGATGATGGACGATCGAGATATTCCAACGTGCAAAAAAATGCCCGGTCGTGCTCATCGCGCTTATCGTCTAGGATGATTGTTTGGTTAATCAGAAAACCATTCGATTCACCCTGTAACACCGGTACAGTCGCTTTGAATCCTTTTTTTCTTTTGTTCTTTTGTTGGTGAAACTTGTAACGAGCGTTGGTAGCTCGAGGAAGTGACGATTAGTTTGAAAACAACATTTTGCCGTTGCAATTTTCGCTCCAACTTTTTAAATCGACGTTCTTCGTTCTTGTGACTCGGCGTCAAAGGAACGTAATTCTTTGTAACAGAATTTACGAAATCTCTTGATAAATAAATAAATAAATAAATAAACAAACAAACAAAGTAAGTAGGCACGGCGAAATAAATTAGCAAGTAAGTAAAGAGCAAAGAGTCTTGACGAGCGATAATTGTAAAGGAAAATAGATCGGCAAGATTCGAGAGGGAGAAAAGTGCGAATAATAATTGCAGTCTGTTGGAGAGAAGAAATGCAAAAGACGTGTGCTGGCCGTGGCTCGACGTGTACGTTTCGCTGGGGCAGGCGAGGGTTCTTCCTAGAAAAGTAGAAAAGAAACCCGAGTGCGGCGAGCGTCCCCCTTGGCCCGTCGGGCCATCCCAAACTGTCAGACGGACGGGTCGCTGCCGGGGGCGGAGCCCGTCTTACTGCCGTCGACACCAGCACCGCCACCGTCGCCGTCGGCGCCTGCACCATCTCCGCCCCTGTACGGCGAGCCGCCGGCCCCACGCGCCGACAGACCTCGGAAATCCAGGTTGTACTGAAAAACAGGCCCAAAACCACAGATTATCCATTCTGTACGTTTCCATTTCCCTCGCCGTCTATCCGCTCTTCTTCTTCTTCCCCACCCTCCGAGGGAGAATTCCGCGTCGATCGCGCCTCCGATTCGTCGCGAATCGATACGTTGGACCAAAAATATTTTTCCCTCGTGAAATCGTCTGTGTTTTCGTCTGCAAAGTCTCTTCCAGTCGAGCAAAGCTACGTACCTATGTACATGTACAGGGTGAAGAGAAAAATTTGTCCGTGTCTTATCTATCGCACGGATCAAGTCCACATCCCCCTTTGATTTGATGGAAATACGTGTAAAGAATCTGCTGCAAAATTGGCCTTGAACATACATGTATTTCCATCAGATCGAAGGTGATAGCCACGGACAAACTTTTCTTTCCACCCTGTACCTGTGTATCTGCGTAACATGAGATTTTGAAGATCGAAGGTGAGACAGTTTCCATCTAGTTTCAAACGAAGCAGACGAAGGATAATTTTTTAAGGACATCTCTACTCTTGCTTTCAAACATTCAAATTCACATCGAACCGCTTTCTATTCATAATCGTACGTTTTCGTTTCACGTTTCGAAAGGAATGAATTTTCAAAATACTTTCGTCCAGCGTATCGATGTCCTGTTTGGGTAGTAATCGTTCAAAGTGTTTCAATCGCAAATGAGGTTGGTTAGCACCGTAACTGTCAATGATTCACCGCGATCGTGGAGGATGAATCGTGTTATTTGGTGGTCGCGAGAAAAGAAAATGGGTGATTGGAAAAAAGTTTACGATCAAACTGTCACACTAACAAAAGTTAATTACGATATCCTAGTACGTTAAAAAACAAAAATAAGCGTTAAAAATTTATGGTGTGTCAGATTTGACGTCAATTTGGAGCAAAATCAAGTGATAAGTTACAAGTAATAAGTTACACGTATTATTGCGGCCATTCCTGTAAAGATGATAGCTGAAAAACAGGAAATTAGATTGATTAAAAGTTGCTCCGTTGGTGCCGTGGATCGTGCCCCACCATCGAGATTATGCGCCACCATGTACACACATGACGCAATAATAAGTAAGTAAGTAGCTCGTAAGTAAGCGAAGCTGCTGAAAAACAATGAGAAAAACCGTCTGCAACGGTAGCTGGTACTACCAGTAAGAAAAACAACTCGAGCAAATTTATTTCGAATGAATTATTTCGATAAAACAAAGCCTACGCGTAAAATGCGCACGGCGAGAAGAAGCGCGCAAATGACGCGAAGACGATCGATCGAGGACTGTCCAAGATGAAACAATTGGATTGAATTTGTCAGATGGTTGGACTAGATAGACACGCATATCTGGATCGTTATATCCGGAGGTGCCAGAGATGAGCTTTACAGATGAGCTTTCGACAAGACGGAAGAGTCCCTCGATCGATCGTCGTAGTTCGATCATCGGCAGTGGCGCGAGTAAAAAGCAGCGGGGCGAGAAGCTGACTGACCGAGTCTGACTGTGAGTGAGTCGAAGAAAAAAGAGAAAGAAAGAAAGAAAGAAAAAAAAAACGTGAGAGAGAAGAGAGGAGGGAAAGAAAACGCAAAAGAAAAAAACGAAAGTCGAACCTGTGTGCAACGGAAAGAAGAGCGCTTCTGTAGCTGTGCGTGAAGAACACGTGCGACCTTGGAGGTGCGAACAAAAGTCTGTGTTATCTCGGCAATGTGGCGTGTCTTAGGTGCTGCAGCTGTGCCTGTTGCAGTTGCAGCTGCAGCATTTGTAGATTCTGCAGGCAATATGGAGCCTGCGGTCCGCAGGAGGAATTGGCGACGACGGGTTTCGAGTATGGAAGGACCGACGGATGAACGAAGGATGTGGAGCTGCGCGTACCAGTGCCGCTGGGAGTGGAAGTTGGCAGGGTGTGGTTGTTGTAATTGAGGAGCGGGAAGCCCAGATTCGGACCTCTCAGTATGCCGTGTAACTGGGCCGAGGTGAGCGGATGGGGTTGCACGTAGGGACTGATGGATGGTAACAATTGGGGACTAACTGGATACAAGCAATCCTCTTCAGCTAGGCCAGGTATCGTCGGGCTCAGCTCCACGTACTGCGGCATCGTGATATTGTGCTATTCGACGAATGCATGGAAGGATACGTACAACACTTTACTGCCTCGCTCGCTATATCTATGCTATGTGTAATACATAGATAACGCTATACATGTATATAGAGTAACTCGTTTCTGCGAATATTTGCTTTCACTTTTACCGGGCAAAGAAGTTTCAAATCTGCCGCAAGTGGACAACAGCAGACATTTTAAACGTTTACCTACGTTTACCTATGTATGAAAAATGGAGAAAAATGGAGATTGCGTGTCGGTGTCGACCACCTTGCAAAGGCAAATATTCGCACAGAAATAAAATTTTTTCGTCTACGTAAAAATTCAAACGTAGTAGTATATATCTTTTGCTGTGGCAAAGCTAGCTACGATAAAAAGAAAAAAAAATACCGTCCAGTCTTTCTTTCCTTGGTTCAACCAGCCACTTTCGAAAATATTCGTCAAACGGACAAAATGCACGTATACTTGTGCGACTTGTGTGTTACTTCGATTACTCGACGCTGATCGAATCGCGTGCCAAATCTACTTGGTTAAAATACGCTGCAAAACGGCAAAGACTGAACACGCGTGTTGAAAAGAGAGAAAATAAAAGAAAAGAAAAGAAAAGAAAGGGTAAAAAAAGTGAGAGTAAAACGCTAAACAAAAAAGACAAAATCGTAATATGACTAAAAGGGTGACTAAATTGGTGTAGTGGATGCGCGGATTTTCTTTGTGCGTCGTAGAGGTACCGGAGCGAGTAACGCGCGGGCGTGTATCTTACCTTTGTGGCGCAGACGAAACACGTGGTGACCACTTTTGAAATCACGTTCATTAAATTTTTCGTCTCTTGTATCACGTTATCGACTTTGGTGAAAGTGGCGGCTTTCCCGACGGTCGGATTCTTCACGGTGAATTGAAGTTGTTGCACATACGTTGGCACACGGTCGAGATTTTCCAAGAGATCTTTCTTGTGCGGACCCCCTGGTACCTGCGCCCATACAACATCGTATACAATCTTACGTCTTTGTTCGTGTCGCGAAGCAAACGTGATCGTCGTTCCTTTTCAACGATTTAATCGGATATTTGAAATTTAGGAAATTTGATCGTCACTGTATTTTCGTATTATTGAATGTACGAATTTGGTGAAATTACCAATAGATGCGCATAGTATCCTTTTCTATTTTGTACATTTGGTAAAAGGTAAGGCTGTTTCACGTATCAACAAAATTTAATTCGTTAACGTTGAATCCTTTAACAGTAGGATTATTTGTGCACGAGTCTTTTTTTTTTTACTCTATCGAAGGCGCGTAATCGTTTTAAAGATTTAAAAGAACTGTTCGATAAACACGACTCGATGAAACTATGGCTTTCTTGTAGCATTTTCAATGTTTTACCCCATATACTACCTCTCGAACACTCTTACTGTTGAAAAATTGTTGAAAAATCGTTGAAAACCACCAATCACACTTGCCCCGCGAAATCATCGTTTTACGTATGTAGCGTAAAGTCGAATAACTCTTTAAAAGCAATGCCTGATTCTATCTTTTATCGATTGACTAGTATAATAAATACTTAAATATACGTATATCTTGGATATTTAGAAAAAATTGCATCTAGTAAAGTTAACAGAAGAGATTTTCTATTCGTCCTAGTAGAACACAATGCAACAAGTTTGAAAATAAAGTGTCAGTTGTTTGAGAATATCAGAGAGAGAGATAGAGATAGAGAGATAGAGAGATAGAGAGAGAGAGAGAGAGAGAGAAAGTGACTGTGTGAATGACAGTGAATTAGTACAGACCTTATCGTTTTTGCAAGCTTCTCGAGCGACCGTTCGTAACCATAGTTAAGATTGAGCGATATGTTTTTCTCAAACGATCGCAGCTAAAACGAACTTGGAAAAAAAAAAAGTGAAATGAAACAAGGACAATCAATCGGTTCGATTGTAAATCATTGCACGTTTCTCACAGAAAACCAATAAAACATTGGTTACGTTCAACGCGCGTCTGAATTTCAATTTCTCCCGACGAACGAGGCAGAACGATCCTTTCTTCGATCAGAATCCCGACAGAATCAAGTTTCGTTGTAACTGCTGCTTCGAGAGTAAAGTGTAAAAAAAAGGGTCGAATCGGAAGCTGGCAAAAACTGAGACATAATAGTCATGCCCCAGATAGTGGAAGGAGAGGGACCACAATGCACATAGACGTCGTCCACAGACGGAAGCATTCCCGTAGCATCTAAAACACACCTTACTAATCGTACACAAAAAAGTCGTAAATGTACGTACACAAAATAGATTTTACCAACAAAATAATAATTATAATTGATTTGGTGGTATGAAACGTGAGAGAGGTATGTCTACGTTTCAAAATGAGAGTCACGTTCCTGCTGCATTATCAAAGAAAAAAACGAAGGAAGGGGGGGGGGGGGGGGGAAGAAAGGAGAAAGAGAAAAGAAAAAAGTTACTCGATCAATGAAATTAGACACGTCTTACGTTTTCGTAGCGAACGTAAAAAAAAAAAAAAACATAAAAACATGTTTTAAACAACGAACATTTTCAAGATTCTTCGTCATTTTAAATTTTGATCGTCAAGTAAAGTACAATTACCTATCGAATACCTATCGTATTTTCTATTCTATTCTTTTCTATTCTACACGTAACGATATAAAACACATTCTTTGTCGAGATTGACTTCAAATTTCGAATTTCCAATTAGGAAGAGCAAAGAATTATTCTCACAAATTCGACCGAACGAATAGCGAAAATTACTTTGTTGCTCGCGCAATCTTTCCACCGCGACTAAATTCCAAGAAGAAAGAAGAAAGAAAAAGAGAAAAGAAAACGTGTTCCTTCTGTATTTCAGAGGGCAAAAGAAAAGAAAAAGTATTTAGGTATAATTGGACCAGGCCATTCGAAAGAAATGACGACGTTTTGGGATAAATCATACCAGGTGTCGCACGATCTTGCATAGCACAGTATTGTTGCGTATAGTAAGTAATGTAACGAATAAAGAGAATACAGTGTGTAGTATGTAATGTAAAGAGAAACACGATAACACTTAACAGCAATTGATGGATAATGAATTCGCAGAAAAAACGAGCGGTAAATAATGCACGGCCAATGAAAACGATCTGTACAAGGCGAACGTGATCTCTATTAGCCCAAAAAGGGTCTAAAGTAAAGAGAGAAAGAGTTACCTGGATGGAGGCATTCAAAGAGCGAGGGTCAAGAAAGGGTTTCATAATACAAGAATATATTACAAGGTTAGCGTTTTTCTTGAGATTTCTTTCAAGAAGAGTATAGAAAGATCAAAATGGTTTCGGGTAACTATATATATTCGGCCTAGCTAGGAGGGTCGAAAGGGCAGCAAACGTGTTAATTCGAACATGTCTAATGCTAATAACTCGCGCCCGAGCTACCTCCAATCCATTCGTAACGCTGTACACCGATACTACTTTTTTTTTTTTGTCCATCATTTTTTGAAATATCGATCAAACGAATACACAAGTAGAAAAGGAATATTTTTTACAAACAACGCGATGTATCATGAGAGAGAGAGAGAGAGAGAGAGGGGGGGAAAGAAAATGTACATTTCATTTCTGGAATTTGAAATTTGAACCGAATTCATCTGGATTTGACGTAGCTCCAGCGTAGCAATTACGTAAAAACGAAACTCAATTAGCGAAATCGAAATATTCAAAATATCTCCAATATATGTAGCAAGGATCAAAAAACTCGGAATCAAGTCCAGTATAGAATCCGTAATAATAACAATAATAACAACAACAAAAATGATAATAATAATAAAAATAACAACAACAATAATAATAAGAGTAATAGTAATAGTAGTATTAATTGTGGTAGTAACAGTAGCAGTAGCAGTAGTAGTAATAGTAGTAGTAGTAGTAGTAGTAGTAGTAGTAGTAATAGAAGTAGTAGTAGTAGTAGTAGTAATAGTAGTAGTAGTAGTAACAGTAACAGTAATAGTAGTAGTAGTAGTAGTAGTAGTAATAATTGAAATAATAATAATAATAATGATAATGATGATGATGATAATAATAGTAACAATAACAACAATATCAAAAAAAAAGAAAGAAATAATAATAATAACAACACCAACAATAATAATGTAGATGGTAATGACGATGACGATGACGTCAATAATAATAATAATAATAATAATAATAATAATAACAACAACAACAACAATAATAATAATAATAATAATAAAAAATAGTAAAAGAGTAAAAGATGATGGTAAAACAAGGGTGATGTAAGTACGTGTATACGTGTACGTATAGGCACGTACGTACTCATACACGTATATATGTACGTAGCATCTCAACATCAGACCAATTAAAAAATATGTATTTGTTTGGCTGTGAATCTACCCTGCCTTAGTAACTGATACATACCTGATAGCTGAATTGTCTCACAACCTTGTACAATCTATTGGCCTCCTCGGCGAAATACTCAGCTTGGGTGAACAGATCTTGGGTGGTTTTCAATGCGCCTTCACCCCTGGTGAATTGGTACATGGAGAACGCCATCGAGGACATGTTCTTAGCGCGTTTCACAATGTCATTGTTTTCTTCTAGGGCGCTTCCGCTCTCCTGCCACTTCTCCGTTTCAGCGTCCATCTCCGAAGTGATGAGCTTCATCTCCAGGCCGGCTTTCGCGATTTTGGCCTGCTCCTCGCTGTCCAATTTTACCGGTTTCAGCGGTTTGCTCGTTGTGCCGTGTTTCTGAACCAAATAAACGGACCGTGTCTGATTCTTGCGCGAGGAATGACTGACGATTCGAAATGACGATTTGGAAAAATTTACTCACTCCAGGTCGTGGCAAGGACATGTAAACTTGTTTTTCCGGTCGGTTTTGGTTCAATTCGAGCACATCTTTTGCCACGGTGGTTACGTCGGTCATAAGCCACTGCCACATGTCGGCAAACACTGAAACACATAGCCGAATGAAATGGAATCCAATGTCTTTCACCTGTCTGTGTCCTTTCCAAACAATTGAACGAAAATAATTCAGATTGAAATATATCTCTAAATACTATACGTACATACAACGATAAATGGAAAGATACGGAGATTTTTATTCGCGTACAATGAATGAATTCGTTGACGAACGAGTGAACAAAGCGATAAATACGTTGGTAATTTACCTTCTAGGTTTTCCTTAGCGATTTTACTGGTGGGATGTCTGGCTAATGTGTATGCCGCTGTCACCACTTGGGGACCGTATATTCTCAGATTAATTTCGGTAAACTTGGCCGAAACTTGCAACGATTCCGAGAGCGCAACGTGTCTCAACATTTTGCATACCTATCAATCGATACGTTCAGATACGTGAATTGTCGATCGTGAGTTGACGCTTAAATTTCGATGGAAGTTAATTCGACGAGTCGTTATTTTCAAGCACGTTGCGTTGTAAATTTTTCGAAGAAGAGAAATTCGAGATTTAGGATGGAACACTTACCTCGAGAATGTGTTCAATGTATTCGCGAAATTTTTCGTTGCTCTCTTGAAGAAGATATCTGTCATTGGCCAGAGCGACGTTCCTGATCGTTGACACAAGTTCCTGACCCGCTTTAGTTACCTGTCCAAGATCAGCCGCTTGCTCCATTGTGGTTGTGCACAGCTGTTGGCGAAGATCCCTGGTGGTACGTAACACTCCCAGCACAGCTTGTTCCATTTCAGAACTTGGTGAACCACCGCCACCTTCGTAATTCTAATACCAGACGACGACGACGACGATTAACAACGATATCAGTAATAACAACAGTTTCGCTATTTCTCTATCCCCAAGTCATTAACAACAAGTGAGGAAATTGTGTAGTCTCTCCTATCCACGAACACGACGCCGTCATCTTTTTCTCTTTCATTTATTAAGTGAAAAAAAAAAGAAAAGAAAAAAAGAATTTAAGCGACTTACGGTCGATCGTGAATCGAAAGCCGATTGCGTTCTAATTTTGAGGAAAGAAAGCTATTGACAGATTGATTCTTACCATACTGTTGCCAATTCGCAGGAGCGTGTTGAGCTCGAGTTGCGCTCGATCGCAAAGCAAGAGAATGTTCTCTCTGTGCTCGTGGCTCGTGTATGCGCTGTCAGTGAAATCTTGCGTTCTTTCAATAACGGTATCCAACGCGGCGGTGAGGGTCTCTCGACAACCTGGTCCAAGAAGAGTCATTCTTGTAGTTTCGACCAGTCTCTCGAAGTGTTTCAACGCGGAGAATGCCGTGCTGCTGTCCCAATCCTCCTGCTGTGGACTCTGAAATTAATCGGCGACTCAATTTTCGTCTCTCAATAATACGTCAATAATCCTTTCAATAATAATCCATATTGCCATTCGAAAGTGGTATTTCAGTATAATTTTTATTTCATTGTTATACTACAGCATTTGTGTAGTATACGTTTCATCTTCTATTTATACGTTTGCGCGAATGTTGTTTTTGGAAAGAGAAACTTGAAAAAAAAAAAAAAAGAAAAAAAAGAGTACCGTTCGATTTGAATTATCCATGTGCAACAAATAGTTGCCACGTTCACACACGTGTATCTACAGGACGCAAGCCATGTACGTATACATACATAGCGAAGCTTTAATGGCACGCCATACCTAAATATATTCTTGCCCTAAGGTCAGCATAGATACGCGCAGTTGAACCGATCGCACTTAACCAGAGTGCATTCGACTATGCAATATCCCGATGGCGTGGATTAACTATGCATTCAGTCTACGTAGCATAGCAATTACTTGCACGAGATCCTTGAACGTGACCGAGCACTCGATCCGCATTTCCCTTCAAAGCTCCTTGACTATCGGTCAATCTGGACGTTATAAATCTTTCGCTGGTACTTTAGGCTTTTATCTATCCACTACTTCGATTCTATTACCGACACAATGCACCTTCTTGGTGCTTCGACACCAAACACGTTAGCGTGGTTTTAACGTGTTATGCGCGCGGTAAAGTGAGAATATTTTATCGCGTTTTCCCCGACACGAAGCACCTCTGGACGAAGCATTTTGCACGAGTGTCGGACGATGCTCCAACATTATCAAATTTCCGTCAATCAGGCAAATACAAAACGAAAAAAAAAAGAAAAACGAACGTGTTCATTTTTCGCAAACGCAAATTCCATCGTCGTGGTTGTGTTTATTGCGTTAATCGGGCGAAATAAAATTTCCCTAATTCATTGTTGCAACAGGGGCGAAATTTGGCTCGTTTCCCGCAGGTAATTGGTAAGAAATTGAAATTATACAGGGTGGATCAATGCGCCGGCTGCAATTTGGCACGTGCCGAACAATGTATCTCAACGTCCGTGACGTGTATTTCGGCGTCGCGTCGTTTACTATGCGGTGTTCTTATCCGCAATACGATATCAATTTGCATTGCTGTCGATAGGTCGCATCCATCTCGGCGCTCGAGACATTTCATAAATTTCGTAAATGCCACGATGGCTCTGTTCGCGCAAGAGAATCTCCGTTTACCCGTCGCGTCGAGATGACGACGCGTCGCCGCGTCGCCGCGTCGCCGCGTTGAAATATCCGGTCGCGCGTGAAACAATAAGCGTGCGTTTGCCAAATCTCTTCCACTTAATGTTGGTTTGTTTAAAGAAGCAAGAAGCCCAGAGACCGGTTTAAATTTCTGGCCAAGACAGCAATTGTTTCGATGAGTTATTTTTACTGTTCTTTTTTTCTTTTTTTTTCCTTTCTTTCTTTCTTTTAAGATGGCCAAAGTTAATCAAAGTCGCGAAAATTTTACATTATACCACATCGTATATTAGGAACTAAACGTTAGTCAGAACTTGGCAAGCGAAAACTCCTTTGGATTCATTCCAGACTTTCGAATGTGCATATATTTCATTGTAAATGTTTCTCTCTACCTCGCAAAACGTATGTAGTAGTTATTCGCGTTTATAGCCACTGAAGTATATAAATAACATTGATTGTTTCATGACGTAAAAATTCCAGGAATTTTTACGTTGTAACTGTGACGCGACGAATCTTTGCTTGGTGGAAACTGTGCTTGTACCAATCTGCATCGACGATACGCAAGCACAATATTTTGCCACGAGTTCAATTTTATGGACGAATTTCTCTACGTTCCTATTCATTTCTACGTGACAAATCTTGAAAAAAAATTCGGTTGGATTAACATGGACCTGAATATGATTTCCATTTCAATTTCAATCGTTTGCGTTGTATATTTGCGAGATATAAATTGGAGATTGAAGCTAATTTAATCTACTTGTTATCGACTAATCGTTTACCTGAGAATTGGAGTAAGACTGCGATTCGCTGCAATCCAATACCCCGTCTTTGACCACGTAGTGTATCAGATCCATGGCCCTTCGCATCTGGCAGAAAACCGTGTCTCTGTTTTCTCTGGCAGATGGACATTCCGGATGCCTTAAGCAAGTTTTACTAGACGTGAGTAGCATCATAGTGCTCCTCTCTAAAACTTGGCGAGCCGCGGCCATCTGTGCTCTTCGTCTCTCGTCTTTCAAGTCATTCTGAAATTTCGAAACGTTTCGTCCATTCATTCCTGTTGCACGCTTTCCTATTTACGCTTTGCAACGCTGTGTTTCTCCCTACAGATATATTACAGATGTGGTATGATAATTAGAGAGAGAGAGAGAGAGAATATGAAAATTTATGTAACAAACACGATATACAAAGATATTAGGGATCGAGTCGATTACTTACTTGACGATCGCCCGTCAGGTGTGCCAATTCCACCATTTCGGCTCCAAACTGGCTAAACGCTTTCACAAATTCGGTAAAGTTGGAAACGCTTTCGAGACGGCCAAGACTACGAGCTACCTTCTTCTTTGCGAGAAGAAGTTGCTTCACCACGACGATGTCAGCCAGAAGAAGGACCTTGGTGACAGAACCAAGAAGGCATCTCGCGGCTCTCACGACAGAGCCTCGGTCAGCTAGGCTGTCCTCTGTGGCGCATTCGCACAATTTCTCGATCGCCGAGCCTGCAATTAAATTATTTCCACACGGTTATATATTAAATTTACGCGTACAAATTAAATAGAATTTTGTTTTGCAGGTATGTTGCGATGTCGCGAATATGAATATGGAATTTTCAAAAGGCGAGCGTGACAGTTTAACTTACAAACGCGACAGATACAAAGTTACGAGGTTTAGATATATATTTTTAAATGTACACGTACGACGTTGTATGCGAGTCAATCTCTTGTATGCGCACATATTGCACATTCCGAGTGTTGTATATATACAATACACGTGTATACAAGGGCTTTGGCTGTCGCAGTCAATATCATTGTCGCCGATAATCGAATTTCCTTTGGTCCCAACGCAATGCGCAATGAATATTTATCATCTTATAGAACGGGTTCAACAACGTGCGACGAGGAATATCGATTTCCTCGGTTTTCATCCGGGGCGTCGCTTCTGCAGCCGTTTTTTTTTTTTTTTTTTTTTTTTTTACACCTAATTAAAAATTGGAGTTTCGTTTTGTTTCCAAGATTGTCGCAAAGATTCTTTGAAATTTCCGTGAAACGGAAGCGCACATTTTGAACAGCTTTTTCAGACAGAGGCAGAATTTCCATACGACGTCATTCGACTACCGATCGACGGTCACGTGAAAAGATCTCTCGGATTAATCACGACGAAGGTGTCCAACGAAGCGTTAGCAGATAGCGTTTTTGTATTCGGTCATTTTATCAGGCGCTGGAGAGCGAGGCAGAGGCAAGAAACCAAGCAGAAGACTAGATACGACGCTGAATCTAGATCCATCTTGTTTCCTCTCCACGGAAATTTTCGAAACTTCATCTTTTAAATTCAATTCGATTTTCCAGAATTTCGTCCGTTTTAATTACAGAGATTCAAAAATCTGATATTTCATATTTGGGATTTCTTTTAATATATTCTCACTCTCGAGCTAAAACCGACAAAAAAAGACTAACGAAATTACGTATTGGCTCCTCGTAAAAAAAGATGTAGGTTATACACGTACATATGTGGCAATCACGCGTCGATATATCGATCGTTATTCGTTGATAACGAATAATCTACGAATTAAAAAAGACGAAAGCAGAAAACCGACGGTCGACGAGGAGATTTCCAGTGAATTTCCAAAGTGCGTTTAATTGAATAATTTCCAATTTTACAATCAACCGCGATAAAAATGAGTAACAAATTGCCGACAACACCGAATGAAATTTACAAGGGAGACGGGATTTAAAACCCGCGACGCGGCGTTAATTTCCAGCATTTTAAATCGCGTGCAAATCAATGTCTACTTAATAAAGCTTCGAACGACCGATATTTACAAGTGCATACTACAAAAAGTTTAGCCGGAAAATATCGCGACAATTCGTAGTATAATACATGTATATATTATTATTATATATTATTATTATTATACATACGTAGTATGATACATGTATATATTATATGTACGTAGTGTAATACATGTATATATTATACGTACGTAGTGTAATACATGTATATATTATACGTACGTAGTGTAATACATGTATATATTATACGTACGTAGTGTAATACATGTATATATTATACGTACGTAGTGTAATACATGTATATATTATACGTACGTAGTGTAATACATGTATATATTATATGTACGTAGTGTAATACATGTATATATTATATGTACATAGTGTAATACATGTATATATTACAATATAATAGTAGTATAATATATACGTACATACATACATACATACATACATACATAGATGTATATTGTTTTGTTGCACTTTTTTGTCTCGTTAGGTATCCATTTGATCAGCGTTTGGAGTGACGTTAGTAGAAAAATATTTGACTGTTGGTCGCGCGAAATGTTCCATTGCTCGTACTCTGATAGTAACCTGAAAGAGATAACTTGGCGTAACGTGATCGGTTCAGCTGCCTTGATAGAGAAACCTTACGACGCTTTATGCAGATGGAGAATCAAGTACGCCATGCAATCTCCCTTGACCCAATTTAACAATCGGACAAGTGTATCGCACATTGTTACCGATTCAACGTCGTTGCCATTATTTTTCTATCGCGTGAAACGTGAATAGGCACATTGTTCGACGAAAGGGAAAGCTGCCGTGTCGCAGCTGATGTTTCAACACTTTGGAGTGTCTACGACAACCAGGTTGTTCCGTGCACTTTTTACGTAAGTATACCTTGTTCCACTCTTCGCGCGATTAGACTTTGATTTTAAGTTTTAACGAATTTCGATTTCCAGTCTGACTTTATCGATGTGTGACGATATTGGCACGTGTCGGTAATATTTCAAACAGAGAAAATATCAAAGTTCTCGATACTATGTCAAAAATTGTAAGTTGCCGGATTAGAGGAATTCAGGAGGAATAAAAATCCAGAACGACTATTTCTCATATGATTAGCTAGTGTAGTCCAAAGCGAAGAATCGTAAATTTATTTCGTAAAAACGTAAATCACACACACGGAACAATGATCGGATGAAATTGACAGAAATGACGTAGATCAAAGAAAGAGATATCTGCTCGAAGCTTCGACGTACTTGTAGGAGAAATAAATTTTCGTAGGAAACGCTTTGTAGCGATCTCTGTTTGGATTTACACAGACACACAATACAATACAATACCACACTCCATCGGATATGTGGAGTTTGACGGCGTTTCTGTTGGAAATAATTTTTTCAGTTGCTCAAATGTATAATGCAGATGGCATTTGATACAGCGGGTGAACAGCGATGCATAAATGACGAAATTGGACGGTCGCGGAGTTTCTCATGTAAATTCGAGAGCACGGGATTATAGACATGGCGGCGTGCACCGTCGCGCCACATCGCGATGTACACGTATACGCGCGCATTGCGTACATGCCAGTGATCACCGATTGGTAGATTGGTTCCATTGATCCTTTGTCCTGACAATAGACGTAGATAAATCAACGAACATCCACAGTCCATTTCTAAATCTATCGATAGCGATAAATCTAACCCTGACAATGTTGAAAACCACTCTACCCTGTCCAAACTATTTGTGTAACCGCGACTAGTAAATTGCCGACAATTGTTCGATCATTTGCACTTGTAAGAAGTTTACCATTTATCGTTATCGAGGCAATCGCTGTGCCGTGTTTGACAGGGGAATTACAAAAACGAATCGAACAAATCTCGCGACAAAATTGTTACTGTTACATCGCGTGTGAATTTAATCGAAATGAAATTGGTGTCTCCGTAATCGACTCGTGTACGTGGGATTCATTAAGCCGCAGATCTGTCGAACGTACACGGAATATGGGCTTTCATCGCACAGTGAGATACGCTAACGTCCCTCTTTCGGCTGCTTGATTAATCCTTTGGGAACGTGCGTCACATGTGTCGCAATACGAAATGCATTGCCAATGCATGGAGTACGCGGCAGACACGTGGCACAGATATTAAACGATTCAAGACGGCCAAGATTCATCTCGCATACGGGACGAATGCACACGAGCTGCGAGTATCAAATTTATCCGTGTACTTGCAGAACGCGTACGTCTGTTCCCCAGTTTATACGTTTCTTGTAATTTCGAACCAACAAACTTCGAAATTGCGTTCGAATAAATACGCACGCGACGCCCATCATCGCATCGCGTGTGATGTAACACATCAGGGAAACGATGCACTCGGCCTGGTTGTTGGTTTGAAAACGCCTCAAGGGTTAATAAATGTTTTGCACGTTGACTTGACCCGATCTTAAAAAGGTAGTCGGGATAAAAATAGCAGAGTGCCGTCTATCGTAAGGGTACACAGACTGTGAAAGAAGTTATCGTTCGCCGTTGATCGATGCAGGTTATTAGTGGACGACGACACAGCAGCCGCTTCCTCCGGAGAGAGAAAGGCAAAATTGGATACTGGCAAATACATACGCGATACGCTTTTCCATCGCTTTTCGATTAAACTTTGATTTGCGGCGTTTGCGCGACGAAATGGAATACCGACGATCGTCCACCTGCCGAGATATTTTTTTTTAAGCCGAAAATAAAACGAAAAAAACGTCGAAGAAAGCGATCCTTTCGATCTCCGACGATTCGTCGTCGCTGCCCAGGTCACTCGTCCAGGCAAATTCACCAAATTGGGCTAAAGGTCGAGAAGACGATTGAAAATATCGTTAGAGAGGAGAGGAAATTGGGACATAGAGCGAAACTCGGCGTCATCTCTCTCTCTCTCTCTCTCTCTCTCTCTAGCGCAAGTTAAAATGCAAGATCGAAGAAGACAAAACCGATCGTCTGTTTCTCTCGTCTTTAGCAGCGCGATACCAGGAAGACATTATAAAATTGCTTTATTCGGAACACACTATTATGCACGCTATTTCACGACGATATATCTGTTGGCATTTCGCCACTATATCGAGCCACTATGCACGCTCTGCCTTACTTGCCTTCCACTTTTTCCCCGGTCTCATCTTTGTCCGCAAAGCGCTTTCCAAGACTGGGAAACATTTGAAACGGCTCTGTTCCATGGCAAAGACTGCAATTGAAGGTTAAACTGCCTTGACGCTCGCTTATACGCCCCTTTCTCTAGAAAGAATAGATTCACCGCGATTCGATTCCAGATGGCCCGATAGGAAAATTTTCCATCTTTTTCTTTTTTCAATTTTATACATACATACATATATATATCCTTTGTTCAGTGCTCCACGTTGGATCTTTGAATCTTGAGACGGGCTGAACGAGCTTAACGATAATCGTGTAACGAGAGCGAGTAAAATTTCAAAGAGGATTTTCCTCGGATTTCAGGATTCAGTGCCTGAGAAATTCTATATTCTTTTAATTCCGATCGAAAAAGCCAAGAAATTATGTTGAAATCGTGTCCCGCGAATGTAAGAAAAATCCTCGAGATTGGAGAATTGCAACGATTTCTTCGTTTCAGATAATGGGGAATAAAAGGTGTGCTTTGTCGTCGGTATCGATTGCGAAAGCGCTTCGAAATCAAACGAAGAAGGAATAACGGTGCAACGGTGAAATTTATACGCTCGAAAAGAGAGAATTCTGTTGGCAATTTAAGCTATCTGAATTTAAAGGAAATTTAGTTGGCTCCGGATAAAAGTTGTTCTTCCCTGTACGTGATGTCGCTCGTAAATATGTACACGTACATTTATTTTGCATCTGTAGATCACAGACACACGTGGCCAAAGTTAAGTTTTCGAGTCTGTAAATAATTGTCCATCGCGGACACAGTCGTCCTTGCGGACGAAATCGCCACAATTTCCTGTGGATCTACGCGCGGACTAGTCGACCTTCCTATTACAGTCCCAATTAGCAATTAATCATGGTCTAATTGCTATTGCAGGCTTTATCGAGCACGTATTTTCCGATCGATAGGTCCAATCGAATTTCCTTACGAATCTCGTTTAATAATTTAACAAATAGAACAACTTCCGCTAACTAGAATTGCAACTGTGCAGGTATACGCATTTCAGTTTCAGAGCGCAACTTTCAATTTGCACCGTTGCGATATAACATCTCGATGAAAGACAATCTCGGAGCACGTGAAACCAATGTTCATCGAGAATGAAAACAATCGTGTAATGGATGTAATAATGTAACACGAACAAGCGTAGATACGTACGTACGTACGTACGTACATATGTAGGTCAGAGTAAAGTGAGTTGTTTGCTTCGAGTGTCTCTCTTGAAAAGTACCTTGGAAGGAAAACTTTTGGATCCTATAGGAGATAGTATAGAAGATAAGATACCATCGAGAAGCACCATTATCCCGATCTGGGATAATGTTAAATAACAGGATGATTTTTCTCAGAATCTCTTCTTCACTGGCCGACGTAATAATGCCGGATGAGATTGCAAATAATGTTCTCTTCTTTATTATACCGATCAATGTCCTTTACCAGGTATTCCGCAAAGTGATTATCGGCATAGTACGCACTATCGTTAATCATCTAGAAAATTTGGTGTCAACGTTGACGATAAGAAGGGACAAGTATCTCGTTTCGCGATCGGTCAGAAAGCGCGAAATACTCCTGCCACTTGGACATTTTTCTGACCAACTTTTATATTTAGGAAAAATATCATTTTCACACTGTTACAACACGAGGGAGCGAAAAATCCTTCAAGCGTGGTTTCAAGGGTGCTTCCGAGCAATATGGGTCGTTATCGCGCGTACGGGTCACCCGCCCTTTCGACTCGCGAGATATTCGAGAGAATTTTTTAGCAGTCACTCTGCAAGAATGCGAGAACTTAAAAGACTTAACGCCGCGAGAATTTGCTGCCTGATTTATTTGTACGAGAATCACGTATGCACGTACGTGAGTATTTGTACGACGTGTCAAGTGTAACTATTCAAAACGCAACCAAGTACACGATGTAACTCTGACGAATTTGTTCAACGTTGTACACGGAGAAACATTCAACGTGGCAAATTGTTCTCTCGCGCGATATGAAAGTCCATATTTTATTTGAATTTTGCAGCATGTCGCTCGAGCGTACAACCGCAGTTACGACCGCGAAATTTTTTACACCCAGACACACTTCTCTCCTCTCGTTTTCCATTTTTCGCATCGAGATCCATTTCTCTTCGTTGGTTTTCAAGGTTTTATCAGGCGATTTCAGTTTCATTTGCGAACAACGAGTAACGGCGAATATATCGATACGAGCGACTGTCAAGAGAGCGATACAAACCCGAGTCAAGCTGGAAACTAAAACTCGTTGGAAGTAACAATGACTGCCTCTCTCTCTCTCTCTCTCTCTCTCTCTCTCTGAACATCAACGCGAGCATGAATGTCTGCCGAGAGATATCCTTTCAGCTTTCAGACGCGACAACTCGTGATAAACGTCTTTGTACGTTGCACCGGCTTTAGAAATCTTTGCACGGCTTTTTTACAACGCTATTTCCTTCTATTTGCTTAACGAGTTTTCACGACGACTTCCCGACGACTGGCTGCTAACCGTGCAACCGCGCGAATATTAACGTCACGAGCGTCATCTTTTTGTCAAATATTTTCTCGATTTAGCCTCCACTTACTACTTACGTGTCTGCGCAAGAAGACTGGATCGTCTTTCACAACGAACGAAAGTCTCTTTGTTAACTTGAAAATTGCCCTTTGCAAAAACGGTTGAACGTTGCGTCGGTTTTCCCGAGACCCGCGATTTATAGAGCACGCGATAAGGAACAGATATCGAGCTTGGAAACTTCCGACTCTGAGTTTCTGACGAAGCTGATTCGTTATATATATACGTACGTGTAACGCCTACATTTAACGTGAAATATCGCTGCGATACGCTACGATAATCGAGATACCGATATATATATAACCAAGGTTTCCAACTCTGGCAGATCTTTTATCTCGAGAACAATGGTTCTGGTCTAGAGACAGATTCGAGCGGACGACTTACCAGCATCTCTTGCCCTCTTGCACGCCTGGTACATGTCCTCCCTGATCTCTGGATTCCCATCGGCGATAGTTTCGCCAACGGTGACGAACCTCTCTACTGCCAGATTCACGGCCTGCCCGACTCTGGCAACCGCACGGAGACTTCTGTCCGAACATAGCGGACGTTCTCTGTGCGACACTAACGTGGAAATCTGCAAAAGCAAAGCAGAAAAAAAAACCGAGTTGTTGACATAACAGATTGGACTATGTGTGAACGATGTTTTCAAAAAAGAAAAAAAAAAGATGTTGCCAATCGTAGATGATCGATTGTACTCGACCTAAACCTAAAATGCATCGCACGTTTCTAACTTTACGCGAGCAAATGGACGTAACTCGTCGAGATGAATAATTTAACTTTTGGAATCAAAACGCATCGCTGCTCGATCATCGAAGAATTAATCGCAATTTGCAGGTTCTTCCCGAACCTGACCTACACAAAATGGACGTTATATACTCCAAACGAAGAAGATAACAAGAGGAAGCAAAGAGAGGTGGGAGAAAACGAAACCAAAGAGGTTTCCAGGTTGAAAACTACGCGAAGAACTTGAAAAAAAGTATCGAAACTGTCTGAAGAAATAAGGAGGGAAACTGGGCCAGAGTCGGAATAATCGCGGAGATGTTGCAAATAGAGTGAAAGAGAAGAAGAAAAGAGAATGAAACGTTCGTGCAAAGGAGAAACAATAACGACGAAGGAAGGAAGGAAGGAAGGAAAGGGCGTGAATGCGAGGCGAAAAGTGTCGGAGCAGCGGTCGAAGAAGTGAAAGAAAAATCGACGAGGAGAGAAAGATACGGGTACCGGACGAAAACGGACGAATTGAACTGGGGAGGGAGTATTGTTTCGCGACGTGAACGCAAATGCATAGATACGCGTTGACACGGGTGAGGCCACGAAGTCGTACGAGTATCGAGTATCGAGTACCGAATACCGAATACCGAACGTCGGCCAAATGCCAATACGATCTCTGTACGCATGATTCGCGTTCGATTCGCCGTTTGTAGTTTGTAGCTCTATACGCGAAACACATGTTGTGTGCCGAGACAGACGCAATCGCGTTAGGCGACGAGAGATTTCCTCTCAACGCGTTCATCGTGGTTGACTGGGTTTTTCGTTTGAAACCAGAAGACTCGTGCCTCCGTGAACTGTCGAGCACCAGTGGAAGATTTTAATATCGCCGTGAGGAAAAAACCGGAGGCTGCCTAAACAATGACGACTGTTGACTGGGATTTCAGCTGGGAATCAGCGAAACAGACTCTCTTTCTCTCTGTCTGGTTCGCGTTTCCCCCTAGGAAACGTTTCCCGTTCAGCGATCGACGTAAACCGTTCCTCCATGACACACGTTTCCTCGCGATTGCTGCCGTTGCGCAACGTACAGTCTCCATCGAAATAATAAAGGATATTTTTTTGCCGTGACGATGACGACGAGTTTCCAATTCCCGCGTCTCGATCGCGCAATCCCGACGCGCGATATATTGCCAGGAAAATTTGAAAAGCTGAACCAGTCATCGTGGTAGAATATTTACTAGTCATCCAAACGATTGTATTGTATTGTATTGTAGATCACACGTGAATACATTTGCGCGATGGCAAACAACGACTTGCAATCTTAGATGGTAGTGGCAAAAATAAGGAAAAACATCTTAACGAAAAATTCAAAAATTCTTAAAATTTAAATTTATGCGTATATGATACAATAACGTGTAGTTTATACATCTGTGTGTAAACGATAAACCATAAAGTAAAAATTCTCATAAAATTGTCGAGCTAAAGAATAAATCTTCGCACGTAAGATATAATCATTGGATACGAGTCTTCGCGAAAGTCCAGCGATTTCAGAAATTTTCGATCTGACTGAATCATTTGATTTGTCGAATCGGTTCAAAACGTCCATTAATTTATAATCCTCAAATGAATGGTACCTCGAGAATTAATAAAGTTTTCGAATGATGTTCCTCATTTTTGTTTTTGACGCGGCTTCAAAACATGGAATGATTTTGATCTTTTTCAACGTCAAGACCTACGTGTCCTCGTAAATTTTAGAATTCATATAATAGCAAAAAGAAAAAAAGAAAAAAAAACGAGACGTATCGAGCGTTTTTGAAAAAACGGTAACGACGACGAGAAATATTCGTAGCGAGTCGCATTCCCTCCAACTTTTAATCTCCAGCACCTTGTGACACTACGATGAAAACTTTGCGTTAATAAGTTGGCACGGCGAGGAAGGAGCCTCGTAAATTCATTAGATCGATATAAAGGGGGCCACATACTCGTACCCTACGACACACGTGGAACAAATTCTTCGCATAAGTTTGTCACGTTTCCCGCAGTAAGAAAGTTATTACGCGAAATTACGCGAACCGCGTGTAATTCCTTTCCTAGAAATTTATCGGTGGTTCTTGGCGATTGATCAACTGTCGCAAAGAAGTGAATAATGCAATGTCGAGTCAACAACTAGCTAGGAATTTAAACGATATTCTTAAATAGTTGTAATTTCTAATTTGTACATATTATGAATTTAAAATAAATTCTTTTTCAACAAAAATCGTTTCCTCTTTTCTTCTCTTTTTCCCTCTTTTTTTTTTTTTGAAATGCGTTAAAAGTTCGGCGAAAAATAGAACCGCAAAGGACGTAAAAGATGTAAAGGATAGAAAACGAAATGAAAAAAATTTACGGCGAAAATTTCAAGCGCGTGATTAATCAAAGCGGTTGCAACGGGGGAGATACGGGGGAAACGGAAGTTGGGAAAGACATGACATGCTGTTGAGAACGTTACCACCTGCAGAGACTCTATGAACCCACTTTAATTTATCATGGAAAGACGGACCTTGTTACGGCGGTTAGTTGAAAAAGGTCGTGAATATTCAATTCAGCGTTAATTAGGATTGCAGAGTCTCTCAAAGTGAGAAGGCAATTGCGTATCTGCAAACAATCTAAGCTTGCGTTGTGCATTTCACGTGTAATCTCGATGTGCAAAATAAAAAGTTATAAAATGGTGGTATTTTAGTTAAATTAAAATTAATACACAAGTCGGACAAGCTCTGTCTATACTCCGTCTATCGAGAGTTATATCGTTTAGTTCCCAAATCGACAAATCGCTCTTTGAAACCTTTCACCGAGAAAGTGAAACACGTACCTAGACGTGTTTCGTCTTGATAAATTTGCAAAAATTCCGAAACACTGGGGCTGTTAAATAGGAAGAAATTTCAACGACAGACAGTCACCGTTGGAAAGAATGACAAGGGGATAAAACGTACGTCGGATGTGGAATTAATTACGGGAGTGGAGCTTGTCCTGGGACGAGTGGCCACTGGCGTGTGCAAGTGTGCATGATTGAACCTTCGTCATTTCCTCTTGATCCCTTCCCCTTTCCCACCTGACTCCTTCGGTCTCTTCTCTCCTATCCTTCAACGTATCACGCGATTACTCACGACGCGACATCCCCTTGGTTTCTACCCTTATAAATGATGCATGAGTTGTGCTTTTACACGTTTCACGCCATCCGTCACAGCGCTTGCTCGTTTCGCCATCTTCTCTCCCGAGGAGTGGCGGTCCACTCATTTTTCTCGCAAGACACACGGTTTCGACGCGTTGTTTATCTCGTCGTCGCGAGACAACGAAACGACAACGTCCGATCGTTGTGTACTCGGTACGAAACTTACTACTCTGCGATACGTCGTTTACACTCGTGTACCTTCGCTTCTTTCGTTCTGTTCGACACGGGGATCCGAGACAGTGACAACTATGTCTGTTGCATAAAACAAAAGAAACTGAATGAGAATGATGCTTCTGGTCTGCAAGGCGAGCACATACACGCGTATGCGCGCGCACGTGCGCGCACGTGCGCGCACGCTGTCTATTTAACCGAGACGCGCAATTTAACCGTGTATAATGTACGTTCGAGTTAATATTCTGAAAATGCCTGGGAGCAAGATTATCCGTTAATTAAAATTCCCTGGAAATTGAGGCTGTCCTAATTCTAGATACGCGAATAACCGGTGCTGGTCGATGATGCTCTTTGCAGAGAAGAAGAGAAGAAGGACTGGCTTGTGTGTCGCTAGGATGACAATTTTGCATGATGTTCCGGTTCGCGATACTGCTATGTAAACAAAGATACAGCGCGCAGGGTTAACGTAATCCGTTTATCCATGATTGGATTCCAAGTGATTCCGTAGATATGCCACGGAAGACGATTCGCCGTCGCTATAACGACGCTGTACCTCGCTGAAATCGATGCCTTTGACGATTCGATGAAATCGTATTGCAAAACGACGCGATCGTTAATGCGTGACAGTCGATCCGGAATGGTTCGAGTTGATCTCGAGAATCGAATCAACGTCGGCTGCTACGCGGCCGCGTAAGAACGTCGTGCAAGAATTTCTTCGATTCCTTCGGACAAAGGGGCACTTTGATTCGCTTCCGTTTCACGCGTTTGTTCTCCGAGAACGAGTGATCCTCGAATAATTTCGAAGGGAATCACAGAGTGACTCTCGCGTTCGAGGAACCTTTACGAATCGATGATTCTTAATTTAAACAGTTCAACGAAAACAATTAAAATTTGGCAACTAGTCAAATACTTTGATGGTCATCTGGTTCGATAATTTGCTAATTAACTAGGGATACAAAATGATGTAACTGTATTTCATTTGAGTACAATTTCAGTTTGATGTGATACATTGTATACCAATGAGTGATCAAAGTTATAGTTCGTTACGAATCAAGCTGATTACTACGAAGAACCTAATAAAGAAACGATTACATGATAAGATGCATAAAACGTGTTATATTATACACCTTTCAACGTGATACGTTGCTTCAATTTCTCGCTCGTGAAAAAAATTGAAATTATTGCGTTATTTTCTGTATTAACTGTAAACTAACTTTGCACGGAAATTGACCGAAAATTCGTTTCTTAAATGCGAGTCGATTGATAACTAGCCAGCGAGAACGCAGAGAAACGCGCAGACAAGCATCGTTCTCTCGATGCTCGAGAGAAAATGCTTTCGCGTAATAGTTAATCTGCGTGTTCTAGATCTGAATCGTAAAACATCGCGAGAAAGTCGATTTAATTCTGCACGCTGTAAATTTTCTGCTCGATGAGAGTAATGGAAGCGTTCGCTCTAACAAATTGCACGGTGCGTTGGATGTTGGGGCTTGATCACGTTTCCCGATATGAAATATCTGTTGAAAATGTTCCCGGTAGGAAGTAATAAGCAGGGCTTAATGGAGGGGCTTGGTACGAAATTCGTTTCACCAGAGATGACTTTGGAACGCCAGCTTAGCTACCTCTTCTCGAAGGAGAAAAGACAGCGGAGAAAGGTCGGTTTCCTCCGTTGGGGATTCTCCCTAAAAATGAGAGGATTCGAGGGCTGAATCGAGAGGGCGGCCGACAAATTTATGGTCCTCTGGTAGTATAGTATGTTGACAGTGCCTCGAAATATATTTAATTGAACGTTTACCACGTTTTACCATCGCAATTTTCCAGCCAGTTTTTCCGTCTTCTGAGGCTCAAGAAAGGTCTCAAACTCGAGGAAAATGCGAAAGAAACACGTAATTCTGTGCTATTCTTTTTTTTTTTTTTTTCAATCGTTAAACATCGATAGCTTTATTCGTTGAAACAAAAATTCGGGGACCTGAAAATTTTTGCCGAGTGCGTCTTTGGCATTTTCAGTAGCCGATTAATATCCAGACAATCTCTTTCGCACGGTGCGGTGGAAAAACTCGTGTCGTTCAATTAACAAATTGATTACGGTTACACAATTGCGGCCAGAGAGAGCATAACGCGATTGAAATTTGTTGAGATATTCATCGTTAATTGGATTTTCCACGCACGTGGATGATTGCGAATCTTTCTTTCAACGTAATCTCTCATAATCGAATCTCGGTATAATACTCGTTTCGTGCATCTCGGTTTCATTACTCGTTGAAATTCAAAATATTAGCTGTATTTCAATCAACTGCTTTGATCACGGCGGTTGATAAATATTGTTCTAAAGAAGAGGAAAGCGGAATACCTTTTGAAAGACGAGAATAATCAACGTCGATTTTGAACGAAAAAAGACTGCGTGAAACGTAGGAAATGAAAAAAGGAAACTTCGAGACGAAATCTTTTTTAATTTGGCTCGTCAATTTCAATCTCGATTTCTTCTAGAGCGTTGCACCGATCGAACGATAGCCTAGAGCGACTCATCTTGCAAAAAATCGGGCCACCGTTTTGAATTTATTTCTCAGTCTGTCTTTCTCCAACCTCGTTCCATCTCGTCTGTTTCTATCTTTCCTGTGGTTTTGATTCGATACGTGTTTCCCGATACAAAACGACGGGTCGTCTACTTTATATTCGAAAGAAAAACCCTACCGAGTCTGCGTCAAGGTATGGAATTTCTATTGAAAACGTTTATTAATCAAAGCCTGGTGGAATTCGAAATATCGCGAAATTTTCAACAACCTGCTCCCGTTTCAATTTTCAAGCGACTCGATCGTTTTCTACACGTCGGACCATGCTGTTTCGTAGCCGTTTGTTTCCTCAATTGTTATTTAAACTTAGATAAATGAAAATGTCATCGAAGCAAGACTATTTGCGAAAAATGAACAACATTTGACACGATTTGAAGATTCCAGGAGAGAAAAAGAAATCTTAATTCTGAATCACCAAAATTTTATCGATCAGGGACAAGCGAATTTCTACTTTTTAAATAGAAGGGGGCCGACAGAGGTATCGAACATTTTGACAAAGAAACAAAAGCTATAAGCCTATCTAACCATATTCGTTCGACGGAATTGCGAGAGAGAATTGTGTTTGTAAGGCATTTAAAGGAAAGAGAAATGTTCGTTTTTCTATCGTCGTGGGAGGATAACAATCCATTTTCCCTAAATCTACTCGTAGCTTAAATCAGGAGAATTCAACGAGAAGTTATCGAGGAAATTTCAACCGTTCAATGGTTTCAAAGTCGTTCCAATTTGTTCCCCCTGGACGTTTTCAGAATCATATTTTTCGATGAATCGCACTCGTCGGTGAAATATGAAATTCTTACGAAAGATATTTGAATCTGATCGCGTATTATGTAAAGAACGCGATAGGGAAATTCTTTGTTTTCGAAGGAAATATTGGTTCGAGTTACAACTGGAAGAAACGTCGGATTCGGATTTGCATAAAAACGCCGCCGTTTCTGACGACGTTTCGTGTTGGTACATGTATATTCAATGAGAATTGTCGTTCAATTTTCGCGAATTAATTAAGAAAACTATGCAAGGGAAAGTTGATTCATGTTTCTTTTTACCGATGAAATTCATTAGAAAAATGTTGTTGTCACTTGTTTCCTCAATGCAATCTCCAATCTGTACTCCTCGATCGCGGTTGATGGAAGAACACACAACCTTGAAATAATCGTGTTGCGCGAGAAAGATAATAAAATTCTCTCTTACGGGTATAAAATGAAATTTTCTTTCGAGAAAATGTTGCGTACAGATATAACATACTTGTTTGCGTTCACGTTTGTCTTTGGAAGAGAGCTTTGGGAACTTTGGAAAAATCGTTTCGATCTTCGTCTCTTTGGGAACGTTCGACGTATCGGAAAGACACAAAGATGTCTCAGAGCAAAGTGTTAAATTAAATCGTTAAACATACCTGACGATCAGGAATCATGTCACAGTCGTACATGCTTCTGTCACGTCGATAGAATGCGGCAGGCATGTAGGCAATTTTAAGTGACGATCAGGCTCGAACAATGTGATTTCCCGGTCTCCTTTCTTTCTCTTCTTCTAGTGTTCACCGATTTAACGTGTACGTTTGTCTCTCCGCATATATTGTATCGAGTTGGTTTTATTATTGTGCCTATCGATTTGTCTTGTTACTCTGTCGTAAATCTCTCCCCCTCGCTCATACTCTCTCTCTCTCTCTCTCTTTCTCTTTGTTTCTCTCTTCTTATCTTACTCTCAAGTATGATCAAAATATACTATGAATCATCAACATTGTTAAGATATGTGTGCTTTTCATTTATAGAGATATATATATATATATATATATAGATTTCTAAATATAGAAATATTTAATCTCTCTCGGTGCAAGTGAAGTCGTTGATTAACAAGTGTGCTCTCTGTTCTTTCGTTAAAATTACAATTTTTACTTTTTTGTCTTGCTATCTGTCTTTTCTCTGCTACAGCCAACCCCACGGACAATGGGGGTGGGTGGGGGGAGGGGGTGGGTCTCGGCTCTCGAACCAAAAGCAGAACAAAAATAGATGTTTATGCGTGTATATATGTATATGTATATGTATACACATACACACACAGACAGACACACGCACATACACACACACACACTTTTATATTTTATATATATATATATCTGCAGGAAGATCACTTTTTTTAGGCTGCTGTCACCCAGGCTCAGAACTTGTCTCCGATGAAAAACGGTACGATGAACCCGGCTTTCAAAGTTCGCCGTCACCCTTTCAACAGTGTGCGTAACCCTCACCGCGAATCAGATTAACTTTCCACGGCCAATTTCTCTTGCGTGTCAACTGCCTTGCTATCAGAGATAGACGACGCGAAGCCGGGAACAACAATGCCGTTTAGTTTTCCTTCTTTCTTCTCGTGCTTTTTCTTTCTCTCTCTCTCTCTTTTTTTTTTGTTGTTGTTGTTTTCTCTCTACGATCCAAAACGAAACGACCAAGTCGTCGATGATGATATCGCGCGTCGTCCAACTTTCATCCGATCGATTTCTCACCGATCACGACAACCGACCAAAGTTTTCCGTTTCTTCTGTCGGAGACCAGCGGTGTCTGTCTCTCAAATTCTATCCCTCGACTTGACTTGCGTCGGTCACGATGACAATTCCGAGCAATCTCGAACTTTTGAACTTATTGAAACTCTGAGCAACTGGTTCTGCACGCAAGATCACGGACTGGCAAATTTCAATCTAGCGAATCTTTCTTCTGTGATAAGAAAACCAGCACGAGACTCGACTGCCTTCTCGTGGAACGATCCTCGCTTGTCGCTCGCTATTTTCTCTCTTTTCTTTTTTCTTTTTTTTCTTTTTTGTGTCGGATCGTGTGCGAATTACCGCTCGTTTCCTCTAAGATGCGATCTTCTGCGATTTTGTTCGTTTCCTTCTGTGACTGAGCCGCGTGGTACGAAGAGACGAACAGGCGACGAGCGACGACGATGAAAAATGTGGAAAGTAAGAAGTCGACGGTGACGGTGACGACGACGACGACGACGACGACGACAAAGACGATGACCACTCGTTACGTGCGTGCGGCTCGCTCTCTCGCGTACGCGTGTACACAGTGTGAGTAGACATGTGGATGCCTCGGCGCGGGTGGTGTTTTCTACGTGTGCGCCCGCGTACGTCTCCTCTCTCTCTCTCTCTTTTTTTCGTATTATCTATATCTTTCTCTTCGTACGAGTTTGTCTTTTATACAGTATCGTGCATACAGACGCACTGTATGCCGTGATGAAACGTCTCGCGCCTGTGTGGATTCATACGTGTCGACGAGTGCATATATGCTTTTTGTATGTAGATATCCGAGGGTGAGTGTGCGCGCGCGTCGGTGTATGTACGAGGTACGCGTGCATGTGTCTACGTGTACGTATGTATGTATGTATGTATGTATGTACGTACGTACGTACGTGTGTATGCACGTACGCGTGTGTATGTGTGTATGTATGTACGGATAGATGGATGGATGTAAGTGTGTTTAACGAGTGTGCTGCGAGGACAACAGAGCGCGTATCGCTTCGAGAAACAGGTACCGGCCTGTCGAGTGCCTAGGGGAAGACTGGACTCGAAACCGACACACGGTGGCAGCAGGACCATGGGAGCGCGAGGGTGTTTCTCCCTCTTTCATTCCTTGTCTGTGTCCCTCTCTCCCTGCCTCGATGTTTCTCCGCCCTCCATGCGCCCTCGCTGCATCCTCTCTTCGTTACTGGTGCGCTTCCTCTCTTTCTCTCTCTCTCTCTCTCTCTCGCTCTCTCTCCCTTTCACCCTTTCTCCCTTTCTCCCGCGGTCTCTGCGTGAAACGTTGGAGCACAGGCGCGTTGACTCTCTCCACCGACCGACAATCAATACCCCAGCAGGTCCGTACTTTCGCCCGCGAAATCGTAATTTTCACAGTTCCTTCGTTCTTGCAGTTTCCATTTCCAGTCGGTGGCCCCCGACGCGGTTCTGCGTTGCTCGGATCCACCGTTCGTTTTCTTTCTCCCAACGTTCTCCAACGTCGTCCATCGTCGGTGGACCAGATCTCCGTCAGGTTCAACGTTCAACCTGACCTCCGCTGACGTACGCTCGGTTCTAGGCTGAACTTTCCCCTCTTCCCTTCTTCCTATTTTTCTACCGTTTCGTCGATTTCTAATGGCGGCAAAGGAGAAGCGGGGATATTTCTTGGTCGCTCGTCGCGACGGCGAACAGTCGACGAGCGCACAGGGTCGTTTGCATCGCCAGTCTCGAGTCTTTTGTTGGCTCATCGACTCGATAGCCACAGGCTCGGTTAAATTAAATTTTCTCAATGTCCATCTTTTGTCTGGACGTCGCTTCTCGTTACGGTCCGAATCATCTTCACGTCCGAGTTCAACTTCACGTCGAAATTTTCACGCCAATTTGACCTACTTTTCTTTCTCTCTCGGTCGGCAGACTGACAGACGTTGCACGCTCTATAAAATTACATTTGTGTAAATCGCCGGGAACAAGGTGATTCCGAGGTACATGACGATTACGACATGTCGCAATATCAAAGGACGATTCTTCTTTGGTCGTCTCGTGTTTGTAAATCTGAGATTGGAGATGTCGTGTCGAATGAAGAAATGGCCAAAAATGTTCGATCATTGAATCGTCATGAACGAATTTTACGCCAGAGGCGGCAGTTGAAACCAGGGTAAAAATGGCAAAAATCCCTTTTCCCTGTCAGAAATTTCCTACGCGCGAAAGTACGCATTTTCCTTGATTTTGAGGTACGTAATTATTACCGAATCTGCGTATTATTAACATTTGTTTTACGATCTTAATCGATCAAGTTTAAAAATCAATCCAGGCGAGCAATCTAAAGCTATCGACTAACTTTGACATCGATATACATACAGTATTTGTTCAGAATTATTTAAAACGGTGGAAAGATACCGGTAATAATAACTCGTGCAAACTTCTTACAAATCCAGATTACCACCCTTCACGAGTTTTCCAAAATTACTCGTTTAATTTACAATCGTACGGCAGTTTTTAAATTTGTATGCTAACAGTGCATTATGCCTATCGAATCATAAACTTAAACGAGTGGGACGTTTTAAATAGCAGCGAAAGTGGCAAATTTATCTAACACGCGATTTCTATCTAAGGAGCGTCTTGCGAAGCACACGAGATTAGAGAACGTTTCAACGTTTCAACGGTATTGTTATAATCACGGAACAGTGTACGTGTCTTCTTGCATGTATAAAACGAAATCGCAGAAGCCAAGTGTGGTGGTGATTTCACTCGAACGAAATACGAGGGAAATACGACGTCGAATGTTAAAAATAGAGAAGAAAGAAATAACGTAGAAAAGATCCAAAATTTAAATCTGTTCTCGGAATTGCAGAAATCGTGCGTGTATAAATTGACAGAGGTCATCTTTCCGTCCCATTTCACGGAATAGATAGAAAATTCGAAAAATGTAAAGTTCAATTTTCATCGTAGAAAAGGATCGTGCGTGCTTAAAAACCTTGCAAGAAAACCTTGCAGTTTTTAAAGATTTCAAAAATATTTCCCATCTGTTTAAAAACTGATTTTTTTAAATTTTAGAAATTGGTTTTATCGGTACGACGCACATTGGCAGATAAGCAGACGAGGAAATTGCCGAGGAAGGAAAAGATGCGTGTTTGTCGTTTCCGTATTTTCCCCCCTTTTTATCATTCTTTCCATCTACCCTGTTCTTTGCCATCCTTTTGCATTCCCCTCTTTTAATAATCCTCCTTTTCTTCGACGCGAAGAAACGTCTAACACAGCTGAAAAATATTCTTCCGCGTAACTTGAATATTTTTCACTATTTTCCAATATTTTTCATCGACACAGTTTTGCATTGTTCTCGTTGCAGTTTCCTTGCTACTTCGACGAAAGGGAAATAAAAAAACGGAAGCTGCTTCAATTGAACCGGGAAAAGGAGAACGAAGAAATTTTCGAAAAGAAAGCAAAGCTGAACGTCGAAATGGGAGAAAAGCGGCACGATTTAGGAGGAGAAAAACGAGAAAACGTGACTGTTGTGCGTATTTGCGGTAGCCTTGCAGCTCCAAGGACTTTTTCGATGGTGGAGCACGCGAGAAGAGTTTCTCTAGAATATATTTCTAGAAGAACCACTTTGCCATAATTCATGGAGAATAACGATATTCTTTGGTTTTTTGGATGACGAGAAAGTCAATTTTTCTTCGTCTGGATCAAGATTAACGTTTCGAGTACTTCGTTACGTGTAACAGCATTGTTAAAAAAAAATACGCGCACGTGTAAAGAAGGAGTATTTGCACATAATATAATTTGCGATAGCAACGAAACTTTACAGCTGATTTTCTCTCGCAGAAAGTAGGAAATCAGTTTTTCTTTGACAGACCGAGCACAACATCGTGTCTGCATCGAATAGATATTTATACATCGTGCTATATGTATGAAGGATTGAGAAAAGTAAATATCTTAAGCCAAGCCATCGAGGACGTCTTTTCACGGAGATCTATGTGCGATACTTTTCTAGGTACATACATACGTACATACGTGTATATGTACGTAAGTAACATGAGAGAATTCGAGGAACACGCGCGTGGATACCTCTTCCTTGCTACGTATATTCGATTGCGAGGAAGATACATGGTGCGCGAAATAAACTTAACATCGTGTTACGTTTGATTCGTAGACTATATTGAAGGTAATTGGACATCTTTGATCACGTCGTTTCAATAACGTGTAATGATACGCCAGGTAAATCGACAAATTAGGCTTTCAATGAGATGATTCTCGTTCTTCTACAATTTTAAGCAATTCATTTTTACGATGAATGTGTCACATTTCAGAAATTGAGCCCACGCGATACGTGTATCTTTTAGACGACAGTTTCACTCGCTGTCGAAATCTTTCGTAAGAAGTTTCAATCAACGTATATTAACAAATTCGTATTCAATTAATTATTATAGTATTCAATTCATAATTCAATCAACGTATATTAACAAATTTTAACAAATTCAACTTTTTGTCTTCAAGTAAAGTCTAATCTACGTTGCTTTAATCTCTGCCAACGATCTGACATGGCATCTGGATCGAGAGATTTGACGAATTGCCACGATAAAGGATCGCGCAAATTTGTTTTTTCTTTGGTATCGAAATATTGACGACGTAATAATCGTTATATTATTGTTCCACGTGAGTCTCATAGTGTCAAGTTGCTGCGTATCAAGTGTCGTGCAAATGAGGCTGGGAATATAAATTTAACACAGATTGTGATTATGATGTCTGAAACGCGTCAGACGCGGTCGATGTTTCATTTCATGAGCCATTAGAAAACTGATTGATTTTCGATCAAGTTACGATTGAATGTTCCGAACGCGCGACTCGGGATCAATTTGGCGATTAACGAGATACTTATTCATCCGAGAGCCCGTTCGATTTAATCCTTTTCGAAGCGTTTACTGTTTGTCACTGGTGCTCTTTCGCCCGTTGCACCGCGTTGCAGCTAATTTGCACGACGGAAGAAAAGAAGACGCTTTTAGGAGCGTCGCAAGGAGCAATCTCCATAATGGAATTTTCTCCGAACGAGACAACGAACGCATTGAAAGGTACGATAATCCGAAGGAACGGCGTCCGAAAACGAGATGTCTACCCTCGACGAAATTTTACTTTTCTTTGTGCGCTGATCGCA
Organism: Melipona bicolor; assembly: GCA_030673865.1. Classification (NCBI taxonomy): domain Eukaryota; kingdom Metazoa; phylum Arthropoda; class Insecta; order Hymenoptera; family Apidae; genus Melipona; species Melipona bicolor. The sequence continues at coordinate 503,595 of JAHYIQ010000056.1, read as the reverse complement.
CGCTCCAAATGAAAGGCAAAATATACGAAACAACAATGACAGCGTATGGTGAAATATGCATAATAGACGAAATGCACAAAATATGCCGACTACACGCGTAAGGACTCTAATGTTTTAATAACACAGACGATATATGCAGACCGTCTTACTCGTAATTCTCCGATTCGCTGTTCTTTAAAAAATACGTAGGACGCGCCGAAAAGAATCAATGATTTTTTTTGCCACTTTGATGTTTCAAAACTCGCGACACGAAGTCTCGTCTATTCTGTACCATTGTCTGTGACTGACAACAAGAACCGGCAGAGAACGAGGATTCGTCGCGATTTTTCAAACAACAATACAACACTCGCAGTCATATTACGGCATACGGAAAATATACACTATTGACAGATCATAACAACGACCAACATAAATCTCAATATAAATGAATTCTATTTGAAAATTAGTTGCACACAGTTGTCGACAATTGCGTCCACGTTTCAGCGAGAGGACAAAAGAATGGAACAATGCTTAAAGATTGTACTACTTTGCGGTAGGGGGAGTTTACCGAGAAAATTCGCCGGCGAAAGAAGCGAGTCACGGTCGTTCTTTCGACGGATTGGAACGAGGTTGAAAACTTGAAACTCCTCTAACTCTAACGTAACGTGAAACAACGTGTCACAGCGGTAGTAATCGGAACTGCATACCGAAAATCATGCTTTTGGTTGGCGTCAGACAGAACTACTCGAACGAAAGTAGTAGCGAAAAGAAAAATATTGGACATAACGAAGTGGAAAAACAGAAATACGGCGACACAACTGATTTCTAAGCCAGCGTAACAAACTTTCCAACCGTGTGGTGTGCTTTTCTGACTCTTTTTTCAATTTCTAATTACATCGATCTAGAACAGCGTAGCAAGAAAATTTCTGCGAAGCTCGAAAAGAAATATTCAGTTTTCGATTCTCTGTCTATTTCTTTCTTCCTTTCTCTCTCTCTCTCTTTTTCTCTCTTTCTCGCTCGCTCTCTCTCTCTCTCTCTCTCTCTCTCTTTCTCTCTCTAATAAATACACAATAAACAACATCACTGTAATAATATCTCTAATAACAACAGTCTAGGTAACTCTAATAGTATTACACCACATGTAAAGTAGCGATTACATATTAATGGAATGTTGTCCGCTAAACACTTACCATGGAAGAACCCATTATACCTACGAACTCAATTGTTTCTCCTGTCGAAGATTGAGAAGAGAAGTGCCTAGAACACATATATATCGTATATTCACAGTTGAGTGAAAAAAGAATCATGATCTCGTGTAGCCGCGCTGATTTTTCTTGTTTGTTCTACTTTCTAGCGTAAAAAGAAAAGCGACGGTTATTCTCCCCCCAGCATCGACTTTGATTCTCTATTTTTTTTTTTCTCCCCAGGAATAGCGACGTTACAAGTATATTTCTTCCTGAATCCGCCATAACGTGTGAAACGTGTGTCCCTCGTGTGTGTCCCTCGTGTCTCGATTCTCTGTCGCGTTATGCGGTACGATAATATTTGCGGTATTATTATCGCGTGAAGCACACGCCCGAGATGCCAGTATGTCAAATATTTTACACGCGACGAGTGACGCGATACCTAATAAAGTAGCCCTCCCAGTGGAAATGGAAGGCAATGAAATCTGCCAATAAGGAAGATCTATAGTCGGGAAACTTTGTCGTTCGTTTGAAAAATACGTGTGAGTATCTCTATTTTTCTTTTTTTTTTTTTTTTTTTCAACGACGCTTTTATAGTCTTAACGCTGAACGAGTAGGTGAAACGTTGTTAAATTATTCCGCTAGAAATAGTTGCGAGTCAAGAAGAAATCGTACCCAAAGAAGAAAAGCGGTGAAATTAAAAGTCAAGGCCTGGTAGAATCTAACAGTAAAAATGCAAAATCCACGCGCAATTTGGGGTGAGGGGGTGGGGGGGGGGGGGAGATATACGTATGCGTTACACGTACATGCATTTCGACGCACATAACGATAAAACTGCAAATTCCGTCGGATAAATCATATGTACAGTAGCTCACGAAAGTATTCGAGCGCCTCCAATCTACATCGTTAACAAATAAAATGCGCACGTTAGGTTGAAATTTTTAAAATAATATTGCACGTAAAGTCACGTGGGAGTCTCGAGAATGTATAAGTAAAATTACAAAAAAATCTGACAACACATACAGGATTTACCGGGCATTGAGTGCAAACATACCGATTTCGGACGTTTCAAAAGTATTCGAACGCGTAGACGAGAACCGTATTTCTAATCAACAAAATGTAAACGTTACACTTTAGTAGATTTCGAGACATTGCGTGGTTCGTACAGATTTCGTAGAGTATAATCTTTCATAATTGTTCTAATCGTGAGCACGAAAAAGTCAGAAACCAGTAAATGTGAACGTGAGTTAATATTCAAGTAACATAATGAAAATAAATGTCATCTTAAAATTGCCAAATTGTTAAATCGAAGTGAATCTACGATACGATTATGTAATAAAAAGGTCAAAAACTGATGAAAATATTACCAACAAGAAGCGTACAGGACGTCCAAAGAAGTTAACGCCCAGAGAGGAGAAAATGATTATACGTGAAATGAAGAAACATCCAAGCACATCTGCAAACTTGCAGCGACTGTTGCAAATAGTTTTGGGAAAGATGTACATCCCGAATTGTGTCGCAGGTTCTGCGGAGTAAAGATTTCCATGAAAGAATACCACGGAATAAGCCGTGTATCGGTAAAATTAATAGAAAGAAAAGACTAACGTTTGCAAACATGCACGTTGGCAAAGATATTTCATTTTGGAACGGAGTTATTTTCTCGGATGAAAGTAAGTTTAATATTTTCGGTTCGAATGGACAGCGTTACGTGTGGAGAAAGTGCAAATGCAGAATATGATTAAAATTGTGAAACACGGAGGTGGCTCGGTCATGGTACGGGGGTGTATGGCGGCGACTGGAACGGGAAGTCTTGTTTTTATTGACGGAATTTTAAATAAATACAAATATCTGAATATTTTAAAAGAAAATTTGGATGATTTCTATTTTCAACAGCACAATGATCCTAAACATATAGCTGGAATTGTAACGAAATGGATCGTATATAATACTCCGCAGAGCCCTGACATAAATTCCATAGAACATTTATGGGCCGAAATTGGAAGAAAACTCAGAAACTGTGACATAACGTCCAAAGAAATGTTAAAAAACAAAATAACAGAAATATGGAATTCCACTGAGAAAAAAATAAAAGGAAAGCCGGCTGAGATACGTTATTGGTGCCAAAGGAGGACCAACCGGATACTAACATCAAACAATTCAAGACTTATTCGTACGTTTGAATACAGACGATTTGAGATGTCCTGTAAATCCTGTGTTGTCAGATTTTTTTGTAATTTTACTTATACATTCTCGAGACTCCCACGTGACTTTACGTACAATATTATTTTAAAAACTTAAATCTAACGCGCGCATTTTATTTATTAACGACATAGATTGGAAGCGCTCGAATACTTTAGTGTGCTACTGTATTTATCGACGATCGTTCCAAGCATATACTTATGTAACTGCTTGATGACACTCTCACGAACGAGCTAAGGATAACAGACACGACCGAAACATAGGGAAATCTCGAGTTTTCTTCTTCTGAGCGATCCACTTGGCCAAACGAAACCGAGATCAAATTGGCTATTTTTCTTGTTTGACATCTTCTGTCAACGAACGTCAACTTATATTTTTCCCAAGTTGGAGATGCTTGCTGTTATACTGCAAGATAAATCACATTTTTCTCTCCTTGTTACTTTCTCTCTCTCTCTCTGTTCTCCTCGTTTCATCAATAGCCCTTTGTTTTCTCGTTTACTTTTGTTCCATTGCTTATTCATTGCATTACCATTATTGCACAGACCGTGAAATCAGGTCGTTTTTTCCCTGTAAAACAACGTCCTAAATACGACATCATAGAATAACACGTTACTGAAATTCAGATTGTGCTGCTGACACTTGCGGGAAGTGCGTTTTCGAAAAATACTCCGGTGAACCGTTTTCTTTTAATTGAATCAAACTGTATCAAATTGCTCGCGCAGTCATACCGGTTGTGTAGTTGCAAAAAAGGAAATCTTGGCAAAATTTCATTTGCTTTCCTGCGAAAAACTAAAGCAAAACGATTAAAAAAAAAAAAAAAAAAATTACGGTCGGATATGAAAGCGAGGATAAAAGTTAAAAGCTTGCTCCATAACGGAACGGGCTCGAGATTATTTTGAAATAATCAGGCCATCCTGATCCAGAAATACGAGTTTCGAAATTATACATTAATTAAAATTGCAAGTAGGAATTATATATTCCTTCCTTACTGCTCGTTTTTGCAACACGTTTACTTTCTTTCTTTTTCTTTTTGAATTTACGTCATTACTAATTTGTTTTTTATCTTTCGTGAAAAGTAAATTGGCAGTACCGAAAAGTATTGAAATATTCGTGTATGTACAATTTACAAAATATTGTCACCGAATATTGAAAGAAAAAAAAAAAGATGAAGATTGCAACGTAAGATGCAAAATTCAACAAATTTATCGCGTTTCATTGCTTCATGCATAGTGCACGTGAAGTATTATGAAGTTGCCAGTAAAATATGGGAAATAAGCAGAACTTGTATGTTTCTTAGTTCGCTAGGAAACTTTATAACGGCTTGCTTTTTTCCCTATTCGGACTGTTCTGTGTCATCTCTCGTAATTTATACGTTCCTATTTTGTGCCTTCATTGCCAATAAGATCCAATTTTTCTCCGTTGTATCCTCAAACTGCATCATGTTCAGAAGAATACAAGATAAATACATAAATAGTTTTTGACCATGATTTACTAAAGTGTCTGATCAGATTTTTAACAAAATTTATATAATATCTTAACATGAACAATGTGAATGCTTCGACATCAATCATCTGTTTTAACATTAGCTCCGTTAGATATTCTCGTATTGCTTCGTGCAACAATTAGTTTCAGAAACTGAAATAGTTTAGAATAGATGCTCGTATTTATATTCGCGCTCTCGATTCGTTGAATCAAGCAAAATCATTACCGACTAATTAGAGAGACAGGGCACGACGCAAAAAAAGCATCCAACAACTCGTTTATTTTTCGAGTCGCAAACTTTGCGCCAAATGACTCGCACTTGTGCAATTTCGATCCAACCTTCTCCACAGCCACGGTTCTTTGTTCCAGCAAGTAACAAAGCGAATTTCAGACAATATGAAACGTCACGAATGCGCTTTGGATTTTTTTTTTTCATTCTTTCTTTCTTTTTCTATCGAAAAGCAGAAGAGACTGCAACTGACTCTTTGAATTCTTACTTTCTTTTTTTTTTCTTTCTTTTTTTTATAAATTTCGCTGCGAATGTTTCCAACATCATTTAACGAGAAATAGTTCGAGTTATATAATTCGAGAGTCACGTGAAAAGTTAGAATCTCAGAAACGAACGATTTCCTTCCCTTTCCTTTACTTTACTTTATTTTACTTTACTTTACTGATTAATAGCAACGACGAAATACAGCTCTCGCGTTTACGTACGTCTAGAGGTATCTGCCCCTCTATCTCTATTCACGGCTGGAAATAGTGCAAAGACATTGTGACATAAAATCTTTACACGCCACTCACTTAAGATAGTAGAATACGTTGGTAACTTTCCATCCCGGAACAATGGCCACTGATACGAGTAATTTATTGTGCCGAATCTAACACGGGGCGGCGATAAAAACAGAATGGATGTTTCGCAGACTAGCGCGCGCTGAAGATTGAAATTTCCAACGTTCTCTGTTAATGGATTATCGCGCTCGACCAACTCTGTTATACTGCTTTTAATTTAATTGCTACGCTGATACGGCCTGTTCAAAGCCTTTTACCCCAATAGGTAGCTGCTAAAAAAGATGTCGATGTTTGCAATCCCGAGATTCGTTCCCGTTTGAGCGTGTCTCCCTGTGTGAAACGATATCATTTACACAACAGAGAACTGTCTTCTTTTTTTTCATTCTGTCTCGACTTTTCTACGAAAGTTGACACGATCAAAAGTGACGTAAATCTAATTTGTCAAAGAACAGCTCGATGTTGCGAATCTCGGAAAAACCCGAATAAATTTTCATCCGCGGAATATAGCTTTATAGGGGGATAAGTGATAAATTGATGCACGGAATAATACAATTACATCGCTGATGGAACAACGCTCAAAACGTAATAAACTTGTAAAGTTTGATGGATCGATAAACGCGATAAAAATAATAATTTATATTCACGGGAAAAAGGACTGGAAAAGTTCAGCTTGTTTTTTCCTTCGAAATTTCGTGGTGTAATTAACGCCAGGTACAATACTAGGATTTTATTATCGGGTTAATACGAACGACATGAAAAAATTTCAAAGGCCAGAGTATCCATCCGGACACGAAATCTTCTTAGCTTTGGTAAAACATTGATCGAACTTTCGTTATTCACCGCGGCGGTCAATATTTGTTTGTTTGACGGCTTCCGGCATGCTTGCTCAGCGTGCAAACGAAAAATATCTTCGTTGCGTACAACGCGTGCGTAGATGCTTGCTTTCGAACTACATATTTGTCGACTTGAAAAAACCATATTAAACCCAAAGTATAACTGAATTTGTGTGTTTTACTCCGAGGGCAATGAAGATGTGGAAAAAAGTTGAAGCAGTGATGGATATAATTCTATTGAATTCGATTAAACTTCTTGAGACTCCCAAGTTGAGCCGAGGGTGACGCGAAAGGTAAATACGTAAAATACTTTCAGGGAATTTCAAACTTTGCGCGAAAAGAGCGCACGACGATGTTTGATAAAAGTAAACTGCGAACGTGGCATGACGATCATGATTCGAGTTTCTTTGAGATCTTTAATACTAATTAAAAGATCAAAGGAGCAAGTAAGTGCATGCCTAACGAAAACATCGATTGCATTTACTTTGCGTTTTTACTTCGAAATTCATTGGTTAAATTATCGACAATGTTAAAAAATCTAAAAACAGATTTTAATTATCTATTATTTTAATTTTCTTCTAAAGAAACGAAATGCCAATTAATGAAATCAACGAGTCAATTCTTTGAATAAAATTCAAGCACTTGCAGCTATGAAACAGTTTATAAAACAATTTACAAATTGTGATCGTTTAAAATCGTGGAAACCGTTTAACTTTGTTCGCAAGTTAACTTACGTGGTATGAAATTTTCTAACGTATCTGAGGTTTAAAGCTACTTCGCCGGGAATCTTAAGGCCGACTGCTTTTTCAGGTCATAAATTACAGTTCACCGCGCGCTCTTGTCAGAGAAATTTCTGTCTTTTCGTGGCTTCAGTCACGGTAATATCCGAACAATCGAAAATATGAAAAACTAACTTTTCAGCGCAAAAATTTGCCGACGGACTCACACAGACTCAAAATCAACGGGATTTCGTACGTGTGCGAGAAAATAGAAGAGAACTGTTTCGTTCTACTTGAATCTAATCACGTGTTTATTGGCCGAGGCAGTAGGCTAAATTCCTTTAACGAGAAAGGAGATTAAGACTCCACTTTAAATAGAAATGTAAATCGTACCTCTAAACTCGCGTGGGTTTACATTGAATTCGTTGCTGCGAACCATAAAAATGGATAAAAGCTTCGTTCATTCGAAAGCTCTCGAGCGGAGCAAAAATTGGTTCAAAACTGAAAAATGCTTCACCTACGACCACACGTATTTTAAAATTGCGCTCTTAGACGAACAGAGCATGCGAGTATAAAACCTAACCAACCCTTTATGAAACTTGAAAAAGATATGACCGCGATAAGAGAACGTTTAAAGAAGATTTAAGATCGAGTTGAACGAGTTCGTTGAAACGATGACAAAATATTCGTCGAGATGTTTCAACGCTTTATGGTTCTATTTGTTTGCCACAGTTCCTCGTATGTACGTAGGAACCGAGGACAGATACTGCGGAAGTCTATGATCATAGTCACTGATCGTAACGTGTCAGTAATGGGTCACTGTGGAGTTAGGTCGGAGATCGAGGTTAATTGAAGTGTTCAAGTGTGTTACTCGAGGAATTCTCACCAGATATTGCCGATTTTTCCGTTAAAGGTTCTCTTTCTCTCGTCTGACAAATACGTACAACAGACAACGATCGTTTTGTAAAGAAAACAGGAAAAGAAGAGAAAGTTAAAAGTTGTCGAGGAAAATATAATATCATTATTTTCTGAGAAATTCGTTACGTATAGTGACGGACAAAATCCTTTTGTAATAACTGATTGTAACAAGTGAGCAAAAGAGACAACCAAATTTTACATTTTGAAGTGACTCTTGGAAGAAGGGCGTTTGTGAAGCTAAATTATTTACGACTGCAAAGTATGTTGGGAAAATATCGATGAATATTGATACAATTTAATGCTCAACTGTACCTTCTACTCAGCTGGATAGAACATTTTCCTACAAAATTGTTTAATTTCATAAAATATGCAGTAGCGAGTTAACAAAATTGTAAAAAATATCTGAATCTGTCATCGAATTGGTAGAAAATAAAAATTAGCGATTCCTTTGAAAAATGACACGTGTAACTAAACTTTTACGGTATTAATATCCGTCGGTAGATTGCTCTATAATTACCGTCTAATTTGCATTTACAACTGAGAGGCGTAATGGACAGCCTGCAGTCATATCAGAGTCTGAGTTAAACTCTGAAACCAGGGTTAATTAAAATGCCGCGGGAAACTTCTTGCATTTGCCTTTCTTAGCAGGCAAAGATGACGTAAAAAAATAACACATTCACAATTAGTTTTTATCACTGCCACAAAAACTATAACGATAATGAAAGAAGTTTATAAATTTGTATATTCGAGAAATAAGTAATATCTTTTTAATCAATTTCTCAATTTTGAACGAGTGACAGAAAAATGGTTTTTCTAAAAATCTAGCTGTGAAGTAGCTGTCGTCCCGAAAAACGATTAAACGATCGATTAAAGGGTTAAAACCGATTTTACAAGGATAATCAATCGATGGAAAATCAGTCGAAAACTGGAGGAAAGGAATGAGGTGTTCAAGGAAATGATCGGGATTACCGACGAATAAAGTAGGCGATGGTCAATAAAACATTGACCGCAGCTCGACCACCACTCTAAGATAGGGTTGAGGGAGTAGGTTGTACGAAAAGTGTAGGTCGAAGGTCTCTGTCAGGAGGTAGAAGGCGATAGAAGGGGGCAGAAGGGGATGGAAGGGAGTGAAAGCGGATAGGAAGAAGAAAGGAAGAAGTAAAAGAAGAAAGATGGGAGAAAGAGTCAGGGGGTGACTAGACGGAGCTCTAACAAGTGGCTGCAGCCCGTAACGATCGCCTTCTGTGTCATGCACCAGACACTCGCGCGCTTTCTCCATCTAAGAGGTTTAACCAATACGCGACAATTTTGCGTTTCTTTGTGTCCGTAGATGTGCACTAATATTAAGGAATATCGGTTAACGTCACACAAAGGTCGTTCATGACCGACTGATATTTCGCTGCCTTTCGACTTGAAATCATTTTCACTGCAACGCGTCCGCAAACGATAGTTGCTTAATTGGACCGATCGATCATTCCTATTTGCTCTACCTGACTGACTACGTACGAAACGCCTTGTCGAATATCATTTTTTCCAAACTTGCTATTTTCGCTGCTTATCCCTAATCGCTTATCCCAAGTTAATTCTCTGTGAAAATAAAAAAATCTTTGAACGATGCTAATCGATTTTTCGCTTGCAAATACACAAGTCGTATTATAAATCTCATGTAAGAACCGGCCACTTGAAAATTATCTATGAATACCTTCAAAAAAAAAAAAAAGAAAAAAAAGAAAAAGAAAGTTAACTAAATATACTGACGATGAGCGATGCGAGAGAAATTCATTTACATAACCAATCTGCTATTGTGCTCTTCTGCTATAGATATAACTAGTGAAAAGATTGTACGCAGTTAGGTCGTTACAAATATAAAAAAAAAAAAGAAACTAAACCATTGGTTACTAAATAAAGTGATGCCTCGATAAACTACGACTATAGGAATCCGTTTGCTCTTCTGCCTTTGGCAATGACGTCTTTTGTGCACTGATTATGAATTCGTGTTTGACTATTTCGTCATACAAAGAGGCAAAGATTTCAGATGACAAAGTTACAAGACTATCGTCAATTCAGATTTCTTTTAAAGCTACATTTCCTTTGAAGTTTCCATGAAAGAAGAAGGTTTCATTTGTGTGATTAGTGGAACAATAATATTCTTCGATATTTCGTTCGACTGGTTTATTTTAAGACTAACGTAATATCAAAAGAATCTGCAACCTTTAATTTAATGAATTTTATGGATTTCTTAGATTTCAATATTGCAAAGAAAATTTAAAGAAAATTATCCGACTTGCCGCAGAGAATAAACACGATATTTATAGAAAATCAATCGCATAATTACGAGCAGAGATTATTATAAATTGTTGAAAATTTTTGTGATTCCTTTTCGTTTTTGAAATTAGCGACAGAGGAGAAAGAGGTAAAAATTTGTCAAAACGCGACGTTTCATATACCTACATATATATATATATATATATATATATATATATATATACGTTCTCTGTTTCATTTTCCACATAATTCGTTTCATATAATTTACTTTATTACGATATTTTGCTGTAAGTGAATTGGGCATTAGTCTTTGTAAATTGAAAAATGAAAAATTAAAAAATATATTTTTTGAGATTTTACCGTTAAAAATGAATTTCTTTTACGAATCTACAATTTAATTTCAATGTCATATTTACCGCGGTAGTAATGTTCGATCGGTGTTCCGTGCACCGGTGCCATCGAATTTATTCAATTAAAACTTTATACAAGTTCCCCATTTGACTTTTCGAACGTGCTTCTGCATGTATTCTGTATGTATCTCCTAGCGTACAGTATACAACCATGCACACAAATTAAAGGGTGCTGCGATGCCGCGGATTACATAGAACGAAAAATCGTCGTTATATTAATTTTACGAAAGTTTGAAATCGACATTCCGACACAAAACACAAGTATATGTGTACGCAAGTACACAGAAATATAAGTATATATGTAATACACACACACACACACACACACACATATATATAGACGTGTATAGGGTCACGATTTAAAAAAAGAGACCGAGCAAGTTAGATAACGGGAGAAGGAGGTGTGTATATATATATATATATATATAGAAAAAAACGAAAAAGTAGTATGTACGAAAATATCTGTTAGTCGGAGCGCGTGGTAGTTTGGTCGCTCGATGATGGAAAGCACATGCCCGGCGCGAGAACTGTCAAATAAAGAGTGATGTTTCTTACGAGACTAAAACCATGGAGGCCTAAAAAGAGTACTTTCGTTAAGATCAAATCGATAGTCGAAGGAATGGTTAATGCTGCAGATTCTTTGTCTTAAGTAACACTTAATCCCCCGCATACACGCTCGTTGCGTATATCTGTCCCGCTCTTAACCGCGACCCGGCACGTTTGTTGCTTTCTCGCTCGTCTTACGAGTTCGACTCGTTTTCTCTGTCGCGCGTGCCGCGGTTCTCTCTCGCTTCCCTCCGAATACATGCATCGTTCACGTTTGTACACACTCGCTCCTACACGTGTACGGTATAACACGTATGATATATACGAGCGACGATATAGATGAACACATATACAAGCATGGTTATTCTATAGGTGATACCGTGTGCCGTGCAACAGAACGTAACGCATCGAGATAAGCCGGGGTAAGAAGACCTTAACCTATCGCGGTCAAAAGCCAGGAATGTAAGCGGCTCAAATAAAAGCCAAGTGATTAGAGCAAACAAACATTCTTTTTCTCCGGTTTCCGATAAATTGTCTTACCTGCTTTACTAGTGGGTGTAGTGTCTGTTCTATGCTACGGGTCTTTATCTCTAGGGTGGCTGGGTCTACGGGGTCGGGTGTCGCCATGATTCGAACACAACTCCGAGCTCCGTAGACTCGAACCAAGCCTAGAGGGTTCGTCGCACCCCTCTTCCTTCTCGTGCGTCCTCACTACCCTCTCACAACACTCGCGCTCGTGCTCGTGCGTTTTCACTTATTTCCCTAGACGCCCCTCTCTATTCGAATTACTGGCCAATCGTTGCGTCGCTAATCGACGACGCTAGCGACGTTTAGTTGCAACGGCCACGTACCTGAAACATCACCTCGTGTAACTATGCAATCGAACTTCAAGCAGCGCCGTGGCAGCGCCGTGGCAACGCCGTGGCAGCGCCGTGGCAGCGCCGTGGCAGCGCCATCTTTCGACGCTCTAGTTGAGTTGCCGCGCGTGGATACTTTTCAGTGCTCGTCAGTTACTTTTCGAGTTTTTCGCGTTTTAATCGAAATTTTTCTACGAAAACCGAAAGGGAAGAAAGAAAATACGGTACGCATGGATCGCCTTGAGAATCGAAGTTCGCGAAACAGAGCTACGTTCAATCAAGGACCCGCTTTCAAGAGCAACGTATCAAAAAGAAGGTACGTCCAGTTTTGAACTTTTGTTTTCAGTTTACGCGCCATTAAGAAAGACGTACGAAATGAAGCATTGCGTCAAACGCTTTCCAAATCACATTTTGATATAAATTACAAGTTAATCTCACTTGATTGAAATGTAAATTTTATTAATGCATCGATACTTTGCACTGCCGTCTTATTTTGCTGTATGATTTACTAACTCGATACTCACTGTATAACGTATAAAATATTCAAACTTGACAATCTCCATATTCTAAACCTAAACCTAACCTAAATCTAATGTTAAATATCAAAGATATTACAAAAATTTTCAAAAAATAGTTTTGACCTAGTTTGAGTAATTTTTCTTTTCTTGTTTCTTTATTATTTGTTGAAATGAGATTAAAAGAAAATTGAAACGCAAAGGATTTTCATCCAATAAATTTGCAATTTATATCAGGACGTGAAATTATCATACCGGTATTTAAAACTTGAAAAAAAAAAAGAATACATTTAAATGATATAACAGAAAAGTAGATTTGCTCCTATGAGAATTTTATTTACAAGCAGTACTTTTGAAATGCATGCTAGTATTAAGATTTAATAAATATTTGACAATAGCGACTAATTAAAGATATAGTCGTAAACGCTTAAGAGTACGAGATACTAATGTGAACAAGTTTATTAATAAATTACATTTCTAGTCATATTTGCAAGGAATAAGTACGTGTTTGAAACACAAATATTACGACAAAACGCCATAAGGATTTTGTGAACGACATTCATTTTAACGCTATCGAACGCATCTAACTTTCGTAAAGCTACGCATGACTAGTTCTAAATAAACAATTCTCTTATGATGTATTTCGTTAAGCAGCAGCAGTTGACTGTACCAAATAAATAAATTGTTTTCTTTTCTCTTAGGAAAGATCAATCTCTCGAATCAAACGAACGACGAGAAATATAAAATGAATATAAAATAACGCGATTGATGAACTACAATAAATAAAATTTCACAGAATCTGTTGTAATCGAATTTTTGAAAGAGAAGATTTTACGAATAAGTAATATTCGCAAAATTAAACGAAAAATAATCAGTCATTAATTAATTTTAGAAACTATCAGAAACTATACAGTTTCATCGAATCATCTGGCCCGCGTATTTTCAATTTGACATGGTAATAATACTGACAGAGAATCACCTGATAATTTAAGCATTTCTGTCTCGTGAGAAATTATTCGGATTACGTATTATATTAACTAGATAAAAATTATTTTGCAATTACTATGATGTTTTCAAATTCTAAATCTTGAAAACGTCATCTCCTTTGTCGTGTCTGTGCTTGTGTATCCTTGAAAGGATCTACGGGATTCGTATATTCGCGACCGTGTACTTCTACGTTCTCTCTAAATGGTGCTTGTAGAATATCTGGAGAAACATTTCTAAGAAAATTTGAACATTCTGGCGTCCCGTTAACTTCATTTTCTCGTGTTAACAAGCTTATTTTGATTTGGTGCCAACGGCGCTCTTCTCTTCACGTGTTTCTCTGGGACTTTGTCCTTTGACGTGGAAACTCCGTTGCAAGCCAAGCCGCCCTTTCTTTTCCTCAAAGACTCCGTAGGAAGGTATTCAGTTGGTCTCAATAGTTGCCTGAAATTATACGGTCCATTGATATCCTCTGGATCGTAGTCTATCTTGAAGATCTCTTGTCGCTTCTGAACGACGGTGGGTTTGAGGATTTGTCTAAGATCAGTCGAAATTCCAAATGTATCTTTGCTCAGCTCCTTCCCTGTAACTAGTCGACCATTGATGACGTTTTGACAACTGACCAGTCGATCGATCCCGTTCTTACTGTCTACGCCAGCCGATCGGTGTTTCCTCAAATTGTCGCTTTTTTTCGCCGGTTGTATCTCCTTTACACGGCCGTTTGCGTTATTGTTGAGGGCCAATTTCGACGGTTTGATCAAATCATCGTTCACGACCATTTTATTAATGAACAGGCCATTTTGACAACCGCTGATGATGCTTCGATATCCGTTATTGTAAGGTGGACGCCCATTAACTTTGGCTGCATTGTTCGCCGAGTTTGGATGACCGTTAATTAGAGGTTCGTCTCCATTCGCGTAACCGTGATAATTATTTAGTGGCCCGTTGGCAAGCGTCGATTGTCCATTTGTAAAATTGGAACCTCCCTTAAACAGGTTTTGATGAGCGTTTGCAATACAGTGTCCATTGATGGTGCGCTGCTGCTGACCAGCAATAGATTCTTGACGTCTATTCACATCGCTGCGTCTGTCGATGCATTTGAATCGTAGGCCATTTGAATGGTTGATATTCGAAGAGTCGACTGTAGGTTGTCTACGGTGCGGATATCTTTCAGGGAACCGCAGCTCTTTGCCAGCCGCGTAATTAGTCCTTGTACTGCAAAGAAAAGGATCGTTTTGGTATATTGTACAGCTTGAATCGTCATCTACATTGTTGGTTTCAAAACTACCCATTAGTAAGTGAAAGTCGATGAATGGCGATAAATAACAATTTATATATAATCTTTGCACGTAGTATATATTTTTTATATGTATTAGTACTTGTACACACATACTTTAAGTATTTAAAGTATACATGTATAAGTAAATATTATATAAAGTATTTTTCTCCGATCGTACGTCTCTGTTCTTTACAATTTCTTTCTTCGCTACAACTTGTATTTGAACTAGAACGTGCGCACGAGGAAATAAGTTTCTACAGTCCTGTAACGTTTCTTCAGTTTTGTAAATGAATTTTCCCCGATGTTTCCATGAGATCTACGTCAAAGTAGTTTCTAAATGAGATGAAATCCTTTAAATACGTAATGGATGGCGTAAATTTATAATTTTACCTGGAAGTTTGCCATGATACCTCTGGCAAAGTACAGAAACACAATGAAAGATTAGTAAAACTGAATCGCTGTAGTACGACGATTAATTCAACGATACTGCCTATTTGCGAGAGAACAATGCATTACGAGTCTGACGAAATGAAAAGAAGAAAAGAAAAAAGAAAAAACAAACGATAACTGACGAAGAAGGAGAGTGTCGGCAATTTAAATGGGAAATTCAAGTTTGGGCAATAACCCAATAAATAAACGTAGTTGAGAAAGTTTGATCTTACCTCGCTCTGCCCGAGTTGCTCTCTTGTTCCTGATCCTCGGTCGGATTTCTCAAAGCTTTGTGCCATATATCCGAAAGTTGCTGCTCCGAAGCTATCGCAAAGTCTCCCTGTGCTTCCAAACGTTCTCTCCTCTCGGTGTTCACTTCCAGAATCTGCCCCATTCGACTCCTGACATTGGAAACAACAAGCAGTCATTTTTGTGTAGAAACGTACGTTTGTGCTTTCTTTCTTCGTCACTGTATTCGTCACAGGTGCGGTACACTTGTTTGATAGCGAGGTCGACTAAAATCTAACTTGCGTTAGATTCGTACATACACAAGAAGGTAAAATACAGGCAGCTCGTTTGTCTCGAATATATTTGCGACCAATCTGCGACCTAAGCGCCAAAGAGAGGAAAAGAAAGAAGAAAGAAAGAAAGAAAGAAAGAAAAAGGGAAAAAATTCTTTTAAATTTTGAGATTTCGCAATTAGAGAGGCAACGACTTGATAAAATCTTTCTCATCATCTACGAATGTACCTCGTCAATGGGTGAAGGTCATTTTCTAGCTGTATCAACGGTAAGTCCCAGCCAACTTCTTCTTCTTCGAAGTCCGAACCACTTGCGATGCGAGTGCCAAAAGCATTGGAAAATTGAGCATTCGAATTTCTCATTCGCTCGAAGAAAATTGAGGGTTGGTAATCGATCGCGGCGAGGCATTACGCTTATTTACCTGCTCATCTCGTCCTTCAAGTCACGATAGTACTTAATGGTCTCTTCCCCGTCCACTTGGTTGCCACTTCGATATTGCATGATAGGCTGCACCATGTTGAATCCTTCGGGCCGAACGTAATCCGGTGGCGGTTCTTCCACCTCGTTCAGTCGTACTCCTGACTTATTGTGACGTAAATTCTTGTGCATTTCTTGATTTTTCATGTGGACCTACGAGATATGATTGAAATAGAATTTCTTCTCGTCTAAAGCTTTTTTTTTATCGTTTACTTACGCTTTGAGAGAATTGTATGAGGTCGGCTTGTCTCAGTTTGTAATGTACCGTATCTCTCGTCGGTGGTTTCCTCTTCTTCACATTTTCTTCGTTCTTGAACCATTGTTGGACTATAAACGCAGCTTCCTCGTTCTTCAAGCCTTCGCGCAACAACGCTTTGTGTGCTTCGAATTTGTCGTCGTAGTCGCTCAAAATGTTTTTGAAACGTTCTTCCAGTTCGGGTCCGAAGCGTTTGCGACTCGCGTATCCTTTGAAATCTAACGACGAGGAAAAGAATTTACTGCGTTAATTCTCGTGACATTTAACGCGAATATTTATGCTTTTTGTCCGGAACCAATCTTACGACTCTGTATGATCGATGCAGCATCGTCTTCGTTCAATGCTTCTTTCGCAGTTTCATCCTCCTCCTCGTTTTCCTCCTTCTGCTCCTCATCCTTCATTTTCTCTTTCTGCTCCTCTGTGAGAGATGTTAACTCGATATGTTTTTCGTTCTTTCCAACGTGATTTGTGACGATTTTTATTCGATTCGTTCAAAAGACAAGAAAAGAAATAGAAAAGAAAGAGTCGCATACCCATTGCTTTCTGCAAAACAATTTTTTCTGCCTCTTCTTGCTTCTTCTTCATTTCTTCCAAAAAGTGCTTTCGTTGCAACCATCCGCGGATGTGACGTTGCAGTGTCACGATGGACACGGCAAACTGCCACTTTTGCTTCTTGAATCTGATCCTAGCGAGCCATCGGCGAACACACGCCTGGACCATGATGACCTTCTTCAGCTGTTCCTCGTACATCTTGGAGAGGAACTCGACGTGATAGTATTTCAAGAAAACCTTTGTTCTGCCCAATGCCCATCCGTCCATCTTCAAACGGATCAGAAGGAGGCGACAATTGTCGCGATTAGCCACGACACGTTCGTCGTAGCCAAATGCCAGGAAGCAATATCTGCAACGCGTCGAATCCTCCTTAGTCAAAAGTATTTAAAACGCACGGAATATATATATACCTATATATACGTGAGAACGATTTAGTTTTGAAACTGAGAAGAGATACCTTTTTAGAAACTCGTTGAATAGTATTCTGTGCGAGAATCCGTTTTGTCTGATCCTTATCGTCTCCAGGACTCCGGTGTATCTCAATTGCTTCACCACTTTCTCTTTGTCAAAGAATCGTGGGCTCTTGGAGTCGTTCGGTTTTATGCATCGCACGAATTGCGGCGATCCGGACACCATCTTTTGCAGCAAGTCCATCAGAGAATATCGGAAGTAAGTTGCCACGGTTTGTTGAGCTCTTGACTGTGACGCCAAACCTCGACTGGAATACCGTTCCTGGCGGAATTTACCAAATGTTTGTTCAAATGAAATTTAAAACGACGTCTAACCTGTAAGATTATCGTTCTACGACGCATAGGTATTTTTCTTTCGGTTAACTAAGCCGAAGAATACCTTTGTATTCTGATTCGACTGTGACAACTTTTTCGAATCAGTGTCGTGAACAGCCGAGTACAAGTTGCCAGTTTTCGTGATCGGGCATTGGAACAGGAACCGGACCATGTCGTACTGAGATTGCCTGACCAGCTGGATGACTTCAGGAGGCAGGAAGTTTCTGTTCTTTTCCAAGAAGCCTTCCGCTTGGTAAACCACACGTCCAGCGAAATGATGCACTGCGAAGCAAACTGCGTCCGATTTTGGTCTCACGTAGAACTTGGACTTGATGTTGTTGTGAAATTTCTCTGCAACATACGTACTCTGTTTAGAATCGTTTAGTTCTACCTACGTTTGTCGTCTCGATCGAAGAGACAAATATCTGAAGATTCGCACCAATCAGAGATTTATTGGTGGCTCTGGGGAATCGGCTTTCTTCGTCCAACAGAGCCAAGAGCCCCATAGGTTTGCTGAGTAACATGTCTAGGACGGGCCTGTTGTCTGAGAACTCGACCAGATCGACCGGTATCCCTTCCGCCATGTACTCTTGCTGCTCCCAAGTGAAGATATGCTGATTGAAGTAATACTGTATCTGTTCGTTCGCAATGTTGATGCAGAGTTGCTCGAACGAGTTTCTCGGGAAATTTTCAAAGCCGAATATATCGAGAAGACCGATCGCCAGCGGTTCGTAGTTGGGCGAACGATTGAAACACAGCAAACAATTGATCTGATTGACCATCCAGTCGAACAGTCGACCGTACAGTCCTTTCGCCATCGCGTCTCTAGCCGCACAGGCCTCGGCCACCGTGTTATTTCGCGTGATTGTCTCTCCCCTGGTCATAACCGAGTTTGACGTCAGTGCTTCCAAAAGATCATTTTCCTCCACACCGAGCAACTGTGAAACTGAAATGTGTCGCCGAATTTATAAAAAATGCCAATCATTTTCTTCGAAAGAGCCAAGAAAGGAAAAAGAACGAGGAAAAGTTACCTCTGTGCAATGGTGCCGCGTCAACCACGTGGCTTTTGTTATCGGTATTGTCCTCGCTGGCTACTTCACCAAACTCGATATCACCGAGATGAAGTATCGCGGCCAAAATCCGATATACTATGTCCACCTCGCTATCTTGAAATCCAAGTAGTTTGAAGCCGACCTTCAATTGTTGAAACTTGTCGATATGCGTTTGGGACGTGTGACTGTGATCTGTCAGGTATTGGTGATGCTTCCGAAGATTTGGATCCAAGTGGAATTCCGAGAGACGGTTGTCAGCCTCCAGACCGTCGTACATGTAGTAAAATATGTGGAAATTACGTTCACCTCTGGGAATCGACAAGGAATGAGAAGTTGTGGAAAATGTCGTATGATTGTTTTTGAAATTGCATACGCGCTGTATATATATATATAATACATATGTAAACCATGTGAAACGGAAAAACTTACTCGGCTTGAGCTACGACCCGAGATTGTTCCAACAGGTAGACGTATATTCTGGCGCCAGTGACTTTACCACCTTTGGTCATGGTCAAGTCTAGGTACTTCCCAAATCTCGATGAATTTGCGTTGATTCCGGTGGTCGCGTTGCCGAAAGCCTCCATTATCGGATTTATTTGAAGGATCCTCTCCTCCAAGTTACGATTGGGAGCTTTGCTGAGATAAACCAACTGTTTCAGCAGCAAATTCGCACTTTCCGTTTTCCCTGCTCCCGATTCTCCGCTGATTACAATTGCCTGGTTTTGTCGCTGGTGTAACAGTGCTTGATAAGCAGCATCCGCCACGGCGAAAATGTGAGGCGGATTGTCCGATCTTGCTTGTCCTTTGTATCTCTTTTGTTCCTGCGCGAACAAGGTGAAATTTCTGAACGTTTTTCGTCAATATTAAATTAACAATACACATAGTACATTAGATTCTATATTAATACATATAAATTGGACATGTATCTGTTATCTGATATAATTAACGGAGTTAATTCAAGTGCGAGCACTACTGTAGCAGTGCTTTCATAGTTTCACTTACGATGCCTGTATACAGTCCCAAATTTGTGAAGGGATTAACAGCGACGAGTATGTCTCCGATATAAGTATATATTTGAGCTTGTTCGTATCTGTGTTGCAACTGATCGACGATCCCGTCCTCTGACAACATATCGAGAGCAGCCAGATCGTCCATGTACATTTTCTCTGGCCTTGCTTTCCGATCGGTCTTCAGTTTCCCGTGTTTGGTCGTCACTTCGGGTTGCCTGTGAACTCTGCCGTCGGTTCTCTGACGACGGATCTCCTCTTGCAGCCCGTGTTTGACGTCCTCCGCGATCGACTCGACATTCATCAGTAAAGGATGTTCCTTCAGCTCGCTGGCAAACGGTCTGTGCTCGAGATCTTTTACCAAACACTCCGTGATGAAGTCGAGCAACTCCGGCGAATGGATATCCGGGTTTTTAAGGGACGGCGGTGGGTTTCTGGGGATTTGGAAGAGCGCCCTCATAGGGTGCAGTTCGGACAGAGGTGGGTCGCCTTCTGCCAGCTCGATTGCCGTGATTCCGACTGACCAAACGTCGCATCGGGAATCGTAGGAAGAATCTAGCTGTTGCTCGCAAGCTATCACCTGTCGGTCGAATTTGCCCAGTTAACGTTACCTTGTGCAAGTCTAAACGTTCGTAAACGTTTCGAAGAGGAAATTCAGAATTTGGAATTTACCTCGGGTGCCATCCAGTAGGGCGTGCCAACCGAGGTATTCTTTCTGGCAAGGGTAGCAACCAGGTGCGAAGACACGCCAAAGTCGACCAGCTTGACGCGTGCATCTTCGGTAAGCAAAATATTGTGTCCCTTCACGTCACGGTGCATACAGTGATTGCTGTGCAAATAAATGAGCGCTTCCACTGTTTCTTTGAGGATGTAAGCTATCTGGTTGTCCGTTAGACGCTTTCCCCTTTTCTTCAGGCCTTGGACAAGATCAGTCACCGAACCTCCGGTACACAACTACGATCGAAATGTTTCGTGTTACTACGAAAGTTTTCATTTTGTCGAAATTTCCAGTCAAGTGTAAATAGCGTTCGATAAGACAACCGCGTCGATCTATCATTGTTTGTTGCGTTTGTATTACCAGGCAAAAGTTAGGGTCACGATACCTCCATGACGAACCACAGCTGGTCCTCTTCTTGAACGGGTTTTGCCCTCTTCAGGAACAAACCATGAAAGAGGGGAATGTTGGGATGGTGGCTCAGGTCTCTCAACACCAGATACTCTTCCTCGATCTCCTCGATATTGTCCGCGACGTTCTCCAAGATTTTGATCGCAACTTTGTTGTCGGTTTCGTTGCAATGTGCGCTGTAGACCTCGCCGTACGTCCCTTCGCCGATCAATTCCTCCAAAACGAAACGATCCTCAGGATCTGGTATCACGTCGAAATTGACGTGCTGGCTGAGACCGTGATACGCCATGTTGGTCCCTCCGCCGGTCATTTCTGTGTATAAAATATAAAAAATTGTATCGAATTTAGTGACAAGTGTAGAATTGACTAATTTCTCATTATTAATAACGCAGTATATAATCAATACGCGATAAATTAGAAATGACGTTGACAACATTTTACGTGAGTTATGCGCGCGAGTGGTGAACCAATTCTTTGTTCGAGTCTTGTAGAAAGTTGTGGTGAACCGCGAAGAGAAAAGTTGTCAAGCCGTCCAAGTGTACAGAGCGACAAAAACTAAATCTTTGAAACTAAATCTTTTCACAGAGGAGCTGGATGAAACTCATTTCGTTCTGTTATAATACTAGAAGGGAAGACAAATGAACGAAAGAAAGTAAGGCACGATCGCGCGGAAGAAGCAGAAATGCACGTACATGTGTACATATGTGGTGCATACGTAGTAACATGGAAAGATTGATTTTTACCGAAGCTGTAGAAAGTAAATAATATGTAACCTTGCTCGCGTACGTAGACGTATTAGAAGGAAAATTTATAGCTAGATTAGTCAGATTACATAACGTATCTTCTTACTGAAACCAACAACTCGGTCGTGCGAACAAAGCAACCAAAAATGTATCGTTCACTTGGACGCGTGCACGAGTCCGCGTTTCAAACTTGAAAATTGGACGCCAAGACACCTACATTATATCGACGATTACGCAATTGTTCTATTGTCTTCAGAGCAATCAAATTTCACCGAGTCCGGAGCGCAAAATACTTTCTCTCGCTCGTCGAGTTTCAACAACAATCGGTCGTCGAACTCGTGAAAATTTATCTCACGGATACACGTATTTACGCATATGTATATACGTATTTGTTTCACTGCACTTATCTACGACAATACATTGTCGACGAAAATTTCTGGTTAGCTTGGAATTCTTACTGACCGATTATATCACCCATTACGGTAGCCGTTGTTCACGCTGGAAATTTTAAAAATCTGGATTATGCCTCATTTAAGATTGCAAACGATTAAACGACGCGCCAGTGATTATTGGACGGATCGCTCGTGTTCACTTGACCAGGTGTGAAATACGACTGGATCGTTCGTCTTCTAACCAAATACCTGTTAACTCCCTAATAGGATTAGGCTCGGCAAGACCGGCGCACTTTTGCTCGGTCTCAGAAATAGGTCTCGCAAGAAAATTATGCCACGTGTTCCTCTGTCACTTTGATTCGTCGATGTTAATTCCACAATCGCTTACAGACTTAAAGGCTTACGTGTCTGTCTGTTATGAATTTCATATGCATTGTGCATATCTCGCCTGAAAGTCACTAATTAATGTTATTAGATCGTCTGTACGTACAGTATTGTATAAACAGATAAGTAAATTTTATGACGTCGCTTCGTACTGACGAAAGAATTATGATTTCCCAAAGGGTCTGGCTTATTTTCGTTTCCCAATTATCGTACGTTTATTGCACGATATCTGTCCTACGTGACAGTGATTGAATTTGATTGATAATAATCAATCGACTGATATTGGGCTGATATTGCTGTTCCTTTCTGTATAAAATACCCAAGACTTGATAATAGGTTCCCTACGCCATTGGATGAAGCCACCCAAGGATCGAAGCCACTCGTGGTTTCAAATGACATTTTGTAACACGAAATTAAACAGGACATTTATAGAATCACGAGTGACAGGTGTGTAATCAATGATACGATGATAGCCTGTAACGGAGAGCTGCGAAAGAAATTCAAGTTTGATCCAAAGCCAGTGTAACTTGAAATATGCGTACATGTTACACACATATGTACGTATCCGTTAGAAAATCGTATTTGATTGAGCGTTTACGCGATGAATTCTGTAAGAAAATTAACCCAGAGCAAACCAGAGATTCTCGAATAGACGTATACGCCGAAAAGACGTTTAGCTAAAAGATAAAAAATAAAAACGAGTAATTCGCGAGATTCGTGAAATATGTATGATTCAATGTGTATTTTCAAAAAGAAGAGCTAACGTACAATTAAAATTTCCATATTGCTTTGAAATGTAAATGCAAGGATACGCAGATAATTTCATGATCTTGTAAGCGAGCATGCAGGTGTTAATTATCACGCAGATCCATCCACAGTCACGTGGTTTAATTGCGTATACGGTATGTCAAACGTACTGATCTCTATTTACAATTGACGCGAAGTAACTTATTTTTCAAATAAATAAGTAATTGCGTACTTCAAACGTTGCCAAACTGAACGTGAATCCGCGCAAAGTTGCAAGAACCTACACATACAGGCCTGCAATTATACTAACGATTACTATCTCTTGAATTGTTTTTAAAATATACGTCAACTTTTTAAATAGAAATATGCTGCAAGTAAAATAATTTAAATCTGAGAAAACTTACTACATTTTGACATTCGGTTTTTCAAAAGAAGAGAAACTGGTTAAACAGAGACATTTTGTTCCACAAAATCTTTGGTCATCGATCAAATACGATCAAAGGCTCTCATGAAATAGTGATTTTTATTCTTCTATCTCAGATATAGATGGGTGTTGCGTACATTTTTCGAACCACTTTCCTTTCAACGTTTCAAACATGTATCCAAAAGATCTCGACAAACTGCTGAGCAGAGCAACCAATTATTGTCTCTTAAGAAATCAGATTAATGGGTGTCTGTTCGACCTAGAATACGAGAATCCTGTCAATTTCACAGATGACTAATTCCTCTGTGTAAAAATACCTTTCTGTTCCTGGCCCTGGTGTCTTTTACATTGTCCGTGTCAGACTTTATACTTGTGCTTGGTTGCGATCTTGGTTGCCTCGATGAAACGAACGATTTGTCGTTGTATTCGATAGGTTCGATCACGGTGTCAATAGTAAACAATGATCGTTCGCCGTGAGAGAAATCACGTGGTACGATCGAGAGGTATTAGAGCGAAGAAACCCGACGTGAAATTGGCTTAAAGGCACCCGAACTGTAAAGTAATGTCTCTTGGAGCTGCGTCATGATGTCCGACTGCCTTGGACAATACTTGGCTGCACCTAATGTGGTGCGTAAGCCGGCCAAGTCACGAACATCGTGGCTTCTCAGTTACAACCGTGTCATTGGCTACAAAAATTTCATTACTAACGATTATCGATGTCAATTATGTTCCATTTCACGACGAAAAACGTTCCATCGTCCATCGCGTATACAATGCTACGACAGTGACATCTTGAAAGATGTTAAGACCTCCGTGAGAATTATTGTAAATCGTACGCGCCATCTCCGCTAATTTGCCGTTGATTGTCAAATTTGTTAATATTTCTTTACTCGTTTATAGACACATTCCACGCATTGGAACGATTTTGAGCAGAAAGCTCTTGAAAGCAAGATGATTCTCTAATCCTTTGAAATATGTATATATTGTTTCACTGCCCCCCGTAAAAATTAACAACGAAACGAAAGAGAAACTTGCTATTTTTACACCAGCATGTTTAGTTAATATAATTAAAGTATCGCGCGAAATCGACTGAATGAAGTGAAAGGTCAGAGGCTTTTCCAATCACAGATACCTAGACGCCGCGTCGCGCCGCGCTGTTCCGCTGTTTTAATCCCTTCAGCGTGACGGTGTAACGGTACAGTGCGTGCTATCAATGGTCACACTACTTCTGCGTAATGTTTAAACCGCGTACCGCTCCGAACAATATGACCGTGAACTGGATATCTGTGTTAATTGTTTCAAACTCAAGTCTCTTTTTCGAAAGAGAATTACACATTCCACGGTCGCGTATAAACACACCATCATTGTCCAAAAGAATCGAACTTGAAAAGAAGGGACATTCCACGATATTTATCATTTATCGTGGTTGATAAAACTCAGCTTCTTACGATACACACGTTGCGATAGTTCGATACAAGGCTACACAGCCGGTTGATACTCTTACGTAAAAAGCTGTAAATTATCGATTCTCGTTTCTTCTTCATCGCACAATCTCACGCTGTTCCGTTCAGTAGAGAATAGGTATTCTCTCTCTGGTGATAATCAGGTAATTTCTAATATTCGTTGCAGTTTTATGGTTGCGGAACAAACAGTGTTTTACATTTTTTAAAAGAGCCGAATAGAAATTTCGTTGATTATCTACTGTAACTGAGCGAACACTCGTGAATGTTTGTCACACGTGAAATATTAGAAATTTGTATTTACAGGATAATAATAGATATTTAAATACATTCGAACGACTCGTTGAACAATAACTCGTTGTATTATATACCAATAAATGGTAAATTAAAAAAAAAAATTGATTCGAATTTGTAGGACAAGATTAGAATGATGACGTGATCTCGCAGAAGCGAGATCGTGACAGGTATCATTTATCATCTGGCTGAGCGACCGCGCAAAATTTCTTCGCAGCTATTTAAAAGTCGATGTTTCCGCGAATTTCTGATCGATTTCTCTTTCCGCATAAAGCCCTTCATTTTTTCCTCTTTCCATAGCATGTTCACGCGTGTAAAATTGGATCGTGCTTCTTCAAAATCGACATATCGCGATTTCTGTTCCGACTCGCGATGGCCACGCGTCTCCGACTAATTTTCTTCTCCTTTTTTCGATAGCTAAAAGTTTTTGTTTTTGTTCCTTCTACGATGCAAGTGCCTCGGTAAGAACGCAAATGACTAAAAGTCACGGCCGATATGAATCGGCGGAATGCGTCGCGTTTTCGTGTTTTGCTTTTGCAAAACACTCGTGCGATTCATCTCACGAATCGAATCGTACGTGTCACGCTGCCAGTAATTGCAACTCGACATATTCTAGACTTTGCTCTAAAATATACGGAGAGTAGTTTGTGACCGGAAGACTGAAGAGATTTTTTGTTTTCTATAGCAAGAAAGAAAGATTTTCTCAACGACGACGTCTTTTAGGTAGCAAAGTTTTTACATAGGTACCTTTTATGATTTTTCTGCAAATTACTTACTATTTGAGATTGCGAGGTTGTTCTGAAATTCAAATTTCTCGAAAAAAAAAATTGGCGATTCATCGATAAATTCAATGTGTTACGCGTGAAAACTAACGGATTACTTCATCCAAATCCAGTCATTACGTGACTGTTGAAGAAATGCACGCGCGCAGCGTTTTAGAAGATGCGCAGAATTTGCTCGGTCGTTTGGTGCCACCTGTGACTCCGTAAAAGTGTGCTAATTCCACAATAATGCGAAGCCCTACTTTCCAACCTTTGACCACTGTTTGCTTTCATACTCGTTACGTTCGGACGTGCCTATTGTAATTTCCTCATTAATCAGTCGTAAGAGAGCGTGAATTGCCGCAGAAAATATCATTTTGCTCCAATTTGATAAAAAAACGTATTCAACGCCTCTGATATACGATAAAATATACGATAAAATACACAGAATACTGCCGATTTCTGGCAAATGTTTGAAAAGATCGATAGAGATATTCCAATATATCGCAGACACATCCTGGTCGTGATAATCGATATTCTCCAGATGTCACCAGATCCTCGATTCACGGCGTACCACCGGTTTTCAAATGTTACTGGAGGAGAAACACGACATCGATACGCGATACGCTTCATTGAATTACCATACGTTGAAATTGAAATGGTTACGCTCTAATTTCGCACGACAATAATCTTGGTACGATGATAATTTTCATAAAACGTAAGCGATTACACGCTTAACAAAACAAATAGTTAATCCGACGATTAATCTCGATCTATAGAGAATTTCCTAGAGCAAAGAGAAAATTTTTAGTTCAAGTCCAAGAGATTGGCGATCCGAATCGACTCGTCTTTGAGTGAAACTGTTCCAAACATTTCAGCAAGTTTCACACCCATTCTGCTCTGGTCTAGAAAAAAAAAAAAAATGTTCCCGCATGGAAAAGAAAGACGAGCAAGAAGCACGTGGAATTATTCGTAGGTGGGTTTTAGCAGTGTTTTGCCACAGCGATAATCAGACCGTCTAGAATAGTTGGCAATAGCGATTCAACGAACCACTGCTCGATCGAGAAAGAGAGAGAGAGAGAGAGAGAGAGAGAGACTCGTTTAAGGCGAGTGAAGGAAAGATGGACAAGCAACAATTTCTTTTAACGATCGAAATTTTCAAACGAACCACGAAGTGCCGCTCTATTACGCGCTTTATTATTAGTCAGCGTGCCAGGAAAATTCAATTATGCATGTATGATACAACGTCGGAGAACCGTAGAGTACGAACGCGTAGTGAGGTATATAATTCTGACGAGATCGTCCAGATGCTTGCGACCAAATGTAAATTGTGCAACACACACACACACACACACACTTCCCGTAAAACAAGCCGTAGAACAGGCCGCGCCGATAATTACGCCGATTCTTTTAATGATTGAAAACCCTGATGAATGCAATCGCGATTCCTTTGTATGGAAATGAAACGCCCACAATTATATCGACGTGTAGGTCGAGCAACCTATTCTGAAGAATACCTATTCCGAATAAATTAAGCTTAGACAATAGTACGGAGAGTCGGGATATTCTCTTCTCCGGCGCTTCCTCGTCCCATTCATTTCTATAGTCTAATTGCTTTTTATAGTTCATCTAATCCATTACCATCCGCGTATTAACAAGCTCCGGAATCTAATTAACTTGCATCCGTTGCGAGGTTCGTAATAACCGGTTGCCTTTTCCTTCGACTAGGATGTGCAAGAGTGGAACAGACGGTACGTGTCACGTTACGGTAGTTGGGATGAAAAGAATAGTGACAACCGGAAAGAAAAGAAGTCCGACAGACGCTCTACAGGTGATCTATTTAGACTCGGATCACTTGAGTGTCGACGTTACGTTTTTGTAACAAAACCAACGTGAAAAACGTTACGTAGTCATTTATCATTTTTCCAAAGTATTTCATCGACGCTGGTATCGCGAAGGTATGGAAATTGTTCGATGACCGAGATCTTGACTTTAACAACTAGCGTTGTGTATGATCACTGTAATTTGACGAACGTCGATAGCGAAACTACAAAAGAGATAATTAACTGCTGAAAGAATTACCATTATTCCTTGTTCCACGATCAGTTACAAATTGGTGGGTTTCAAAAATGATTCTGTATTGATTTCGTTCAAGTAGAATACACGTGTGTCTAAATACTTGGAATTAATTAGATCGATATTGCAACACGAACGGATAAAAAACGGAATGGTAATTGCACGGTGGGCAACAATCGCACTAATAACCAAGGAAAGTAGTATGGAAGGTATAATTAACGGCAGAAGAAAGTCAAACCGCGTTGAAAAGACGACGATCCACAACAGGAAGATTCAGAGCCGAACGATCGTTTCGCAGACCATTGATCTCGGTTTTCACGCCGATGATTGTTTCTTTTTCTTCTTGCCATGGTATAACACCATGCTTTATACCAAATGCTATCAAAGCTACCAATTCTCGTTGCCTTTATTTATTTCTTCTAAAAAAAAAAACTAGCAAATTTTTTCGATTTTGTTGTCGCTTTGAATTACGCTCAAAGCGCAACAACGACGTTGTATTAATATAGCGAGTCAACGCGAGGAAAATTAACAGGCGTTTCTCCGTTGCGTTTCGAGTAGTAGCTGTTGATAAAAAGGACGATAAATTTTCCACGCGAATGATAAATTCTGAACGCAACGTCTAGTCCTTTTCTTCGTTGGCAAAATTACACGTATTAGACGTATTGTTTACGAGCGTCTGAATTTCACTTTATTCGATGTACATAAATTGCACGAACGGGGAAAGTAGATTTAATCAATTGTAACCATTTTCTTTTTCATTTTAATTTTATTTTAATCTGCGTATCTTTGCAACAGGTTACTCGCTACCTATTACTTTGCCACATATTTTTTCTTCGCATTTCATAGCGTAGAACTGACATACAGCGATACTAGAACATGCTGCGTTATTATTATTCGCCGACCGTGAATGATGGCCGAGGTTCTTACCCGAAATTTTCCAGTTCAGTAGGTACGCTCGACGAGTAAAAGCCGCCGCTGCTCTTACTTTAAGAAATCGGTTCTTCCGTCGATCAGGTCAAGAAATTACTCGTAAATTTTATTAAAAATTATGATTTCTACCGTCGTATATCATTTTCTTCGAATCACGAAGTGCTCTCCGTCGAGCGTACCATATGTATTTCAGAGGATTTCTAATGTTAAAGTATTCAACGATTTAACTGATTTCTTACTCGATTACGCGTACTCTGTGATCTTCATCCGTATCGGTGTTTCCGTCGAAAATTGGCATGAAAGTTAAGAGAACGTAAATGTCACCTCTGTGCGTATCGGGAAGCACGAGACCAAAAAAAAAAAGAAAGAAAAAGAAAAGGAGCAGCGGTCATCAGGATCGGTGAAAGTTATTCCGACATTCGTCACGATTTTGTAAATCGAGAACGCTTGAAAAGTCGGAATACAAAACGGAATAAATTCACTCTCTTCTATTGTCTAATTAGTTCGATTTAGTAAAAACCACGGCAAACAGAGGCGAAATTAATTTGCAACGACTAATTCGCAACAACGAATGAAAGAAATAGAAACGCGACGGTATTTATCAATTTTTCCGTCGTCTCAAACGTCTTGCAAACTTTCTGCAACGTGTCCATCCATTTCCTGTATAAATTACGTTAACGGTACATCTCGCAGTTTATACCCCGGCTCGATAGAAAATTTTCCTGCAGATTGCGAAAATTAAACTGGATTCCAAGGAAAACGTGCTTTCTTCCTTGTCAGTTGCCTGTCAGTTCCCTCCTCCAGACGAGAGCGTAATTAACGACAATTAGAAGAGAAAGAAATTTTGCTGCGAAAGTGACTTTTCTATTACGAAACACAGTACACGGAATATTTTGTTTTAATTGAAGTCGAGTTGCTGCCAACTGCAGAGTTAAAAAAAAGAAAAAAGAAAAAAGGAAAAAGAAAGGAAAAGAAAAAGGCACTCTGATGAATTCGTAATCCGCGAGCAGTGGTGATTTTCTCATTAATTTGTTTGGCTGGCCTACATCTACGGCGACAATTCGGCATCCGCGTTTTGTGAATCACGCGAATATCTACTTTAGATGTAGATATCGATCGTGAAAGAGGTGGAGATGCACTTGTCCGGTGCAACGAACCGCGCCGCAACGAAGAAAAAAGAAGAATGGAAAGATGGAAAATTAACGTAATGGCACGTCTAATCTGTCATTTTCCTTTTTTTTTTTTACTCGTCAAGTCTCACGGAATGTTTCGTACGAGTAAAACGATGACATTTGTACGATGGTATATTTCGCATACAATACCTACAACATGTTCCAAATATCGCATTCATCCATATTCGAAAAAATCGAATATTATAATTTCTTAATTACTACTTGTCAGACAGATCGGACAAAGATAACTTTGGAATTTTTATTGAAACGATTTCGAGCGAAAGTATCCGGGGTGGGGGTAAAGAAAGGCAGCAAAGTGTACGAAATATACCTTTCTGATGATCAATACCTGTCGAAGTGATTTGATGATCACGAACAGTAGATACTTTCTCTTATGCAATGTTTTCCTTACTTTTAACAAGCATGGCAATAAGCATCGCGCGCGCGTTTGTTTCCTGTAATAATTTTCACGTAATCAGCGATGGACAGTCACATTCTTAGAAAAAGACAAAATCTACCGGTCATCGTTTCACGCGAAACGACCATTCATATCTCTGATAGCACCGCTTACTTTGTGAAATAACTGCTCGTTCAACGTGAAATCTTGACTAATGTATACCTCACGTCCCATCGTAAGTAGGTACGCACCGTATGTGTATTATCGAAATTTTTTTAATATTATTTAATAATATTATAAAATTATATTATAATATTATAATATTGTTATTTAACAATATTATAATCATTATGCACGTTCAGATTGAAACGTTCCATTGAACGTATATACTCGTCGTATCTTCCATTTATCGTTTGTTTCTATCTCTCGTATTAAAGAATAAAGTTTAACATTACTACGACATTTGATTAGCGTACTGTACTTTGTACGTGTGTGAAAATGAGAAGTAAATTATACGGACGCGCGCCGCGAGTTGGTATAATTTCAGGGTTGAAAGTCAAATCTTTCAAACTGGCCAGATTATTACCAACGAAAA
The DNA here is from genome assembly GCA_030673865.1 of Melipona bicolor. Classification (NCBI taxonomy): domain Eukaryota; kingdom Metazoa; phylum Arthropoda; class Insecta; order Hymenoptera; family Apidae; genus Melipona; species Melipona bicolor. The sequence goes on along the minus strand of JAHYIQ010000056.1, from coordinate 472,056 downwards.
AAGAGTAACATTTCGAAAACAAATTACAGAAAATTAAAAAAGTAAATTCTTCTTTTTGAATTTACTTTTTCCTTGTTTCCAATTTTCCGGGATTTCTTGTTTTTTCTCCCGATGAAAGGAGACGGGTTGTGTTTGGATTGGAACTTCTCTTTCATGATTCGCAGATTTAGAAATTCCATTACCATTATTGCCGTTATTACTATTAGTGCTATTTTTGTAACGCACGCAAATACTGAGAATACCTTGCATAGAAGGATGCTCGAGCTTGCGACTCTGGTTTCTTCGAGTATCTTCGATATTTGCTTCGAACGTAATTGGCAAATATCGTGATACCTTGACCTTTTGCTCGCTGTCGCCTATTTCGTGAGACGGCACCATTTGTTATTGGTCGCTTTCGGAAATCAACGCACGATGACACGATCGGTTGATAAATTGATCGTTTGATAAATATACATTTATAAGAAGCACGATTTAAGGGATCCGGTCAAGTTAATCGTTTCTTTGGCGAGCGATCCTCTATCGTACACTAATTACATTCGATTCTCAGTCGAACGTGTTACCTGAAAACGATCGTTAATTCTATATAATTCTATATAATTCGACTGGATCGTCCATCCATCTTGTAATTTATACACCGATATATCTATATCGATAGATTTCTGTTTTCTACTGTGTACTCTGTGCGAGATGATCGTACTTACATCGAGTTTCAAATATCTATTTTAATTAAATTCACTTATTTATTAACACTCAAACGTGTATTTTAAAGTTGATCTATTTTCCCTGCAACAAGTATCAAGTACGTGTAAAATTCGACCATATCGATCCGATTTCCATCTGTGGATATTATCGAACATTTTTCTTCAAAATCCCTTATTCGATGAAACGATCGTATATCTCTGACCGTGGATTAGTTTATCAATATCGATCATTGTTCCTCTCAGGGATAAATTCGGCTGATACCAATTACTGTCTGGTGATACCGATAATATTTACGAAAATGAACATCGACGTTATACCTGATCGAGATAAAAAGTAGGCTTTTTAAAATTACAATTTTCATACTGTAATTTACGGCAAATATAAATAACATAGATCGGTTCAGCTTTTAGTTTGATCTTAACAGATAGGTAAGTTGACTAATGAATACGGTGTACATGCTATTAGACGTAAAAAAGCATTTTCTTAGCAGCCGTCGTGTCACGATATTTACATAATTATTACGATCAACGAGAAACTGAGATCGGAAGCTGAGATCACACACCGATAAGAGTTACAAATAACGCAGTTCTGAAACACGTTTCGCGATAAATTCGCGTTGCATCGTCAAATCAATTAATCGTTGTAAACAAGAGTGCGTGTATGTTACGACAGATTACAACGTAATAACTCGAGCGTAATTTAGGAATCAATGCCGAAACAATGTACCGTGGCACTCTGCTGCGAGTGGTATCGGCTACCGATACTATATATAATAATAACTGATTATTGATTTTGTGGAACTATTTCACGTTAACGCGTTAACACGCGACGGATGGAAACGCGAATAACGAGACACGAGAATAACGGGCGACAGGGTTAAAGTCTTATTTACATATCTGTACGTACTTATATGGATACGAGCGTCTGAGAATGTCGCTTACCCGGGTTATCTGAACCCTGAAGACTGAAGACCGATTGGCAGAGGAAGAACAAAACTCAGGCGAACATGACCAGGGAACGCGAAATCGGAGATCGGTGATTGTCGATCGCAGGAAAGAAAAGAAGCAGCCGAAAGACCCGGTTCGAGATAAATTCACAGAGCACTTGGCCACAGCCTGTGGTTGTCCAACCGGTACTGCGCGCTCGAAACTCGAAACGATACGGAAAAGATCGGCGAGCGAAGACCAGGTCACGCGAGTGTTGCCTCTGTCTTTGGCCGATGCCCGTTCCTCGCTGCTACTCGTTGCTCGTTACTCGCTACTCGCTGCTACGCGACCACGGGAACCACGTTGCTGCCCCCTCCATTCTCGCCGATCTTTCTTCCTTTCCTCTTTGCTTCTCACAGTGCTCCGTTACTCCTTCCGCTTGCGTCGCGCTGCATCGGCCAGCCTTATCGGATCGTTTTGGTTGGTCCGTTTGCTCGCTCGCTCGCTCGATAGATCGATACAGGAAGCGCATCCGATTAATACACAGTCGCTTCAAAGAATTTCACTCTTCCTTTCCCTTGTTTTCTTTTTTTCTTTTTTTTCTTTTCACGCTGGAAACACTTTTAAGAACGAGCCAAAATATCGTGTATTTATGTAAAAACATTTCTGACCAGATCGATAAATTTTTGCAAATTGCGCTATCTGTTTAAACGACAGAATTCATTGGATCTTGCGCCTATATCAACACGATCGACGCGTACTTGTTTTTCGTACGATACATCTACACGTTACATATCTAGACGATGAGATTTTACAAGTAGTTGTAGATTAGAGCAACGAATGTGTCTAGTACGTGTTCCACAGTTCCTTCTAGCTACCGTTACTCGTCTCTTGGCTGCATTTTCCGTTTCTTCCATCCATTTTCTATCATTTAATCTTTTTCCACGCGAAAGAAGATGCTAGATGGTAACGAGATAAATAATCGAAACGCGTGTCAACTGCTACAGTATACGACTGATGCGACCCTACATTAAAAAATAAATAAAAAATATAGAATAAAGTTTTATTATTTCATAATCTGGAATCACTCTGTTAATATCTTTATCCTTCGTGGTAATGAATAATGAAGAAAGTGAATAACGAATCGCAACTTGTCCGTAGAATCACTGATTCTGCCAATAGCGCGCGAAAGCAGCCAATAGCGTTCTGTAGGTTTGCACACGGCGACGAAAGACGAGTTTCTGTTTGAAATTTTTTGATATATTTGACTATTCATTATCGATTTATCGTTTAAAGATCATCGTTGAAACTCGTTGCTGCCCTCGTTGTTATTTATGCAGTGTTCCGTCACATTTATTATCTCAAAGCGATTAAACTTTCTAGCAGGCTGATTTATCGGCGAAACTCAATAACACGCAAGGATTCGTGCGAATTTCCTCGATGGCTCCAAGTTTATTAGGCTATGACTGTGACACGTCATATATATCGGACAGTTTCTTATCTAATTCCACGTACCAAGTAGCGCGTTCAACGTTTGCAAACGAGAAAAAAAAAAGGGAGCAAAAGTCCTGTATGGAAAAACTTGTTTCGCCATTTGATGCGTTCCGCAATGCGTTTTCATTCTTCTCGGCAGATTCTTAACTGACATTTCGGCATCCATCTCGCAATTTTTTACGGTCGCGACGCGTTTAGAGTTCGAGTTTAGAACGACGAGAGAATATCGTGTGTTTCTATTTCGGCAAGCGTGGAACATCACGTTCCAAAACCGAGATAACACGTGTTTGCCTTTCCAACCGATCAATTCTCCACGTATTAATACATTCAAATATAAATATAACGCGAAGGATGCAACGTGCGTCTTTGTGTTATTTTAACGCGTAACAACGTCACGCAATATACATTTTTAAAGTATGGATTGTAACGTTTCTCTTACTTTTCCACATTTCGGTTTCACTACAAACCACGCAATTTCATATTACAACATGGCAAATTACCACGATCAAATTTGAATTTAAATTTCTTTTACCTTTGATCTACTGTTCTGTCACGTTGATTTTCCCACTAAGGGCTGACTTCATATCAAAATTCTGTAATATTTTTTTAAAAAGGACACCAAATTAAATGCTGTAGAAATCATGTTCGCGTACAGAGCGTGTGCGTTGCTTAAATTCGTTTTAGAAAAATATAATACCTGTAATCTCTCTTGCAGCTGCAGCTGATTAATTAGCGCTCCAATTTTCTTTTAGCAGTCAGATCATCAACATTTAATTATATGTAAAAAATAAATTGGTTTAATTTGTTTTTGATTACAGATATGCAAATCAACTGTCAGCAGTACACACCAGCGACACTCTTTGCGAAATTCTACAATAGCTTCGGAAATGAGGTATTGCATATACGCACCTACCTACTTTCTTACTTACTTGATCTTGTTGCTCGTTACAATCTTTACCCAATTCGAAAAATACCTGAAAAACATGAAAAATTGAAAAAAGATAAAAATGTCAAAAACTTTACATTTTCAAAGTACTTGCTTGCATCTTGTACGTAATTCAAAGTTGATGCCTTCGACTATGTATATTTAAAAAATTGAACACTATTCGCGAAAATGTTCCTCTATTGAATAATAAATTTATAAATTTTTGTTTGTTCATTTTCCAACTGCAGATACGGAAAGATTTAAAACGAATGTCGCGTCCATAAAAGTTACACAAATTAATTGATTCTTCTTTTTCTAATTAATTTAAAGCGTCCCGCTTAACTCGTGACTCTATTGGTATCGATAACTCACTGGTATCGATTATGTAATTTTAAAAATATATATTCTTGTATTTTCTGGCTCAACTATCGTATAAAATTAAAACTGAGGTTTTAACTAAGAATCACTCGCAAAAGTTCATAAATTAATCTTGTAAATTAATTTATTTTATAATTGAAAATTTGTCCAATTATGGACGTCAGAATACTAGAACCACAAAAATGTGAAACTAATCAACCTGCGCATCGATTTAATTTAAAAATCTCTATTCGTGCGTCTTGTAGATTGAATGGAACACTGCAAGAAAGGTAAAGAGTCTAAAATCGATGACGCAATTCCAAAATTTTCTAAATTCAAGCTCTTAGTTAATGTTTTTGGAATTAAAGTACATACAGTATCCCAATTTGGACATGGTGCCTCTACCTGTCGACGAATATAGGTACTAGTGTCGTTACTGTAGTACTGACATTTGTCGAGAGATGGCGCAACATGCATCATCAGAAGTTGAACAATAGATGGTTATTCGAAATACGCGCGCAATAACAGCTTGAAGAAAGATCTCAGTGCTAACGAAGCGGTCGATTCTCAATATTTCTCGCGATCAATCAATAGTGTAAACACATAACGTGCATCAGTTTTAGGCGGAAAGTGCAGCAAAAAGAAAGAAATTTGACGCAGAGATTACCAGGTAAAAGTTGTTAATAGCTTCTAAATTTGTAATTGCATTGAATACGTATACGACTCAGAATAGTGAGCATTATTTGAAAGATTAATACACGAAACTATCTGAACTAACCAAACAAACTAGCCAAACAAAATCTCTCATGGTCACTACATCTGTCGTGTGACATATAATTTTGCTTTAATGCGATAAAACACGATTATCACGATTAAATTCCTCTTGCTTGTAAAATATCAAACGTGTATCACATTGATTTTCAACGTCTTTCGTCTCGTTAATGCATTCATCTCCTAGCAGATGGAGCGGCATGTCCTCTAGAACACTTTTCATCTTTCGTCATTTTTACAAATATTTACGCAACTCTGTTAATTAATGAATTATTTGGAATTGACATATTTTTCTAAATTTTTATTTTTAACAGAAATTTTTTGTTGGAATCTCATGAATATATAATAACTTACCTGATATTACAATTAGACGTAATTGTCAAGAGACACTTTTAGGAGCTATTCCTTAATTCTTGGTTAGGATTTTGAATTTTGTATCATAAGGAGTGAATATAAGGAGTTGGGAGATGGCACATGAAATCTTTGGAGCCAGCTGTGCTTCTGGTATTTCAAATTTTCTGAAAATTTTTAAACCTCTGTATTTTGGGAGCCAGGAGCTATTTTTGGCTGGCGTTTTAAATTTATTGCTGTCTGCAATGTGTTCAAATGAACTTTGTCAATTGAATTCCGTGGTAAATTTTTATATTTTTTTAGCGCATTTTCTTTGAACGAAGGTAGTGACGAACAACTGTTTGTTGATAGTTGGTAATTAATTTCCCTCGTTTCCTATAATTTTATTGTATACGTCACCTTTCCCCTCGTTTCCCTGTATTTCCGCTGTAAGTTCCGTAATCGTTGAGTTCGTTGTCTGAATTTCAATTGTAAGAAAAATTTTTGGGATATCAAGATTTGAAAAAAAAAATTTCCACGGTTGACTATCGTATTTTCATCGTATTCGATGTCAAACATCTGCCTGTGTTTGCCTTACGTCGGGGTGCAGATAAGGGTGAAAAAGCGCCATATGCCGCCATAGATTAACTTTTCCATGCTTGTGTATGGATTAAATTACAAAATTACGAGAAACGTCAATACCATCTCTAAAAAATTTAAAAATGCTCGGTTTCACTGTCTTTTTGTTCCCATAGATGTTTTACACAATTACAAGATCGTTGGTGTATTGTTGTTCAAATAATATTTATTTTTGAATCTCTCTGGAAATTTTCATCACGTCCGTTCGCGTATGTTGGTAAACCGATTGTGAGACGAAACGGCGATCTGTTCTTCGTTCCCGCATCCAACGAACAGTCATCGACGATTCGAACTTGGAAATTTATCGATCGAGAGAAAGAAAAAACGGTAGCAGAATGCTCGAGTCATCAGCTGCTCGTTCGACACACCCCTCGCATAAATTGAAGATCCTCCCTTTTATAAACGGGGAGGGTGCCACGGAATCGGTTGATCCCGCAGAAACGATAAATTCCGCTTAGCGACTGGCGACGAACTCCTAATTTCTCTGCAGGACATCGTCACCCATGCGTCACTCTTGATTTCACAAATTCACGGTAGCGAAGCAATAAGCTGACCACCCACGGTCTGTCAATTGATCAACTCGACAACGATGCTGCGCGCGATCGAATTCCTTTCTTTTCCTTTCTTCTTTCCCTTTAATTTCTCTCTCTCTCTCTTATCGTCAGTTTCTTATTATTCTCGTTTTATCTTTCTGAGTATAATTCGTTCGTTTCTCTCTGCGTGGAGCGTAATCGCGTAACAACGTGAGATAGGATAAACTTTACAGGCAGTTAGCGATTATAGTTTTGCTATAAAATTTCATCGCCGATGGAACACGATAAACTCAAACTTGGAGAAACTTTCGCCGCGTAATAGCATCCAAATAGAAATTACAACGTTAAAAGTCTCGAACTTTTACAAATTAGCGTAGCAACAAATTTAAAAAAAAAAGTAGATGCGAAAGTTTCTCCTCGCGAACTACGAATCGCGATAATTCGGCTATTATTTCCCCTTTCCTATTTCCTGACAATGAGCATAGGCACGATATTCTAATTCGTAGTAGCGCGTTAACCACGGTATTAGCTGCGATTTCTAGCTAGTCGAGAACGAATCTCTGACAATTAATTTGATCTCCCTAACGAGCGTTTCTCGTCTTTCTGTTGCGGAGATCGGATTATTAATAATTAATCGTCATTCGTGTACAACGTCTATTATAGATGTAGGGATTATTATTATTGTTGTTATACAAGATAATTGCAAAGCAAGGCAATGTTTTTTCAGCACAGCGTTTATCTCGCGACGAAAGTTGACTTCGAATGGAACGTTTATCGAACTGTGATTGATCGTCGACTAATACTGTCAATCAATATCAATTTCTGTAATCGCTCTTGCTAAATCGTTCTACGGTTGATTAGATTTGAATACGTTTAAACGAATTAAATCTAATGAAATCGTCTAATTTGAGAGATTCTTGCGTCAAAATACACTTGAGATTTTTTTTTTAAAATGATCGATCGAGTGTTACTTAATTCCACACAGGTCGATAATTCTTTCTCGTCGTTCTTGAACTGATTGCAGCTACTAGGCGGTTTGCGACGACGTTTCGCAACTTGGAGCAAAAGTTTCCTTTGTGCGATAACGTTTTCCACATTGATCCTTCCTTTTCGAATTTTTTTTTTTTTTTTATGAAAATTGACGACATCTCAACGAGAGAGATCTCCTTTCTATTGTCTCTCCTTCCCTTGTTGCGTTTGGAAACAAAGTTGGAACTCGTTTGTCCCCGTTTCGTCGCACGCCTCGAGCGTGTGATACACAGCCGGCTTGAAACGGGATATTTTAAGGGCTTCGATGAACTAATATCTTTCGGTGACGCGCCGAATCATCGGGGGGTAAATGAAAGTGAAGTCTTAATTGAAACGTCACTGTACACGTGATCGCAACTAAAGTTGGTCGCGTCGTCCGCTTTGGCAAGTTGCGAAAGCCACGTACATACGTACCGACTCATTCGCCTCGTGTAGAATTGTCTAATACCCGAGGAGAAAGCAAATTCAATCAGACACGAAAGTGGAAAAGAAATTTTTACCTCTTCTTCTCCGATGGACGGAGAAGTTTTTCTTTCTCGGGGTTTAACTTTTGTAACTTTAACTTTCAAATTTCCACTCTTTTGAATTTCTATAATTATCCGATAATCATCCGATTGCTCAACTGCTTAGAGATTAATACGAGCAAGAGGTTTTAGATATAAATCGGGGAAAGCGTGCAATTTTCGTGAATTGGGGAATTGTTGCAAGGAAAGTAGTAAGAATGAGCAACGACGAAAGTTTAAGGGTGAAATTCGCAAAAGCCTAGAAAGAGGTGGGCGTTTCATCGAATTCTTACGAAAAAAGAAAAAAGAAAAGAAGAAAATGGGAATATTTCTGCAGTGGCTCGGTGGTAAAAGCAGAGAGCCGGTTGTCAATTTACAGTCAACTGTCTTGAGCACGAGCAGGGAAGAAATAATTGGACATAAATCCATCCGCGGCGATTCGACGTGGTCATTATGCGAGGAGAAGAGCGTGGCCTGGCTCGAGTGCAACGCAAATACAGGCCACGTACGCTACCGCACCTACTAAATATTACCTGGCCTACCTCGCCAGTGAAATATGCCAGTGATGATAAATAGGACACGATAAGTGGCGAGTAACCCGTATAGTGGACATATCCCGTATAGTTGGAGGGAAGTCGCGGAAATTCGAGCACTCGATACGTGTGCGTCTACGGTCTACGAGCAGCGTGCCGCCCCGGGCATAATAAAATAATGATGTGTTCCTTTCCTTCCAACTGTCGACACTGACTGACACTGACACCGACACTGACACCGACACTGACATTGCGTGCCTCGAGAAACTTTTCTTTGCCCGGAATTAGCAAGAGGTTTTAAATTGGAACAAGAGTTGGATTTTCGTGAAATCGTTTCGATTTTGAGCTTCGGAGTTTGCAGCGCAGGAGTAATTTCGCGACAAGGCGAATCGTTTAAAGTCCTTTGAACGGGGAGACGGCGAAGAAACCAAAATTACGTATGCATCGTGGATAGAGTCGAAGAAAGAATCGCTAACGATCGTAAGTAGCTTAAGGAATAATTGACCTGCTGTTTGCGTTGCAGCGTGTCATCGATTACACGAGCAATCCTTAAAAATGAAATATTTCAATTTCCCCAACTTCAAAGGATTTATTTCCTTCGTTTTACGCTCAAAAGACGGCTTTCGGGACAGGAAGATTGATGAAGTACCTATAGGTATTTCATGGTCTTTTCGCTGCCAGTTGGAAACCACGAGTTTTCTCTCTCTCTCTCTCTCTCTCTCTCTCTTTCTCTCTCTTTTTTTCTTACTTTTTTTCTTCTTCTTACCGTCGTCCCCTGATGTAACAGAAATTAAATATGTTGGAGGATAAATGGAGGCGAATTGATAATTATCAATAATTAATAGCCACGATCGCCATCTCGTCTAATTGTAAGATACACACAAACACGTGAAACGTGATTCTAAAATATATCCACGAATATTAGGGTAGAAAATCTTAGTCTTTGCGCGTTTGTTGCAATAAATACGTACAACATACGTAGTTGCTAATAGGAAATTTGTTAAAATTATAATATTGCGTAATGTAATTTTTATTACATCGTCAAAGACACTCTCGAGAGATTAACAATTTCTGAATGTTCTGATTTGCCACGGTTTGAAAATGTCGTCGTGCATCACGATGTCGTACAAACAGAGGGTGTACGACAATATCTTAGGGAATAATCGTTTCTGTCCTTTGATCTCGATTGGTTTGCAAATAACCCCCTCATTTTCTATCGCGGTATCGTCGAATATAAAACTCGGTTGATCCCCGATTCGTGGGGAATCACCAATCGCAGCAATGAGCGGTTAAAACTCACAAGGCAATCTTCCTTATCTTTCCCGTCGAATCTCAGCCACCTTTTCACAGGCTCGTTTTCTCCATTCGTTTTCCCTTCTCCCTTCCTTCGCGCTTCCTCGAAAGGTGATAAAACGTCTCGTTGACGCGTAATTTTGCGTGATATTTCCACCGAGATACACCACTCTCTGAGTAATTATAATTATCTTGAAGCACGAATCTGATGAACGATGAAAAAATGTTTCCAGCAACTGACGTTTTAGTCTTGTTTCGACGCTGTTTTTATTTTCAATTGAACGACAAAGCTGAAAAATATTCAGAGTGTACGTAACGTACGCTTCTTTCTCAGTTGTGTCTACTACAAACTTCTTCTTTAGAAGTGGTTTTGTACAATCTTTTTTTTTTTCTCCCCCTCCCAAACGTTCCCTCGTTTATCTATCGAAACGTGGCGTTCGTCGCTGATCGAACATCTGCATTATCGCCGGCAACATCTTGCTCGTTTCGAGGTCCGGCTGTTCGTTAAATCGTAGCACATTGTATCGACGAGACGAGGTTTTTCGATACGGGAGAATTGCTTCGCGATAACGTCAACCATTTTTAGTTCCCCATTGTCGGACTTTATGCCGTCCATCTTCGTCCATCGAGCGATCACCGAGATTACGTAATTTATTTATATCAGCGTTTGTTAGAGGACGTTCTTTCTTTTTTTTAGAATACATCGTAATTTCTCAGTTGAATCAGAGAGTCGTCGAGCGCTTCTGTAGTTTGCCGCAAGTCACAAAAGTTACAGTTGGGTAGGCTTTTCTAAAAAAATATTCCAATTAATGCACCACGTCAGACGTTGTTACAATCTCCGCGTCCGTTGACGAAGAACCCTACAACAGCCGTAAGTCACAATTGTCGAACCAAGTCGAGCGTTAAATGAAACGAACCGTGTGCGCGTGTTTTTGATTATCATCGGGTTCGTCGCGTCGAGCGCGATATCTACCGGCGCGACGACGATCGTTTCCAGCGCGATTTTGTCTGAAGGGACGCGAACGCTGTTTAACGTTACGTTTAACAAGATTATTACTTGATAATGCGTATTGTACGCGCGGCGCAACTTGGAAATATATAAATATGCATTGGCTTACGAGGATCGAACGCACGTGCGGCTCATCCGGGTTGGAGTTGAATCGTTATGCTAACGAGTATGGTCGTGTTTCGCTGATGTGCCTATGTGTGTTTCTTCCGCGAATGTGTGTGTATGCGTGTGTGTGTGTGTGTTTGTACAGGACGACGTAGTAGAATCGTAAAAAGGGAGATGGAGAACCTTTGGCGACGTTGGAATTTATCGGTAACGAGCACTCTCTTGAAAATATAATAGTCCGTGGCATCGCTCGAATAATGCACGTTCCTCGGAAACGAACAGCCTCCCCGAGAGTCTTGCTTAATTTTCGAATTTTCTCGCCCGGTGCGGCAACGTCAAATTGGAAATTAGCGCGTCGCTGTAAGCTTCGTACTTTATCTCTCCGTTTTCGATTGGTCGACGTCGGCAAAGAACTTTGCAAGTTGAACACGCGGATAACGTCGCGCAGCGAACTGCACGATAAAGCACTGTTTGTCGAGCCATTAGACGGCCGCGTGCACCCACTATTTTTGTAGTTTAATTTACCGTGCAAGTTTTATCGTATACTCGTTTCACACTTCTAAATCGTTTCCTTTTTTTCTTTTTTCTTTTTTTTTTCTTTTTTTTTTTTTTTTTTCTGACCCGCGAGTACGCCATCATTTTCAATTCACCGTCGATTATTTACGAGCACGCAATTTTCGGCATTGATCGTTGCAAGTCGCGGAATCATCAATCGTGCTCGTAACCTACACCCTTCGCGTATTTTTCGACGATACTGTACTCCATTGAATAAAAAAAAAAAAAAAAAAGAAAAAAGAAATAAAAATAAAAAAAAATGTTTTTGATGCATTCATTTTCGTCGTAGAAAACGCCGAACGATAAAAGCTCGTAAAAATATCGGACGATCATCGATATACACGTTGTTATGCTTAAAAACATTGGCGAATAATTACATTTTATCTCCGCGTTGTCGGCGAACGCGGACGATAATTCTCGTTGTTGAAGAATGAACTTGGTTCATTAATAGAAATACACGACGTGCGCGACGGGCCTGCCGTTTCCTTTATTTATAAAAAACTTTTAACGTCGATCAGTTCGCGTTAACGGACGCAAGGGCTGCGAGGTGGTCAACGACAACATCTTTAACAACGTCCTGTAACAACATCGCGTCTCTAACCGAGACGTTTTAAAACGAAATTTCCTCGATTGTCACTCGCCGTACGTAATTAAATCAAATCGTCTTTGTGATTGGCGAAAATTGTCAATCGCTTGATCTTAATAAAGATTTGTCCCCAGCATTTTACTATTCAAACGAAGCTTTGGTTCTTGTTAAAGGACAAGAACGATAATAATTCCCGGTAGAACGAAACTATCTATGGATAGACGAGTGAAACGTGAAATTAAACGTAACGAGAGAAGATGGCGAGTGAAAGTTGTCCAACGAGAGGGCTGGGAGCCTCGTAGCGAGAAAATGATGGCGGGTGAAGAACGCACGGCGAACGAATACTTCTCGACGGGTCGATCGGTGCTCGTAGACTTCGTCCTCGCGAGATTTGCATAATTTCCAAATCTGCTACGTAGAAAGGGCGATGAAAAATTGCGGAAGCGAGATGATGCCGATCGCGCGGTAGATTTTCAAGCTCGAAAACTACTGCCCGGGTGCTGCTGAAAGGAAGAAGAGGGTGGACGTTGCCAGCCGGGAAGATATTGCGGTTTAAACGGCTGGAAAATTGTCCAAACTGCCATGCAGCATAATTTCGACGTGACGGTTGACGATACTCGACTCGACTCGACGGCTTTGGCCCTGTTTAACGAGTCGGACGTGTTTTAGCTAGCTGCGTGCGTAACGTCGAAAGAACAGCCGAGGGAGCAGCCTGTTTTACGTGCAAAGACGCTGTCACCTTTGGTTATGAATGTTTCGTCGCGATATTAACGAATTAATTCACGCGTTTAAGCGGGGTAATCGATCGTAAACGGTCGCTGCACGAGTGCCCTCGTGTTTTGCGTGCACGCGGATCACTCTTTTTTCCGCCCCTAGATTCGTGCAACGCGATATCGACGAGTGGGAACGTTTTAATTTTTTATTCAACGTTCGTTGATCGAGCGAACTCGATCTACGATATCTCGAAAGGTTGGTTCTTCTATCCTGATTACGAGCAACGTTTTTAACGTTTAAAGCAATAGACTCGCCTAAATGCGTTTTCACATGTTATGTGTGTAGAAATAGGAATGCATTTTTCGTGACGCGTGCCTCTTCACAAAAAAGAAAATATCAAATATAACTTTCTTAAATAGAAAAAGAATATTTAAACGTGAATAATTCGCGAATTTAGAAAGTTCAACTCCTTGTCGTGAGATTGTGAAAAATTGTTGAATCTTTAGAAAATTCCACAAAGGTTGTTTTATTTTATTTGGTAGAAATGTATATTTCTCGCAAACTCGTAAACACTGCGGCGCTTTAAGCGTTAAGCGAATAGTAATCGATCCAATGATCAACGTGCGTATCAGTTTTCCGCGATAGTTTTCCTGAATGTTTGTCACAGTTGTTGAAACGCCACGTACGAAATTCCCGAGCAAATTTCTACGAAGGTTGACGAAAATGTTGGCGCGATGTTGTCGTGTCGATAATTTATATAGTATAATTTTATTGGATCCCCGGATTTTACGACTATGTGCAAGCGTCACACGACACATGGACGAGATTGTTACCCCGGATACGAGATTGACGAGAGACGTTTTTACTGTCTCACGTGCAAATACGATCGATAGTGTACATTAGCAAGCACAATCCACCTATTTTTTCCCCCTTCTTTCCTTTTCGATCCTACGATCGTCGCGACTCTCCGCAAATTTACTTTCGCAAGGTGTAGTTTTTCTCAAGATTCTAGTCTTTGCAGTACGTACGATACCAAATAATTCAGAAAAAAAAAGAAAAAACGGTCAATTTACAGAAGAGAGATGATTGAAGCTCATTGTCGATTGTAATCTCGTTACAAACACGCAGTTTCGTCGGTTTGCTTTTCTTGGACGGTGCTTTTCGGACGGGCCTGCCAAAACCAGGCAGGATCGACGATGAATGGGCTCGAAAACGCGGAAACAGAAAGGCAAATCAGCAACCCCTTTAGAACGCCCCGGACGAGCCGGAGAACGCTTAGATTTCATGCCTGGGCTGGGCTATCCCCCGGGCAGCCGACGGACGGGTTGCAAATTCTTGGTTCTAACGAAAATTAGCAATAATTGACCAGAAAATGAACGTTTGTGGCGGATTAAAAGGGGGCACGGGAAACCGCGAAACAAGCGCCGCGCGGCTTTCGGCTCGCGTATATGCCTCGCGTTCCTGCGGTATCATAAAACCAGTCCACGGTCTGTAATTTGTAATGAATACGGCTCTAACTAGCCCTCATCCCCTTTCATTGGTTGACAAATCACGCTTCTGCGGCCGAGAGACGGACGCGCGTATACCTACCTGGACCACACGTGACTGTGTGTGTGTGTGTGTGGAGGATTTGTACACTGGACCTCTTCCTGCATAAAGTGCCTAAATCACGCGACAGGACGCGACGATACGTGATACGTCTGTTCATTCAACGTTCAAATGATAGCGAGGGACGCTCGCTGTGTGATTCTGATCCGATAATCGTGTTACCGACGTTATGACGTGCAATTTGACGGCCGTCTTGTTGGCCTGCCCAATCTATCTTTATTTCGTCGCTTGCCTCTACCCAACTTGATCGTATCGATCACGGTTTTCGAAATTTAAAAAATTTCATACAAGCAAGACCGAGACCAAAGACCGTTTCGTCGGTTAATTGCCGTTTTTCTGCTACTCCCTCTTCTTTTCTTACTCTCTGCCGCTCTTTTTCAATCGCCGTTCGACCTACCGCACACGTAGCGGCTGTGATTAAACAGTAACAGCTACGATCAAACAGTGTCGCTATTATCGGCGAACAACAGCTTAGACGTATGGCGCGTATAAATACGTGCTCGTCCTACCAGATGAACCTACTATTTTCGTCTATAGATCACGCGACAAGTATACGCGACAAGTACTCTATTAAAAGCATTATTATTCGGCATTCAATCACACGACACGCGATCGTGACACCTTGATCTGCGTTATTATTCCCCGAAAATACAGCGTCACCGGATATAGTCATCGTCGGCCGTGTCGCGTGTCGTCATTTTTCGCTTATTAGCGGCGATAGGAGACAAGATTTCGTTCAATTTGCTGGACAGTTTGTCGAAGGATGGGAAAATCGAGACACAATCGCACCCCAAACTTTACTGCTCTCGTCCGCGTTATTATCCTATCGATCGAAACTGATGCTATATTCTTACTCGTCTCGTATCATCTTGCGTAGTTTTTTTCTTTTTTTTTAAGAGCCTCGAGTTTCGGGGGAAACCGATAAATATCGCACTAGACGAGCAGTCGTCGGCCCGACGATTGGCTAATCCATTCTAAACAAATTTTGCGAGAGCGAGCGACACTCGGCGTCGGAGGATACTCCCTTCTTCTGGCTGCGCGCCTGGCGAGAAAATTTCTTCCGTTGTGAAAATTCCCTTTCACCTCCTTACCAGCGATCCAGGAGGAGGGAAAAGGCACGACGGATCCTTTTATCTTTCTCCTCGTCGATGTACGATCGTAGAAAGGGAGGGAGCCTGGAAAACGCGCGCGCACCTCACCTCTCTTCTTTCCAATCCCCTCTCTAGAACCGATATCGTCTATCCACCTATCCCCATCCGACGCAATCAAAGATTTAGCAACGAATAAATAGTAAATAGAACCTGGAGGGAAGTACTAGAACCAATTATTACTTTCCCTCTCTCCCTCTTTCATTCTTTTTCTCTCGACGCTTGACGCCCTTCCCTCGTCCCTCGTCCCTCGTCCGTATCCATGCGTGCATTTTAACGTTAACCTTCTGCTCCGATCGGTTCCCTACGAAATTTTTTATCGTCGTTGGATTTCCTTTTTTGGGTCGAGCATCGACGGTTGAGATTACCAGAAGGAAAGAAGGAAAGAGAGAAATCGACAATTGCCAATTGTATATCGTACGTCGGTTAATTATCGATCATCGATCGAATTGTCGCGCATTTCCTCGTCTAATTTCAAATATTTCAATTTTCATTTCTTTGTCTTTGTATTTTCGGGAGGACCCGAGGAGCGATCGTTCTCGCCTAGAGAGAGAGAGAGAGAGAGAGAGACGTGGCTAATAACCGAGGAAAAAAAAAAAAAAAGACGCCAAAGTCGTACGTTTCACGAGCGAATTTCTCGGGCAAAGTTCCAACCGGAGAGGAAGTAGACCCTCTCGACCATTCTTCGGACGACGTTACGAGAGAAGTAAGAAGTGGAAGGATCGAAACTCTCTCTCGCGCGCGCACCGTTTCCTCTGTGCCTCTCAAAGTTTCCCTTCCTTCTTCCCTCTCTCCCTCCCTCCTTCGCTTCAAACCCTCCCTCCCTCCCACCGTCCCACCGTCCCTCTCTCCCTCTCGGATGGAGCCGATATACCGAACATATAGGTGTCTCGTCACCGTATCACCTATCCACCCTACCCTTTAGTCGGAGGGCGCGCTCGGGCGAATAGTGTGTTG
This sequence comes from Melipona bicolor, assembly GCA_030673865.1. Lineage (NCBI taxonomy): Eukaryota > Metazoa > Arthropoda > Insecta > Hymenoptera > Apidae > Melipona > Melipona bicolor. Next base: position 455,339 of record JAHYIQ010000056.1, on the reverse strand, counting down.
GTGGCTCTAGCCAGGGGGAGACGAAGCAAGGTGGAAAACGCCTGAGCTGTTAGTGGGGTCTTTTGGTTGAAAAAGGGGGCGCGCATGCGTCCCACGAAATCAAGTCAGAGCCACTCCCGATCGCCAATGACCGTCCAACACGATCCTCCAAGTGATCCTATCCCACCGCTTCAGTCTAACGTCCGCATCCGCACAGTCAACAACCCCTTATCACGAGCTTCTCTTGGATGCTGTTTCGACGTTGCGCGTGTTACTCTGTCTCGCACTCAACGCTACAGTCAACTGCCACTGCCCGTACGTACGATCTGATCCCTTTCGATCGGGGGGGGAGGGGGTGGGGAGGGTAAGTCAGGGGCCGTGGAGGGGACGGCGGGATTCGATTCGATTCGATTCGTTTCGTTTCGTTTCGTTTCGTTTCGTTTCGTTTCGTTTCGTTTCGATTCGACTCGATTCGATTCGAGTGTCTCGTTTCGTCGATTCGTCGACGATCTTGCGGCAAACGACGATTCTCGCACGACGGACGAGACGCGCTCCCGATTCTGTCTTCTTTCCGATCGATCTCGTCCTCCGTTGGGGACGGAGAAGGATCCAACCCGATCTCCGCCGATTCACCTTCTAGCGAACGTTCTGCGTCCCGAGCGCACTTTGCAAGCCAGAGTCTCGCAGTGATTTTGAGCCTTTGTAAGTGATTGCATTGCATTGCACGTTTCTCTACTAGCTAGTGTTTGTTTGGTGTCAAAGTTCATTTTTAATTCTAGTTTGACTCTCTCCTTTTTTTCCCCGGACGAGTGTTGTTGCACGTGACGTTTCGTACGTAAACGTACGCTCTGTTGTACGTTCTTGAACGTAATCCGCTCCGTCGATCAACAACTCTAAATAGATGTCTCGATGAAACTTTATTTCTATGACCCGCGATCTTTGAAAACGTCTATTCGCATTTAGCGAGAATTGCTAGTGAGAATCGGCTCAAAGATTCCTCGACAACGCGTTAACAATCTGTTGACGTGATTCTTGATCTCATTTCTTCGTTTGTTCTCTCCCGAGAGAGATCTATCCAGATCGGTTCTATCCTCGGTCTTCCCCTGGTGAAACAGTTTGCGATAAATGAATCGTGAATCGCGAGAGACACGAGGCTGTTCCACGTTTCAGTCGGCTCGCAACCCATCCGATCCCATTGTCTCGTTCATTTTTAATTGGACCGTTGCCGACAATGGCACCTGCTCCTGTTTCATGCGGGTACGCACATGACACGTCACGTGGGGGCCGCCAGAGTTGCGACTCGTGCCTCGCCACTGCACGTGTCACCTCGACTTTCCGACAAACACACATCAGAGACACACACACACACACACACCGACAACACACTGGAAAAGTGGGGTCATCGTGCTTTAAACTGTGAAACTAAGAGGCGATGTGACCCGTTTCGTAATGAACGGCAACACTCGATCGACCGGCCGAGCGAGTAATCGCGACGATTCCCCATCGATCCTCGCCTGACCATACGGTAAGTTACTACTTGAATATATCTATTCTCCTATACATGTTGTACATACTTACGCATCTCGCCTATATTCTGCGTCTATATATACCTTACGTATCAGTCCTTCAAAGGAGTCAATCCCTTTGAAGTTGATCGAAATTATCCAAACAACTACCAGCTAAGAGACGATCGTTTGATGAAAAATTCGTCAAGGAATATTTCGAAAGACAAAGAACGAACAGCGCGAAGCGCTTGAATAGCAGACTCGCCGTTAAACCAGTTTGCAAGTTGTTATTAATATCGTTTCAATTGTTGCGAACTCGAGCAGTCTGACTATCGCGACGCGCGACTACTGAACTCGGTTGGACGATTAAACAACGGCGCAACTCGCCAAGTTATCATCTTACTTTCAAAGTACCGCGTCACGTCGTTTCCCGTGTAATTGAAGATGAAATTGTCGATCGATGTAGCTGCGACGCCTCGTCACGCGTTACGATCGACGCGTTACGCTCCCGATTCGTAATGGATTCATAATTCGGCCACGCGCGAATTTTATTTGCCGCGAGGCGTTGACTTTTCGCAAACTTTAATTCGCAATCGTTTGAACGATTTGCAAATTTCACTCGAAAGAGAGGTACGTTGCCGAGGAAAACATGTGGATGCGGTTGGTCCTCGTCTGGCTACGTGAATTCTAACGTGAATTCGTTCCGAAAGCTTCCCCAGTTTCTCTGCGGTCGAGTCACGGCTCATATTTTCGCTCGGAGAGCGCGTTTTCAATCGCGTTTGCACGGTAATTTCACGTCGACGAGAACGAGCACGACTGCAAGGTCAAGAAGTCGTCTCGAAACCCCGACCGAATTTGTTTCTACACTTTCCGACGATTTTGCCTTGCGCCGTTCGCGGGTAAACGAGGAAGGGAACTTGTTTCTTGCTCGTTTAATGATCCACCGGAAGATCTAGCAGAACGAAAAGTTGCCAAAGTGTGTTGTTTTCAGAACGCGTTGTGCGCGTTCCAGTCACGTTTCTTGAACGTTGGTTTTCCTTCAAAAAAAAAAGAAAAGAAAAGAAAAGAAAAGAAAGGAAAAAAGAAGGAAAAGTAAAAGCAGCAGTTGCTCTTTTTTACGCAACGGATAAATTTCCCTCCGAGTCGTTGTTTTATCGCTTCTGTCTTGTAAATTATTTTTATTCCTGTACAAAGTACCTTAAGAACTGTGGATCTTAAGATTCGCTTCCGTTTAATATTTTTGTACGAGACTTTCTAGCTGTTGGCGATCGTAATTTTTCATATTCTTGTTTCACGAATATGAAAATTTCCCGTAGAACAAAGTTGCAATTTAGAGATTAATAGAGATATGCAAAAAAAAGAGAGAGAGAGTATTCTAGAAGCAACAGTCAATGTGAAAAAGTGGAGCAAATTAGAGCCAGACGTAGGTAATTGTCGTTACAACGAATGTCACGCAAATAATTGGACCGCGTCGCATTTCGGGGCGCATCTCAAAGAGAAACAATTCCCTTCGGCGGCAATATATACGTGCGTGATGTCTTCTGAAATAAGAACCTCTTTGTAAGGGACATTTTATTTTGTCGCGTGTCATTTGATGCTCGGAGCCATTAGCCGTGCCCGGTGGTTTTAACTTGTAGGACGGAGATAGGTTTACCTTTCCTCTCAACGTACCTGATTGTAAACTTAACTTTCTTGAGTGCTTCGCTTCCTGAATAGCTTGGATATCTTCCTTCTTCCGCCTTCATTAACGTACCGCGATATATACGGTTGTGGTTCAGTCTTTCAGCTAAAACGGGATTCTTGGTAAACTTGTACCGTAGCGATAATTGGTTCAGTCCCCTGCAATTGAAGGTATATATATATATATTAACGTGTGTAGCTGAGTAAAAATTTTCACAAGTTGCACGTACGTTCTCGTCTTGAAATTTCGACTTGAAAGCAGCGTGGATACTCCCACTCTTTGTCGCTCGCTCGCGAGCGATTTCATTCGCGATAGCAGGAACATCGATTTTTCTAAATTCTGTACCCCCCCCCCCCCCCCCCCCCCCCCCCCCCGCGCGTTAATAATAGACGATACGCTCTGACATTTTTATCGCGAAACGTTTATTCGTTTACACGTGCCGAGGAAATTAGATCGACTTCCGCAGAGGGGAAGTCGAACAAGAGGTCGCAATTACGAGTGTGTGTCACACGTAAATCCAGATAATCGGTGTTTCACGCTGTTTCCGTTCCAGATATATCTGAATTGTTCATCTTTTGACTGTGAAAGATTAAAGAAGATCGATAGATATCGAGCTGGAAGGGTGGGAAAATTGCAGATGTCGCGGTGAGCAGGCTCCTCGTGCCTCGATATAATCTCTCAGCAGTGAAAAAGAGTCCGACGAAAGAGAAAGGGACGGAAATTTCCCACTCGAGGAGAAATTATGAGAGAAAATCAGCAATCGGCACACGTGTCTGCTCCGATATCCCTTGATATATATATTTTTTTCCTTTTTACTTTATCTCGACTATCGCGATCGTGTGCATGTAACATTCGCGTACATGTACGTGTTGCCCGTGTTGTGCGGTAGCAAGTCGAGAAACAAAAACGTGAAACAAAATTTTTCGGGATTCGAAACGAGTCGTGTAGAAATTTTCAAATTTCATTTTCTCATCGAGCGAGAAGAGGGAGGAGAGGGAGGAGAGGGAGGATTCGAGTCGTTGTCCACACCTCGGCTCTCGGTCGTGGCGAAATCAGCCGTCGCGTCGTCGCTGCGACGCTGGAGAGTTGGGTTATTTATCTGGGTTTGGTCGGGCAGGTTAACGAAAGCGCAGCAGGCAGGAACGACGCGAGGGTATCGGCGTGAGCGAGAGCGGGCGGCAGTGTGCAACGAAAATATCAAAAAGCCGTTGGAACTTATCGGCGTAGGCGTGAAGCAATTTCACAGCAGGGAGCAGAAAGCAGCTTTAGCAACAAAGCTCCGCTCGTGGAAGAGTGCGATATTATTTAATGCCAGTCGCAGGCCAGTCGCACGGAAAACGTTATATACGCGGTGCACGGCACACTCGCGCACACATACACGCGCGTGAAAATTTCCTCCTCCGCTAATACCTACTACTATGCATTGATTCTCGCCGAGAGAGAGAGAGAGAGAGAGAGAGAGAGAGAGAGAGACTTGCGCTGCGTGCAATTCCTGCGCGGAAGCGTCTTTCCTTTTCCACGTGGTTATTCACGTGGCTGTCTAATCGAATATACCGGGTATATGATACGTTCGAGTAACTTTTACTCGCGAGCTCGCAATCGCGACAAAGAGAGAGAGAGAGAGAGAGAGAGAGAGAGAGAGAGAGAGAGAGAGAAATCGTCGTACCGCGCGCGATCGGTATTTCGGACGAGCAAGGACACGCGCGACGTACGTGATACGCAAAGAGTTCATTTTTGTCGCTTCGACACCTGTACTGTAGAGAATTAATCGTGTTTTCAATCGGAACAGCGAGTACCGCGCGGATCTACTACGTACTGCCGCTACACTCCGCCGGTATAGTGTATTTATAAACGGGCGGTAAAGTGTACGTGGATCGTTGAACAAACATTTCGATGAATTAACAGCGGGGATTGCGCTGGAATTTACCCGATTCGTTAAAAAATTAATTGTCGGAGTACGACGCACAGAGAGAGAGAGAGAGAGAGTGTGTGTGTGTGTGTGCGAAAGAAAACTTTTCGAGTAATATTGCAATTGTTATCATCGGGGCGAAACGCACTCGCGTCGAAGCTAGGCTACGACAAACTCTCGCATCACAAGCCTAATCGCAGTTTAATCGCAAATCGGAGTAAACGAATGGATGAATTTTTTTATTTCGAGAGATACGTTTCGATCGCACCTTATGTCGTTCGTTCCGAGATCGAATCTGTCGTTCGAAACGTTTTTTCCCTTTTTTTTTCCTCCTCTTGAGTTGCATCCGGCTAGGGAGAGACGAGAACGATTTCCGTCCGAAACTAAACACGCACGCGACGAATAAACAACGACGGCGCTGGCGCGTCGATTATTTTCCATTTCAATTTATACGTAATCTAGCGTGGAGGATAGTAGGCGGTTGCCGAGAGTAATGAGGCGTGCATTTTCCGGGAAAATGACGATACAACGTGGCAATTTCATTGATCAAACCTGTGCGTACTTTGTTGGTTTGGCACGCAAAACTAATTCCAATTTGTCACGCGCGTCTTTCTTTTCTCCCGCTAGAAGAAGTCGTCGCGTAAAATCGTCAAAAGTTTGGCCTCGCGCTGAGGCTAGCAATCGATTCGTCGTGACGAATTTTGCCCCCACTCGGGCGGCAAAATTAGCGAGGAATGAAACAGTTTCGCGCATCATTCGCTACCCGAATTTACCCGGCAATGCTTATCCCTCGCTCTCTGAATCTTTCACGACGCGACGCTTTTCCCGACGCTCTGTCTCCGTCTCTTTCCCTCTGCCTGCTTAACGTTACGTGTGTTCGCGTTGCGAGTAAGAACAACACGTGCCACTCGGAGCAGCTCTTGTAACACGATGTTTGCTGTATAGTCGAGTACGTACGGCAGGTACATCCCGTTGTACAACGCGGGTATATCGATCCCGAGGGAATATACTGTGCCGCGCATATGTATTTATCACTTTAACAATTAGTTTAATTGTTTGTACAACTGGGTAACGCTCGTTCACAGGGAAGCATCGCGCGGCGCGGCGCGGCGCGGCGCGGCGCCGCGCACCGTATACAATTCGCCTTCCGATATATAACGCGACGAAATGAGAATAAAAATTCTGCTAATACACGTATTCGGAATTTGTTGATCCGCTGCAACTGCTACGTGCCACGAACCAACGTTTCCTCGAACCAACAATCATCGCTGTTTTCTTTGCGCGATTGTCAATTTGTCTCCTCCCTTTTTTTGTTATCACTGAATCAGTGAGTTTAGCGGGGATCTGGTGCAACGCTGATGCAACGAAAATTAGCGATTGGTTGATTTGGGTCACGTGATTCGCGAGGGGGCGTGGTCTGGTACTGGTGGAGCGATCGCGCCTGTAATTTGTTTCGTATCGATTCAAATGTTTGCGTATCAATAAAATTTGATGGCAAAAAGTCGGAACAGTTGCTTCTGGACTTTTCAACGAGACGAATCGTACAAGTCGTGTAGTTTTTTATATTAGTCATAAAACGTTCTAAATCTTTTTCACAAATTCTAAATTTCGACAAAGTAGCAATGGACGTTGAACGTTGGATTAAAGGTCGTTGGCTGTTACAGGCAACGATCCAAGATTCGAAGCTCAAATTTTGTTCCTTCCAACTGTTATCTGCACTCTGCGTAAATCTGCTGCACGCAGATGCGCGTTATCCTCGTTCTCGGCTCAGAGAATTCGGCTGGTAATCCTATAATCCTTGTTCGCAGTTTGATGCTCTTGTGGCTTCCCGATACGTCGATCGCCATTATTCCGAAGAAAGAAACTCCCGAGTTCTCCAAACACTAATTAAGATTTCCAAGTTTTTCTCTGTTCATCGATAACAAAATCGACGAGGGTCCGAGACGATTAATCATTGCTCGAGCGAAGAACTTTTAATTAATGGAAAAATTCCCACGTAGATCGCGCAGTGTGTAAAGCTGGCCCGTTAAATAAGAAAAAGAAAAAAGAAAAAAAAGAAAAGAAAAAGAAAATTAGAGGAGAAAAGGAAAAACGCGTGTACGACTGACTAGCCGAGACGAGTCTGTTTAAAACGAAGCTACACTTTACACTTTTACACGTCGATCGAGCGATTGCCGCGAAATAAAAAATCGCTGACCCTCCGCCAGCGACAGATCCGCGAAACGAATTTTTGGCGCCAATATAAGCATTCGCTCCTAGAGCGAAATTGTGAACGAACTGCGTTTGTGCCGAGCGGAGCGACTTTCGAGCGACTTTTTTTCGCGACTACCGTTACCACACCCCCGTTACTTCCGGGCTGTGTTCAAAGAGTGGTCGAATATTTTCCACCCACGCAGGGTGGAAATCATCTAACAAAGTTACATCACGAACAAGTTGAGCTTCTTTAACGAGTTCATTCTGGGAACGAATTAATAGGTGTTATCCCCTTGATAGAATTTAAGTAACAAGATTAAAACTAAAGGGTCCTTTCGTTGCCAAGAAATTTTCGTCTGTTGCCAGCCGACGACTGGGTATTAAAATACGACGTCCTTTCCTCCGCGAGGAGGAGGTTCTTATTATCATCCCGAGCGATTATCCGAAAAAGCGACCGGCCCGCTCCGTGGGAAGGAATAATAATATTTACATTAATTTAGACGGTGAGACATTTTCAATTAGCCGACCGTAGCGTTTTCATCGTGTCACGCTCACCACCTCTCTCGCCCCCGCCTTCCCCATTCGTTGTTGTTTCATTTGATTGAGAAAATGCTTGACACGTTCCTCCCCGCCTCGCCAACGGAAGATTGAAACATATCCATTTATTTGTCCAACGCGCGACCGACGTTGTTTGTGCACGACGAAAGAGTGAAAATTACAGTTTTCTGCCGGAGAATCTGCCCCCGTTAATCGTGCCGATCGAAGCAACGACTCGATCGTCCGATCGGCTCGAGATGTAAATTGAAAGTAAAACTTCGTTTTACGACACGTCGCGAGCGTAGATAGGCTGAGAAACGGGTGGAAAAAAAAATAGGTTAAAATCAAGGATTATACGGCGTTGCGGGAGCGACGATTGCCGGCGGTGGTTAAGATGAAAAGGGGAGAGAAGCAGGAGCGAAAAGGTGCGGCGTGGCCGTTTTCCAAGTAACTCGGAATTAGGATTAAAGGTGGCCAAAAATTAAATCCTTATCTCGCCAGAGCCGACAAGCACGGCGGAAGGTGAAAGGGGTGCGAGCGGTTAAGGGAAGAGAAGGAGAAGTTCTTGGGCAGGTTGCTCCCGCTGTCGTCTCTGCAAGGGTTGGTCCCTGAGAGAGAGAGAGAGAGACGGAGAGAGAGCGAGAGAGAGCAAGAGGACGACACTTAATCTGACGCCAGCGCTGCAATTTCTTCCCATTAGCGGACTCCTTCGCGATTAAACATTTGCATAATCTCGGGATGCTTGTTATAATTCGGAGACATAATACGCGCAAGTACACGTGCGCACACGTTCGCGTCTTTTAAAATTTTCTCTCTCGTCGCGGCTTTCGCGGTGGTCGCGCGTGTCGATTCGATCGAAATTTAACGCGAGACGAGATCAGACTGCAACAAAAACTTTCGTGTCAACATTTTCTACTTTGCATTTTCTATTTTTTGCTCTGCTCGACGAGTTCGACTTTCCAGCCAGGCTGGAAAACGACGTTGTGGAGCAACAAACGTGATTTGATAATCGAGTCGGCAGCGGCTGGCTAGTTTTTCATCCGGTGACCGGGGGAGCTCGTTTAATGCAGATTACAGACGAATGCTAATGAAGGCTAATGAGATTTATAGCAGGGCTCTACGCAAATAACGCCGTTGCGTAATGTACGCGCGCACTGTAACAGTTATATAACCGTCCGATTACCGAGGAGTATCAATAATTTTCGCCAATTCAACAGCCCACCCGTTCCACACGTTCTCGCGCTTCGAGCGTTTCTCGTTTCGAAAAAAAAAAAAAAAAAAAAAACTCACAATCCCCGTGAATTTTGGAAGGATGTCGCGCGATTTTTCGCTTTCAACGGCTCGCGGATGCCGAGGAGAATAGGTTAGTAGGATCAAAGATCGTTGATTTTGCGTTCGAACGTAAGCTCTTTGCCAGAAGGCAGTTCCAGACGGAAGTAACGGGAGAGGGAGGGGAGATTTGGGGTTTGAAAACCCCAGTTTGCTCAGTTTCCTATGAAATTGACGAGGGCCACTTTGACGCGTCGCGCGTCGCGTCGATGAGCTTCTATACCTCGTAGTGCTCTCAAAACTTCTCTTAACCTCCCCGTTGCTTTCCTACGATTACTCCTACTCTGTGTGTGTGTGTGTGTGTGTGTGTGTGTGTGTGTGTGCGCGCGTTGTACGCGCGTATAAATTCACGTTCGAATCCTCTGTAGGATATGATACAACTCGGACAATTTATCGCTCAAGTGCGCGTGTACTGTTGATAGAGTGAACCGTGCGTTTCGTTAGCCTAGATTTTCGTGCCGTTGCCACGATTAAAATATTATAAAGTGTAAAGTATATAAAAATAATAACCACGGCTAATTTCGATTAAAAACGATCGTCCATCTTCCAGCTTTAATCTAAACGGGCGGAATAAATTAAGAAAATATTATATATATATATATATATATATATTTTTCCTCGATAACGCAAATGCTCGAGATAATCGGCAATTTAACGCGGCGACTGGCGCGGCTCGCAAGGAAACCACTTTCCTGGTATTTAGTTTGATATACAGCGATCCTTGTGCTAGCTCGTACAGCGTAATAGCAAGTTTCCTTAATCATAGAAACAGTTACGGAGCGTATTACTCCAGAAGTGTACACGGTTGTTTGCTATTCATTAGCCTGGGATTACGTAGCCGGGTTGACCGACAGATGATCACAATTCTGCCTTTGTGAGATTATTTCAGTTTCTCCGACGGCGTCTCTGTCGACGAAATCGGCTCTCCTTCGGTTTCCTTGACCGAATGACGATTTTTTTGCTGTGTCTTTCTTACTTTTTCTACCTTTTCTGTTCTCAAAAAATAATCCAACAATCGCGGTGTGATGGAAAAAATCAAAATGCCTCGAAAGGAACGATCGCAACGATATCTTTCGAAACATCGGCAACCGGAAACTCTGGGAGCAGCTTACAGTTGTCAAACTGTTGGGCGGCAAAGCTCGGGCGGCATCGTCCGGCATAAATCGCCTTTGAACGATAAGCGGAAAGGTGATAAGAAAGCTGGCGTAGGACACGCGCTGGAAGGCAAAGGAGGAACCGGAAGGTTGATACGCTGGCAAGAAGGACTCGCATACGAGAGAGAGCAGACGTATCTAAACGACGCCTAAGAAGCAACAAATCCGAAAATCCGTAAGATCCGCGCGATTTCGCTCCCTATCCTCCTACTGTATCGATTATGTCCCTCTTTCTTCTCTTGCTATTTTTTGCTACACGTTCCCGTTTCCACCAGTATTTCCGCCATAGGGACGGCTATCTTCTTTTCGGAAGCAGCCGCGGTCTTTAACGCGGCCCGACTTCCTCAACGTTCGTGCGAAATCTCCGTTAAGCCAGGAGCCAACTAGGGCTTTACAATCGGCGTTCAACGTCCTATCCACGCCGTGGTGTGTTTCATCCGGGTTAAACGACCGGCACGATTGTCCTCTCCTCCCCTCTTTTCGCCGTCTAATTTCTCCCTCGTTCGGAGGGAAAAGAAACTGGAACGTCTTGCGGAGGAAGAAGGGGCAGAGCAAGAAGCGCCGCCGAGGTGGAAAGTGGCCTCGGTTCATTTCGATGATTGAATCGAACCGCGAGCGTTCGCCGGTTCGACGAACCATCCCTGTTTCGCGATGCCGTAAAAGCATCTGGTTTACAGTTCTCCTCGATGGACGATCGATTCTTCGAGCAACAGTGGCTCTCCTCGGCAGGCGTCGACGTCGCCGAAGCAATCGGTCAAAACGAAGAAACAGAAACCCGAAATTGTCGCCCGAAATTTCTCAAAGAGAAAGACGGTAGCAAGGTTAAATACAAGTTGGCGAAAGTCGATTTGCCGGGCCGTTCGAACCACTGACGTGCGAATGATCGATGCGCTCCGATCCATAAGCAACTCCCGGCGTCGATCGAAATTCATCCCATTATTGGCGAATTCGATAACCTCTTCCGCATCCACCTCTGGGTCGTCCGTCTGTGCCTCTTGACGAGACAGCGACGCGTCACGGGAAAGGAACAGGAATGAAAGTCCAAAGAGCCAAGTAAATCTGCTGCAATTCCCAAAGTTTCGTGTTCCGAGCCTTCCGTGGCCACGCTTGTCTCTTGCTCCTTTCTTACTCCTGCCGCGTGGGGCGTTTTCATCCATCGGACACGGTGTTACTCGCGCCAATGACCTTTGTGTAAAACCATCTTGTTTCTACAGAGACCGCTTCGAACGCTCTCCTGCAATTTCTGCCGCGTTTCTGACGCGTTTTAATCGCGTTTATCAGGAATCTCTTGCTACGTGGCCTAATCATCGTCGAATTTAGCTCGCGCTGTTTGTTCGAATTCGAGCTTGAGTTTGAACGTGAATTTTGTCAAAGGCTTCAGCAGAGAGCGGTTGGTTACACCTTACAAAGACTCGATTCGCTCTTCATCGCGTAGAGTTTGAGCTAGGTCGTAGTTCTACTTAGAATTCAGTTTCGAATAAAGATGGATCGCGAAAAAGAACGTAGCCTCGGTGATTCTGCCCTTTGTAATTATCAACTGTCGAAACGAACTAGAGACTTGGTCCAAAGTCTAAAGTTGAGATTAGTCGTAGTGCTGCGGTGCAAAACCTGCCTGAATTTCTACGACAAAATAGCAAGGAGGTTTGATAACCTCGGAATCGTGGCCGAAAAAAAAGACGAGTGTGAGTGTGTGTGAAGAAGAAAAGATTTTAGAGTATCGAGTCGTGCAGATCTTGAGAGAGCTTAATGTCTCTTTATCATCGTTGTATTCAGACTTGTTCAGTATTCTTTAATTATACTTGAATATCGTTGGATTTCCGCGTAAAGGAACGACACTTGTAATTTTAAGAGAGTTTATTCTGTGGTCAAGAATGATGTTACAAGCTCTTCCTGATGGAAAAGAGTGCTTTTCTTTTCTTAGCGGGTCTTTTTATAATTTTGTCTGCGTGTGTAAATCGAAAGGAGGGGGAAAGAAGCGTGGACACTTTTGGAATTTGCCCTATAATTAAATATTTGGAGTTCACTTTAGTGTCAACACTGAGCCAATATTGTCAGGCCTTGTTGGTCATTCAACGATAAACTAATAAACTTTGTATCATAAAATACTACTACGGTTTAATTTTCGTGCATCTTGGTTTTTTACCACAGATTAAGCATTATTTCGGGTTATTTCGTTCTTGCCTTTCGCCAAACTCTCTTGCAAACGTCTTAGAGTCTGCTTACGACGGATCCAGCGTGCGTCGTCGGCGTAATGCTGTTTATGCGAGACGAACTACGCTCGTTCCGCCAGCGGCCGAATATATTTAAACGCGTTTTATAAAACTGCGCAACGCGCGAGTCTTAAGTTCGCCTAGTTTGTCCGGGATTACTGTAACCGGGATCGCGGGTCGAGGCGCAAATTTTATACGCGTTGAAGCGCGGCCGCGGAATATGTGGAGAAGCGTTGCCGGCCGAAGCAGTAAACTGGCCGGCGTAAAATTATTAATGCGGCGAGAGTTTGCGGCGACCTTGATACCGCGCGAGTATATATCCGAGTGGTGGGCAATCGGGGGATGGGTTTTACAACTCGTGCGATAAAACGCAAACCCTTTCGCTTAATTCGCGCGCGATTAGAACGAACAGAGAGATTCGCATTTCTTTCTCGAACAAACAGATTTCTATTCCCTTCTTTCGGGGCTCGATGTTTCGCGATGTTTTGTGGGAAGAAGGGAAAATTTCTCGCCCGACTAACGACTTAATTTATCGAGCAGATTTCTTTTCATCTCTCTCTCTCTCTCTCTCTCTCGCGAAGAAATCTCGTCTCGCCGCACTTTTATCGGCTCTTAATGTTTTCTGGCCGTTGGTTTGCTCCTCGCGAGAATATCAGTAATTGCTAAAGTTTTCCCACCGAAACGAATTGTCCGGCGTTCTTTCCACTGTCGGTTATTAATCGTTCCCAACTACTTAAGCAATCGGCTGTTTGTTTCGTTCCTTGGGACAACGAGGACAGTTGATAATTGCCATCCCGTTATAATCACCGGGAATCTGTTTGCCAAGCACAGACGTTGACCGTCGTCTCGCGAAATGAATTCTTACGAAACGATACATTTTTCGAAACGCAGTGTCGCCTTTCTCGCCTGACACGATGCACCGAACCGATGAAATTTCAGTGTAAATACACTGGTAAATACACTTGGCGTTGCACGCCGCGCTCGCTACGAACGTGCTACGAAATTATACCGTGTACGGGGAAAATACATCGAGTAAAGTATAAACAATTAACGAAACGGTTAATGGAAGGAAACCGCGTATTTTTATTTCCAGTTTCGTTAGCGACGAAATCCGCGAAAGTCACCAAGTGAAGCAAATGAAAGAACGTTTAGTCGGTGCGAATAATTAATCGTACGACCAAGACTAAACATATATACAGGATGTCCTTGCGAAGTAAAGGTGATTCTACGTGAAAAAAATAAATCAAAAGTAAAGAATAAAATTTTTTTCGTATATTCTCCGAGTACGACTTACTTGACATTTAAGGAAGCTTGTACTACCGATGCAGAGACACTCTGTGTATACCTGTATACCTGTGTATGTAATACATATGTATATATATAGGGACATAGCAGATTGTTTTCAAGAAGAACATTGACCAGCAATTTTCGGGTAAAATCTTCTTCTTCTTCCTCTCCCTGCAAACTCCAACCTGTGGCAGCTTCAATTCCACGCGATTCTATAATTAATTAATTCCTTGCAAACTGAAAAAAAGAAAAAAAAAATTGCACGACCTGGGAGAAACCGGCACGGTATTACTTTACCTTTAATACCGCCGGTGAAGTTCTTTTCCCCCCGCAAATGAATTCTTTACGTTTACCAGCGGCGGGTTATTTTCTTCCAACGAATTAACCTGTTTCGTTTCAAGTTCGCCCGCGAAAACGTACGTGGCCCGCTGCTTGGAGAAATTGTAGTTGTAGGAAAATGTTGTTTACGCACACGGTTGGGGGGGGGGGGGGGCACGTGAAGTCACCTGCTGTTGTCGTACCGATGTTTCTCCTCTCTTATCGTTAATCTCCTTAATGCATGTTCCGTTGCGTCGGCGAACCTCGTGGAGGCCACCCACACACACACACACACACACACACACACACACACACACACACACACACACACACACACACACGCCCTGTTGCAGCGCTGCTAGGTCCCATTTTCGTGTTTATTATTTACGGTGGTCCGCCGTGCAGATGCAGCACGACGCCGCTGCACCCTACACCTAGGTTAGGTTAAACATCTGTGCGCTCGATGCCGCCCTTCCGCCTGGATAGGTATGTGTTTATTAAATTCAGAATTAGAGGATCCGGCTGACATCTCGGATTCCAGGGTTCCGTGGAAACGGGCGAAACAGCATTGTCCCCTGGTCTAGTTGGCCCCAGACCAAGTTTCATCCTGCTGGCGCCGTTGCTTCCCGCATATTGCACGCGTACGTGCGCTTATGCGCTCGATGAGCGTATAAAGATTTGTCTCTGTGTACGCGTGTGTATGTGTGTCAGTGGCCGTTCTCGTTCTCGAGACACACACACACTCTCTCTCTCTCTCTCTCTCTCGCGCGCGCGCGCGCGCGCCAGTTAAAAGCTCTGTTTACTTACAGAGTCACTTTCGTTGTTCGTTTTCACACACAGAGTATGTTATTTCCACGAGCGAAGACAGGAGACAAGATAAACTAAAAGTAACAAAAGTTCCCGTTTGGCCGAAGCTTTTTGGCTGGCTGGCTGGTGTATCAAGCGATATTATTCAGCTTTGTCGAGCGGCGAGATTGTTTCAGCTATTGTAACAGCGTAACAGCATTAGAGGAGAAACGCTGCGCTTTCTTTCTATAAATTTTTTAAACAGCCCTCGCTGGGGAAATTTTGATGTAGCGGTAATTAACGTAAATGTACTCTAGTATTTCCGGGAAATGTGCTTTGTACGCCTGTGGCCGGCTTTGTCTGACGCGAGCGTCAAAGTTTTTCGTTCTTTCTGAGCGCGCGCGCACGCACGCACGCACACGCACGCACGAAAAATAGAGAGAGAGAGAGGACGAAAAACAACCCTCGGAGCATGAAACGCCGGAAGAATGACAGTCGGAAGCCTTCGGATCGTGTGTCTCCGTGTTAAAATGTTGGAAATAGCACGAATCAAAACATTTATCGGTTTGTACTACCTTTTCGTCGATTTCATCCCATTTCGATGGAATTTTTCTTTTTCGACAGTTGCTCTTGCTCGAGCCAACTAGTATTTGGCTTCAACCTTTGTCATTAATGTTAAAAAACGACGTCGATGGATCGACGATGGATCGACTCTATCTCTGGTTGACGGACGAACGTTCGTGATTACGCGTCCAGTCGCGTTCGCGCGGTGAGAATAATCGGAATTACGTTGTAATTAAGGATCGTCGAGCGGCGACGACCGCTCCAAGTGGTGTTGCGTGCTAGTTTTTCTACGAGTTTGCCCAGCGCCCGGATTAACTTAACCCTTGCTTCCTCCCTTCCGTCCGCCTTCAATCTGTTACCTCCGCCAGTATCCCTTGGCTTGGTGGTGTTGCGTGGCCAAGGAGCCCGAGCAGGAGGCAGAGTCAGGGTCCCCTTTCATCTCCGGTCCGCCAGATTCGTCCTCGGCTTTCTTTGCCTTTCCACGCTACCGGGGATGAAGTTGCGCCACCGTTGCTTATTTTCCTGCAGCCTCTCTCAAATTATGTGTCCAACTTATTTTCTCGCTCGACTCGCCCCGGGGATTTCTGCGAATCTCTCTCTCTCTCTCGATGTCGAACATTCCATGACGTAGTATCAGAAGAAAACTGGCTAACCCACCCGGCAGAGGAAGGGATCCGGCAAAGGAGGAGGAGGAGGAGGAGGAGGAGGGGGAGGGGGAGGGAACGAGATCTCCCGTGGAAAGGGTGAGGACTTTATTAAACCCCAAAAGAACCGCGTCGTTCGATTCGATTTCCGAAGCACGCGATTCTGTTTGATGTGAACAACTCCCCTTGCGCGATCGTAACTTTCCACGGTTGAGGTTTAGCTTTCCAAAGTGTGTGTGTGTGTGTGTGTGTGTGTGTCTGTCTGTCTGTCTGTCTGTCTGTCTGTCTGTCGTCGCTACGGCGATACGTACGTACGACGTGTTCCTTAAGTAGGAACGCATGCTTTTGCTGCTCTCCAAGATTGGAGAAAAGGCGCGAAAAGAAGTAATTGCCTCGTCAGTAGGGGGGGGGGGGCTGCTCTTCACGAGTATCGGGCTAGAAATGCAGAAACCCCTTTGCAAATCAAATCGAATTACTCTGTTCTTTTGCCAGTTAATAAAGCTTCCGTCCCTTTGAAGCTTTACACCTCCTCCTGCGACCTTCCCACCCGTCTGTCCTCTCCTCTCCGAGTCGACGCTTCACATTCCCTTCTAACGTTCGATTCGTGGAACCAATGCAATTACAAACCGTGTTATCTCGAGTCCTGATCAATTTCCGCCAATTCTGCCTTGCTTTTTACTTTTTATTTCTCCTCTCCTCTCCTCTCCTCTCCTCTCCTTTTCTTTTCTTTTCTTTCTTTTTTCTCTTCCCTCTTTGACCGATCTCGACGAAATAATACACACGTACAAAACGAAAAGTTAGCATTTTCTTTATCTTGTACGATACAATTTAATATTCTGTCTACGAAGCGTAATACAAGGTGGACCAAAAGTTTCTTTCAATAAAACATCAAACTATAAGAAAAAAAAACTAATTTTAAATTAAATTTCAAACTTAAATTAGTATAACAAAAAAAAAAAATTTATTTTAGCGAGAATGATTTTTAGCCTAGCCTAAATTTGTACAAAGAAACGTGACACAACAAATTATTGTTATACCTGCAAGTTCTACGCAACTGAAATCACCTTCCTTCGACAAACTCGACAAGTCGCGCGAGATGTCGGCCGAGGTTCCTTTCCTGGCGAGGAAAATTGTCCGCGATTTGTTCGTTGACGTCATCGCGTCGCGATTGATGTTTCAGAGAGTTGGAAGCGGAGGTGACCGATGAGTCGGGCGACTGCTTAGCTTCCTCGGCGATGGGATTAAATCGATATAACGTATGCAGAAGCGTATGCGTATACGTTGTCGCGGGAGGCAACGTATAGCTGCTTCCTTCCCCAGTGATAAACGGACGCGCGGCTGCGTTTAATTCGCGGGTCGTTTCCTCCGTCGCTACACCTCCGTGCCCTGTCATTTCTTCGGTCTTTCTTTGATGGCCACTTTTCACAGGCCTGTATAACATTGGAACGCGGAATCGTGTTCGTTGTGCGATGAAACATATACGCGCTGGTTGCGTCGTTGCTCTGCCGTCGAAAGCAACGTATCGCATGGCGATCGAAAGAAAGAATTTCCATCGTTTCCAAGCATTAAAAGCACTCGAAATCCATTCGACGTCCTAGCTATCGTAGCGTTCGACACTTGCCGCGAAACGACTTCGACGTCTCGCCAAGTTATTATTGGTCAAATCATCCTGCAGAGAGGATGAAAAAAAGAAAGAAACCGCAAGAGAAGAAAAAAAGAAAGGAGGAGAGAAGGAGGGAAAGTAGATATACCTAGCGGAAAAGCCTCGGCTTCTTTAATGGTGCCACTAAAGGAACAAGCCCAGCCACCGACGTACAGTTTGGTGGCCTCTTTAACGCTGGCATTGCGTTGCGTTTAACGTTTACGGTGGCATACGGAGCCAGACTGACGGATATATTTTATATTTTATAATGCCTCCCACTAAAGCTCCAGGCGGCCAGGTTATACGACGCATTCTCGCGGTTTTTAACGCAGCATCCTCCGCGTCCAACCGCGCGTCGTGTCGTTTCCTCGAATTTTATGCGACACCGTATCTATAGACCGCTGAAGATGACGAGGAAATCTCGAAAATCTTGATCTCGAGCGGACGTCGCAGTTTCATTTTTAATCAAACGACGGCGAAAAGAAGAAAGAAGGGAAAAAAGAAACTCTTTTCTTTTCTTTTTTAGCTGCAGCGTAGAATCAGGTGGCCTCCACTTTGCGCGAGGCATTCCGTTAGAAAAATGATCCTCGGCCGATTTATCGTTTCCCGCGGACAGCCTTTTTTCGTTTTCGCTCGACGCTTGATTGCAATTCGAGAGAGGAGCAGGGAGTGACACACGGGTGATTTCCTCGACACGCTTTCTCTTTGCTCGAACACGAACGAACACGGATCCGGTTGGTCCGCGGATCGATATCGCGTTTAGCTGATTGCGAAAGAAGAAAATTCTCGCGTTGCTGGAGAGACTCCTGACTCTTGGATCATGATCTGACCGGATTGGAGAAGAGACGTAACAGCTGTTTTTCAGCCGCGTCGCGACTTTGGAATCACCCTGTATACACCTTTGGGCACGGCACAAAGCAGATTTAATTAATAGAATTAACTTGAAATGGTTCTTGCTGCCGGTTCCTCTCTGACCGGTTTGCAATTTCAATTCCACTTTGGTATGCCCCTCTGCTCCGGTGAAAAGGTGACGCGCGCTCCTCATCGTCGTTCCTTACACTCGGATTAAATGGAATTTTCTAAATTCCGAAACTCGCGACGGACTCGTAAATCATCCGTGCCAACTGCTCCGACCAGGCTTTACAGTTCCAAGCTGTTTTTCATTCGACGGAGGATTCGACGAGAGTGCTTTTTCGATGCTTTTGCGATTATACCCATCTAAGTGAGACAGTAAGAATTTCCCCAGTTGTAGAAAAAAAGAAATTTTTCTTTTCTCCTTTTTTCTTTTTTTCCGAGGAAAAGGGAGTAGATCGAAGGAAATCTCGACCTTCTTTCGCACGTCTCCTCGCGAAAGGGTTTTAGATTGAACGGTGCGTTTGTCAAGCATTGAACAGCGTTTAAAATCAATAACCGGAGCACCGGTTGAGAAATTCGCGTATCCATGACTAGGGGCGGTAATTAAACCTGTCATTGTGCCGAGACATAACCGTCGCGCAACCAACGCAACCGTGTTGTAGTTACCCTTCCTCCCTCTCTCTCTCTCTCTCTCTCTCTCTCTCTCTCTCTCTGCGTTGTACGTGTTTCAAAATATTTTCTTCGATTTATTTCGCTGGCTTCTTCGTCCCGCTTCAACGCAGCAACGCACACGTCATTTGCACGCAGCCTGACAAAGACGAGGGAACATTGCGCCGTGTCATTAACGCGGCGACCGAAACTTCTCAATCTTGAATAGACCTTTTTGTCTGAATATCGAGGCAGGCGCGATTTCTTCGACTTTGGAATTGGAATTACATCGCAGAACGGCGATACTTTTTCTCTACGAGCAAAGGAGCTGGCAAGTTCGAGACAAATTAAGCGGAAAATTAAAACGATTGTTATTTGGATGAGATAAGAGACACAAAGTAGTCCTCGCTCTGCGTTATACACTGCTGGCAAAAATTAGGGGATATTTCAAAATGAACAGCAAGCGATTTTTGTTCTTGTTTAACAAAAAAAAAAAATTAAACGCTTCTTTTTCTTTATCGCTTCGCATTCATTTTCAACAGTGTATACGATACCGATAATGGTGTCGGTGCAACAGCTGACGCTCATCCCCCCCCCCCCTCTTTCCTTCGGTGCCAATTCGCAGAATACACCTACCCGCTTAAACGGGGATTACCGTACCTGATACACGTACACGCGTCGAACCGACCAACTCGTTCTTGTTTGCAGAAGAAACGTACTCGTATCATAGATTCTGCCAAACCGGTGTTTGTTCCTCGAGACGCTCGCGACGAACAGCAGAAATGACTCGTGAGAAAATCGCTAAATTGAAGGCCGCCGCGTACGCGCGTCGATAAATGAACGAGGTGGCTGTGCGTGGCGGTTGCCGTCTCACGATGTACTTTCCAATATTGTCCAATATGTACGATTCGCCGCGCCGTTTGCGTTCCCACGAATCGTTCGCCGCCTCCACTTACGACTCGCCACGTTTCACGTGCGCGCGTGTTTTCGAGAGATGGTTTATTGCGGTCCGGAAAAACCGGCAACGAGAATTCTGAGCGAGCGAGCGCGCGTCCCACTATCGTCACCTTTTATTGGTTCTTTTCAGCGACGTTTGTCGCGCGTTTCATCGCGTCGCCCCGACGTTTTTCGTCGCGCTCTTTTTTTCAAAGAGTCGCAGCACTCTATTTTCCACGCGAGATCGAGAGAATCGGAAGAACTTGGACGAGAGGCGCGGGATTTGTCCGATTCTTTCTGCGTAACGAGTTTCGCTGCCGTTTCCGACTTTCGACGGTCGAACGGCCGAGCTAATCTCCTCGAAGATCACGTTTAATATCGTACTCTTTCTGGAGTTTCGCGCGAAAGAGCAACAAAAGTAATAACCCGGTAGCCGGCTACGACAAAGGATATTACGATCCTGGTATCACGTTGGCAGAAAGAATATCGCCGGGAGCAAAACGGAGACGGTCCGCGCCGCGCTGCGCCGCGCCGCGCCGCGCCGCGCCCGGAACACGGTACAAGGTACAAGGTACACGGTACAGGGTACACGGTACACGCGACAGGTAGCTGGAGAAGAAATAATAATTAACAAGTCCCGGACTGGGCTCCCTTCCACCGAAGGAGTAAAAAGGCGGTCGATTGAATCCGTCTACGCGTGGGTGCAAAAGTGCCTTTATTTTCAATTTTCATAATAGCCGTATCGACCGTCGACGACGGCGGCGCGGCGCGGCGTGGCGTGGTGTGGCGTGGCGTGGCGTAGCGAGGCGAGGCGAGGCGAGGCGAGGCGAGGCGAGGCGAGGCACGGCGCAGAGTGGCGAGACGAGGCGAGGCGAGGCGAGGCGAGGTGGGACTGGGCTAGCTTGAACACGAGAACACGAGAACCTCGAACCCCATAGTGTGCCGGCGTATCCGTGTGTCTATATATCCTGCGCGCGTATATCGAGGAGGGACGATATAATCGAAAAGGGGATATGCAGCGTTGTAGTTTACTCCAAAGGAGGGCGGTTGTACAGCCGGGCGTGGAGAAGAGGAAGGGATAGATATCAATCATGGGGGTTCAAGCCTGTCAAACCCTCGCCATACTGACTCTGGCTTCTATGATAAAGACACCCGAATCGAATGAAACAACGATACGGAGGCTGTCCTTTTTTCTTTTCTCCCTCTCTCTCTCCCCCTATCTCTCTCTCTCTTAGCGTAACAGGGAATAATCCTCTCGATTGCTTCTCCCTCTCCATCGTCGGTCGGTTCGTATTTATTAAGTTGGCCAAAAAGTAAGAAAAACTTCCTACAGACATTTTTCAAAAAAACAAAGTTCCAAGAACGATTTGACATCTGCTCGTCAGCAGTGAAATTTCGCAAATCAATTCTGACGTTGCCGTAGTTTGAAGGCAGATAATTTTTCATGAACACTTGCACAGCGTTTTCGTTTTGCACTTTGAAATCGACAGGAAATCGTGCGTTTTCTTTTTCCAAAACAAGCTTGAGCCAATCGACTCGAACAGAATGAGTTTGCGGTTTTAAGATTTTACGTACGTGCATGTCCTTCCATCAGAGAAAATACTTTTATTATTTTTCGGCGCTAATCCAATTCGGTCGTTTTTTCGGCTAGAAAATTCGCCGAGGAAAGTATTTGCGAAAATAACGACATTTTCCAAAAGACGGAAATACCTCGAACCTTCGTCTGTGCCGGCGAAAAGGGAACAAGTTTTCATTTAATATTTTCACCGCGGTCGCGTGGCGAATATCGTCGTTCGAGATATTATCCTTGTAAAAATACCCGGTGTTTTGCTTGTAATATGTATGTTTCCGCGGCGAGAGGTGAAACGTCTCCGTAAGATTTTCGTCTGCTTTCTCGGTTAAGAACTTTGGACGGGCCAGGAGGGAGGGCTGAAACAGCCAGGACAGAAGTAAAATGGAAAACAATAACTTTTTCATTTACCGGGCAAGATATTACCGCGCTGTAAGGGCGACTGCACGATAAAACTAAGGCAACGCCGCGCCGTACCGCACCGTACGACAACGGCAACGACAACGACAACGACGACGACGACGACGACGACGACGACGACGACGACGACGACGACGACGACGACGACGACGACGACGACGATAGGGTCGCGTACCCAGTTTTACTTCCTCCTTTCGCGAACGAGAAAACTCACGATCGAGTATATTATTGCATGGTTATATACCGTTTTCGTATCAAGATTTCTGTTCTTTCGCTGTTGCAGAAAACCCTTCAAGACGTGGCCGAGGAGTAAGATCGACGACAGACTCGGCGTCGACGGCAGCCCCGCGAGAATGCGTTTGCCCTCTGTGCCGGTGAGTTCTTTGAAAATCTTTACGCTGTTTCCTGAAAGACTGCTGTAATGGATAAAAAACAGCCGCTTCGGATCACGATTCTATTTTACCAATACTTTTTCGATATAATTTTCACGACCTAATTTTGTTTGTTTCCTTCTCGCTGTCTGTAATTGTAATTCAAATTAGTCGATCCGAAACGGCGATAGAAACAGCTTCGTTATCGATCGTTACAACGTATTTAAACGCCAAATATACTTTTGAGAGTTTTAACGTGTGTTACCTACGCGTGATTTAAAATTCTAAAAGTTTCTATCCTCTTGTCGACTGTGTAAGTAACGTTATTAACAATTTCCTAATAATTTCCCCTAAATGAATTATTTCGATCAACCGAGTCGCTCCGCGACTTTATGCCCGATAGAGACGTCTGACTGCGATATCTCCCTGTTCTTGAGCCACCCCGTTGCATAAACGCGGCCAGGGCTGACTGTCTGCCATCAATGTCTTTGCGCGATTTATCACGCGACTTTACACGCGAGCCCGATTCGCGCGCGAATTTGCTCAGCTATTAATCCTACTTTTTACCTTCTTCGCTTCCGCTGGAAGAATCGAACAATGTCACGTGCCTTCTTACCCGTCCGTCAATTCTCTCGTTGCGCGTCGTTAGTTTTTCAAAATTAATTTCGACGCGTCGATCGCAAATATCACGAGCGATTGTCGTTTTATTTCCGTAATTTTCGCGATTAAACGGTTCACACGCTGCGATGCGCGATCCATTGCCGCGCAAAGGTTTGCCTTTTCAAATTGCACGTTTGCCTCTCGGCGAAATTTGAATTTGCGTTACGTTTGTCTTACGTAATCTCTCAACGGTGAAATTTCACTCGGTATTCTCGATTCGAATTCTCTGTTAAACTTTGATCGAACCTGGTCAAATCCTCCTCCGACTCTTTCCTCCGGCAAGGAAGAAGATTTTTCCTTCGACTCGGGCGATCAACTTGTCGGGAAATTCTTCCAGTTCCGGTCTTCCTCGACTAGTTAATCTCCTAATCGAGAAGCAATACTTGGTACCGAACGCGTACACGGATCGCATTAATACAGCCCACATGCGCAAGTTTTCGATGCATAAAGGGCATGGAAGCGACAGGAGAGGGTAGGGGGGAAATATTAATGCCAGGGATTAATGCTCTAAACATTCCGTTAATCGTCATTAGCCATTCCCCGGTCGAATAATAGGGGGATCAACGTTGCCGATAGTATACGTTGGCCCATATCGGTGAAATACGCGGTACCACGTACGACTGTAATACGCACGGCTACATACGTTGCGAGATCGCCTCGTTTCCATTGCAACCGTCTGCATTCGTACGCGTTCCTCTCTTTTTTATCGACGGAGCCGGCAATTATTTATCGTTTGTTCGTAATTTCGTAAAAATGATTCCATCGATTCGTGGAGAGGAATCCAACCGAGATCATTTTTTGGTCCAACGAAAAAAACGAATAAAACGAAAAAGAGTCAAATCGACTCGATTTTAACAAGTGTTGCAAGCTCGACGAGCCTCGTCGAATCACGAAATATGGAGTAAAAGGGTGCCACCTCGTGATCGAGGTTTCGGAAATCTTGCATGGCGGTGTCGGCCGTGCATCGGTTTTCCACGTGACGAGTCACGAGCAACGTTGATTGATGAGTTACGTGCCCGTTAGACGAGCAATTTCGAGGAATGATCCTGGACCGCAGCCCTTTTAGCGCGCGTCAAACGAATGTTGATGTAGGCGATGGTTCCTGGCGAACCATCCTGGTCGTGCATTCGAGAGCGTGGAACGGAGCGACCAAGGGCCAGCCGCACGTTACACACATTTCCCACTACATACTCGCGTTTATACGCATCTACGTGGACTACCGCTGCTGCTGCTCTCGTTCGGTGCCGCAGAAAGTTCGCACGGCATTCGCAGCGCTTCGAAAACGATAATACCGCGAAAGATAATACTCGAAACAAACAATTTCGAGATTGATTTTGTCAGCCACGAATCTGCGTAGTCTCGTAGGTCAATCGATCAAATCGTATCGCGTTGAACCATCCACTATAAATCAGAGCTCCTAAGGTGGCTAAATTTGGGGATCGTAGAAATTTTAATAAAACTAATATGATTTTATTTCGAATAAATTTTCTTCCGATTACACGTCTCTGTATCCACGGTCGCGAAACGTATTTGCTCGAGTATAAAGGGGTATTTCGCCAAATGAAGGAGCCCCGGTATAAATGAAAGTTTGTCAAAAAATAATTCGTAAACGACGCCGCAACGGTGGAGCAACGTTGAAGTAAGAAATACGATATTTTTAGTCGAAACTGACCTCATATGTGACGTGCATCGAAACACGCACACACCGGTGCGCGATAGAGCGGAGATTCTTTGTGTTATTGTACGCATCAAAGAGTGGCGGCAGTGGAGCATCCGCGACCTCTTTCGCACACACAGGGACTTGAGCCTGGGTGTGCGTTACATAAGCGGAGAGAGAGGCGGTCGAAGAGTGCCGCGTTTCATCGACGTGCCACCGTGACGATCGTCACAGCGCGCCGCCGAGCGCCCAGCGCCCTGCACCGGTCCATCAAACCCATTTCCACCGTACTATTACACCAATCAGCATCGCTTCTGTCGTGTTGCACCAGCCAGGAATTCTACCGTGAATTCCTATTCGACGGAGCTGAAAAATTTTCTCCCACGTTCGTTACACGTTTTCGTGATCATCCAGCGCTTTCCGAAAGTCGGCAAATCGTTCGACTTTCCAGAGAAATTTCACACCAACACCAACCTTCGACGTTTGTTGTTCCATGCGTAGTTTTCAATCGGGCAGTTTCCGTTGCGTATCGCCTATACTATATAAAAAGAAGAAAAAACAGCAGAAGAGCGTTGAGAAAAATAATCAAGTAAGATTAGGTGAAAAAAGTTGGGTAAAAGTAGAAGAAACGAGCAGAGTTTGACGAATCAGTAGTACGAGTTGCCATTGGTCAAACGCGACTAAAACGCCGCGCGGTATCTTTACGATTATTAGCCACAGTGCTAGACTTTTCGACACTTTCCGACTTTCTGGGAAACTGTTCGCGCGAAATCACGTCGTTACTTAGACTACACTTTTGTTCGAAAGACGATATTACGCGTTAACAAGACGTAGCATCGTCGAGACACTTTTCACATTTACCAGCCGATGAATATGTAAGCGGTTTGTAACGCGTTACCTAAGAACGCGTTCAAAGTATCATCCAGAGTTCAAAGACGTTCTAGCCGGTGAAATGTCTCTCGACGCTGGAATGCTAACGAGAACGGATATTACGTTAAATATATCGTATTCGGCTAATCGTTCCAAACGATAAAAAGGGCGATCGTTCTGAAAAATTTTTCGCCCGCTCAGTTGGACGCTTCGAAGCCGAATCGCCTCGTTATCTTTGGCAAAACGAGGACAAAAGGATTTTTTCGTCGACTCGTTGAACCTTCCTCCAACGTTAATATCTTTGATATCAAGTTGCGTGCTAACAAATGAGAATATCAGTGAAAGGAATGTAACGCGGCGGAAAATTGTCTCTTGAGAAAAATTGGCAAGATTCGTCCCCATCGAGGAAACTTGCGAAAGAAAACGGGAATAAAACTGACGGCAAAGTGCTACGAAAATGCCGGCACTCTGGAACAGTTAAAGTCCGTGTCTTCGCACAGCTGATCCATTCGGCAATCAATTTCACGAACGGCCAATTTCTCGTGCCGCCGAGGAGGTCTTCATCCGCCGTCGGTTCCTCAATTACGCAAAATGGCAGGCAGTTCCAAGATGATAAATTATAGCGAACGCGACGTTGCCTGGAATCTGATCGATTTTTACCGAGAGCATCGAGCTGTGTTTGAGTTCTTCGAGCCAGGGCCAACGGAACGCTGGATTTTCCAGCAACTTTTTCTTCGGCCACGATTTTCTTTTTAAAAAAAGAAGAAAAGAAAAAAAAAAATAGAACTCGACACTGTCAAAGTACGGGCTTTACGCTTTAAAACGAGCTCGGCTAGAGCGAAATTGCGACGCTTGAAAGTGCCGTCTATCGAAGAGGCAGTCGTCAAATTTTCGCATCACCGCTGCTACATGTCGCTGTAGATTCTTCGTTGCACTGAAAATTTACGCTGTTTTTATCACTGAAAGTGATGATTTTAGCGGGGGCAACCCAGAAAATCGGGCCTCTTCAGGCGATTGATTTGGGTCACGTGATTCGCGAGGGGGCGTGGGATAGACCTCGAGTAGGAGTGGCGTTGTCTTCATTTCCTAGTCAGAACAATTGCTTCTGGGCCTTTCAGTGAGACGAATCGTACTGGAATACATGTCGTGCAGTTTTTTCTTTCTTCGACAATGACGAACCATCTCGCAACGCGAAATGTTTCGAAATTCAAGGTGGGAAAATTCGTGTCCCCGTGTTCGAAGACGTCGGTGCAAAACTACCTCGACCTAACCGGATAACCGAGCCAAGGGCGATCCGTTATAAAGGAGCCGGAGGAGCGGGGGGGAAAAAAAAAAGGTACGAAGTAATCCATCTGCTCATCTTCCAGTAATTAAAACTTATAATTCGCGGGAACCCTCGCTGCGGCACAGCGCGCGATCCAGGCAGCAGCCTTCTCCTCCCCTGCTTGTCTTATCTTTCTTCTGCTACCTCCACTTGCTCTTCGTCAGCGTCTTCATTTTCATCTTCCCTCTGCCGCCCCCTTTCGTGGCTCGCTCACCCTCGCCCCCGTGCATGGCCTCCTGCATATTTCATACTTTGTACCGCAATTACTTTATCGCGTTTCCATGGATTTCGGTTGCCCGTCCCGGACGAAGGGTGTCGGAATAGGTCCAAAGGGATACTCGTCTTCCCGTCGACATCCAGTCGCGGTCCGAATACGTTCCAAACGTAACTCGAAACGTTCGTTTGGTATTCGAACGTCGTTCGACGTTCTTTCGGATTGCGATCGATTCATTAATTATTCCAGACTTTGACAACGACACGTGTCTTTGGATGTCTTTGCTCGCGTTTCACGTTTGCGAACGTTCACCAGCGTTCACTGGAGAAGTTGGCGTTGCCGTTGTCGAACCAAGTTATTTAAATTTCTTTCGTCGGAGATAAACTCCTTCATTTTCTAATAAATTTCAGTTTTCGTAGAGAGAATGTAAACGATC
Organism: Melipona bicolor; assembly: GCA_030673865.1. Taxonomy (NCBI): domain Eukaryota; kingdom Metazoa; phylum Arthropoda; class Insecta; order Hymenoptera; family Apidae; genus Melipona; species Melipona bicolor. The sequence goes on along the minus strand of JAHYIQ010000056.1, from coordinate 427,640 downwards.
CCCGCGAGACGATTTGACTCGAGGCAACGTCGGTTGGGGAAAATTAAAACAAAATTCGATCCGCGGCGAGGCTAGTGTATTTTTGAAATCGTACCGCGTACCGCGTACTCGAGTCAATGAAATTTACCTTCAAAGCAGAGCGGCGGGTTTTTCTTCGGAGCGGTGGCGGCGGCGACGACGGAACCGGTTTCGTTCCTTGAATTTCCGCGCGCTATCGGGGCTGTTTTTATAAAACCAGTACGGGGGCAAAGTGCGCCCTGAATTTTCCTGCGCCGCGCGCGTGTCTTTGCAGACACATTTGCCGCTTGTGTGTGAGAAGAAAGAGGAAAGGTGACCGTGGAGTTGCCGCCGCGTGAAACGATGAAACAAGTCGGAGTAAGGAAGATATATGTGCGAGTCTTGGCGTTGCACGGACGAAAGGGAGAAAGTCGACGAGGGAAGAGGCGAAAAAGGAAGAAGGAAAAGGTAAAGAAAAGAGGGGGAGGGACGGAGAATGGAAAAGTAGAAAACTAGAACATATTTTCTAGCTCTCTTGTCAAGTCAACGATACCAAAGAAGAAGGAAAAGACAAAAAAAGTGACCCGGGCGAAACGAGGCGAATTCCAAGGGTCGTATTTCCTCTCGTGCGTTATCGTCTCGTGCATACGCGCGTGTGCGTGCGAATTTCTTTTCCCTTCTCGCGGTTTTCACTTTTTATTAGCGAAAGTAATTTTAGCGGGAATAGGCCAGAAAATCGGGCCTCTTCAGGTGCAACGCTGATGCAACGAAAATTAGCGATTGGTTAATTTGGGTCACGTGATTCGCGAGGGGGCGTGGGGTAGACCTCAAGTAGGAGTGGCGTGCAGTTTTTTCGTTTTTGCTTTTCGGATCGATGTTTAGGTACGGCAATTCTTCTCGAAACGAACCAAATTTCCTCCGAGTTTTCCGATCGAAACAAAAGAAAGTCCTTTCTCTCTGGCCAGATTTCAAAAACCGGGCAAGAAAATTTCGAAACTGTTGTCGATGCTTCCGCGATTCAAGCATTTCGAGTAGTTTCTCAAGAGGAAAATGAAAGCTCGAAAGATAGGTCAGTGAGGAGTTGAATATTTCAACGTGCCGTCGCATCTTCTTTTCGATAAAAGTGTACAGTCTTCTTTAAACGTTGTGACACAATTGCCTAACGGTCGCGCGAGACTTTCTTCCTTCTTGCATACTTTGCCGCGTGTTTCAGGATTTATTTATAATACAATATCCGCTGCTGGTAAACAAGTAGCCATAAAAAGAACAGCGCGCGAGTCACGTGTCGAAGCGTGGAAAGTCTCGGCTGTTAAACGAAACGCCGTATCGCCGGACAACGCGCCAACGTGTGTATCGTATCTCCTTGCTCGTCGACCATGACGCGAATTTAACGCGTCTCGAGATATTCGACCAGCTGTAATCGAGTTGTTACAACGTTTGACGAAACTCCATTTCCTTCTACACGCCTGGCTACCTTTCTTTTATCATCTTCAAACTATAAAAACTATAAAACTAGCGTGTTTAACTAGTTTCTTCCGTCTCTCGACGGAGATATCGAGGCGCGAGAGATAAGAACGCGAAAGGCGAATGTTATTTCGCTGTTCCTTCGCGGTTTCGCGTTACTATAACCGAGCGAGGTTCGGCCGAGAGACGAGAGCAGAGGGGAAAACGAAAATTATAGAAAGGTAACTGCATATGCAATTTGCCATCTGCTAGAAAAGCATTCGTTATATGCGCATACGGATCCTATCCGGCGCAAGGGAAAACAACGGCGTGGATGGCTGATCCACTCAATTTCAGATTCATGGATGCTAGACTGAAAAATGGTGTCTACCCCTTCGTTCTTACTCTCCTTTACTTACACCCGACCTCCCGTCCCGACTCGTCGATTTCCTCTTTTTCCACTTTGTCTCCCTCCTGCGCCCTGCGCCCTGCGCCCTGCGCCCTGCACCCTTTCGCCTTCTCCCCCCGCGCCTTCTTTTACATATCCTTTCCACCAGATATCCGTTCTCGCTCTCGCCTCAATTCCCTCTCTTCGTTTGAATAATTATATTCGTTCGATGATTTTGCTTTGTCATTGACCATTTAACCAGGGGCTGTTTCAAAAGAACCGATTTTTATCGTGTAACAAAAATTACTCGAAAGCCTGTCAAATCTCATTCACTGTTAACGTTAAAAAAGACTCGAAAATTTCAAAGTCTAATTACCAAGAATTTATTGAAACGTTTGTTTAATCGATGGAAATTAATTGAAATTGGTAGATAACTTTGACTTGTTTGCGACAATAACGAAAACTGTTTTTATACGAGTAATTTTGCAAGGTGATAATTTTATTCAGTGTACGTGTGTAGAGTATCTAAATAAAAGTAGAAATTATTATGCCTGTTTATGCGCGTGGTTTGGGTTTAATTTGTTTGAAACGAAAGTAATCACGAGAGGAAGCCGCGATACGACTGACGACGATATGGCGTTATAATCGAAACCGAGCGCGGATTGTAAACTGATCGTCGCGATCAAACGCTCTGGCAAACGTTCGACACGAAATCTGAGCATCGCGATCCGCATGGCACTGTTGCCATAACGCGAGAAGAGAAGTCTTTTCCTAGTATTTTAATCAGTTTCCGACTGAAACGCGATGAAACGATGCAACGACCGGGAGAAGGAAGCGAGGGGCGGGAGGAAGAGTTAGAAGAGACACAGAAATTGTTTCGCAGAAACGGACGAGAACGGTTGGAAACGGTTGGGATTGTTTTTGAAAGAGGTTCCCTCTCGGTTCGATCGACTGTGTGTATTCCGTTCCTCCGTTCGATTCCATTTGCCCTTCTTACCCCTTCTGCTCGCCGTGAGATTTCCTTCGCCGCGCAGCAGGCAAGAGCAGCAAGAGACGCGTCTAAAATATAATAAACTCTCCGGCAACGTTACGACACACGGGCTCAGCCGTCCCTGTAAATACTCGAGCATGGATTTTGAATATTTTACCGGGCACACACGTGCGTCGGCACGTACGCGTTTCAGATTGCGCGCCTCCACGTTGGTCCATACAGGGTGTCGCGCGCACCTACGTTCCTGTCCATCGTCGAAATAGAAATGAATGTTTGCCGCTGAGGAAAATCTCGTCTCGTTCTTTCAACTGTGTATACACGCGTACAAAGTGAATGGTCGGTTAGGTTTAGGTTTAGATTAGTTTAGATTACCCTGCTCTGCGTTAACCGATCGTGGATGGCGGTAAAGTATAATTTTACAAATCTCAGGCATGAAGTGTTGGTTAACCAATCACCCACTGTATAGCGTACGTAGACTCTAGCGTAGTTTCTCGTTTGACTTTCTAATCTGTGTCTCTCCAACTATCGAAATTCCATAAATTTCGATATAAATTGCGCATTCTCGCCGAAAGCGGAAAACAACAGAACATTTGCGCGTGGATGCTTTGACGTTTTATTACGAGTCGAAAGGTAAACGTTGTTCAAAAAACCTGTTGCAATATCCTTGAATGTTCGTTTTTCTTGAGTAAAGTGTCGCAGGGACACCCTGTACAGGAAAGTATCCGCACACAGGTCGGTCCAGTCTGGATATTTTTCCGGAGGTAAAGAGGTTGCCGAGGGCCGAGAGAGAAAGAGAGAAAGATAGAAGGAGAGCGAGAGCGAGAGAGCCAGGCCTGATGCAATTTTCGCCGTTTCTCCCTGCTTTTCGAAATCTCGGCCTGTTTCCTCGTGTCTCATCGAGCCCGAGCAAGATCGTTTCCTCCGACTCGAAGCGCTTATTACGGTTCCAGGGATCCATAGGAAATAATCACTTACGCTTAAGATCGATGCTTCTTTTTCCCTCCGAATCCGAAGATTGCCTTGATTCTCTCCGATTTCTCTCGCAGCTAGCTCCGTTTATTTCAGTTTAGAGAAGAGAACTGTGGAATGTTGTTAATAGATGTTGGTTAGGAATGTTGTTAAAACGCGATATTTGTCGAAAGGGCGAAGCGCGTGTTATAAATAAGACAAACTGTGTCAGTAGCTGCGGGCGAGGGGGCGGGAGCGGAGCGGAGCGAAACGGAAGATTATCGTGTACGTAACAACTTGGAGAGTAAATTACTACGGAGAGCCGGCTGTAACGGTGCGCATCGACGGCTAACGAGCTTAACGCAAGCAATCAGAATAATGACAAAGTTCCAGGTTAATCCACAAAGAGCGAGTTGACGCGAATTTCCGCGCGGCAGTCGAAATTGAGGTGATTTTTCGCGTTCCCCGTCGGTCGTGCCACCGACGGTTACGTCTTGCGTTTCCACGCAACGAGCAAGTTTGCTTCTCAATTTAAAGTTTGGAATTACATTCGGCCGCGGCCGTGTTCGACACTCCGCCGGAAGGAAGGAATTATTATCCTTGGATCGTACGTCGACGTGTGACACGCGCCGGCAAGAATGAATTTTTCACTGGGTGATTAAAACTTGCGCGTCCGTCAGGGGCCGGCGATCTGCGATCTTGCAGTCGAACGAACAATTCGCGCGGTCGAAGAAACGTGATTCGGTGCAGAAAATCTAGAGAGATGACCGACAAAGAGTCGAGAGTCGAGAATCGAGACGTTGAGAGTGACGAGCATGGCACAAGCACGCGTGTTTCTCCCCCTGGGCTCTCCTCGGTCGCGAGATCGACCTCGACGTCGTCGTCGTCGTCGTCGTCGTCTTGCGGCAGTTGCTCTTTCTCTCGGTGCGACGCGACGTCTAAATTATAAATTACTCGCGTGTAATTTCGAACCGTGGTGGAGAGGTGGCTAGGAAAACGAACTCGAGCAAAACGGAGACGACTAACGCGAATTGGAGAGAAGGGGAGAGGCTGGGAATGGAAGTGACGTAGAAGTCGTGTTGTTGGAGGGGCGTGAAGGCTGGATAGGGTGGTGGCTGAACGCCATGAGGAAGGAAGAGCAAGAACGGGAGGGAGAGACAAGTTGAGCGAGCGAAAACCCTGTTTTCGAGCTAGCGACGTTTCGCGGAGGCGAAAACAGACGAGGTGTTGTTTCCTTTTTTTGGAAAAGGAAGAAGACAGCGTTTCGCGAAAAGAGAATAGGAAGGTGAAAAGAGTTGGTTGGTATCTACACGTGAGAGAGAGAGGTTACAGAGTCAGTGGTACAGCGTAGCTTTGTCAGAATCTTTCGTAGATTGCTTAATTAAGGACAGAACTCTGCTATAATTTCGTTGGTATACTAAATCAAGATGCAACCAGCCCCCTGCCTTCCTCACCCGGTCGGAGAACCTTCTATTCTCTCCCGAACCAACAACTCTCTCTCTCTCTCTCTCTCTCTCTCCAGGACCGAACGCACCTCCATCGAGTACAAAAGCCGCGTAGGTTGTCCCGAACCTTAATTATCCCTGTGCTCTCGTATATACTCGTCGAGGTACTGGTGCTGGTGCTCGTGCCTCGTGCCTCGTGCTTCGTGCTTGAGGTTGTATTATAGGCCGTAGTAGCGTTACCGAAACAGCACCCCTCGGTTTGCCTGGCAAGCTCGTTTTGCATCGAGCAAAGGGCTTCGTTAAAGCTTCGTCAAAGGAAAAACCGTTCGTCGAACCGAATGTCCAAAGTATATAATGATTCTTCCCGCCATCGCCGGAGCGAAGAGCGAGAACATTCAGATAATGGTAATTCGGAAAAGTTTTCTCGCGAGAGAGAGAGAGAGAGAGAAGAAAGATCTGGAGAGAAAGAAAAGAGAAAGAATATGGCAGTAGGATATTCCTCGCGGAACCACGCGCAAAACGACTTGTCGTTCGTTTGTAGTACGTTGAAATAATACTTTGCGCGCAGCTAGGCGAAGCTTTTTGTTTTCTCCTTCATACGGGCGTAATTACTTCGATAGGAAACGTGCGATCTCTTTGTGTAACGAACGCAGGTCGTGTTACAAGCAATTTTCAACTGGATTTAATTAAGCTGTACACTTGAATAAAAAGTTTCCGGAATTAATACCGATAGGGGAGGAGAAAGAGAGAGAGAGAGAGAGAGAGAGAGAGAGAAAGAGAGAAAGAAAGCATGGGAACGTAATTACATTCCGATGATACCTGCGGAAATAAAGGAAGAACTACGGAGAAATAAAACATCGCGGAGCTTTCTAAAATTTCCTTTAATTATGCACGCTGTGCGCGATCATTCTGTCTCCATCGAATAGTTGGCAAAATGGTTTCGCGATGCGAGAGTGTAACTTTATACAGGTGGGGGAAGCGCGGTCGCGATGGAACATTTTACTTCAACTCTCTGACCAGGCTAATTTAAAATGAAAAGAAAACTCTTTTTCAGAGTTGAAAATGTAATGCAAGCGGGCAAAAAAAAAAAAAAAGGACGCTTCTCGACAATATATTTTAATATTCCATGTCCGATCGATTAATTATCGCTCTGAACGAACGGATAAAAAACACGAATTGAAACACGTTTTGTCCATTTTCTGAAAACGTTTTGCACTTTACAGAGAGCATCTTCCGGTTCTTATCGTTTGTATTCTTTCGAGCATTTCTGCATGGAAATTGTAGGAAATTGCACGTCAGGGTTTCTCTTTCTCTTCTCTTTGTTGAAATTTCGCAAAAATTCACAGAGCCACGGTTAAAATTACAGCGGTTGCTTTTCCTTGGTTAATAATTAACCTCGGTGGAGCCAAGTCTGGGCCAGAATTTAATTCGTCGATCGTAACGCAAACGTTTCGGATTCTTCTTCTTCTTCTTTTCCTTGCCACGCGCAACCCGGCAGCCGAGTATTCTTCACAAGTCTCACTTTTACCGTTTCATTCCGGCGGAAATCAGCCTGGCGCTTGTGCGCTCGCTATTGGCCAGCCGAAGGTGGACGTTCCGGACTGCGGGTGACCCGAAATTATTTGCAGGAATGTCCTGAATTGCTGGCCCAAGGGTGGCCTTTCGTATATATTCCGTATATATTCCGTATATATTCCGAGGGCAAGCCGCGTACACACGTTCCTAATTTTGCCGGTGAGAGCACGAGCCACCACCAAGCCCAAATTGGATTTTATTGAATGCGTCTGCCAGGGAATTGTTCCGGGACGGTTTGTGCCTGGTCGGACTATTCAATGTGAATCGAACGTTCTCAGAAATTGTTAAGACTGCCTTACCCACGCAAGTGTTCGCGATTGTCGCTCGATCGCTCTCTCGACTGTACTGTCACGTTCACGTTCGGTACACGCGTATCGATCTTTACCTCGAAAACAAAACGACTTTCTGAGAAATTTCCATCGCTGCGCGCGTGAAAATTGTTGCAAAAATATCATCGCATCCAACGGGTGCCTGTTTAAGACGCGACAGCTAAGAACTCGCCGAGAAGATTAAAAAGCAGAGGATCGGCTGTTCGGATGAAGGTCAGCGGTCAATAGTGGGTAACGAGTGTTTAAGCCGGTTGCGGTTCTCCCATCAGGAAGTCGTTGGATAAGCCTTAAAACAACGGCTACCTTGCAAGTAATGGTCGTAGCCACCGAGCACTGTGAAACGACGATGGTTACTACTGGCTGGACGTTTACTACGTTGCAACTGGAAACGCTCTGGACGAAATGTATATATATATACACACACACAGACACACATATATATGTCCGCGTGCCTAACGCAGAGATGGACGTTGGTAAAAGAGGAAGGTAAGCCGCCAGCCGCATGGTCGAGTGTACTAACATAAAAGCTAATGTAGCAAAGTGCGGTTATGTCTGCAATGGAACTGGCCCTCCTGGTGTACGTCCAAGTCCCTTAATATCCCCTTCTCGATGCCACCCTCTCGGTGTTCTGTCAATTTCTCAGCCGATCTAGACTTCCTGCGGGCCCCTTTGACTTTTCTTTCTTTCAGCGCCTCTCAGCGGCTTGACCCGACTCGGCTTTCTGTTCAGTCGAGCGCCGCGAAATTCGCCGTCTTGCCGAAATGTCGCGTTCGAACACGTCGCGCAGTTCGTCACGCTTGGATTGAACGGCCTACGGCCGAGTTTTTCTTCGCGACCGAAACGAGTAGTGGTTCGAGTCGACGGAACGCGTGGCACGACCGGCACGAAAGCAGAAATCTCGAGAGCGAGAGCAGCTCGCTCGCTTAAACCTGTCGATGGAGATTGAATGCAAATTGATTTATCGGTCGTTCGATAATGACCATTCTCACTTCTTCCGGCAATCTCATCTTTGGACTTGGTTGGAAGTTGGCGAGAGACAGCGAGAGACAGAGAGAGAGAGAGAGAGAGAGAGAGAGAGAGGGAAGGGAGGGAAGGAGGGTGGGAGGGAGGTAGGGAGGAGGGCGTCGGCCCCGATGCTAATGAGAGTGTCAAAACCCGGGGGAGCGCGAGAGAGAGGGGGAGTTGTAATTAGCTATCGAGTAAATGGAAATTGAAGACAATGAAAGAAGAGTGTGATGAAGTTAATATCTGCCGGCCGCGCAGATGCAAACACGCGATTAACGTATCTATTGACGCGCGGATAATAATCGGGACTCGGTCGTGCTTGTCCCATGGCCGGCGATATTCGCTTCGTTCGCGCAAGTGTAACGCAAGTTTGCACTGTTGATGAATTTTATACACACAATAGGTAGCACGCCAGCGACGTTAATGGACGTTAGCGTCTAAACCTACGCGTGAGAATGCAATTTTCAATGCACTAACTGATTAATTAAGGGAAAACCAAAACAAGGAGGACAACGACAACGACAACGACAATGACGACGACGACGACGACGACGACAATGTTGCGCGGGAACGTTCATTTTTCACCTAATAACCGAATCTTTTCATCGCTGTGTACGTCACTGCTTGACGTACGAATCTAGAAAACGAACGTTTCGAAAATCGGGTAAAAAAAAGGAGAGAGAGGCAAATTTTTGCTCGTCGTCGTGCAAACGGACCAGACGTCCGGAAACTGACTGCGTGCACTTAATTCTCTGTAAATTATCAAGCTGGCTCGATAACCGGCAGAGTGCGAGCGGAACGAACGAACGAACGAACGATGTGAAATATACAGGTGGAGGAGCCTCGCGGAGGTGGCGGAGTTTCGATCTAAGAGGGTGAACAAAGTGAGAGACAGGGGGGAGGGGGGGGGTAAGGCTCTGCCTCCATTAATATTCTCGAGAAGCGAGGATCGAACTTCAATTATTCAGAGGAACGCCGTTATACGCTCGTCACCCTCTGTAATGGCGCCGAGTGTCTTTTTGGCGTTTCGTCACGCCGTTTTTGCACTCTATCGTACCGATATACGTACATCCACGCGCCACCTTCTGTCGCCACCTTGTCTTATGCTCGTGCACACGAACGCATCGATAGCAGCCATCTGTCTGTCTGCCTGTCTGCGAGTTTACTCGAAGAAGAGAAACGAAGCAGAGGAAACTGGCGAGGGGAAATCGTTCCCGTGGGACGCAAGAGCTCGCCCGCTCGTACAGGAAACTCACGATATACTGATTATAGCTCCGCACCGCGAGCAACATCTTCCTCTCCGATAGAAATTAAAGAGTCTAGGTAGCCGATAGCTGGCCGATACGATACCCCCGAAGCGACAAACAACTCTCCTTCTTCCTCGTTTCGCGTGCAACGGGAATCTGCAACGGGGTCGCAAGTTGGAACAATTTCAATTTCAATTACAATTTCAATTTCAATCTCGCTCTATTTTCTTGGAGGTTCGCGTGTAAAGTTGCGGGTAATTCATTTGTGCATAAATACCGTTGTGGTAGGCGCCTTTCGCGATTGGAAAATTTGTTTCCCTTTTTTTTTTTTGTTTGTTTTTCTGTTTTATTTTTTTTTTTTTTTGCTTTTTTTTTGCTTTTTTGTTCAAATTAATTTTCGTAGAACGTTAAATCGTATCGGGGCTTGATTAACTTGGCGTGAACGATGATTTCCCCGCGCTTGTAAAGAGAGTTTCCACGTAGGATGAGCAATTTTCTCGATTAATTTTTCGACGAAACATCCGTGAAAAAGCAGCGAAATAAAACAAACCTTCGTGCGTAGGTATATATGTCGCGTATAATATCCCCGTCGATTTTTCTGCTGCGAGAGCAGCAGTAACTGAACGTTGTGTAAACTGCGAGGAAATTGATTCGAAAAAAAAAAAAAAGGGAGAAACAAAAACTTGGAAAAAAAAGGAAAAAAATTGGGGGAAAAATTTCTCTTGATCCTCGACGCTTTCGCCGGAATAGAAAACTATTGTAAATGGAATATAATGACCGGTCCGGTTATCGGAGTTTCACAGCTTTATTCGGTTTAGTGAAAAGCATGGTACAACATGCGGTACAAGTTTCTTTTTCACAGGTTCCCCCTTTTTTTTTTCTTTTTTCTTTTTTCTAACTAACTTTTTTAACATGCACACGCGCATCTATCGGAAATGAAAGCGCTTGAACGTTCTACGTACGTGTCGTGCAAATATTTCGTTGCATCGATGCATTGCGAGGTTACACCTAATGACCGACGACAGGAAAAAAAGAAAAAAAAAGAAAAAAAAAAGGAATATCCGCAAACGGTAGGAAAAGGAAGGAACGAAGCGTTTTGCCATCGAGCTGGCAAAGTTGAAGAAGATTGTTGGCGCGGCGCGCTAAGAAGCTTTTGGCAAAAGAGTCGAAGAGTATCGTAATATTTTTTTTTCGAGATCATTAGCGACTAGGTACTTATACTTTGTAGCATAGATTTATAGATTTATGTTCGTCATCAGGGCAGATTATCGGTAGGATTAATTCTGTGGAATCTTCCTGCAACTCAAAGCTTGTACGTTCATATAGAACGTATCGAGCTGTGGCAGATTTTTGACATCTATCGCAAAAGGGTCAAAGGCTCAGTCTTCTTGATTTAGATTTATTTTAATCCGACGAAAGTCATTTATACTACGTTGTGGGTTTTTGTACGACGTGACATTGTCCACAGTTGGTTTTCACATAGTGTACAAGTTCTGACGTTGTTACCCGTCCATCGCCAACACAAATATACGTACGGGGCTGCTTGTCGAGATCGTGGTTGAAGAAACGCAGATAGACAGTGTTGGTAGTTGGTCGCTAGCTGATCTGCAATTGGTTGCTAGCGATGCAGAGAGTTCCAAAGCATCGACGCACCAAATCCGGGAGCGACTCCCGGTGAGAAAGAATCGCGAGAGAATCGCAAAGGTATAAGCAGATTTCACGGATGATACGGGGCAAGGCAAGCCAAGAGAGGTATCAAAGAGGATTCGATCGGGAAAGAGGCGACGTGTTGCGACAACGTCTTGGCGTAGAATTTGTGGAATTTCTTGTATCGGTAGCAAAAGGATTCTTCCCGGGAAGCTGGCTGGGTTCTTTGAGAGGACGTGGCTGCTGCTGCTGCTGCTGCTGCTGCTGCTGCTGCTGCCTTGAGCTTTTCGGCGCCTAAGCCTCGCGACTCGTCAAGAATATGCTCAAGTATTTTAATATCGAGCCCGGCGAGTGTGCAGGACTTGCGAGCTTTGGCATTGTCCAAAGGACCTTGCTGCATGTGTGAATGGATAGGAATGCCGTTCGGCTTTGTACGAAAGCCTTTATTGTTTGGCTGTCCGGCGATCAGTGGTTATCACGTGCCGTCTGCCGTCCACGACCATAGACCATAGACCTTGCTTCGTCTCGTCTCGCTTGCGCGTTTGTTAGTCCCTCGACCCTTCCGTCCACGTGAAATAATTCAGGCCGTTTCTCCCGACATTTTCTATCGCGGTTTCATCCTCGTTTTCTTCTCCGTTGTTTCCCTTTCCTTCCTCGATCGGAAGAGAAAGAAGGTTGTTGCTCTTCCTCCAGAAGAAATTCGAACAATTCGCCAAATTCTTTTACTTCTTTGCCAATCGCTTTCACGCGATATGCAGGAACCTACGAGACAATTTCTCTCGCCTCGAAAGATTCTCGACGGACAGGCAAGAAAGTTTCGATCGCTGTTTAATTCGAGACACTTGAGAAACACGCGTTGGAAAAGTTGCAGACTGGTTGAGAAACTCTGTCCGACTCTATCCGCGCATAGTTTTTCCGTTGGTGGTCTCCACAGGGTGAGGAGAGAGGTACGCGGGCGCGTACCTACATACGTATAACACGTGCAAACGCCAAACTGCACGTATGCGCTCGGGCAAGGCTGGGGCATTCTGATCCAGACAGTAGAGAAAAACTCGATACTATTATGCCATACGTTTGCGTGTAACTTCCTTTATTTGATCCGGCCGCATTGAAGAACACGGGCGCAACGGTCTTGTTCCCTCATCGCTATTCCGCCATCTTTGCGCTGAAAATCTGACTTGCCGTTGCTTTTATAAATGAACATCGTTGCAGCGGCAGTGTCTCGGCCACCGCGACGTTGAATTCTCCCGGTGACGATAAACACGTATGTGTGTGCGACTGCGGCGAATACGTACGCGTATACGCGTATATAAGTGTATACACAGTTTGCCGAACCTTGGTGAAATAATAGGGGGGGAGGGGGGTAGGGGGCTCGTACCCGTATATACGTTTTTACTCTTTCTATTACTAGATGGAAACGTATCGCGAGATATTCTCGACGACCGGGCGTTGCCAATGTTAATTAATTATCGGCGCGGAGAGGGCGAAGAAAGAAAAAGAAAAAAAATTCGGAAACCAGACAGTTACAAACTGCCGGATGGTTGTTTGGAGAATAAGTCATGTACAGGGTGAATAGAAAAAAGGGTTTGTAACTTTTGGGATAGATAGTACTCGTGGGTCGAAAAACGCATAGTTTCAAAGTTAGAAACGATTTTGATTCGATTTTGTTTCGGTTGAAGAACCGAATTTCTTCGCTTCGAGAGTCATTGTACCGTGTGTAAATCCGTTTCCCAATTGGTCTTCACAGGGAGGCAATTCGAAGTGAAAATTTAACTTTCTCATTTTTTTCTTTCTAATTTGGATGTCCAATGTTCTTTAGGCTTTCTCCACGTCACAAAAATTCATTTTTTGAATGATAAGAATTATATGTCGATACAGAGTTATATCTTATAACTTTCTTTTATTTCTGATTAAAGAGGTTTTCTACGTGTCCTTCTTTCATTTCCACGCGTGCTTGACGCTTTACGTTTGAACATTTTCACAAGCATTTCAACCGAAACGAGCAATCGTTTGTAACTTTGAAATTGAATACTATCTGCCCTAGAAGTTGCCAGGAATTACCTTTTTATCACTGAAAGTGATTTTAGCGGGGTAACCCAGAAAATCGGGCCTCTTCGGGTGCAACGCTGATGCAACGAAAATTAGCGATTGGTTAATTTGGGTCGTGTGATTCTCGCGAGGGGGCGTGGTCTGATACCGATCGCGCCTGTAATTTGTTTCGTATCGATTCAAATGTTTGCGTATCGATACGAAAATTTTATGGCAAAAAAGTCGGAACAGTTGCTTCTGGGCCTTTCAGTGAGACGAATCGTACTGAGGTACAGGTCGTGCAGTTTTTCCATTCACCCTGTATAGTTTGTCGTTTTTTCTTCGCGTGTACGGCAATGGGAAGAAGCAAAGGGAAGGGGAAAAAAAAAAAAGAGGGGGATGGGGAGGAGCGCTGGAGATTAAAACCTGCAAAATTATCGGCGTATCCAGGCATTAACGTAACAGCCGCGTCGTAAATTAATTAACGGCAGGTTGGCACGGTACACTGCATACGGTTACTGGCCGGGCCAGGTTGCATAATCCACAATCTACAGGATACGCGCGTCCGATTCGTCCATCAGTCAGCGATCGCGAAATTCAAAAAAGGAAGGGAGAAAAATAGACGGGGAACGGGGAACGGGGCGAAAGGAGGGAGGCGGAGGGAAAAGGAGAGGGACTGGAACTCGCCGTATTGGAATTCGACCGAAACGTCAATTACCCTTTCAGCTTGAAATGCAACGGTCTGTCACGTTTTACATTCGAGGGGTTGGTTGCATTTTGCAATGTATTCTGATCTAACCGTCTCACAAAACCTGATACCGTTGCGCCGATATACGGCTTTGCCTACATTTTCCACCCCCTTCGACGCGACCTCCAGATCTCTACGTCTGTCTGCCGCTTTTCTTTCTTTTTCTCTCTTTTTTTCTTTCGTTTGTTCGTCACTCTCGCCCACGGAAACTAGTCAAATTTCACGGTGGTCCGTCCGATCGATCGAAGAACGCACGAAGGATCGCGACCGAGAAGAAAACGAGGGAATCTCGCGAAAAGGTTTCACAGTGAAAAAGATTTTCTCTTTTTTTTTAATTTTGGCAACCTCGTTTGAGGTTTATCTGTAGAGGCTACAATCTTTAACCTTTTGACTGCGGTACAACACTCTTGGATAGAACCATCGATATACATATACGGCGCGCTGTAACATTTCTTCGCCACTCTTTCGTTTTCTTTTCTTCTGGCCAAATATTTTTAGGGCACGCTGTATATTATTTAGAAAAATAACAAAGGAATAAAATTGAAGGGTTTAGGGGTTCGGGATGCTTGATGGAAGAACGAATGGACTTGAAGTATTGAGTGGGAGAAGAAAGTGGTCTCAGAGTCGCTGCCTAGATCATCGGTAGGGCATCGCGCAGCCATTTGCGGCTTGTGCCAGTCAGTGTTTGAAACTCGTAGTTGAGGAATCCTAGGCCGCTACAAAATGATAAAACTGATGGACGTAACGTCGACGAATTGCAGCGGCCTCGACGTTTAAGCTACTCGACGCAAAGAGCGATAACAACGATTCGTCGAAAAGGTGAGACACTTGAAACAAACAAAGAGAGAGAGAGAGAGAGAGAGAGAAAATCGGTGATAGGCTGGCGACAACGATGCGTGGCGATGCACCTTGTAAAAGCACGACGCGTGTTTGTAAAAGCATCACGCGCAACGCGCGTGGTTTCGCTTGTTATTTATATTCTAAACGTATGCGAACAAAAGCCTGTCGTAACACATGGTGCAAAACGTACGTACGTACGTGTGCACGTATGGGGGCGGTGTACGTACGCTCGCCAAGCGGGGCGAACGTCGAAACGAGCGTTATTTCCACGTAGCTGTCGTCGTCGACGACTCGCGCGCACGCTCTCCGTTTAGCTGTTTGCGCTTAATTTCGTTCATCTATGCCGCTGATGAAGCCAATGAAATTCATCGTCCGCGGTCGATGAAGCCGTTTAGCATTTCTCCAACCACATTTCTCCATTTCGCCATGCGGGACCGTTTAAAGGCGCATGAATAATAAAGCGCCGCTGGGAGAGACGTGGCTGGACGGAATATAAAAGCAGAAATAAGAGAATGGAAGAAATAAGAGAATGGATACTACTCTCTCTCTCTTTTTCTCGCATTATTATTATTGCAAGTTTCCCGTTGCCGTGCATGGACCACGCTTCAGTTCAGGTTCTGAATCGCTCCGACGAGAGAATTATTAATTATTAATCGTCAGCCAATGTTCCAACTTTATCGCTGCAAATTACCGTTCCTTCTTAGTTTACGCCAACGTCTTTCCGTTTCTTGGAATTTCCACTACGACTGTACAAAAAATTGGTTTCTCGATGCTTGTCGCAGTGGTACTAACGAACGACACCATTCCTTCCACTCCGTCTCTGGAATTTCACGCGACGAAAGCCAAAGTAGGATTCGCGATGGAGAAACGAAACGGGATCTAAACGGGATAAAGACGAAGTATCGCAACCGTTATCGAGTCCGATAACGAGACACGCAGATGGTACCTCTCGGTCGCGATGTTTCCTCTCTGCCCTTTTGTTCTCGAGCGAGGCCATTAACGAAACGAACGAACGAACGAACGAAAAGAACGCGTAGCTAGTGTGTTCGACGGAGCTAGGAAATGAACGTGAGTGAATTTCAAAAAATAAAAAAAAGAAGAAAAAAAAAAAGAGAAGAAAAAGAAGAAAAACTGTCTAAATGCACGCAAAGATGCCATAAACCAGCATGGTGTAATAACCATAGCGTCTGTGCCAGACGAAGGGGAAACAAGAGGGTGAGGAAAGAATAAGGCTGAAGAAGAGAGACATGGAGAGAGTGAGAGAGGGGGAGCGGGAGAAAGGGAGTCGAAATGGTGACAAAGGGAAGTACGACAGTCTAGGAGAGTCACGGTTGAAGTTCTACCACGCGTTATATTCAATAAAGCCCAAATGTACCGCAAGAGACCTATTTCTTTTTTTTACCCTCTTCTGGTACTAGGCCATTTCAGCCCCCCCCCTCTCTCTCACTCTCTCTCTCTCTTTGTTTCCTTTTAATTTTTGCTTCTCCCCTGCTTGCTCTTTTACTCCCTACTCCGCTGCCGAGTTTCTTTCGATTTTTCTTTCTCTTTCTCCGCTCTACGCCCGTATCCGGAGGTTTACCTCTCGCAGAGAGAGGACCGTCAAGGCCATTCGTCGAAGTTTATTTTGCGTAAGCGACGAAACTTGCCCCGAGGCGGTGTAAAATGTTCTGGATTCTTTTGCCTCGTCCCGTTTCCCCGTTCTGCTCCGACTCTCGTCTGCCCTCCTCCCCCTCCTCGCGTCCTCCCGCGCTTCTTTCTCTAGCTTTTTGTCTTCCTCCTTTGGTGGCAAAACCAAGAAAGTTACCCCTGGGACAAAGATAATCCCTGTAGCGAGGAGCATCAAAGCGGCGCGCTCTCTGTTTTTGATGGGAATTAATTTGGATCTTGTTTTAATTAAAGAAGGATCGTCTCCGCAGGGGACTTTCTTCGCGAGAGAAGAACTCGGCGAACGGGAGGCGGGAGGGGGCCCGGCTGGGCATTCGCTTTTTAAACGAACCGGAATGGACTGACCATGATTGTTTCAGCTCGGAGGAATTTTTCAAATAGACCCACCGCCGCGATCGCCGGTGAATGGGGATTTACTTACATCTTGCTCCGTCGATCAGAACGTCCGATAATTAACGCTCGGCTCGATTTCTCAGAACTTTCGTTACTACTCGTCTGGAATTCGTTGAACCAAATTTAACAGAGGATCCAAATTCTACAGAGAGAACGCACTACCACTGCTACTTTACGCCAGGTTATCTTTCCAACTTTGCGTTCGACGCGACGCGATTTCTCGCAGTTTGCGAGATTGTTTCATATTTTTGATCACGCGTAATTACCAATGGTCGTTCGGCGGACTTTGATTTTTGAGCGACGCGGCGCGACGACGAGATATATCCGGGACCTGTGACACGGCCCCCGGACGGAGAAGGGAGGCGAACGAAGCTCGTGAAATTCAGTGAAGCTCGACGGAAGGGGGGAGGGGTTGAACGGCACCGGGGGTGTTATTGGGTCGCGGCCACTTAATATGCAAATGCATCGTAGAGGCTAGGCGGCTTGCTACCGGCGGCGCTGTTCACTGTAACCGGAGCAGGCGGCGGCCAACAGGACCAATACTTTAATTTGCATTTAAAATTGCTCAAGGGTTGACAGCCACCGCACCTTGCCTGTTCTCCCTGCCTCTTATTTCAGGCAGGCCAGGCTAGGCCAGGCTAGGCCAGGCCAGGCCAGGCCGCGAAACAAATGCCCCCTCGGGCGTAATCACCGCTCGAACAATTGGACGTTTTATCAGGGGCCGCTGGTCGTCGTGATTCTTCTTCTTCTTCTTCTTTTTTTTTTCTTGTAAAGATAAAATCAAGACAAGATCTGAAAAGTAATTTCTCGAGCAAGCACGAGTAGATCGAACGCGTCGGTTTCGCTGAAAGTCAGAGAGAGAGAGAGAGAGAGGAGGCGAGAAAAGTTTCGAAACTGGAGCGGCGACGATTATTATGCCGATGGGTACGCGTTGCCCGGTTATTCGTTTTGATTGATATACAAGCTTCGCGCGATGTAAAGTTGGCGCGTGCGACGTGTCCAGCCGCTCGAGAGTGAATTGGCACGTCGGTCCGTGACTTGATCCGCGTGCAAACTTTTTTTTCCCAGCTGGATTTCAGCCGGCCGTTTCGGTTGTGTTGTTTGGTACAAACAGGAAAGAGCGTCCGCGGGCTTTGCCAGCCGTGCTCTTTGCGCAACGGCGAGGATTTATTCGCGATATTATTGCGACATCGTAAGCCCGCGCGAAATCTCTGTAAAACTAAATTCGAAACAACACCGCGCTCGCGCGCGCCATTGAAACCTTGTTTGCGAAATTTCCGCTCAAACATTTGTTCTACGCGGCTCGATTTCGATTAAGCTGATCGACGCAACCCAAGCTGAGAAACGAATAGACGGCGTGCTTTGAAATTAGTCAGCACCGTTCGACCGACGCTTACTCGTCCAAGCTGATATAAATTTCGTAAGTAAGACACGGTTCTGCGCTACGATTATTATTTACGAGAACGAAGAACTTTGAGAACTGATCGAAACGTGCACGCGTACGGTACAATGGAGAAGAAGCCGCAGAGCATTGTCCCGTGTTTACCGGAAATTCAGAAGATCCGAATGGATTGGCGAGGAGGATGGGAACCGCGATATTCGGTAACCCATGAAACGACTGTTCCGCCGTAGAAAGCGATTCCCCTGAAACTACCGATTGCGACTTCACTCACGAAACGATACGTTTTCGACGAGACGTATCGCTTTGCTCTTCGCCGAGTGTCTCCTTCCGACTCGTTTGCTCTCGAGATCTGTCTGTCTTGCGTCTCCTTCTTCCTCCCTCTTGCGTCTCCCTGTTGCTTCTTCCTTGAATGTTTGAACTAAACAGGGTGTAAGAGGGGGGGTTAAGGCACGACGAGAAAGGGTTCGCGAGTATTGCCAACACACCGCAACAGGCTTGTACCGTCGTCGATCCCTTCGGGGCGATTGTAATTTACCACGCAACTTCTTGATGTAGCTAGAAGCTGCGGAAACACGCAAAACGCACGGCAAATTTGATTGACGCCGTGATGCCGGTAACCGTGACTCTTCTCCCCTTTTTTCTAGTCGATAAACCGCTGTTCGCCAAAGGTTTAAAATTGCCGCTTCAGTGTCAGAACTCGTGGATAATAACATCCGAAATGCAATAGAAAGAGAACGAAATTATTCGAAATATTTTTTTCTTTTCTCAACGTTTCCTAATGAGTTTCAAAAGAATTAATTCGCGCGAATTTAACTCTTATTTCTCCGTTTTCTGTTTCCTTTTCGAGCGAAAGATGGAAACAAATACCTATCAAAAGCAATAACAACGCCATCGAGTAACGTTCGGTTTTATTCCCGCTGCCCCCTCGAACTGCTCCTTCTCTTTGTTGAAAAAAAAACAAAAAAAAGAAAAAAGAAAAAGAATGAAACAACGAAAAAAAAAAAAGAAATTTAATTTACTTTGTAGGATCCCTGGATCTTTGTAAACAGAGAGAGCGTCCTCTATCAATTTTTGCGACTCTATTAATATCAACGAAATAACTTTTTCCGCTGATAAATCAAATAAAAGTCACGTTTTATTAAATTATTTTGTTTGACATCGAAGGAATTTCTCCGTCTATCCGGCGCCGCTTTCATTTAATTGACTACCGTGTTCGGTTTAATCTGCCAAATAAGCTTTCCCGTACCTTTTGTTTATCGTATCCCATACAATTTTTACTACGTCGTTTTTACGACGTGGGAGGGCCGAGGGGGGGGGCGGCGGGCGGAAGGGGAGGGAGGGCGGTGGGTGCTTTTAATTAAATTCATAAGCCGTTGAATAATTTCAAAAGCCATTGAAACATTCTTACCTTTGAGTGACGCTCAAGCTGTTTATTGTTGCACGTGTAATTTCGTAATTATTGCAGGGAAAATAATTATATCGCTTGAAACGCGTAATATCGTTTAGTGGAAAATTGATGCAATTACTTGTGTAATACTGACGTGCATCGACGAATTAATAAACAATATGATGATAATATTAAATCGTCAGGCGTGTAACGTGAATGGTTCGACGGGCAAACAATATGGAACAGCAGTCGCGCCTGTCAAAATTCGTTGTTTAAACAGCATATCGGGAGATCTTGGACGAGATTCTCTGTGAAACGGTGGTATTTTCTCTTCTTTTTCTCTCCTTTCTTTCGGAGTTCGAAAGAGTACCGAACAGGTTTTACGGTTCAATGTCCGAATCTCTCCTAGGCTAGCTAAACGCAACTCGACCTCACCTTTGATCAATTTCCTCGCTGTCGTTTTTTCTTTTTTCCTGTTTTTTCTTTTTTTCTCTTTTTTTTTTTCTTTTTTTTAGATTCTTCCGCGAATCAACGCACGAACGTCCGCACGCGCGCGCGAATAAATTTCGTCGGATTTATTTTTTTTTTCGGAGCGATATCGAAACTTGCGCGTCGACGTACGTACGTACGTACCTGCGTTCTATTAAAAATCGAAACAATGGCTGAAATTGTTAAGAGCGAAGCTGAAAACAGAAAAAAAAAAAAATGGCGAACAGTATCGTTGCTTTGTACGAACGGGTAGAAAGTTAATTGCCGCATTGCCTGGGCTAATGAAAAAAAAAAAAAAGGAAAAAAGAAAAGAGGAACAAAAGCCGGCGTTTTTGTTGTTAAATTGTTGTTGGAAAATGGCGCGCGACTGCGACGAAGGCCGCCCACCCCCGTTCCCCCGCGCAGCGGCGAGTTCATTTGAATAAACGAGCCAGCTAAATTTCAGCTTGATTGCGTCTCAAAAATACGGGCGCGCGCGAGGCTCTCCTATCCGTGAAAAGGATTTCCATCGATTTGAATATTTATAAGGAAAAGAAGAGAAGGCCTCGTGAAATTCCCAAGTAGGTTTACGGATATTGGCGCGATTTCGCCAGGCTTTGAATACATTGCTCGAGCTCGAAGAAGTTCTCGATCACGCCTCGCTGCGGGCTTCGTGTCGTCTCGAGCGAAGCTCGAATCTCTGGAAGCCACGTGACAAAAGGACCGGAGTAATTTCGAATTACTTTACTATGTACTACGTACGTAAAGTAACGCAGACGCGAGAAGTGTTCGAAATCTAACAAAAATATTCGGTCAGCGTGATTATCTGTTACTCGGGATCTGCGTGCTCGAACCGACAGCCGGAAACAACGCCGCGATACAACGAAAGCATTCGATCTGCCCTCCGGCGTTGTCGGTCCACTTTGTTGCTCAAAATTCTCGATGAAATTCACCGGCGGAAAACCCAATTTCCCAACGATCGTCCATGTTAATTCGTTTTGCTTGTTTTACGCGTAGATTTCCCGAGCGTTTCGCGTCAAAGTTTCCACGTCGCGTCGTCAAACAATGCGGTGTCAGGAGGAGGAGGAGGAGGAAAAAGGGAGGAAAAGAGAGAGAGAGAGAGAGAGAGAGAGAGAGGCTGTCGTAAAAAGCCGCTGGACGTGTATTATCGGGATGATCGGGAAAATGAAAGAAAAAAGAAAAAAGAAAGAGAAAGACCGAAACCGAGCACATATTGTTTAAACGTGTCCAATTATCGAGTGTGTTTCAGCGGGGAACGAACCGTAGAATGTTTATTGCGATTAATTGTTCGTACAGACACGAACGGGAAAAGAGATAGAGATAGAGAGAGAGAGAGATAGAGAGGGAAAAAGAAGAGAGAAGAAAGAATAAACTGCTTTCTGGTTGCTTGTTTATCGGTCGGTTGGTATCACGAATCGAGGGAGGAATCGCGTAAACTGTACATATATACACATAGACGCGTCCGCACACGAGAGTCAATCCGCGATCGCGATTGGTTAAATCGAGACTAGATCCGATCGCTTTTATTACTCCGGCAGCTCTGTGGAATTTTCGCTAATTCTAACATTTTGTCTCTATTTTTCTACTCCCTTGTGCCCCCCATCCCCACCCCCACCCCCGTCTCTCTAGCCAAAACGTTTCGCTACACGAATCACCCTCGCATCTCGGTTTTACTTTTAGCTGCGCGTTCGATGACGCGTACGTACGTGTTTCTTATCGTTAATTTTGCGAAATCTTAAACAATGTTTTCAAGAGATCGTTTGCTGATTTTTACATCTTTCGGGAGATTTAATCCACCGTGTTTTAATTTGTTATATTTTTTATTTTCTAGAGAAACATTTCACTTTCTCACTGCCCCTCTCTCTCTCTCTCTCTCTCGATTCGCCTTTCCAGTCACAAGGACGCGTTCATCTTAAATCACGACAGACGCGGCAGCCTCGCACAGTCTTCCATCCACTGTCTCTGTCTCTTTCTTCGTTGATCCCTTTCTTCTCTCTCTCTCTCTCTCTCTCTCTCTCGCGTGCTCGTCGTCGGGTTAAGCATCGAGTAACCGATTGCAAATACGTGGGAGGAGAGGCTGCGAAGACGCGGAAAAGGAGAATTGAAGTTTGCCGAGGTTAAGGTAAGAGGAGACGCTGGTAAATATCTTCTTTACCTTCTCGTCGTTTTCCGGATGGCGTCTTCGTTTCGGAGAAACCCCCTTGTACCCATCCCTCTCGCCGACTCGGCAACCAACGGGATGCTCGTGCAACCCACCCTCTCCCTCTCTCTCTCTCTCTCTCTCTCTCTCTCTTTCTTTATCCTATCAATGTCTCGTCGCGTTTCAAACAGTTCAAACCGAATTAGTTAATCTTTAATGCGTAGCCAACGTTGACATCGCATCGATGATACTTCCGGTGGAGCGTTCTTATTGACCAACTGTACGTGCAAAGAATGAAATCGAAAAAAAAATGATGTACCGGAGACAGTTGGATCGTACAATAGCATAAAATTCAGTGTAAATGTGACCGATCAAGTGGCTAGAAAATACACTGTAAAATCCAAATCTCGGAGACGGTCTCTGCAGATGTAATATCTTTCAATATCCCAGACTTAGCCGGAATTTTTGCAAGGAATTTCAATTGCCACCGAGTATGAAAAAAGAGCAACAGCTAGGCAAAAACAGTTACACGAGTACAAGTGCAGGTTCACGTGAACGGAAAACTTGTCGGATAAGTGGCAATAAAACTAAACGAAATGTAAAAAATACGTGCACTCGAGAAGTCTGTAGTTTGTAAAAAAAAAATGTAGTGACAAGGGATAAAACTGAAATAAGAGAAACTATATTTTTTTCACTATCAAATTGGCTATCTTGTGCAACGTTTCATATTGCGAAACGTATGTTTCTTTTAAAGACGGTCACGGTGGAAATGGGCACGCGTAAAGATTTAGGTTAGGTTAAAAGTTGGAAAATTTCTCATGTTTGCTTCAGCCGATGAAATTGGCAAATTTGTCCTCTGTAGTTTTCAACAACGTTTGAACTAGTTTGAAAGACGATGGATACGACGGACGAAACGAACGTCTAATGGTAGCGTCGATTCAAAGAAGAAATTCTTGGTTGGCACCCGAGGTATTTAGGTATTTATGAAAAGCGTTAAAATTAAGTGGATTGAGAACGCCCGACCGAGTCGAGTTCCTTTTCCGGAAGAGAGGATTTCACCGCGCGCGTCCTTCCTCGCTCGGAGAGCCTAAATAACCACATATATCCCCACGTGACGTTGTCGAAGGAGGCGTTGCAAGGGCGTTAAATTACGAGCTTAACTCCGATAGAAACTTAATACCTGGTACACAATTTCATTGTTCAAAGTTCAATTTCCTAATGGCGTTTAATCGAAATCGTGCGAAAGTTCCGCGATGCTTGTTACCTCGGCCATAACGCTCGGCGATGATTCATGCGCGTCGTGAAAGACGAACGCGAGTTATTATTATTCGACACGTGACGAGAGGAGGAGAAGGAGGAATTCGTCATCGGATGGCGACGTAATTGCACGACTGACGCGTTAATTTCGCTTGCGTTTTGCCAAATCGATGGGCGCACCGTGAACGAAATATCAGAGAAATTGTCTCGCAGACATTGGTAGTCCAGTGTGGAGGTAGGCAGTGTGGGGCTGAGGCAGGGAGACGGAGAAAAAGGAAATTCCGCGGCGTGTCGCGGTGCGTTTCTCAGATGGTTGGCGGCGTCTCCCCTGCTAAGACGATTATGTCAAAAAAAAGAATTAAAGATGTCAAGTTGAAAAGTGGAGCTTTAACGTACGAGGGAAACGATGGGACAGAGGGATGGGAGGGAGGCCACCACCTCCGGGGGTGGAATGGTTTGGGAGCCAGAAGACGCCAGAAGAGATTCGGTAAAAGAACATATTGAAAGAAGTATGAAAAAGGAGCGACGTTGAGGGAAGAAGAAGAGTCCCTCTAGGCAAAGAACAGAGGTTGAAAAGATAGAACAGCTTGTTGAAGGTATCTCCACCATCGACCTTTTACACTCTCCGACTCTCTTTTCGTTCTTCTCCATGCCTCGCTTCTCTCTGTTTTCTCCCCCCTTCTCTCTCTCTCTCTCTCGTATCGGATCAAGATCTTTCTACCTTCTTGCTCCCTTCCTTTTTTTTTTTCTCCGCGTTCTCCTCCTCGAGGAGAAACCGCGAGCAAGTCCTAGAAGAAAGCTCGAAGGGATCGAAGGAGGGTAGACCAACGCCCCCTTTGGTACCAGAGCCAGTTTGCTCTTTACATTACATTTATTTTACTTCATTTTTCGCGGAATAAATGTCTTCGGGGCTTTGCCAGTCGGTTAGGAAAATACTTTCATAATACTTGGCTCCTCTTTCAGCCCTCCATGCAACGTGGCCCTCCTCCCTTCACCCATCTCTCTCTCTCTCTCTCTCTCTTTCTCCTTCCCTCTCGTTTGCCCCCTTCGTCTTTGTCTACGGAGGGGCGAGGAGCGCGCGATTTCTTTCCTCCCTTGCGAGGAGAAGGAAGCCATGGAATAAAATAATAAAGGGAACCAAGACACGACACCCTCCAGCCTTCTTTACGCACCCATGCCGCCCGTTTGTTGCGTCTACCAACGGGAACTAATATCGCGGATACAAAGGAAATTTTTCGGATAGCTTGTATCGCCGATGTTATGATTTGCGGTTTCTGGCTGGCGAAAAGAAAAAGGAAAAAAAGAGAAATTGAAAGAACACGTACACTTGCCGTTAAAGGGGGCTCTTTCTTCCTCGAAGAGCGACGGCGAGTCAAAGTCGTTGCCATTCTTCAAAGACGCAGGTATTCGACGAGTTTCTTAAATAGGTAATACAATTACCAGATGAAACGAAGCGAACTTTGCGACTTTCATCGTTCATTTGCATTCGATTAAACGAATCAGGGAGAAAGAGAGAGAAAGAGAGAGAGAGAGAGAGAGAGCGGAGCGAATTTCAGTTTACTCGCGATTGAGAGAAAATCAAGGCAAAGTCGTTCGACAATGGGTATCGATAATGGGGAGAATTTGGGTTGAAATTCATGATGGAAAGTTATCGTTAGCCAAGGAAGGATTATTTCGAAAGACCGAAAGGCACTACTCTCGATTCGTTGTCGGCGGGTGTCCGATTGCTCCGCCCGGAAACCGGTCGTTCCTCCTCTCCCGTGGAAGAGGTGAGACGAAGGTAGATCTATTGACTCTCTGCCAGCCTCGAACGTCCTCGGTGGTAATTCGAGAGGAAGCTCCGAACGCTTCCTCTGAGAGTCGACTGATTGCGAGTGCGACGAGGGAGAAAGGGCTCCTCTTCCCTTACAGTT
The DNA here is from genome assembly GCA_030673865.1 of Melipona bicolor. Classification (NCBI taxonomy): domain Eukaryota; kingdom Metazoa; phylum Arthropoda; class Insecta; order Hymenoptera; family Apidae; genus Melipona; species Melipona bicolor. Next base: position 402,363 of record JAHYIQ010000056.1, on the reverse strand, counting down.
TAACGAAGTTACCAACGAAATCGGCAAAACAAGTCGGATATAGTCTCCGCTCGGCAATCATTATCCGCCCCGTGGTCTTCGATTTCGCGTCTACGCGTAATGATCGGAAGAGGGAACGTCTCCGGCTGGGGAAAGAGAGTGAAAAGCAAATGTAATGTATTCGGCATAAATATTAATGCCCCGGACGAAAGTGGGGAATTATCTCGAGAGGAGGGGGAGACCGCGAATTCGATACCTAATATCTGTCGAAAAGAATCTTTTGCTCGAACGGATGCAAAACTGAGATTGTAAATTATTTCCTCTGCGAGAGGAGTAGCAGTATTATTTCTTTCTTTCTTTATGCTTACCTTTCTTTAGGCTACGAGAAATCGAACGAAAGTTGATTCGTTTGAAATTACACGGAGATTGTTTCCCGCTCGTTTCGTGCATCAGAATCGCGCTAATTAAAATCGCTAATACGTACGAAACTTGTGGATTTAATTAACCAAAGTATCCTTCCGACGCGACGTGACGTGACTCGTTTCAATCAGCTGTGATTTAACAACCATCGTCGGTCGTCGTTTTACGCGCGCACGTTCTCGAAATATCGCGACAGCTTCGATGAATTCGTCTTGGAGAAAGTAAAAGAGAGAGAAAAAAAAAAAAAAAGAAACAGAGAAGAGAAAGGGAAGAAGAAAAGAAATTGGAATAAGCGAACGGCGTATCCTAAGGATCTGCAGAAAGAATACGGCACTTTAAATGATTCTCCAGGGCGAGGGGGAGCGAAACTTTGCAATCACGTTCTGCAATAGTTTCTCATTAGTTGAAGAGTGTACGGGATACGCTTGCTGCACTTGGCATCTAAACTGCAGTTCTCTCTTTCTCTCTGAACTCGCGATAGTTTGATATCGATGAAGGGGTGAATCGAAGGAAGGGAGTCGTGGGAGGCGTTGTTCGTGAACACGGAAACGATATTCCTCCCGGAATAGCTGGAGATTGCTATTTCCTTATCTTCGTTCTCAACAATTCCTCCGCCATCGAAAATCGAACACGCGTTTCCATTAAATAAAATACGCGTTACCTCTATTCGCCTCTGCTCGAGCCAGCCGAGTTTTGCCGTTCGGCGAATCGTTCGCGCATTCCGATCCCGCCGATCCCGATTTATCGACGATCGGTAAGAAAGCTGGCCGTGATTAATTAATCGGCGATGCAAATTGAAATCTCGACGACGCGCGATACCACACCGGATCCGAGAGTCGACGTTCGGCGGCGTGAGTCGATTGTTCGTTCCCTTGCTCGCTGGTTGGTGAAAAAAAGAAAAAAGTCGATGAAAAGTCGGTGAAAAATGGCGGTAATGACGCTTTTTGACGCGCGCGCGCGCGCACGTTTTCCCCGTGTCTCGTTAATTAAGCCGTGCAGAGGTTACAATGACATATCGGAGATATTCAGCGTTTGAACTTTGATGAGAACGATGTCCGTATAGGGGTGGTTAATGCGGTGACACGCACTGGGACACCCCAGAAGGGAGTGGCCCAGCCCGGCCATTCTGGTCATTGCTCAGTCGATAATTACTTACCCCCGGCTTAATGTGGGAAGCTCATCAAACTGCCTGTGAAATATCGTTTTCACGCGCACATATGCGCGCCTGAATCAACGACGCCGGCCATCGGGACACGTATTACGGATACCGGGGTCCGAAAATTTATCAATGTTTGCCCACAAAGGGTATCCGACCCTGACGAACGCTTGCCTTTGAACGTTCGAAAGACGAACACATTTTTAGGAACATTTCTACGTGAAACGTTGCGATTTACCCGCGTGTAGAGTTTTCTTTTTTTCATTTGTGGATGATGGACACTGGAAGGAGAAGAGAGAGAATAGCGACAAATCGAACCTGATGACGATAAGCGTAGCAACAGCAGCGAACGAAACTTTGTTCAAACAACTGGACCGTTCCTTTCTTCTTTCGATGACCGTTTCGACGAGGGTTTCCAAGACCTTCTTCCAATTACGGGCAGTAGTACGGCAGAGTCACGCTACGGATATTGATATCTAAAAACTAGCCTCGCGGATAATTAAGGATCCACGAAATTAAAAGTCTATCGTTAACAGCACGATCCCTGCCTTTCCTCTCGCTTCTGGATATTTCTCCTCTCGCACGCCACTTTCCGCGGGCATTAAAACCCGATGAAAGAGATGCTCTGCCCGCGAACCACTCCCGCAGCAGCTTACGCCGGTTATTAATTAATAACCCAATTGCATCCGGAACGATACACACTCTGTTCTTCCTTTCCTGCTTCTCTGCTTTTTTGCTTCCTCTCACTTTCTTCCTTTCTTTCGCAACAGACAGTCTTTCTGCTGGCAGACGAGCTTCCACTTCAATTCCCCCTTCTTCGAGATTTTGAAAACTGAAAAATCGCGTCAACGCCATTTTCGCCTGTGGTTTCTCTACTTTCTCCCTCGCCATGTAACACGATGCTATTTTTCACACAAAAGTGGCAAATTTTTGGGAAAGATTCCGTGTCTCGTAACAGCAGATGCTTTTCTATACAGACTGTTTGAACGATTCATTCGACGATGGACCCTCTGGTTCTCAGGGTGAAACAAAGAATCGCAAAGTTTCATTGATGCCCGGCACAAAAATCGCTGCACGTCGATTCCATTCGCTGGACGTTTCCGTAATGCGAAATAGTACAACGTTCCGTTCCGGTAAATCCAAAATAATTACTGTCCAACGACGTGTTTACATCCATTTGATCGTCCATTTTACGACAAATCGTGAAAAAAAGTGTCGTTGTTGAAATATTCTCTTGAAACGTTTTTATGCATTTCCGCGCCGAGTGGAAGAAGAAGAAAAAGAAAAAGAAAGAGAAAACGAAAGAGAAAAGAAATTAAACGTTGGACGCAAACTAAAGGACCAAAGAAGGATGGCAGAGCGCGTGAATTTGCCGCGCAACACGGAATCAACCACACGGGCAACACCACTTGACCAACTAAAGACATAATTTCAATGAACAAACACAATTACCGGCCTGTTACGAAACGGGTCATTTGCCCGTCCACCGGTCTCGTCGAGAGGCCCATTTAGAGCCCAACAGACTGCGCGTCGCTCCCGTACCGTTATGCACTTAAGAGAGTGCTGCCCCACGTTCGACATTGCGTAAAAGCCACCACCGCTTTCTTTCTTTCCCCGCTTGGAAATTGCCGTGCGTTTCCACAGGGCGCGAGCGTCTCTTGGAAGGAGGGTTCCGAGGAAAATGCAATATCACTCGCCTCTCTCCCTCTCTCTCCCACATCGCAGAAACGCATTATCGGCTCCTTTGCGTCCAACGGCACTTATAAACAAGCCACTGTATAAAAGACACGGGGAACGTTTCAACTCCCCCTCGTCTGATCGGTTTTTCGAATTTCTCCACTGCCAAGTGAAACCAGTTTTTATATTTGACTTTATCTGAATCACCGCGCGTTCGTCGGATTCGAAATCCGGATCGGGTCTTCATTTTTTTTCGATTGAAAAAATTTACTCGTGAAATTATGAAATTGTTGTTTCGATTAACGACTGTGGTTAGTAACAATCTCATTTTTTTGAAACGAAATTTCCTCTCTTCTTTCCCAAAAGAAGGTCGTATTTTCCTGCGGCCTCTTCCCGATTGCATTCTCTTCGACGTTGCAACGTTCCAACCACCAACTTCCGAATCCAATTGTTCGTCCATTTGAGAAGCGTCTTCTTTCTAAATTTCGAAAAGAGAGCAAAGTAGTAAATTTTTGCGAGCGATAACTTCTTTTTCTTCTTCCATCCGTCGGTTCGGAACTTTACCGATGAGTCGCAAGGTCGAAAAATTTGGCTGTAAAGTCGATCTGTTTTAGAAATTTGTTGCGAAACAAATTTCAAAGAGTGAAGAAAAGACAGAAAAAGAGAGAGAGAGAGAGGAGGGGGCCGTACTTGTCCTTATTATAAAGATACAACGGGTATTGCGTAAGCAGCTTGATCTGTCGACGACCCCTTGAAATCGAAGAAGATTGTAACCGTAAGGGTAGCTGTTGCCTTCGGGCCATGTTTCGTTCACGACTCGTTTTATTACATCGCCTTCATCTCTCGTTCCATGGATTCGCTCGGCACAACGACACCTCTGCTGTCCGTCACATTCATCCCTCTTTGCGTCTCTTATTCTTCTTTCTCCACTACCTGTGCTTCTTCTTCCTCTTCCCCCTTCTTTTTTCACCGCTTGCCGCTTGTCCCTTTTGTCGTGGAAATCTTGTATTTCAAATCGATAGACAACTTTATGCAATCGCGTGCTTCCTCGGCCCGGCTTGCCTCGCTCGCCTTCATCTTCGATCAGGCTTCTCGATGTAGCTATCCCACGGTGCAATAAGTTTCTCGTTATTCTCGATCGTCGCTCCGACATCGACGATCCCTACCTCCCCCCCCTGCTCGGTCTACTAAAATTTCCAATCTTCCGTCAAACTAGAGTCTCTCTTCGGACAAAGCACCGTTAGCATCGCCGGCACGTCGGCTGTTAATTTTTTTTTCGTCAAGGATCGAGATCAAAAATGAAACAACGGAACAATTTGTTGCGTCTCGTCGTGTCTGAACGGTTGTTCCTTGCGAATTCCGCTCCATTTCCGCTCCGTGCACCGTCGTCGCGTTATCATGTTACCGAGAACAACCAACCAGAGATTGCATTGTATTTACATTTTACGTCCGCGCAATTTCTCCTTTGGCCGTTGTACGCGGCACGGCAATTGCACGCCGTACTTTTTTCCCTTATGCATTGCATTTCAAATCAATGATTGCTTCCTCGTGCAATCTCGTCGCTCGCCTTCCCCGCGAAATGGAAATATTCTGAAATTGTGCATCGTCCGATCGTTTGTTTGTCCGCGTCGTACTTCCCCTTTTACTTTGTCCTCTTTTCTTTTCCTCTCTTTCTCTCTCTCTCTCTTTCTCTCTCTCTCTCTCTCTTTCTCAACGCTGTAAGAATAACAGCGGCATTACCGTATCCCGTTACGGAACACCGCGCTTAGTTTCCGATTGGTACACCATCGATGGTCTACAAATGGTGGAGCAAAAATATCGATCACCCATCGTGTTTCTTCTTCGAATTCGCGAAAGTTTCATTCGTGGTCGAGCTCGACGACGTTCGAATGTCGCGTCTGCTGCTGGAGCAGTCTCGTCGGGCCTCTTCAGGTGCAACGAAAATTTGCAATTGGTTGATTTGGGTCACGTGATCAGCGAGGGGGCGTGGGGTAGACCTCGAGTAGGAGTGGCGTTGTCTGGTACTGAGCGATCGCGCCTGTAATTTGTTTTGCATATCAGTAAAATTTTATGGCAAAAAAGTCGTCTTTATTTCCTAGTCGGAACAGTTGCTTCTGGGCCTTTCAGTGAGACGAATCGTACTGGGGTACAAGTCGTGCAGTTTTTTTTTTTAAATGCAGAATATTACTTCTCGTGAATTTTGCGAGCAAGCTTTCAAAAGAGAGAGAGAGAGAGAGAGAGAAAAGAAAAAAAGGGAGTCTCGAAAATTTCCGCCACAGTTTAACCACGACCGTTTTAGCAACGATCGTCCGGCAAAATTGGCCGAAAGATTGGCCGGCCGTAGCGGTGCCGAACGTTGCTGCCGGCCCTGCCGACTGCTTTTTAACCGATACGCCGGAAAATTAAGCAGACCGTGATATCTGATGATCGTTCTACCGTTTTATATGTGTACGTACTCTTTCGTACGCCGGGCCGGGCGTTGATTTTGATTTTTCGCCGCGCGGCCGGCGGTTAGCGGCCAGCTGGAAAAGCGACAGGGATTCTGACCGGGGCAGGTCGAAGGGTGGTTAGTAATTAAGGGTGAAGGGTAGTTGGGCTGGAAAGCGGCTGGAACGAAGCGTTCCTGGCAATTAATTTTCGCACCCAGTTTCAGTTTACAGTTCCACTCCACTGTCGCTCCGGCCCTAACCCACCCGCGCTCTTTTCTAACTCACCCCTTCCCCCTCCACCCCTTCTCGCTCCTCCTCTCACCTCCTCTGGAGGCTCTGTATCTCTATTCGCTTATCTATCACTCGCCACGGAAATAACACGCGCGTGTATACCTAGTATGTATACCTGTATTAGACGCTGGTTTAGGCTTTTGCCCACGTTCGAGTGTTAATACCATGATTAATATGCGTCGCCTCGCTTTTCACCAGACCAGAACGTCTCCTCCCTTCGTGACTAAAACCAGTTTCTGTCGCTACACACACACATACACACACGCCTCTCTCCCTCTCTCTTTGCTGTCCCCCGATATCTGCTATTCAAAGCTCACTCGCGACGGTGCGTTCCATCCCGTGTTTATTAAACGCGCACCGCTCTGCTCCGATTCTTATCAAATGCACTCGCAGCCGATGATCCCCTGCAGGGATTTCCAAATTTTCACGATTCGAAAGGAAGAAAGATTCGACGTCGGTCGATGATGTCGCGCTGTTTCGCAAGAAATCAAAGAGTCGAGGTCGACCTTTCGATTTGCGCGTGGACGCGTTCGCGCGTTTTTTCGATCAGTCCGTGCCGGGATTTTCGCGGTGGATTAACTCTTGTACGACGGAACGCGATTATAAAGGCAAAGAGATTTCGCGCGGGAGGATTACGCGCGCTAGTTTCTAAAATGCGGCCCCTGATGGAAGAGACCATCGTATCGATATTTCGCTTAATATTCCCGCACGGTGTCGGAGCAAATTTTTACGTCACGATAAATATTTAGCCGCGCGAAATGCTCCTCGCCGCACTTAGGATTACGCTCGCGTTTTTCGCGGTGATTTTCATCTCTTTTTCTTTTTCTTTTTTCTCTTTCAGTTCGCCTCGAAAATGCCCAAAATTGTGCAAAATATTCTCTGTCGTGTTTAAATCCAAGTATTATATTTAGAATTATTCAAAGGATACCTACGCGACGATTTGACGAAAGAGATGATCGCGATGTAAAAATTAATCGTGCGTGAATCGGCTGAAATTTTGTCAATTGCCCCGTCGATACTGACAAAATAACGGCGTGGTGGTAATTGGTATTGTGAAGTGAAACGCAAGTGTATCGGAGTAAGTAAATGCGTTCGGCAAAGTGATCGATTAGATTCGTTTGTGATGTTCTTAATTAATTATTTATCGTAAGACGTACGATGATAAATACCAGTCGTGAAACAACTTTGTTACGATAAATGAGCTTTGAAACTCGCCGCGGGAACCGAAGTTCCCGACGCATCAACTTTGAATATTAAGCAAGACTGATGAACACTTTTCACAACCTATTTATAAACATTTTACGAGTTTCGCGAAACTCATCGCGGCGTATTAATGATTATCAGCTGGCCGTATATCGGTCAGCTTTTCACATAGTACACCGACCCGCTCTTTTATAATAAGAACACGTAAGCACGTACCATTTACAGTACGCCTAGTGTTAGAACACACTTAGTGTTAGATGCGATAATAAATATACGTATCTCTTGGGATTCGAAGCATCACCCACTGTTGAAGTTGTAAGAAATGAATAACTGTAATTGATTTACACCGTGTCTTGATTGTATAACGAGCCTGATGACGGACTTTCACCGTCCGTAAGAGTGACTCGGGTAGAGTGGAAAACTGTTATATCCCGTTGCCTACGTCGCAAGTAGGGAGTTTGGTTGAGTTTCAAAAAATAAATGCACGACAATTCGACGAAAATTATCGACGTGTCGGGTAACTAGGTCGAACAGAATAAAGGCACAAACTTGCAGTTTAAAAATTGACTGACTTTTTACATGTATGAGTCGTTATTAATTTTGAAAAGTAGTGAGACTTTGTTGCTCCTGATCATGGGACGTATGACACCTGCACAATCCTTCCGGTACACAACCTGTTTAGGAAATGGTAACACAAGACCTCGTCAAAGTTGAGACTGACTAAATTTATGGGGCGCCTAGTCTTGTAGAATCTAATGTTGTAGAAATTTCTAATTTGATTGGAACATATCCGTGTCACACAGGTTGTTACCTTTGACCTGCTACTTCAATTAATCGTCACGTTGTAAATGGAAAGGTTGGACGATCCAGAAAAATCGGAACGAGCGCACGAGGGCGGCACGCACGTACGTGGTTGCTTAATAACAATTATTAACCGAGGTAATCCTTACATCGGACGCGATGCTGGTGGCACGGCATAAAGAAAGCCGAGGCGCCGCACGGCGTAGGGAGGAAGTTAGTTAGGCGTTACGAGGATTTACGAGAGGTCCTATTTCAGGTGGGTAACCAGCCGGCCGCTACCGCCGAGAACTAGCTGCTGCCGGTGAGGTGTAGCATCCGCAGAGGGAACGCGAGGGTGGCGCAGGGTTACGGACCCCTGGCAGGGTAGGAGGCACACGTACGTTGCCACACGGGCAATAGTTTTCAGCTACCAGTAGTCATTTGTAACTGGAAGCCAGCAACGTTGACTTTATATTGCCGCCATAAAGATCTCGGCTTTCTCTTCGTTTGCCTTGCCAGGGCTCTCTCGCCTCTCGGCCCCGTGGTCCGCCCCGCGTTACGTCGGGCCAGCGTGCGTTACACGGTACACGGTGCTGCGATTTACGCAAATTAGCACCGCGAACGATTAAACAGCTTACTCTTCCCTCTCCCGTTCCTCCGTTGACGAGCTCCTCGTCGTGTTTCTCGCTCCATCCTGGATCGCGGACAAATTTGCAACTTTTTCCGCAAATTGCCGCCGAAAGCTGTCGATCAAGTCCGTCGCTGTGGCAGGTTTCACACGTTTCGAGCTTGGTCGAGCTTTGAACAGTTTGAAAAACGAATACGCTCCTGTTGCATATTTTTTTTTTTATCACTATTTCATCTCGTAGAATGTTCACACGTCTGTGTGAGACTTTGTATATTTTTAATCCTTTATCACGTGCGAATGAAATGATATTCGTTAACAAAGATAATTTTTAAATGTACACTTGTACATAATAATTGATAAAAAATGATGACAGAACAAATTCAGTACGTTCCTTTGAAATATTATATATTCTGGCAAATGTACAGAGGCAATAGTCACTTTTTACACTGCCAAGTTGTTTCATTTCTTGCGTTATGTTTTGAGCATATTTGAGCGTGACATTTCCTTGCAGAATGTTTCTTTTTATTAATGTTGAGGGAAATGCTCTCAATGTTGACGATAAATGAGATAACATTTCTTTTTATTCAATATTCAGACGAAAATTTACCAGTGATTTACCTTTGTTGAAGCAGGATATAAGCGTTGAAAAGAGTTTGCATATCAAGCGAAAATTGTGCAAAAATAATTTTCTATATCCTAAGAGACATCATTGTCGAGGGGTCGGAAAAAGTTTCGAAAATTTCAAGGACGAAAACAGCAGACGGAGAAGTGAAAATAAAGGATTTTAATAATATATACGCGCGGTTACGAGCCGCATTCGTTGGCCAGTAATGAAATTCCCTTTGGCTTGGCATCGACTCCCCGTGGGATTTGGTTTATACGCGGCATCCCGATGGACAGGCAAATGCAGTAGTCATCAATTTACGGTATTACGACCAAGTAGTTACTTACGCATAGAGCTCATAGTTCACTTTGCCTGATCCCCCTTGCGCCGCCGGTGCTCTAGCCATCGATATCTTTGACGGAAGGCAGCACGCCTTTAGAACTTTGAAACCGTCCGCGTAATTGCCGGACCTAACCGTTCGGACAAACGTTTGAAAACTCGAAAGCCCCGAAAGTAGCCCCTTTTCTCTCTTTTGCTCCAATAAATTTTTCGATCTCGATCTCGTCGAAGTTCGTCGAACTTGACGCTTCGAGAAACTCGACGTACAAAACTTTGACTCGAAATGATCAATTCTGCAAACAGTGAGATTTGTTAGTGTCCTCAGGTTGCAGTCCTGATTTCTTTGTAGGTTCGAGGACCCTTTGTGTCTGCTTTGTGTTTTTAATCTTAATGGGTTAAACATTAGTTTAGTTTAGTTGAGAGTTGGGCTGAATTTGACAATTTTACCGATGAGCGATCTAAAATTCCGAAATGTGAGGAACATTCTGCGTGAGGATTCCTGATTCGAGTGATTTAATTGGGGAATGAGCGTTCAGACACACGTGGTCTTGCCTTGATCGTTGTTCAATAACGAGACTGTACGTATCTAATTATATAATTTTTATTGCAGTGGTTTTATTACAAAGTCTTGTCCGACTCGCATTCACAATGAATCACATTTTGGTATTAATAGCGTGACTTCGATCGCTTTCACTTCGACGGAGACTACTCTAAATTTTCGTTGGATATTGATTTTACTGCGATGTGAAACAGATGTACATTTTTATTTAGAGATTTAAATGAAAAACTTTTCGTAAAATGTACAAATATATAAGCTTGTGTGCTTCGTTGTATTACAAAGTTTTTTATTTTCTTTTACTTTAACTAATCTCTGATTCGGAAATTTTACGTTTTAATCTAGTCTCAACGACGTCATGGTTATTTATTATCACTGAAAGTGATTTTAGCGGGAGTAACTCAGAGAAAATCGGGCCTCTTCAGGTGCAACGCTAATGCAACGAAAATTAGCAATTGGTTGATTCGCGAGGGGGCGTAGGGTAGACCTCGAGTAGGAGTGGCGTTGTCTGCTACTTGTTTTGTATCGATTCAAATGTTTGCACATCGATAAAATTTTATGGCAAAAAAGTCATCTTCATTTCCTAGTCGGAACAATTGCTTCTGGGCCTTTCAGTGAGACGAATCGTACAAGTCGTGCAATTTTTTATTATTTACGAGGGTACCAGAATACTCGAGCAGACTGCAACCGAATGATCATTGGAGCGAGCGAGGTATTGTAACGAGCTTCAACGATTGTATTATGCCAATGAATCGTTGAGATATTTGCTCGCCGATGGCCGGGAAAAAAGGGGGGGAGGGAAAAAACCGATTGCATAAAACTTTCGGGAATAATGTGGCGAAGCTGGCTTATCGGTCCTGCGAGAAACAAGCTTGTTGAGCAAACGAAAACCGGCCCGCGTGACGCAGGCCATAGGTAATCAGAGTCGGAAACTTTGCTTAATTTAACTTTGTTAATAAGCTGCTTCGCCGTGTACTCCTCCGATGAAAATCCTAAGGCGAATCACAGATTCGTCGAATCACGCGATCCCGCGGCTCGGCTGAATAAATTAATCGACGCGAAGGAAATATATCTCGCAGGATAGACTCGTAGGACAATAAACTCGTCTCACCGTTGTTACCGTCTAAATTTTCTCATTTCTCACTTTTCACGGCCGTCCGTTTCCAACGATTAACGATCGCTCGTGAAATCTGCGAAGCTCGAGATTCGAAGATTCGAAAGGTTGAAAAATACGACCTCCGGGCCGTTATTTCCCCTCGATCGTTACGATCGTTACGATCGTTTCGCGACGCCGGAGCTATAAGCTGGGAAATTCGCGCAGATATACCTGGGATTTTTCGAACTTTATCCGCGACACTCTACAGGCAAATGAGGACAATTTGCCAGGGCTGATGTCGCCGCTCGACCTTTAGCAAGTTCGTGATCTCTGCTCTGAGCTGGTGTGCAACCTGTTGCCTTCGTGGCAAAAAGGTATCTCGCTCGTAAGTACCAGAGAGCTGGTGAATTTGCGGTGAACTTTAACGCACCCCTCTCATCTCCGAGACTCGGTTAACGGCAATTTATTTCTGTTTAAACCAGATCGTACAGCCATGAAATACAGTCTGTACGATCGAAATCTCACGCGTAGGTTTGGAGGGAACGCTGGAAGGAGGCTAAAGTTGGGTACCATAGTTTTTTTCTAAAATGAGAGATTCGACACGTGATCGAACTATGGCATGACACTCGAGAGGATTCCAAGACAAGTATTTCACAGCAAACAATTCCCAAATTTCGGACAAAGTTGATAATTTTGGCTTGAAGAATTTCGAATGCTTTTGTAGAGTATTTTGACGCTTTTCTTCGCCTTTCACACTCAAGTATAAATATTTAAATGTTTAATAAAATTAATTGCAGACTCGTGGATTGGGAAATATTCGGCAATCGCGAAAGCAGGGCAAAGGGTTGAATTTGGTCGTTCGATGTAGAAAATGAGGGTGGAATTGGAGTGAAGGGAAAGGCGGTGATAATTTTCCGCGTAAGGGAAAATTATGAGCGGAGACGCAGGTGACGGGCGCGGTAGACGACGTTTTTGACAGTGCGATCATTTTTCAAGGGTGCGCGCGCCCGGCAAAGTGGTCGGCGGCAAAGAGAAACGACGAATAAGTTGAAGCCGGTGCGAAATGGCGGGACATTTTTTAGCAGGCAATGCCGAGTCCCCTATAAATATGTAATAGCAATCTTCTAGCCGGCTGCACCGAGCATTCTTACCCTTTTCTAGGCCGGTGTCGTTTGTCACATCTTGTCAAATTAAGCCTTCAGCTCGGGTTCTCGCGGCGACGCGAGACGCGTAGGAAAACTCCTCGAAAACTCGCGTTGCGCAACCCGATTCTCCTCTCGAAAGAGAGAGAGAGAGAGAGAGAGAGAGTTGTCATCTCGCTCGGAGAATCGGTGGAATCAATAACACAAACGAACGATTGGTAATTTTACAAACACGTGCCGATTGACGCGAACCAGTCAGACGACTGCGCGAGTAAAATTGAGGTCAATGAATAAATGGATCTTGGCAATGAGTTTGACCGCGCGTGTGTCTTCTCCTCGTTCTTTCCTTCTTCTTCCTCCTTCTCCCACCCAAGAGGTTGTACGCGAAGGACACTCTCGAGCCCGCTTTTTGAGAGGAATCGAGTTATCAGATCGTCGGAGCTTGATTGCCGGGCGATGGGATCGATCTCGACCAACTTGCCAATCCAAAGAGAAACTCTGATAGAAAAATCTCTCGCTTCGCAAGGGCGGCGATGTTTCATTTCCCATTTTCGCGTTTAAAAAGACCAGACCGACGACTACGAAACTATCGAGAAACCTATCTCGCGACTAGATTCGCGTCAATTTACGTCCATCTGAAACGATAGACTCGCAGATGGAGTTCCCGTTACTTTTCTTCTCTACTTTGCTCTTTCCAAGTTCAAAGTCCCCGTAAAATAGGAAAGCAAATAGGCGTTCGTATTACATTGTTGTGTTTTTGCGAGAGACTTTAGCATTCTTCTTGCGAAACGTCTTGCGAAATTTCTGAAATTAATTGGAAAAATTACTCGAAGATGGATAGGTCGATTGATCCGATAAACGTTCGATAAGAACGTCGTTCGAGGCGAGTGATTGTGAGTCACGTGTTTCCGTGGGAAGCACACCTGTCCTTATTTGTCCATCGGAATAAATTTATATCTATCATGGAAATTCTGTATCATCCAGTGGCAATGAGTCACCCGATACGAGCACATAACCTTGTCTTGTCGATTGATTTCTATCGAGTTCCGATGCCGTCATTATGAAAAACAACAATGCCGATGAATGACTTAATCGTTCGATAAACGATTTATCGAACTCGTTCGGTGACTCAAAGATGCTTCGATCGATAAGATTAGGAATATTATCTTGGCGATACGGAGCACAATTGCGACGCGAGTATTTCGTAATTTTAATGGGAATTTCGTAACAGGCAAAGCATGAAACGCGGCGCGGCGCGGTGCGGCGCACGGCGCGTACGCGCGTATAAGCGAATTTGGGAAATGCGCTAGTTGGCTTTTCACCTACGGCGAATTCCCTGGTCCGGTGTTTATAATTCGAGAAGGGCCTGGCTTTAATTACCACCCTGCGGTGTTTACACGAGCCGTAATATTTGATGCGACGAGATGGGATCTACGTCGACGTGGATGAGCCGCGTATCGCTAGAGAAATACGTATGTACGTATGCGTGTGTGTGTGTGTGTGTGTGTGTCTGTGCACACACGCGCGTACACTTGTGTACAATCGAGATACCAAAACTCGACGAACACGCCGATCGATCCTTTCGCCCCGAGCCCGAAGAAGAAACGTACCAGCGTGGACTGCTGTCAGCGTACATGGTGCTAAATTTAAAAAAAAAAAGAAAAAATAGAAAAGAACGTGGAGAGAGAAAAAGGAGAGGGGAAAAACGACGATCGCCTGATAGTGCTTCGCCGAGTTACAAGTTACGGTTCTATTGTACACGCTCGCGATACTTATCTCGCGCCTCGTCGAATTGAAATTTTCCACGGCGCAGAATTTTCCTTCCGCGTTTCGCTCTAGTCGCTTCAAAGTGTCCTCTGATTACCGGTGTCGAGAGACGGTAAAAATGTTGTCGCGAGGCGCAAGTGTATCTCGCGATCGTATCTCGGTGAGAATTGATTTATGCCACGTTATTTTCGCAAATTCCGCTCGCACGCGCGTGACACGCCGCCGTTATTTATTGTCATTTGCTCCGCGCGCGTTCAAGTCGGGAATTCCGACTCCCGCCGCAAAAGAAATATTTTGCATCAATTCTGATCAAAATGCTACGTACGTACGTACGCACCGTGTATTTACTTGGCGTGTAAACAGCGCGTTTGTTAACGACGAGGCGGAACCGAAAGAACGGAAGGGAAGCAAACAGCTGGTAAACAGAATGCAGAAGAATTGCTCAATTTCCGCGACCGGTTTCCCTCCAACGACCAGGAACACGACCTAACTTTGATCGTTTCCGTCGTCTCTCGACGCATCGTTTCTCGAGTGGAACGATATATCGTATACCGTAATATACAGGGTGAATAGAAAAAGGAAGAGTTCGTAACTTCTCGCCGAAACACGAAGGAGAAGGAATTGTAATAAACGTGGGTGGGTCGAAGAATAGTTTCAAAGTTACAAACGATTTTTTGTTTGTTCTTTTCTATGCACTCTCTGTACGTATATACGGCAATTGAATACGGCTTTCTCCAATCACTCTGATTAAAGTGTTGGTATGGAAATTGTAATTTTCGTATCTGGGGCAAGAGCAAAGTAAACGTTAACGACAAACGTTTTCAAAGTAGCAAACAAAGCGACCCTCGCTCGGAAAAAGAATATTTCCGTTCTGACATTCGAGGGATCAATCTCGCGCAATAATAAATAAAGGGAGAGCTCCAGTGCAGTTTTCGCATCCAGCGCGCCGATCTCGAGCCACTTATGGACGTGAAACGCCACAAAATGAAAGGTCAAACGTCCCGTTCACCGACCTTTTGTCGCTCGAACTCGCCACTTGCCACCCTCTTGCCAGAAAAAGCCTGATAAATACACAATTCCTGATAAATTGCTGATAAATATTCAGAGAAACGAAGAAAAAATACACTCGCAAATGATAAAATAAATGTTGTTCGTGGCACTTTTTCGAGAAAGATTCTTGACGATACTCGAGTCCCAAAGGGAGAGGGGAACGAAAGGAAGAAGGAGGGGAAGGGGGATCCATATTCATTTCCGGACACGCGATCTTTTCGTCGTTTCCCTTATCTGCTCGCAGGCGTGTATAAAAACGCCATCGGTCTCCGGTCTGGCCGATCGCCGTCGTAATAAAAATGGACACTCTACCTGTTCCTCTTTTTCTTCTTCTTTTTCCTTCTCACGGTTCAACTCTCGCGAGAATTGGGATTCAGTCAACGATATGGCAAGATGAGCCGATCGATCACCTTGTCAGTTTTTGGGGGTTGAAACGTTTCAATGTGCGCGTGCGATCGCTCCTGCTGGGGGTCCTCTACGATCGTGCGAATCTCTCCGCACCTCCGCCCCTGTAACTTTACCACGGGATCAAAAACTCACTGAACTGCGGTACTCGGGCACCAATCTCTCGAAATATGCCAGATTTGCTCGATCCTTTCTTTCGTTCTTGTACGATAAAAACTGCCGTGACCGAGAATGTAACCCTTCGACAGCTTTGCAAACGACGTCAAATTACATCTCGAGCACATGTTTGTTCGCTTCGCGAGAGAATAGATCGTATCGTTGTTTGATTATTTTCGTTTGTCACAGCTTCCCGTGTCGCTGCGTTGTTACTGTCACTGTTCGACTTATCATGGCGCGTGTACGTATCGGAGAATTTTGAGCAGAAAAGAGCAAAGAAGAGGAAACGAGGACTGAGTTTAACCAGTTTGTCGCAACCGCCTTAATTAACAACACCGAAAGGAAGATCTAGCGCGTCTACCGAGAAAAATCGGCAAACTTCTCCCACGTGGAGATACGAATATACGAAAATTCAAGCCGGCGCAAAGAAAATGAAAGACGAAACAACGGGAAATTCGGCGATTGGGAAATCTAGGCGCGAGGATCCAACAGAGAGTGGATGGAGTGCAGGGTTATCCAGGTTGCGAAGGGTTGGGGGCGGAGGGGAGGTAGAGGGAAGAGCGAAGAAGGAGGAAGAGGGGAGGAGGTGAAGTCGCGCGTCGGCGACATAAGTATGCATGAAGTTAGCTCGGAGTCGTCTGAAATATTAAGCAGCCAGACTTTTGGTCGACCGAGTACTGAAAACTGTTTACCGTGGGAGGCAACCGGAGGCAACACGCAGGAGGCAGGATAGCAGGCAACGTTAAAATCTCGGCCTCCGATGCCCGGCTCCTTCCTCTTCCCCCGCGCGTTTGATAAATAATGCGGCTTGCATTTTGCGCGGGAAAACTTTTGGATTGCACCGACGACGGCTCGCGGAGTGAGAGGGGAAAAACGGTTGGGAGTCGGTAGCGCGCGAGCAATTCAATTCAGACACCCTCGAAGCGAATTTTCATTCGAAAGTTTGCTCGGGGCTTTTAATGAAAAGAAAGGCGTCCCGGCTAGAGTCGAGACAGTGCGAGAATGTTCACCCTGCTCGATTGCTGCTGTTGCTCCGTTTGCCACCTTCCTTGCCGAGTTATCGATATTTCGGTAGCGAGAATGTCGTCATTTTCGTCGGTTAGTCGATCGCCGTGAAACTCGCGCAAACTCAGCGAAAATGGTTCATCCGATAAAATATTAAAAATGCGTGACCGTGTAATTTGCCGTGTGGCGAAGATTGCCAAGTTTCGTGGGGGATTCCTCGCAAAGTCTGACTTATTTAGCCTGTAGCCGGCTGTGTCTGCCCGTTTCCACGATCCCATCTCCCTCGCTCACCCCGTCAACCTACATTCTGCCCTTGCGTCTGCGTTCCTAGTTTCGGCCATTTGGGAAAGAGAAGGAAGAGGAGGAGGAGGAGGATGGAAGGCAGGCCGATGGAAGGTTGCAGCAGCACGGTGAAAGGACGAAATGCTCTTTTGTGGTCGTCCTCCACACCGGGAACTTTATTAATTGCGCGTTTTGTTATGCAGATGCCTCGGCAGACCGAGCCAGCCACCTCCTCCCCTCATTTCTCCTTCCTCCTCTATTTTTGTCAGAGAGCAAAACTTTTCTCTCTCTCTCTCTTTCTCTTTCTACTCGGCTCGTGTGTCCGAGAATCTTTAAAAGATTACCTTCTCTCTCTCTCTCTCTCTCTCTCTCTTTTTCTGTTTCTCTTTCTCGAATTTGTCACCTTCAATCCGACGAAAGTTCCTCTTCCTTCCGTTTCCTCGTTTAGACGTGCGCAGGAACTTTCGAGTTTCGTCTGGCTGGACTTTCGCAACGTGGAATTAGCCTTTCAAGGCCGAATTTTGACTGGCGTCGATCGAGCGTTCCCTCGGGGCTTCCTCGATAATTGACGGACGTTCGTACTCGCTAATAAGCGCTCGCGATCTTCCGTCAAAGATTCGAAAGAGATACCTCGAGAGTAACATCTTTGTCCTAACGACGACGAGTAATTTCAATGGCCGTAAATCTCTCCCTTTACGCGTAAAATTGCCAGACACAACAACGTGAGAAATACCCGGGCGCATCGAGAAGCAAGAATTATTGTCGTCCTTCAGCATCGAACGGATTTTCCGTTCGCGTTTCAGAAACGTTCCGCCAATGAAACTCGGGCTTGTCTCGATCTCTTGGGTGATTCAACGGGGCTTAGCTCGTACATTATGTCGGCGTTTAAGAAGCGGACAGTGAGAAAAGAAATCCAGCCTTTGTTGAGAAACTTTGCTCTCGGGAATTCCAGGCACGGAACGGAGCCAACATCCAGCTGCTTTTAATTTCCAGCTTAAAAAACAAGAAAGGGAAAAGTAGATCCTCCTGGCTCGCGTCTCCTGGCGACTATTCCTGAAAATTGAACGTCACTCTTCCACAAACGAGACGTTTTGCATTCCTTAACCCGCCCCCACCCTCCCCTTACGACCCTTCTTTTCCCACGTCGCATTGAATAAACGAAAAGTTGCTAAAAAATTTCACGCAGCGTAAATGTACAGCACATAGACAGCATGCAGCGAGCGTTTGAAAGAGGATATTTGATATTCTCAGAATACGTCGATGTGTAATTGTTTTTGGCGATACTCGTCGATTCGACAAATAAATACAAAGTGAAGTAATGGAATATTTCGAAACGCTGTTTCTTATTATTTGCGATATTTCTCATACGTATTAAAAAAAAAGAGAGAGAGAGAGAGAGAGAGAGAGAAAAGGAAAAAGGAATAATTATTTTCGAAATATGTTTGAAATGAATCAGAAGCCAGGTAGGAATGAAAAACAAAAAAATTACGAATAACCAACTGACGGTATTGCATCTGGTTACATTTTCACAAAGTATTACATTTCCAACCTGTTATCGAGCGCTTTAATTTTTTACCATCACGCGGTTCCCCGAAACGAAAGCAACGATTTTATTATCATCGCAAAGACAAAAAAAGGAAAAAGTAATCTCGCGGTGAATTGTGCCAAAATTCGGAGAAATCCAAACGAATATTGCCGCGTTTCATACGTGTATAAATAGATGAAAAATTGCACGACTTGTACGATTCGTCTCACTGAAAGGCCTAGAAGCAACTGTTCCGACCAGGAAACGAAGACGACATTTTTGCCATAAAATTTTATTGATGTAGCAAACATTTGAATCGATAGAAAACAAATTACAGGCGCGATCGCTCGGTAGATCTACCGGACTAGATCTACGCCACTCTTACTCGAAGTCTATCCCACGCCCCCTCGCGAATCACGTGACTTAAATCAACCAATCGCTAATTTTCGTTGCATCAGCGTTGCACCCGAAGAGGCCCGATTTTCTGGGTTAGCCCCGCTAAAATCACCTTCGGTGATAAAAAGCAGAAAAAAAGAAAAAGAAGAGAGCGGAGAACGAAGAAGACTTTGCTTGGAAAGCAAAGAGGAAATGATCGAGGCGAAAACGCCGAAAAGAGAGGCTGGAAGACTGGAAGAGAGAAAGAAGGAGGATCGCTCTTAAGTTATTATTAGGGTGTATTTCCCCGAGGGATATTTCGTTTCAGCTCGACTAATGACTGCACCAGAGTAGAAACAAATTTGAACGGACCCGACTTTGTCGCATCGTTTCTCTTTCGCTTCAGCGTGCTCGCTCTTCCCCCCTTCCCCCTCGTTCTTCGCACATCGATCGACTTTTTTTCTTTCCTCCTTCTTTCCTTCCCCTTTTTATCGCGAAGGTTTTTCCTTAGGTTGGGTTCGAAAGCTTAAATTTATGTATTTGATAAACGACTCGAAAAGAGAATGAAAGCGTCGATCGACGCTGCACTGTGGTTTCTCGCTGCGGTCTGCTCGTTTGTTTGACATTTATTAAAAAACGTTTCATCGAAAATTACCATTTCGCTTGGATGGAGGCCCATGAATTCTCAAAGTTAGCTTGCAAGAGCTCCGTCGTCGTCGTCTCGATGATCGACGATTGAATGTACTCGGCTATTTATTTTGCCTCCGAGAGCGAACTGGACTTATCTGCTATTTCTTATATTTGCCGGCACGATGCACGGACACGTACAAATTATTCATCGCCCGACTCTTTCTGCCTTTTAATTTCTCGCATAAAATCCGGAGTCTTTGTCGGTTCGATTGCACAGTCGCGTGCTCAACGCGACACGGCGCGACGCAAGATCCATTAGAGAATGCGCAATATTTGTTCAAAGACCAGTATGCTAAATACGTACTACGAAACGTGAGAACGAAAAATTATACAAACTGGCGGACTCTCTCGTCGAGATGGCGAACAAACGATTCGAACGAATTTGAAGGTTTCTCGAGCCAAAGGTTTTTCGTTAAGTGGAAAGATTCGAGAAAATTGCAGACGTCGCGAACAAAAGTTTGCAGAATGAATTAAAAAACGAGCGTATCGCTGTTCCGTCCTCGAGCATTCATCCTTGTGTCCATTAACAAAGTAACGAGCAAGACGCCAAGAATTGCTCCTTGACGCGTGTGATTTCCGCCTATTATTCCGACTTCCAAGCGCCGAACGGTGTGCTACAGCATGTTTCATAAGAACGCCGTTTCTCTGAAGAAAGATGAGCGTCAAGTCCGAAATCTGACATCCAAACACTGCACTTTCGTTGGACGTTTGACAGTTCTCTGAACAAATGGATTTTCGTAGAAAGACTAGACTCGTTTGACAAAATTTGAAAATGTTTGGCTCTATCTCTTATTCCGAAAAGTTGCATCCGAGAAATGATCGCTGATGCTGAAGATTGGATCGACAGTATTTTAGGTGCAAAACTCGTACAAAAAAAAAAAAGGTATTCTTTTCCAGAGAAATGGTCCACGTTCTTACGGGACAGAGTGTATATCGATGGTGTATATCGCCAGTTAAATTCAATTGCAGACAATTGCAGACTACCGCAGACATAGTCAAAGACGATGAGACTTTGACAATGGATTCCTACTTCCTACTCTCTACTCTCTACTTTCTATCAAGCTTCCGGTCAAAAGCGTCGCGTCGCGACGAGCGCCAAGCTTCTCTTCGTCGGTCGCCCTCAATTTCCGTGGGGGGCAGAGGATCCAGCCAGGCTCGACGGCGCAAGTTCTCGGAAATTGGAGATGAATCGAGAAATCGAGAAAGGCAAAACGCGCGACGCCGATCGTCGTCCGTCTATTCCGAAACGAGCGCGTGTTTCGAGCAGTCCAAGCCATCGGATGTTGCTCCCTTTCCCAACGATTTTCAAATTACTTCAAATTACTGCCCGTTTAAACGTTTAAATGCCGTGCTGGGAAAACAAGCTTCCCTTTCTCCTCAAGACGGCGATGAGAAAGAGGGGAGCAAGCGACTGGGAGAGGAAGGAGAAGAATCGCGGCAGAGAATAATTAAGCGATCGCCGGGGTTATTGGGGACGACGGGACGGATTTTTCGTCATAGCGGAGATTTAATTGGCGGAGATGTAGTGAGTAAGATAGGCGGTTGCATTGTCTGTAGGATGTTAAGAGGGTTAGCCGTGGAAGTACAGGGAACAGGGGGAGGAGATGCTCGGTTGGTCGGTCGGTCGGTCGGTCGGTGGCGGTGGCGGTGGCGGTGGTGGTGTGCAAGGGTGTGCAAGGGTGTGCAAGGGTGTGCAAGGGTGCCGGTGTAATGAAGAGCGACAGTGGCGCCCGGAGCCATCGCTAATTTGCCGCTAAGTGGTCGGCTTTGTTTCCGTACGTTGATCCCATCGTTCGCAATATCCTGGATCCGAGGCGAGACGACGCGGACGTTCCACGCCGCTCAAGAGAGACATCCAAATAACCCGCGGCCGTCTCTATTCCGACCAATTCGCCGTTCCACAGGCCAATTTCCACCGTCTCAAAAACTATTGCAGCAATGGGATCCTACCGTTGCTCCCACCCTCGTCGTCTTTGTACTATGCCCGTCCCTCCGATCTCGGAGCAAAGACGACTGCTCGAGGAAAGTGTCGATCGAAAACGATACAATGGAAAAATGAATTTCGAACTTGGCAACTTTGTACCACGCGAATTTTTACTCATTTCACGAAATTAATAATAATTTAAATAACGTGACGTATGTATGAAAATTTCACACGCCGAGCGAGTCGAAGAACCCAAGACCAGAGGTTGGAACATTTACAAAAAAAAAAAACGATCGATTGTGTCAAAAAAAATGTTTTAGACGAAAGGGTTTCGTTTTAATCGATGGAATTGGTATTTTCCACCTCGACATTTTCTTTGCAAGAAAAAGCATCGAACGAACGATGTTGAATAATGTCAAACATTCTTCAAGAATTAGACTACAAAAGTGATCGTCACTTTGAGCTATTGACACTGTCGTGTATGTAATAATGACACGAGCAATTATTTTATTCCAATCGCAATAAATAATTAATTTCATGTTATTACTAATGGTGCAGATAAATTCGATACTCTATAATCGTTACTCCGAATTATTATTTTAATTAAAATATCTCCTTAATTAATGATTTGCCGATATGAACAAATACAAACGTTTCCCTAGTTTAAAACCTAAACCTAGATGCCAAAAGCGTCTTTTATGCATCGACATTAAAAAATAATAATTATGTCAGTTAATTCTTTTTCAGAAACCACTCGACTCTTGCCTAAGACACTTTGAATGATTTGAACTTCAACTTCCAGTCTCAGGTGACTCATCATCCAGTGTATATAGGTGCGCCTTGAAACAATACTTGGAATTTGATGCTTCGCCTTCTCCTTCGTTTCAAATCCCACAGATTACGTAACGTTAGTCACGTAACGCGAGAGTTAGCAAAAATCAAATTGAAAACGTGAGATAATTATATAATTCCATAAAATTCGATAAAAAACAGATTTCTATATCGCGTTGTATCTAGCGTTTCGAACCGATTAGTGTGTGCAATACGCGTAACGATTACGTTTCTCCTGGAAACAGGATGAAAGTTTCATTGACATCATATCGCAAAATTATAATGTACTTACCAGGAAGTATTACGTATTTACATGTCACGTGCCTCGGAACAAGACAAGATGAATGACACGACAAAAAATCTATTATGTAACATGTATGATAATGATTTAGAACGAGCTTGTTGATCGACTTTGCCAATCTAATAAACTCGAGACTTACGCGTTTACGAGACGAAGAAAATGCTGAATAATATTTTTTTTTTTTTTTTTTCTTCATTAACGTTTGTGTTTCTGTTTTTATACTCGAACGCTTGAAAAATGCATCGCGAAAGAATATTTTGAACGAAAGGAATGAGAAATTCAATGTCGAAATTCAGTATCGAGATAGTATCTCCTCGAGCCAACGTACGCGTTATATTGTTGAATTAACGACCGACGATTTGAAGTCTCCTCTTCGGCAATGACGCAGCAAAGTATCTAATCTATGCAAACCAGTTACATTGCGCAAATTATCGCAAGCGATACAGCCGGATATAAAAACGATGGTAACGGGACCGTAACCTAGCATAGGCCTGGCCGTAAGCCGGCAGGGAGTTGGAAGACATCAAGACATCGTATCTGCACGTTGTAGTTTCCTTAAAACTGATTTTGTGAGCAGTCAGAGTGAAGATCGTCACGTCATCGCAGTTGCTCGCCGGTGCGCTCCGTGGATACACCACGATGGATTGCCTATCGGTCGCTTTATCGCTGGTGGCGGTGCTCGTTGCTCTCTACTACTTCGTCACGAGTAATCACAATTTGTTCAAGAAGCATGGAATCGTGCACGTTCCGCCGACGCCGCTGTTTGGAAACATGGGATCGTTCGTCAAACGACAGACCACCATGGCGGATTTGATCCTCAACGCTTATCAACTGGATCCCAAAGCGAAATACGTCGGTTTCTACGAATTTCTCACGCCGATAATAGTACTGCGCGATCTGGATCTGATCAAGGCCGTTACCATGAAGCACGTCGAACAGTTCCCGGACCATCGTTCGATGGTGGACAGAAAAGTGGATGCCATGCTAGGTGGATCGCTGTTCATGCTGAACGGTGACGAGTGGAAGGATCACAGGAACGTGCTGTCGCCGACGTTCACCTCCAGCAAGATAAAAACCATGTACAAACTGATGTCGGAATGCGCGATCAGATTCGCCGAGCATTTGTCGAATCTGCCGGAGGAGCAGCGGGAAATGGAGATGAAAGGTCTGTTGACGAAATACACGAACGACGTGATCGCCAGCTGCGTCTACAACGTGTCCGTAGACTCTATCAAGGAACCGAACAACGTGTTCTACGTTTACGGTAAAATAAGCACGTCGGTGGCAACGTTCAAGAAATCCTTGATAATTCTGATACACAGGAACGCTCAATGGTTAGCGGAGCTGTTGCAACTCAAGATCCTGGACAGTTACATTGGGAAATTTTTCCACGACCAAGTGGCAGACCAGGTGGAGACCAGGCAACGAACCGGTGTTCGCAGGTCGGACTTTCTGCAGCTGCTCATGGACAGTAACAAGAGAAAAGAGTCGGGGAAACAGCTGACCGTGCAAGAGATGGCAAATCACGCGTTCGGCTTCTTCTTCGGTGGTTTCGACACCGTCGCGTCGCAAACCTGCATAGTGGCCCACCTGCTGGCCGAGAATCCAGACGTTCAGGAAAGATTGCAGCAGGAGATCGACGAGACGTTGGAGAACAACAACGGAGAGCTGACCTACGACGCGATGCACGAGATGAAGTACCTGGACGCGGTGATCAGCGAAGTCATGCGACTTTTTCCGATCGCCACGTTCATGGACAGGATGTGCGTCAAAGATTTCGAACTGCCGCCGGCGCGACCCGGCGACAAACCGTTCACCGTCAAGGCAGGGATGAACGTCTGGATTCCCGTGTATGGGATCCACCGGGACCCCAAGTACTACGAGAACCCTTTGAAATTCGACCCGGACAGATTTTACGAAAACCACAAGGCGGTCACCAGTTCGGGCGCGTACATGCCGTTCGGCCTTGGGCCGAGGATATGCATCGGCAACCGATTCGCCCTGACGGAGATGAAGGTGCTGCTCTGCCACGTTCTCGCCAAGTGCAGCATCAAGCTCACGCCGAGAACGATCACCCCGTTGCAGCTCGAGAAAGGCGTGATAAACACCACCGGGAGGAACGGATTCTGGCTGGCCATCGAGCCAAGGAAAAGTTTCCCCGACGTTTCCGCCAGCCCCGTTCCCTGCAGTTGAGCGTAAAATGGAAATATCACACGTATTATCTATGTATGCAAATGTTGGATGTTTGATCACATGTACGGCCTTAACCAAATGGCCAAATAAAGAAAGAATGTTGTTCTTCGCATCGTTAGACGACTAACGTTGTAAAAACGCGCTTAATAAAAATTCGCAACTGAGAAATGCGTCGAACAGCTTCCATCCGTATTTTGCAATCCATTGAAGATAGGAAATTGTCGATATGACACGAGCGGATACTTTAATGGAATGAATCGAGCTCTGCTCTATTTGTAAAATTCGACTCTCGGATCGAACAAGTCCTACTGTTAGTAGAAAAAAATAATGAGAAATCGCGTCTGTTCTCTATGGGCGATTATTGCTTGCGCGTGTTAAACGTGTCGAATTTCTGCGACATTGTGTAGATAAACTCTATTCGGTATCTCTGACATAACGAAAACAGCCTCTGTGATCTTTCGCTCACAAACCAAAGTAACTTATTTATTTCGTATCTACAAATGGAGCGTGTTAATCTACGTGCGATAACGGTGATAACAGTTTTATCGTAATACACAGCGTGTATCGTGGCCGCTTCGACTAATTTTACATTCCGCCGTGTATGATTTAAATTAAAATTCGAAAAGATTTATTTTGTCGATACAATTTTGTATCGTTGTTTGCGACGTTGGCAAACGAACATTGTTAATCGTAACATTTTTGTATTTTTTTTCTTTTTACAAACTGTTTGTTAAATAAACGGAAAATTTAACGGAACTGAGAGAAATATTTTCAATTTAAACAGAAACATTCTCACTTACACGTCCGTGCGAATAACCTTACGAGAGACGAATAGCTAGATAATTTTTTTTTTTTTATATATATATTAACATATACTTTTTTAATATATTTAAATATATTATATATTTTTCTTTCTCTATTAACATCTGTATTAAGATAAAAATATCTTGTCACGATCTGTGACTTACGTGCGATAAAGTATAAAATTTCAAAAAAAGTCATTAAGAAAATAATCTCGAAAACAAAATGATTAAGATATTATTACTTTTTTTTTTTTTCTTTTTTTTTGAGATAATGCCAATTATCGCGATTATTGACACAAGTTTTCTGCGTACTTGTGTCTCGTTTATCTAGAAATTGAGTTATAATTTGTAGTATGAGAGATGGTTAGCACAGCGATAATGATATTATACACATATAAATAGATAAATAAAATTATCAAGAGTATTTTACATTTCAACGAGTGAATTAATTCTAATAATCGTCGATCAAAGCAATTTGTTTCAATTGCAATTCCTCTGTTGTGCAATACAGGATGATTCTACAATAAGACAAAAAATAAGACAAGTACTTACTTACATATACATAAATATGCTGCTTATCTCGTAGTAAA
This sequence comes from Melipona bicolor, assembly GCA_030673865.1. Taxonomy (NCBI): domain Eukaryota; kingdom Metazoa; phylum Arthropoda; class Insecta; order Hymenoptera; family Apidae; genus Melipona; species Melipona bicolor. The sequence continues at coordinate 376,166 of JAHYIQ010000056.1, read as the reverse complement.
TTAGCATTACTGACTCGTAGTAAATTAATATTAATGCCCATATTCGTAAAGATTTCCAGCTCTTTTTATTAAGTTGCTGCGAACACTGTGCAACATCTTCTTCAGAAACAATCTTTCCTTTACCCTGTGTCACCAGTTACGAACCGTCCTGTACAACTAATTGTTGAAATTGCCGAAATTGAAACACGGTGACGTCAGAAATTAAAAAGTACATAATTCGATTATCCGTACGATATTTGCAGTGTGTATGATATTGTTGATCGAAAGAGAGAGAGAGAGAGAGAGAGAGAGAGAGAGAGAGAGAGAGAGTGGGAAAGGGCAGAGAAACAGAAAAAAAGCACGAGCGAAATCTCGGAAGAAGAAGAAAAAGGAGGAGAAGGAGGAAGAAAAGTGAGATTCGTTTTTCCTTTTAGCCATCGGTTCGCGCCTTTTTCCACTAACACGACAAGACAATACACTGCTCGAATCCACCCTTACGATCTTCAGTTCATTAATTCTGGCCAAAAGCCAGGTCTTGATGCTGTTGGTTCGATCGCTAACCTCCGCTCTCGAGGCTCTCCGTTCCTCGTCCCTTCCCCCGCGCGCTCGCCCCGCGTGACTGGTAAAGTGAATTACATTGGAGGGGAGAGAGTAGTTTTATCGAGTCAACCTGCCAGATATTTCCTAAGGCACCGACCGTGGGTTGTCGGGCCGGAAAAGAGGGGAGACTTTTAACAACGTCCAACGTTCTTTCAAATATGTCGCGCATCGCCGAATTACTGAATTGCTTCCCCCGCTTCGTCGAATTTAACTTGTTGATCGTTTACGAAAATATTCGCCCGTCTACTTTGACCAATCTCGCCGCTATTATTAATTATTAACTATGTAGCTAGTTATTACCGTTAACTTTACTCGGCTGTTGTTAATAACGTGCGAGTTGAATTGATCTCCGGAGGAATTCGCGATACGTACTGAACGCGCGTAGCACGTTTGTTTACAACGTTACTCTGTTGCTACCTGTAGCAGCCTAGGATTCTTTAACTACGTGTTTCGAATACTGACCAGCACAAGCCGCAAGTGGTTGCGCGCCTAGCGTCAAGGTACTGCCGGCTCCGACGTTAAGCAAAGCAAAATGCGGAACACCACTAGGAAGATGGGTGTGACCGATCTAGCGAATGAATCTAAGCAATGACTCCAAGACGGAAACGCATCCTTCGCCTTCTCCTCTCTCTTTCACACCTAAACATCATCTCCATTCGTCCTTCCATCTTTCATTCCCTTCACTACCTATGTACATATATCGTAACACTTACATAATGTAATTGCAACGTGATTGTAGTTGACCATCATCGTCTAAACATATCGTACAAGCGTCGTTTCTCGTCAAACAGATCATCGCTACGTTTAATTATTTTTGGAGAAAAAAAAGAGGAATCAGTTACGATTAAACTGCGTATAAATTTACACTTTCAATGAAAGCGATTGGAATAATACAGTAGCTGAATCATTCTCATAGCGTTCAATTAAATTGTATTAAAAAAAAAAAAAAGAAAATACAATATACAAAGGATATCGATTATGCTGTCTGTTATTATCGCAACACATGATTTATTTATCATCATTGATGTAACAATCAATTCGTGTTCCTAAACAAATCGTTTTAAAATAAGATTCAAAAACAATCTCGAATCAAAGATTCATAGTCACGTCAAATAGACGTTAACGTACGATTTCAGATTTTTAATCGTTTCGCATATTGTATATTCAAAATCGTATATATATATATATATGTAGGAATGTTTGGTAAGCAACAGAAAGAATATTATTTAATTACAAAAGTATTATTTAATTTTTATGATTACGCTATGACGCCACGCTCTTTACTCGACGCTATCCTCTTTTTCTCTGAACAACGTTCCTCGCTCGACGTTACGTTCTTTTGTTTATCCGACGCTACGCTCTTCTGTTCTCCATTCGACAGTCTTCAAGGACACACGCACACCACACTATCAGCATTCTACATCTGTACCCGCCCAGAGGATACTGTCATCTAGACAATGACCTCCTCCTACATATATATATATATATATACGATTTTGAATCGAGACAATTTTATATATATATATACAAGGAAAACAAGTTGTAAATTCAAGTTGACGATTCCGAGAAAAAGCTAAATGTCAAGATGAATGATCGTATTGTCAAGATCATTCGGATCATGACCAAAGGTCAATTGGGTGACGCGCAACGAGCGAGCAGCTGGAGGTGTTGTCGCTTCCAACTGCATACGTACCTGTGTACACACTCTCATTAAGGCAACATTCACAGGATCGTATCACATCTTTGCAACTGGTCGATCACGTAGCAGAATATATTATACGACTGCTATACGTATTACGGACGCGGTTACGTGCTGAACATGCAGACGATGCTCATGTATCTAACGCGAATGATAATTGAGATGACACGCGTAACACTGTCCATTATGGAGATATATGCCATGACTTTACACATTATTTTCCATTTTTTTTTTTCTTCGATTTCTGTTGTTTCGTTGAAGATGAAACGCGAACAGATCATCGAGATCGGCAGATTATTTATTCTTTCTCCTTTTTTTTTTTTTTCTTTCATTCGTTCGTTTGAAAGACTTTGAAGACAAAAGACAAGAAGTAGATTACATCATATCCGACCGCCAAACACATACTACATACTAACGTATAGTTGCTACCAACGCAACTATGCCAACCAAGGCCAAATACAACATAGTGACGCCGACAGAATATTCTTTACAAATTTTTCGAAAACTAGTGCAAGAAAAGGTTGGAAGGACACATGAGGACAAATTTAAAAATTTCTAAATTTCAGGGAAAATACAAGATATTATTTTTTTTTGGCAACGATAACGAGTGGATACAATGATTGGAAGTGGAGACTGATCGTATGATTATTTTTCTCAAAGTCAGTATATTTATTTCGAGTGATCATTTTATTTAATTGTAACAAATTTGCATCTACAACGAATATACATATTTCTCGTAACAAAGACTATACCAAATCTTCATAAGAACGTATAAAAAGAAGAAATGCAAAAATATTTTTCTTGACCTATTTCTTGACTAGAAAATTCACGGCTATTTCCCATATATTCGGCGAGATTAAATCGTAGAAATCGACAGAAAATTCTTTCATAATATCGTCAAGTCCTGAAAATTAACAATTTTCCTGGCGAAAAAAACATAGAACACTGAAACAAAAAAAAAACGATAAATCCTACCTAGTTCTTGAAAACGCGAATGCGCGTATAATCGTTCATAACCTGTGCATTTTGACTAAAAGGAAGGAACTGAATAAATGTCCAATATGTTTGCAGCATCTTTGTAGATACACGTAAATCGTATGTTTTAGCTAAAACGAAAGATTCTCGTTTCCGATTTATTTCCTTCTATAAAATTCCTACAACTAATATATACGTATTGCAACTGCACTACATTTTACATTTACTACCAATTATATTATATTACAATTAATTCTAAACAAATCAGTCATAGATTCGCACTCAACGTGGCTGCCACGAAGAAACCGCAAACAGACGAAAAAATTCCAGCAACGGATACTGCTAGCATCGTGTACGGCGCAACGTAATTTAATTGTCGGGACGTCTGTCAGGAATCGTCTCGATGAGCATGGTCGTTCCTGGAATGTCAATCTTCTCGGGCTCCGCTCTCTTTGCATTTCTCGGCTGGATTTTTAGCCAGAACCCGTTCTCCAACGTCATAGAGAATCCTCTCCTTTTCAGTTTCAACGGTATGGAAGATTTGGCGCACGGTGCGAGATCGCACTTGGCGAAAATGTGGAAAAGCAACAGTTTCGTTTCCAATAGGGCGAACCTCTTGCCGATGCACATCCTGGGACCCAGCCCAAACGAGAGGAACGAGAGAGAGTTGGACATCTGTTTCGGATCGTCGTAGAATCTGTCGGGATCGAACTTCTTCGGCTCCGGATAGTACTGTGGATCGTGTTGAATGCCATAAATCGGTATGGATATGCTGTCGTTTTGTTGCACGACGTACGGCTTCGCACCCGGCACGCGTGGCGGCAATTCGAACGGTTTCACGCAGGCTCTGCCGGTAGCGGAAAACGGCGGGAACATCCGAATACTCTCGAGGATGACAGCCTCCAGATACTTCATGCCGTTGATGGCCTCGTACGTGACCTCGCCGTTGCAATCTTCCAAAACCTGATCGATCTCGTCTTGCAATTTTCTCTGTACCTGATCGTTGATGCCGATCTCGTAAGTGGCGAAGCACATGAGAGTCGAGGCGGTCTCGAATCCACCAAGGAAGAAGATGAACGCCTGAGCAGTCATGTCGTCGATGGTCAACTCTTTATCTGGTCCCAACTTCCCTCTGCTCTCCATCATCGACTGAATCAAGTCCGGACGGACGATACGGTTTAAGTCTCGCATTAATATCGTGTTGACTACCAAGAACTTGAAGAAATTGATGACCCTCTGCTTGAATACCTTGATACCGAGCAATTGGCACAACCACGGGAAATTTCTCGCTGCGAAAAGCCTGAGGGACTGCGCTCTTCCAAACCTTGCCGCTCTCATGTTCATGTAATACGGGTTTTTCGGTTCTCTCATAGAGTTGACGTCAATGCCGAACACGCAAATGACGCTCACGTCGTTGGCGTACCTAGTGAACGCGTCTTTCAGCTCGATCTCGTTCGACCGATCGGCAGGCAAGGAAGCGAAGTAATCGCCGTAGTCTTTGGCACAGTCGCGTAACAACACGAACGTGGACTTCAACTTGTTGGGAGTGAAAGCCAATGTCAATATTTTCCGTACTTCCTTCCACCTTTCGCCGCGCAAGGAAAAGAGGTTTTTCGAGAAGAGAGGATCCAGGTCCGGGTCGGAAGCCAATCTGTGATTTGGGAAATGATGGAAATTCTTCACGGCGATGGACTTGACGAGGTCGAGGTCTCGAATCAGGAGCACAGGTGTATCGAACTCGAAGAAACCGACGTACTTTGAGTCGGGATTTGAATTGTAAATCTTTTCTATGATCTCGGCGAACGATCGTTGAAATAATGCCTCCCACATGTTTCCCACGAACGGCACCGGTTTGGCGTACGGAATCCCACGTTTCTTGAAAAAGTCAAAGTTACGAGTGGCTCGATAGTAGACGATCGGTAGGACGACGAACACGGTTGCGATTATCGACCACCAGACCATTTTCAGATGAGTCGTTGTTATTTCTCTCTTCTAGAAGTGTTCCGAGAGTTCACTGACTCTCGGCAACGATCACGCTCACTTTTCAGAAAGAATCGTCGAGATCGATCGTGGATAATCGTAGAGAACGATCACCGACTATGTTCGATCTGCTGATGAAGAGAAGGTTTAATAACGGCTGCTTATAATCTCGCGCCAGTGCTCTCGCGACGACTGAAGACGCACTTCGACGGCGGTCGTGTTTATCTACCCTGTCCTGTTCGGGCTGCTACCAATGAACATGTAGGAAGGAAGCATGCATGATGGAAAGAACAATGTACTTGAGGCTGTGAGAGAGAAAAAATTGCGTTTCGCCTAGGAGTCACTGACTCATCAGTGGTGGTGATGGCAGCGACTTCTTATCCAAGACGCTTGTCGTTGTAACTGCCTGCTAAGCCTGCCAACTCTGGAAACAACCTTGAGAATCCTTTCGCTGTGAATGTCCAGCACTTCTCCGTCTAACTTGGAAAACCGATTGTTCCGATCAGCCAGAGAGTCAATCGCGATCCCAAAGGCGCGCGTCGCGAACACGTTTTACCTCGTGAAGATGTCCTTCGTGCGTATCTCGCCACGTTCACGGCGGTCTCAAACATGAGACGAAACATGGATATCATCTTGCTGGAGCTGAAAACTAGAGTGAACGATGACCTGACTTCCTACCAGCGGTTGTCGCGGAGCAACAGCAGATTACTGATGAAGATGGGGTTTACGTGTTGATCGCCGAAGTTTCGATGATTTCAAAAGTGGTCGAAATTCGCGCTGGCGATCGACTTGATGAACCGTTGATCTCGAATCATCAAGACGGGCGTCATTTTGTTGTACAGTCCAACGTATTTCGCGTCCGGCGCCGTATTGTAGATCTCTTGGACCACTGTCGCCAAACATTTTTACAATGCTACCAAGCACAAGAACTTTAATACGGAATTTTTAGAAAGAATTTTTATATGCCTTGAGAGTGTTTGAAATGATGGCTAATCACTGTCAAAAGAGCAGAACGACGATTATGAGCAAAAATGTCGATCGTACATTGGCGATCGTACAACCGTGACGCTGAATGAATCGCCGTAGTTTTCTCAGTTGAACGAAAAGCAAAATCAAGAATAAAGTCATTGATATGCAGAAAGAACGATCGTACGTATATACTGTGCATACACGTAACAGTAAAGATATCTCAACATTGAAAAGCACATGTTATCGTTGTTTGTTTGTAAACATTTGAAATTGAGAGAAAATGCAAGACATTGGCATCTATTTCTGAGGTCGACACCGATTAGATACGAGAATTAAATAGGAATTATGATGGGATGATTATTTTTCTAATTTGGTCCAAAGTCAGTATCATATTTATTTCGAGTAATCATTTTATTTAATTGTAACAAATTTACATCTACAACGAATATACATATTTCTCGTAACAAAGAATATATTAAATCTTCGTAAGAACGTATAAAAGGAAGAAATAAAATGCAAAAATATTTTTCCTGGCCTATTTTTCACCAGAAAATTCACGGCTATTTCCCATATATTCGGCGAGACTAGATCGTAGGAAAATTCTTTGATGAAAGTTGAAGTTCTGAAAATTAACAATTTTCCTGGCGAAAAAAACATAGGTCACTGAAACAAAAAAAAAAAAAAAAAAAGAAACGATAAATCCTACCTAGTTCTTGAAAACACGAATGCGCGTATAATCGTTCATAACTTGTGCATTTTGACTAAAAGGAAGGAACTGAATAAATGTACAACATGTTTCCAACATGAGACACCATCTTTGTACATAGACGTAAATCGTATGTTCTACGAGCTAAAACGAGAGATTCTCGTTTCACATTTATTTTCCTTCTATAAAATCCTTATGTTAAAACTAATATATACTAATATATACACATTGCGACTACACTGCATTTTACATTTACTACCAGTTATATTATATTACAATTAATTTTAAACAAATCGGTCATAGACTCGCTTTCGACGTTGCTGCCACGAAGAAACCGAAGACAGACGAAAAAGTTGCAGCAACGGATGTTGCCAGCAACGTAATTTAATTGTCGGGATGTCTGTCGGGAATCGTCTCGATGAGCATGGTCGTTCCTGGAATGGCAATCTTCTCGGGCTCCGCTCTCTTTGCGTTTCTCGGCTGGATTTTTAACCAGAACCCGTTCTCCGACGTCATAGAGAATCCTTTCCTGTCCAGTTTTAACGGTATGGAAGATTTGGCGCACGGTGCGAGATCGCACTTGGCGAAAATGTAAAAAAGCAACACTTTTGTTTCCAATAGGGCGAACCTGTTGCCGATGCACATCCTGGGACCCAGCCCAAACGAGAGGAACGAGAGAGAGTTGGACATCTGTTTCGGATCGTCGTAGAATCTGTCGGGATTGAACTTCTTCGGCTCCGGATAGTACTGTGGATCGTGTTGAATGCCATAAATCGGTATGGATATGCTGTCGTTTTGTTGCACGACGTACGGCTTCGCACCCGGCACGCGTGGCGGCAATTCGAACGGTTTCACGCAGACTCTGTCGGTAGCGACCGCCGCCGGATACATCCGAAGACTCTCGAGGATGACAGCCTCCAGATACTTCATGCCGTTGATGGCATCGTACGTGACTTCGTCGTCGCAATCTTCCAAAACTTGGTCGATCTCGTCTTGCAATCTTTTCTGTACCTGGTCGTTGATGCCGATCTCGTAAGCGGCGAAGCACATGAGAGTCGAGGTGCTCTCGAATCCACCGAAGAAGAAGATGAACGCCTGAGCGGTCATGTCGTCGATGGTCAACTCTTTGCCTGGCCCCAATTTCCCTCTGGTTTCCATCATCAACTGAATCATGTCCGGACGAACGATGCCGTTTTCGTCACGGACTTTTATCGTGCTGGCTACCAAGTCCTTGAAGAAGTCGACGATCTTCTGCTTGAACACCTTGATACCGAGCAATCGGCATAACCACGGAAAATTTCTCGCGGCGAAAAACCTGAGGGACTGCGCTCTTCCAAAGCTGGTCGCCTCTCTGCCGTACACGTAGAACGTGTTTTTCGGATTTCTCATAGAGTTGATGTCAATGCCGAACGCGCAAGTGCCGATCACGTCGTTGGTGTACTTGGTGAACGCGTCTTTCAGCTCGATCTCTTCCGACTGACCGGCAGACATGGAAACGAAATAATTGCCGTAGTCTTTGGCACAGTCGCGCATCAACACGAACATGGACTTCATCTTGCTGGACGTGAATGCCGGTGTCAACAGGTTCCGTACTTCCCTCCATCTTTCGTCGCGCAAGGAAAATATGTTCTTCGAGAAGAGAGGCTCCAGGTCCTGTTCAAAAGCCATTCTATGGTTTGGAAAGTGGTCGAAATTCTTCACGGTGATGGACTTGATGAGATCGAGATCGCGAATCACGAGCAGTGGCGAATCGAACTCGAAGAAACCGACGTACTTTGAATCGGGATTCGAATTGTAAACCTTTTCTATGAACTCGGCGAACGACTGTCGTTGAATGAATGCCTCCCACATGCTTCCCACGAACGGCACCGGTTTGGCGTACGGAATCCCACGTTTCTCGAAAAAGTCAAAGTTACGATTGGCTCGGTAGTAGACCACTGCTAACGCGGCCAACACGGCCAACACGGCCGCGATTATCGACCACCAGTCCATTTCCAGATGGGTCGTTGTTATTTCTCTCTTCTAGCATCAAGTAGAGTTCACCAACTCTCAGCAACTATCTCGCTCACTTTTCAGAAAGGATCGTCGAGATCACTGGATAATCGTAGAGAACGATCACCGACTATGTTCGATCCGTTGATGGAGAGAACGTTTAGCAGCGACTGCAGATACTCTCGCGGCAGTGCTCTCGCGACGACTGACTGAAGGCGCAGTTCGGTGACGGTCGTGTTAATCTGCCGCGTCCTGTACGTGCTGCTACCAATGAACGTATGACGAAACAGTCGCACTGCTCGCGCGATGATCGTGCAACGGTACTTTTTACGCGAGGAAACCAGTTATAGAGAACTCGGTTATGGAATGCCGCTCTGACAACCGTCTAGTTATATCACTATCGCTATCTCTTGCCATTTTATCGTACTATTTAATAAATACGGGTACGCTGTCATTGAACGTGTGGTCAGAAACACGTGCTCGGGACACGTGAGAATATTACAACTGAAACGGTCGCGGCAAAGAAAATTATTCTCGGATAATGTTCTCGCTTGTTTCACACTTTTCTGGCTTCACTCTTCCAATGAACTATCATATAACATGGTACACGTGAAATCTTAAAGACGTTTCGTGAATACGATGATTAACGTGATTGGCGCGAAAATTCACCGAGAAATAATTAAACGACGGACGTTTTCGCGAAAGTTTCTTCTTTTTCGCAGCGATTCTTTTTAATTTAAAAAATCAGAACGTCGAATTCGATATATCTATTTTCAAACGTCTATTCGCGTGGGTTTGCGAATGTTTTCGTGGACGAATCACGCAGCTCAAGTGACTACACGCAATCATAGGCACGGTTGTCTTGGAACGAACTTGAAGTCAAAAGCGAACAACAAGCGCGAGTTTGGACTCGAATACTTTGCCGATACAATACCGAATGGGATATACGCTTCGCTATCGATCACATTACACTTTTTGATCAAATTGATCGAATTGACTCGAAGCAGCCGCGTTTCTCGAAATACTTCGGGTCGCGTTGGATCGTGTAAATCGTCACCCATCGACTCGGTTAGCTGAAGATGTGGTCGAAGTGTTGATGGCCGAAGTTTGATGACTTTGAAAGTGGTCGAAATTCGTGACGGCGATCGACTTGATCAACCGTTGATCACGAATCATCAAGACGGACGTCATTCATTCTGTTGTACAGTCCAACGTATTTCGCGTCCGGCGCCGTATTGTGGATCTCTTGGACCACTGTCGCCAAACATTTTTGCCAGTACTTTTATACGGAATTTCTATACGGTAGGCCATACGCATCGAGAGTGTTTGAAAAGATGGAAAATCACGAGCAGAACGACGATTATGAGCAAACAAGTCATTGCCGATCGTACGACCGTGACGTTGAATGGATCAGATTGTCGCACAAGTTTTTTTTTTTTCGGTTGAATGAAAAGTAAGATCAAGGGAAAAGTCGTTAATATGCAGAGAGAACGATCGTACATACATACTGTGCATGTACGTGACGGTAAAGATATCTTAACACGTTGAGTGCCACGTCAGTTTGACAGGAATTGCTCGTGGCGCCACGATGAATTTTCTATTACACGATACACGTAATGTTGAAGTATCATCTGCAACGGATAAGTTACAGGCGACAGCGATGTTTGACGTGGAAATTGCGCCGGGGATCACCGGTGACCCCCGTGGCGCTGGAGTGCGATTTCGCGTTACTTCTAGAAATAAGTGATCAAAAATGCGATCGGAAATTATCAAATTGTCACGATCGTCAAGTTTCTCCATCTAAAAGCTTGCTGAGAAAACCACGTCACGAATTAAAAGCAATGCCGGGAAAAGCTCGAACAGTGCGACGATTTTGCAAAATTCGTTGTCAAAACAATTCAAAGAAGCTAGGAAGGAAAATTGCAAACAACTGTACTAAAAAAAAGTCGTGACATATTGTGAAGACTGTGGTGGTTTGCCATTTCTTTGTCCGAAATGCTTCAATACCACACATCGTAATATGCGCGAACAATAAATGCATATTTCAAATAAAACTTTTTTTAGATGTTTTATACTGCATTTATTTCTTCACACTACTGCATTAACGATGCTAATAATAAAAATTTATAAGTATTAACATTTGCTTATTATAATATATATATATATATATATATATAATAATTATAAATTATATATATATTTCTATGAATCTGGGCGCGACGGTCACCGGTGGCCCCCGCGGCATTCAACGTATTGACGTTAAAAGGCGGATGTTATCGTTGTCTCAAGACTCACAAAAAATAGAAGACATTAGCATCTACTTCTGAGGTCGATACCGATTAGAGAGGAGAATTAAATATGAATTATGACAGGATGATTACTTTTTTAATTTGGTCCAAAGTCAGTATACATCTAACGAATACACATATTTCTCGTAACGAAGAATATATTAAATCTTCAGAAGAACGTGCAAAAGGAAGAAATAGAATACAAAAATATTTTTCCTGTTGACCAGAAAATTCACGGCTTAATCGGCTAGATTCTACCGTAAATTCTATCGAAATCGGCTGAAAATTCTTTAATAATATCGTTGAAGTTTTCCGAAAATTGACAATTTTCGTGGTGAAGCAAACATAGTTCAATGAAAAAAAAAAAAAAGAAAAACGATAAAACTTACCTTGTTCTTGAAAACGCGAATGCGCGTATAATCGTCCGCAACTCGTGCATTCTGACGAGGGAAAGGAAGGAAATGAATAAATGTCCAACGTGTTTCCAGCAGGAAACACTATCTTTGTACATACACGTAAATTGTACGTTTTACAAAGTAAAACGAGAGGTTTTTGTTTGCGATTTATTTCCTATCATAAAATACCTAATAACCACCATTACCACAATTATACGATATCATATTATATTATATGTTACATTATATTACAACTAATCGTAAACAAATTTTAAACAAATCGTCATGGACTCGCTTTCGACGTGGATTAATATATTACTATCATTACCACCATTACCACAATTATACAACATTAAACTACATTATATGTTACGTTATATTACAACTAATTGCAAACAAATTTTAAACAAATCGTACAATCGTTTGTTTGCGGTTTCTCAGTGGCAGTCACGTCACTCGCTTTCGACGTGGCTGCCACTGAGAAACCGCAAACAAACGAAAAAGTTACAGCAACGGATATTGCGAGCAACATAATTTAATCGTCGGGATGTCCGTCGGACAGCGTCCCGATGAGCATGGTCGTTCCTGGAATGTCAATCTTCTCGGGCTCCGCTCTCTTTGCGTTTCTCGGCTGGATTTTTAACCAGAACCCGTTCTCCGACGTCATAGAGAATCCTCTCCTTTTCAGTTTCAACGGTATGGAAGATTTGGCGCACGGTGCGAGATCGCACTTGGCGAAAATATGGAAAAGCAACAGTTTCGTTTCCAATAGGGCGAACCTGTTGCCGATGCACATCCTGGGACCCAGCCCAAACGAGAGGAACGAGAGAGAGTTGGACATCTGTTTCGGATCGTCGTAGAATCTGTCGGGATCGAACTTCTTCGGCTCCGGATAGTACTGTGGATCGTGTTGAATGCCATAAATCGGTATACATACGCTTCCGTTTTCTTGCACAACGTACGGCTTCGCACCCGGCACGCGTGGCGGCAATTCGAACGGTTTCACGCAGGCTCTGCCGGTAGCGACAAACGGCGGGTACATACGAAGACTCTCGAAGATGACAGCCTCCAGATACTTCATGCCGTTGATGGCCTCGTACGTGACTTCGCCGTTGCAGTCTTTCAAAACCTGGTCGATCTCGTCTTGCAATTTTCTCTGTACCTGATCGTTGATGCCGATCTCGTAAGCGGCAAAGCACACGAGAGTCGGGGCGGTCTCGAATCCAGCAAGGAAGAAGATGAACGCCTGAGCAGTCATGTCGTCGATGGTCAACTCTTTGCCTGGTCCCAACTTCCCTCTGCTCTCCATCATCGACTGAATCAAGTCCGGACGAACGATACCGTTTTCGTCTCGGACTTTTATCGTGCTGGCTACCAAGTCCTTGAAGAAGTCGACGACTTTCTGCTTGAACACCTTGATACCGATCAATCGGCACAACCACGGAAAATTTCTCGCTGCGAAAAGCCTGAGGAACTGCGCTCTTCCAAAGTTTGCCTCTCTCATGCACACGTAATACGGGTTTTTCGGATCTCTCATAGAGTTGACGTCAATGCCGAACACGCAAATGACGCTCACGTCGTTGGCGTACCTAGTGAACGCGTCTTTCAGCTCGATCTCTTTCGACCGATCGGCAGGCAAGGAAGCGAAATAATCGCCGTAGTCTTTGGCACAGTCGCGTAACAACACGAACGTGGACTTCAACTTGTTGGGAGTGAAAGCCAATGTCAATATTTTCCGTACTTCCTTCCACCTTTCGCCGTGCAAGGAAAAGAGGTTCTTCGAGAAGAGAGGATCCAGGTCCGGGTCGGAAGCCAATCTGTGATTTGGGAAATGATGGAAATTCTTCACGGCGATGGACTTGACGAGGTCGAGGTCTCGAATCAGGAGCACAGGTGTATCGAACTCGAAGAAACCGACGTACTTTGAATCGGGATTCGAATTGTAAACCTTTTCTATGAACTCGGCGAACGACTGTCGTTGAATGAATGCCTCCCACATGCTTCCCACGAACGGCACCGGTTTGGCGTACGGAATCCCACGTTTCTTGAAAAAGTCAAAGTTACGAGTGGCTCGATAGTAGACGATCGGTAGGACGACCAACACGGTTGCGATTATCGACCACCAGACCATTTTCAGATGGGTCGTTGTTATTTCTCTCTTCTAGAAGTGTTCCGAGAGTTCACTGACTCTCGGCAACGATCACGCTCACTTTTCAGAAAGAATCGTCGAGATCACTGGATAATCGTCGAGAACTATAATCATCGACTATGTTCGATCCGTTAATGAAGAGAACGTTTAGTAGCGGCTGCTTATAATCTCGCGCCGGTGCTCTCGTGACGACTAAAGACACTTCGATGGCGATCGAAGCCATTTATCTACCCCGTCCTGTTCGTGCTGCTACCAATGAACGTGAAGGTGTGAAAGAAGGATGTATGGTGGAAGGAGGAATGGACATGTGATAGTGAGAAACAGAAAGTTGCGTTTCGTCTCGGAATCACTGCCTGGACTCATGAGTGGGGCTGATGGGTGCGACTCATTACTCCAGAGTTACGCTTCTTGTTGTAACTACCTGCCTACCCTAGAAAACAAGCTTGAGAATCCCTACGCTGTTAAAGTCAAAAACTGCTCTGTCTGGAGAATGTCAAAACTTGGAGAACCGATTTTGAATCCGATCGCGATGGCGATCGACTTGATGAACCGTTGATCTCGAATCATCAAGACGGGCGTCATTTTGTTGTACAGTCCAGTACGTATTTCGCGTTCGGCATCGTATTGTAGATTTTTTTTCGCCAAACATTTTTTTCCAGTACTCAGTCCATGCTACCGAGCAGAAGAACTTTTATAGGGAATTTTTATAAGGAATTTTTATACGTTTTGAGAATATTTGAAAAGATGGCAAGTCACTGTCAGAAATACGAGCAGAACGACGATTATGAGCAAAGGACATTACCGATCGTACGACCGTGACGTTGACTGGTCGCTCTAGTTGCCTGAGTGAAATGAAAAGCAAGATCACGAATAAAGTCGTTAATATGCAGAAAGAACGATCGTACATACATACTGTGCGTACACGTGTCAGTAAATACGTTTTAACTATAAAAGGGGAAATGTAATCGTTGTTTGTTCCAAAACATTTGAAATTCAGGAAAAATACAAGACTCATTAGTATCTTTTTCTGTTATTCATACCGATTAGATACGAGAATTAAATAGGAATTATGATGGGATGTTTATTTCTCAAATATAGTCCAAAGTCGCTACACATCTAAGGAATACACATATTTCTCGTAACGAAGAATATATTAAATCTCCATAACAACGCATGAAAAGGAGAAATAAAATACAAAAATATTTTTCCTTTTGACGACCAGAAAATTCACGGCTTAATCGGCGAGATTCTATCGTAGAAATCGGCTGAAAATTCTTTAATAATATCGTTGAAGTTCCGAAAATTGACAATTTTCGTGGTGAAGCAGACATAGTTCTATGAAAAAAAAAAAAAAAAAAAAAGAAAAACGATAAAACCTACCTTGTTCTTGAAAACGCGAATGCGCGTATAATCGTCCGCAACTCGTGCATTCTGACGAGGGAAAGGAAGGAAATGAATAAATGTCCAACGTGTTTCCAGCAGGAAACACTATCTTTGTACATACACGTAAATTGTACGTTTTACAAAGTAAAACGAGAGGTTTTTGTTTGCGATTTATTTCCTATCATAAAATACCTAATAACCACCATTACCACAATTATACGATATCATATTATATTATATGTTACATTATATTACAACTAATCGTAAACAAATTTTAAACAAATCGTCATGGACTCGCTTTCGACGTGGCTGCTACGTAAACAGACGAAAAATTTGCAGCAACGGATATGGTGTAAGTAACGTAATTTAATCGTTGGGATGTCTGTCGAGAATCGCCTCGATGAGCATGGTCGTCGTTCCCGGAATGGCCATCTTCTCGGGCTCCGCTCCCTTTACACTTCTCGGCTTGATTTTTAGCCAGAACCCGTTCTGCGACGTCATATGGAATCCATTCATGCTCAGTTTCAACGGTATGAAAGATTTAGCGCACGGTTCGAGATCGCACTTGGCGAAAATGTGGAAAAGTAACAGTTTCGTTGCCAATAGAGCGAACCTGTTGCCGATGCACATCCTGGGACCCAACCCAAACGAGAGGAACGAAAGAGACTTGAACATCTGTCTCGAATGCTCGTAGAATCTATCCGGATTGAAGTACTTCGGCTCCGGGTAGTACCGTGGATCGTGGTGAATGGCATAAATCGGTATACATACGCTTTCGTTTTGTTGCACGACGTACGGCTTTGCACCTGGCACGTGTGGCGGCAATTTGAACGGTTTCGCGCAGACTCTGCCGGTAGCGGGAAACGGCGGGTACATCCGAAGACTCTCGAGGATGACAGCCTCCAGATACTTCATGTCGTTGATGGCTTCGTACGTGACTTCGCCGTTGCAGTCTTCCAAAACTTGGTCGATCTCGTCTTGCAACCTTTTCTGTACCTCTTCGTTGATGCCGATCTCGTAGGCGGTGAAGCACACGAGAGTCGAGACGGTCTCGAATCCAGCAAGGAAGAAGATGAACGCCTGAGCAGTTATGTCGTCGATGGTCAACTCTTTGCCTGGTCCCAATTTCTCTCTGTTCTCCATCATCAGCTGAATCACGTCCGGACAAACGATACCGTTTTCTTCTCGGAATTTTATCGTGCTGACTACCAAGTCCTTAAAGAAGTCGACAATCTCCTGCTTGAATGCCCTGATACCGAGCAATCGGCATAACCAAGGAAATTTTGTCCCTGCGAAAGCCCGGAAGGGCTGCGCTGTTTCAAAGCTTGCCTCTTTGCCGTACACGTAAAACCTGTTTTTTGGGTCTTTCATCGAGTTGACGTTAATGCCGAACGCACAACCGGCGCTCACGTCGTTAAAGTACTTGGTGAACGCGTCTTTCAGCTCGATCTCTTTCGACCGATCGGCAGACAAGGAAGCGAAATAATCGCCGTAGTCTTTGGCACGGTGGCGCATCAACACGAACATGGACGTCATCTTGCTGGTCGTGAAGGCTGATGTCAATATTTGCCGTATTTCCTTCCACCTTTCGCCGCGCAAGGAAAAGAGGTTTTTCGAGAAGAGAGGATCCAGGTCCGGCTCGAAAATCAATCTGTGATGTGGGAAATGGTCGAAATTCTTCACGGCGATGGACTTGATGAGCTCGAGATCTCGAATCAGGAGTAGAGGTGTATTGAACTCGAAGAAACCGACGTACCTTGAGTCAGGATTCGAATTGTAAATCTTTTCTATGACCTCGGAGAAGGAGAGTCCTCGGACGAATACTTGCCACAGGTTTCCCAAGAACGGCATCGGTTTGGCGTACGGAATCTCGAATAAGTCGAAGTTACGAGTGATTCGATAGTAGACTGCCGCTAGCACGGCCAACACGGTTGCAGTTATCGAAAACCAGACCATTTTCAGATGGGTCGTTGTTATTTCTGTTCTAGCAAGTGTTTACCAACTCTCAGCAACGATCTCACTCACTTTTCAGAAAGGATCGTCGCGATCACTGGACAATCGTACGATCACCGACTATGTTCGATCGGTTGACGATCGAAGGGGACGTTCATTAGCGGTTGCGGATAGTACTCTCGCGTCAGTGCACTTGCAACGACTGCAGACGGATTTCGATGAGAGACGTTTTTATCTACCAACGAACGTAGGATATGAAGAAAGGAATGTATGGAAGGTGGAAGGAGAAATGAGGTAGTGAGAAAGAGTTGCGTTTCGTCTGGGAGTCCCTCCCTGGACTCATCAGTGGGGGTAATGGCAGCGACCCCGGATGCTTGTGTTGTAACTACCTGCCAAGTTGGGCAACCCCGGAAATAACCTTGAGATTCTTTACGCTGTGTTTATGTCTAGAACTTCTCTGTAACTTGGAAAACCGATTCTTACGATCAGCCAGAGAGTCGATCGCGATCCCAAAGGCGCACGTCGCGAACACGTCGTGGGCGTACCTCATGAAGATGTCCTTCGTTTGTATCTCCCTACGTTCACGGCGGTCTCGGGCATGAGACGAAACATGGACCTCATCTGGCTGGAGCTGAAAACTAGAGTGAACGACCACCTGACTTCCTTCCAGCAGTTGTCGCGGAGCAACAGCAGATTGCTGCTGAAGATGGGGTCGACGCGTTGATCGCCAAAGTTTCGATGATTTTGAAAGTGGTCGAAACTCGCGATGGCGATCGACTTGATCAACCGTAGATCTCGAATCGTCAAGACGGGCGTCATTCTGTTGTACAGTCCAACGTGCAATTTTGCGTCCGGCGCCGTATCGTAGATCTCTTGGACCACTGTCGCCAAACTCCATTTTTGCCAGTACTCCATGCTACCAAGTACAAGAACTTTTATACGGAATTGTTATAAGGAATTTTTATACGCTTCGAGAGTGTTTGAAGAAATGGCAAATCACCGTCAGAAGTACGAGCAGAACGACGATTATTAGCAACATGTTATTGCCAATACTCGTACGAATGTGACGGTGAATGAGTGAAACCGTCGCGCAAGTTTTTTCAGTTAACTAAAGAGCAAGGTCAAGAAAAAAATCGTTAAAGAAAGAAAGAACGATCGCATATGCATACTGTACACGTGTCAGTAAATACGTCTTAACTTTAAAAAGGGAATGTAATTGTTGTTTGTTTGAAAACATTTGAAATTCAGAAAAAATACGAGACACTGGTATCTTTTTCTGTGATCCATACCGATTAGAGATTACCAATGAGAATTAAATAGGAATTATGATGGTATGATTATTTTTCTAATTTGGTCCAAAGTCAGTATCATATTTATTTCGAGTAATCATTTTATTTAGTTGTAACAAACTTACATCTGTAACGAATATACATATTTCTCGTAACAAAGAATATATTAAATACTTGTAAAAACTTGTAAAAAGACGAAATCTGTGGAAGATTGTTATCACATTTTAATGCGAAAATATTTTTCTCGTCGGCCACAAAATTCACGAATATTTCCCACAGATTGTATCTGAATCGGCAAACATTTCTTTGACAATATCGTTTAAATCGCGTAAATTAACAATTTTCCTGGCGGAGCAAACAGGAAGAGATAAGATCAGTAAAGATAAAAGAAAAAAGATAAATCCCGCCTTGTTCTTAAGAAAAAAAAAAAAAGAATGCGCGAATAATCGTTTGTAAATTTAGAATAAATTATACTGCATTGCATATTGCATATGCCGTCCAGTTATACGACATTACGACCAGTATGAAACGATTTAAAACGAATCGATCGTACATTCGCTTTCGACGTTGCTGTTGAGAAGAAACGTAGTCCCAGGCATGGTTGTCCCTTTGATGGCAGTCTTCTCCAGCTCTGCTTTCTTTGCGTTTCTCGGCTGGATTTTCAGCCAGAACCCATTTTCCGGTACCACGGCGAAGCCAGTCGACAGCAGTTTTAACGGTACCGAAGATTTGGCGCACGGTACGAGATCGCACTTGGCGAAAATGTGGAAAAGCAACACTTTCGCTTCCAACAGGGCGAATCTGTTGCCGATGCACATCCTGGGACCCAGCCCAAACGAGAGGAACGACAGAGAGTTGGACATCTGTTTCGGATCGTCGTAGAATCTGTCCGGATTGAACTTCTTCGGCTCGGGGTAGTACTGCGGATCGCACTGAATGCAACAGATCGGTATCCACACGGTATCGTCTCGTTGCAGGACGTACGGCTTCGCCCCGGGCACACGTGGCGGCAATTCGAACGGTTTCGCGCAGACTCTGTCGCTACCGACAATCGACGGGTACATACGAAGACTCTCGAGGATGACAGCCTCCAGATACTTCATGCCGTTGATGGCATCGTACGTGACTTCGTCGTCGCAATCTTCCAAAACTTGGTCGATCTCGTCTTGCAATCTTTTCTGTATCTGGTCGTTGATGCCGATCTCGTAAGCGGCGAAGCACATGAGAGTCGAGGTGCTCTCGAATCCACCGAAGAAGAAGACGAACGCCTGAGCGGTCATGTCGTCGATGGTCAACTCTTTGCCTGGCCCCAATTTCCCTCTGGTTTCCATCATCAACTGAATCATGTCCGGACGAACGATGCCGTTTTCATCTCGGACTTTTATCGTGCTGGCTACCAAGTCCTTGAAGAAGTCGACGATCTCCTGCTTGAATGCCTTGATACCGAGCAATCGGCATAACCACGGCAAATGTTTCACCGCCAAAAACCTGAGGGTCTGCACTATTCCAAAGTTGGTCGTCTCTCTGCCGTACACGTAAAACATGTTTTTCGGATTCTTCATCGAGTTGATGTCAATGCCGAACGCGCAAGTGCCGATCACGTCGTTGGTGTACTTGGTGAACGCGTCTTTCAGCTCGATCTCTTTCGACCGATCGGCAGCCAAGGAAGCGAAATAATCGCCGTAGTCTTTGGCACAGTCGCGCATCAACACGAACATGGACTTCATCTTGCTGGACGTGAAGGCCGGTGTCAATATGTTCCGTATTTCCTTCCACCTTTCGTCGCGCAGGGAAAAGAGGTTTTTCGAGAAGAGAGGGTCCAGTTCCGGGTCGAAAGCCAATCTGTGATTTGGGAAATGGTCGAAATTCTTCACGGCGATGGACTTGACGAGCTCGAGGTCTCGAATCACGAGCAGAGGTGTATCGAACTCGAAGAAACCGACGTACTTTGAGTCGGGATTCGAATTGTAAATCTTCTCCATGACCTCGGGGAAGGAGAGTCGTCGAAGCAACACTTTCCACATGCTTCCCAAAAACGGTATCGGTTTGGCGTACGGAATCCCACGTTTCTCGAAAAAGTCAAAGTTGCGAGTGGCTCGATGGTAGACCATGGCTAGTACAGCCAACACGGCTGCGATTATCGGCCACCACTCCATTTCCAAATTGATCGTTGTTATTTCGCTCTTCTAGCAGGCGTTCATCATCTATCGGCAAGTAGATCGGCGTTGGCCTCTTTTTTCCTTCGAACGTTCTCGCTCACTTTGTGGAAAGGATCATTCACCAGTTCCGAGAGGTTGGATAATTGCAGGAAACGGTCACCGACTTCGATCTGTTGATAAAGAGAACGTTCGACAGTTGTGGACACTCTCGCGCCAATGTGTTTGCAACGACTGAGGTCGCGGTTCAATGGCGGTCGTTCGCCGCGCCCAAGTTCGCGCTGCTACCGATATAATGTATTACGAATTGATCAATAAAAAAACTCGCGCGACGATAGTGCTCTTTGCGCGAGGAAACGAATCTTATCTGGTAACTGCGTTTCTTTCGCTGTTTTATCTAATTGATAAGTGGATAAATGTACTGTCGTTGAGCAGATGCGCACGCACGTACGTCTGCACGTATTCGGGAAATGTTCCGTGGCTGTAGACACGCGAGAATATTATAACTGAAACAGTCGCGGCACAAAAAAATTACGTATTATTCTCGGCTAATGTTTGATTTTTACCGCGCTTTATTTCCAACTTTCCCGGTTTTTCTCCTCCAATGAACTATCATATAAAACGTGATACACGTGAAATCGTATAGATTTCGTGAATACGAAATAACGAAATGATTAACGCGAAAATTCACCGAGAGAAATAATTAAAACGACGGACGTTTCGGCGAAAGTCTCTCCTTTTTCAACGGCGATTCTTTTTATCTCAAAAATTCACAACGTCGAGCTCCAATTCTGCTTTCAAACGAATCTGTTTGCGCACGGTTGCGTAACGTGACATATATATATATAGTTGCGTATATACTTGCGTAACGTAATTATCCTGGCCGAACGAGTTCTACGCAGCTCTACGATCGACGCTCAACCAGAATCCATTTTTCGCGGTGAGAAATACTCCCCTGGCCTTCAGTTCCATCGGCACGGTCGTTTTGGAACAAACTTGGAGTCGACAGCGAGCAAGGATCTGAAACAGCGCGACTTTGGCCTCGATCAGCGTGAACCTTTTACCGATACAGTTCCTCGGTCCGACGCCGAACGGCAGATACGCTCCGCTATTGACCAGATTACTCCCCTTGTCCAAAAATCGATCCGGCTCGAAGCAGTCGGGTTTCTCGAAATACCTGGGGTCGCGTTGGATCGCGTAGATCGGCAGCCACAGGTGAGAGCCACGCTCCATCGCGTAGGGTTCGGCGCCTGGCAAAACTGGCGGTAATTCGAACGGCATCGAGCATTCTCGGTCGGTGAACGGTATGACTGGATACATTCGCAGAGTCTCGTTGATCACGGCGTCGAGATACTCGAGGCTGTCCAATTTTTCCAAGGTTATCTCGCCGTGTTGGCAATCGGCCAGAGCGGCCTCGATCTCCGCGTGGAGCGTTCGTTGAGTGTGCGGGTTCGCGGCCAGCTCGTGGACGGCGAAGCACAGCAGACCGGACGTGGTCTCGAAGCCCCCGAAAAAGAAGGAAAACGCCTGAGCGGTGATGTCATCGACGCTCAGATCTCCGCTCTTCTTACTCTCCATCATCAGCTGAATAAAGTCCGGCCTGACGATGCCCTTCTCCTCTCTCGCTCGAATATTCTCGGACACCAGGTTCTTGAAGAAGCCCGTCGTCTTGCCGCTCAACAGAGTTACGCCGAATTTTTCGGCCAACCCTGGGAACAACAACCTCAGCAGGACGAGCTTGAGAATCCCTACGCTGTGAATGTCGAGGACTTCTCTGCCCAACTTGTAGAACCGATTGTTCCGATCGGCCAGCGAGTCGATCGCGATCCCAAAGGCGCACGTCGCGAACACGTCGTTGGCGTACCTCGTGAAGATGTCCTTCATCTGCACCACGTTCCCGTTTGCCGGCAGATTCGACAAGTATCTCGCCACGTTCACGGCGGTCTCGGACATGAGACGAAACATGGACCTCATCTTGCTGGAGCTGAAGACCGGAGTGAACGACGACCTGACCTCCTTCCAGCGGTTGTCGCGGAGCAACAGCAGATTGCTGCTGAAGATCGGGTCTACGCGTTGATCGCCAAAGTTTCGATGATTTCGAAAGTGGTCGAAATTCGCGATGGCGATCGACTTGATCAACCGTAGATCTCGAATCATCAAGACGGGCGTCATTCTGTTGTACAGTCCAACGTATTTCGCGTCCGGCGCCGTATCGTAGATCTCTTGGACCACCGTCGCCAAACATTTTCGACCCAGTATCCATTCCCACGTGCTACCCAGCAGAGGGGCCGATCTTTTGTACGGTAGGCCGTGCGCCTCGAAAGGGTTCCGCCTTGCTTTAAAAAAAAGATGGTACGCTGCCAGCAGAAGCACCAGCAGAATCGACAACGTCACGAGCAAATGATCCATTGCCGATCTTTGGACGAATGGGATTGTCTTTTACAGAGAGAGAGAGAGAGAGAGAGAGAATCTGCAAATTCGAAAGTTTTTGTTCGCTCGAGATAATACGATCGAATCAAACGATCGTTGCAATTGGCAATGTACGTGTAATTAAATAACGTTTAGAAATGACTGATAATGACTGACAATGACTGAAGGAAAACGAAAAGAAAAAAAGATTGTTAGAGTCGTTAATTGATTCGTGTTCAGTTTTAGAAAAACTCATTTACGTAAGAAAAGACTCAATCGCTGTAATGTTGACTGGGTCGCGTATCGTTACTGAATGTCTTTCGACACTCGGTGCGACGCAACTACGTATCAAATATATAGATCAAAGTCTATTGCGACGCGCATACTTGTACGTATATATATATATATATATATATATGCTACATTAATCAAAGCGCCACTGATAACGTTCGTTTAAATTTTAATTACGAAAGCGTAAAATCTCGTTTCTCAGCGAGGATTGTTCAAAGGCCAAAATTACTCGCGATTGTTTGATCGTTTCATCTGGACAAAAATTCGAAACCACCTCGATGAGAAACATTCTCACTCGTTATTCGAATATACTGCATGTAAATTCTTTTACGCTCGTATAACTAGTATTTATCTATCTACGTACGACATGTGTGCCTATATATGTACGTACGTTGTATCACGTATTCGCGTGATGATCACGCAAGGAAGCGGATAGAATGCAAAAGAAACTAATTATCGTAATTTACATAGCTGATCGCGCGATGACTTGATACTTCTACTCAAGCTTGCGTCAAACGGCAAAAAAAACTATTTTCGTTGAAACGGAATTATTTACGCGGAGAGTGTCGAGCAACGTGTCCGGATTTAATTTCGCGATTCCCGGTGCAAAGTCTTTCTTTCCACGCGCCGACGATAACCACTCGCTCGCTACTCGTCTACGCGTCGCAATTCCCTCCAAATAATTCAATTAGAAACGTGCCATGTTCCCATCCAGCCTGCTTCTGTTCGTTTTAAACGAATGCCCGCGGCAATCGAAATCTTCGCATGTCAGCTTCCCATGGAAATTAATGTAAATTCAATTATACGCGAAATAAGCGCTTCACCTTTTATCTCCCTTCTCGCGCGCGCATTACGCCATCGTTTGAAAAATACGAGTTGCTTCCCGTCCGCGCTAGATTTAGACGACGCGTCATCGGAATTCTCTCGAGAGATCGAAATTATAAACGACATTTAAAAGGCCGCAGTATTCATTTGCTACGAGCAAGCGTCATTCACCGGAAAAGAAAAGCTGGGAAATTCGAATTTGATCGATTAAATAAAATTTAATTATCGGGCACGCGCGATTAATTTGATAGCTGCCGGTTCCGCTGTCGGGACGCGTGTCCCTCTGGTTCCGAATGGACCAGGGAAAGTTCGCGCGTTGCGCCGTGTATACGTACGTGTGTAATAATTTTGAATTCACAACAGCGTATTCTAAACGCGGGCCGTAATCTCTACCGGCTCGATTTAGGCACGTATCCGAAGATGGACATCTAGCGATTCGCAACGGCGCAGCGCAAACGAACCGTCTGAATATCGGATAATATCGCGTATAGTCCGATTATGAAGTTGCCTTAACAATATGGACAGAATGTGCCCGGGATAATAGCGGAACCGGACGCTTTTGATCTGATTCAACATTTCCACGGAACCGGCGTGTCCTCTCTCGGACAACTACCAAAAACTGAATCGCGTCCCTTTGTTTCCTAATCCTCTTCTTTCCTCAATCTTATCTTTTTTGTGAATTCTAATTTTTCACATCGGAAGGAATTTTTCCCTCCCCCGAGGGAAAAATTTCCCTCCCTAGCTGACGTGCATCCAGTTTTGTGCAAGGAAACGAGCTTCCGGGGCGAAAGTTCGAGACAGACTTGCACACTGGCTCTTTGTCAAACGAGAGAAAACGAGACAGGGTAGAGAGACAGATAGAGAGAGAGAGAGAGAGAGATAAGGGGGGAGGGAAACGAGAAAGGGCTAGAGGAACAAAATTCATTTGGCCAAATTAAACAGAGTTTAGCAATTTGCGCTTAATCCATTTGTCGGGGATCCAGCATCCGTCAGTCCGTCCGTTTGCCCTCCTCTCTGTCTGTCTCTCTCTCTCTCTCTCTCTGCCCCTCTCCATCGAACCCTCCATTCTTAACACGACCACTACTATGCACCCTTTCGTTGCTAGCCCTTCCAACGTTTCATCTTACTCCTGTCGATACTAATCTCCTCTAACCGTCTCTTTCTCTGGTTTTCCCTTTCTTCTTCTCGTTCTAGACCTAGAGAGCTAAAGTGCTAGAGAGCTAGAGAGCTAGCCCCGGTGGTCTTGTTCTCTTTGCTCCGCATGATTCGTCGTCGTCGTCGTCGTCGTCGTTGAAAACCGGCCGGGTGTCTCGCAAATTTCCGGCGCGCACAAGGGCTCGTTAATAAATTGCAGCAGGCCAGTCGTGTGGCGAGTAGTTGCCACGGGGCGACAACGACAAAACGTGTAAACGGAAATTTCGTTTGCAGGAAAACGAAGCGGTGACGAAAGGGGAGAATCGACGTCGTATCGCTCTCGATGGAACGCAACCTTTCGCTATGGGACGACCTATTCTCCGAGAAAAAAGGTAAATTTCGTTTTCTTTTCTTTTCTTTTCCTTATCAACTTTCCTTCGTGTCAAATGTATCTATTGTTAAGCATGAACCAGCTTTTCACATACCCGACGAGACTTTCTCTTTTATCGGGCCTCTTCAGGTGCAACGCTGATGCAACGAAAATTAGCGATTGATTGATTTGGACTACGTGATTCGCGAGAGGGCGTGGCGTAGAACTCGAGTAGGAGTGGCGTCGTCTGGTACTGAGCGATCGCGCCTGTGATTTTGTATTTGCATATCAATAAAATTTTATGGCAAAAAAGTCGTTTCCTAGTCAGGACAGTTGCTTCTGGACCTTTCAGTGAGAGACGAATCGTACTGGGATACAAATCGTGCAGTTTTTTTCCTTTTTTTTCTTCTTTTTTTCTCGCTGTACATTGTTTCTCTACACGGAAAAAAAAAATTCGGTACGTGCGTCCGATATTTGGAAACGCGACGTTTCGAGTGTACGCGGTGTGGCGTTATTTCGCAGCGATGCTCGGAAAAATATCGCTCGAACCTCTTTCTCAAAATTCTCGCGTTTAAGAAAGTCAAAGTATTTCGATCGTTCCAAGCGAGTCCGTTCTCCGAAGAGAGATTCGAACTCTGCGGCTTGATACGACGTGGCGGATGAAATTTACAGGAACGGAAGATTAAACAGAGACTGAACTGATTCCGAGGGTCGAGCCACGGATCGCGTCAGCCTAATTTCTCGAATGGCTGGAACGCGATAAATCTGCAAGCACGACGTGAGGATATATATCGCCCCTGTGACCATTCATCCCCATCCTATCGACGGCGAAGCGCCGTTTTCTGACCGACGAAAATCCTGTCTTTCGATTCCTTCAACAATCAAATACTGCCTTTTCTCGAGAAAAAAATATCTCTTAACCCAAGGAAAGATGTGCGGAGAGGGATTTGCAAAAATATGGTTCTTTGTCTTTTATCTTCCATCATTCTATCATTAACACTTAACAGACCATATGTGTTCGGGCCATTTTCGATCATTCTAATTGGTTGGAACGTTATTTTATACGGAAGATTTCTTCTTGGACTTCTTGTCCACACAAAGGAATTTATTATTGCATGTTTGAATAAGGTTCGCCCGTTTTTTCATAAATAAAGTTCGCCACGTTCGCTGAGCATTTTTGGAGATCTGTTACTGACTCGCGATCAGTGTTGGCATTGAATATTGTCATCCAACACCATTACGAATCAAATGCTGCGATACTAATTATAATTCGATAAAATTGCGATAAAATTCGATGCTACGTACCGATCCGTACGATATTATTTAGTTGCAACTAACTGTAAGTGAGACAGTCTCAGTCAGTTATTTATTAATTAATAATTATTTTTTATTAATTTTAATTAATTCATCTATAAAATAGTTACATTGATTTGATAATTGAATAAATATAAGTCATCTTACGAAATATACAGTCCACTCATCACGATTTTCGATCTACTTCCGATCGTTTCGTAAATTCAAGCGTTTCGAAGCGGATCCATATTACTCGGTCCGTCGAACTATAACACAGTATGTATAAATAGCCGCATGCTCTCTGATGAAAGTAGTTAGGAATCTGGAACCAAACCGAATTACTCGCTCTTTGGGATTCTACGATCTCATCGACGCCTTTCGAGATTGATATTTAGAATATCTTATTTTCTCACAGTGTCTGTCACTCGTAGTGACAGTAATTACATTGGCGAAAAGTCATTGGAAAATTTGAAAATTTGAAAATTCGATGGCGAAAGTATGTACGAAAGCGCTCCGTTCCAGGTTCCATCGATATCTCGATCAGCTCCGAAAAGTGCGTACGACGAAAGTAAGAACGATGAATGAAAGACACAGTCGCGCGACGTGATCTTTTCCCAATCTTTTCCTGAAAGCGTGTACCGGCACCAGCAAAAAAGCGTCAAACTGGTTTAAAGATCTCTTCCGACACAAGTGGTCCTCTCAGCACGATAGAAGAATGACAGAAATTTCTGAAATTCGCGATACGTGGAAAAACTGCGTTTGCACGTCGACCAGAAATAGGAACGTAACGTAGAAAAGAGAAGAACAAAGAGAGAGATAGAGAGAGAGAGAGAGAGAGAGACCTCGAAAAACTCGATAGCTCGTTCCGTAAAACACGTTTTATCCTTGTTCGTTCGTAGCGTGCGCGAATCGAGTCTCTCGGCTAGTGGTTTACATCGCACGAACCAACCGGCTCCTATCTTATTATCGCGGAATTGTTTTCAACCCTCTTTCTCCGTTAACTCTCTCTCTCTCTCTCTCTCTCTCTTTTCGCCCCTATTGTCGTTGCATCTCCGTTTCAAGACCGCAACTGTCCTTCTCTCGTCTATTTAGAAAGATACTGGGGGGGCAAGCAGAGAAAGATACCAGAGCGGAGGCAGCTTAAGTGTATTGGCAGTTGTGTCCACCTTTTATTTTCATCCAATCGAGCGACGAGGACCTTTAAGGATCACTCCGTTGGAAAGCAGTGGTAGAGTGCTCTCCGAACCGAACCGTTTCTGATTTTTCAAAGACTCGATTCGGCTCCTAAACAGCGTGGATCTCGCTCGTTTTGAATCAGCGTGAAGAGAGGCCACGTTCTTGCAGCGAACAAAGACACCATTGCGCTGTCGAACAGCGTGTATGCACCTATGCAAACTTTTGTACTCTGCGTGCTCGAGCGAGCTTCGATGCGCTAGTAAATTCTTTCAACAACAAAAACGTAAGAAACGTTTTTATAGAAACGTAAGAAGGACAAAATAACTTGCTCTCATAAATAATAATAGTAATAGTATTTTACATATAAGTGAAAGCATTTTTCAAGAGAACTATTAGGTTGCGACCTAAATGACTCCTTGGAAAAGTTTTGTCACTTGGTGACGAGTAGAACATGTAAAATGTGCGAAGAGGAAAAAAGGAAATTTTGACCCTGAAATTCAAATTTTGCGACATGGTTCTTTACTTGTATTTCCGTCAAATCGAAGATGTCGTAGAATTCATCTGTGAGGGACAAATTTCTTTTCTTTCCATCCTGTATATATATATATATATATCTGCGATCCAGGTTTGGTAAGAAAGTTACCAAAGGGTGACTCAACGACGTCGAAAGCGAAAAATTTTCAACGCCTCTCTTTCTTCCGAGACGATCGCCGTTTGCGATCGCAGCTTTTTCGCAGGGCGGTTGCTTCCACAACGAGGTGGCTGAAACGCTGTTCAGTTGTGCCGTTCGGGAATTCATTATTCCCGATTGTCCGAGCCAAGTGGATCATCGCTTGCCCCCTCCCGATGCGATGGCATTACGGTTTTCGAGCAAGCCGGCCTGTATCGAGCACCATCGAACAAATGGTCCACTTTGTTATCGTCGTCGATGCTCTCGTTTCCACGGACGGAAGACCAGTGGAACGCGGGCGGGACACGCGCCGCGAGCAGTTTCCATTAATTTTTCCCAGCCGATTAGAATCGAGCCGAGCTGTTGGCGCGTCGCGCGTCCTCTGTAAATCAACACCACAGGGCCCTCGAAACGCGCGCACGCGGGTCAACACGCGGCCAACGTGCGTGTGACCCCCATTATCGTCGCCGATTTCCACGAAATTCACGACGAGGTTGTGCGCCAACGGTCTATTATCAGTTTGCGTCAGAGGTGAAATTGCGTCCGCGAGTCATCCGTTCCTGTAATCGTCCGCGCGCGCGCGCGCCCGCGCACCCGCCTACCCCGCCGTTTCACCTGCAACGCGACCCGTTGCCCGCGTTTTGTAATCGAAGAACGATCGGTGAAACCGATGCGATCGACTGCTACGGGAAAAACTCGATTGCTACTTTCGCGGTCGCGTGCTTTCCTCCATCGGAATGAACCCGATGACCAACGTTGACCAACGGGTCAACGAGTGAACGCCGCACGCGCTGCAGCGCTCGAAAATCCTTGCCGCTTCCAGAGAATCGGA
Source organism: Melipona bicolor (assembly GCA_030673865.1). Classification (NCBI taxonomy): domain Eukaryota; kingdom Metazoa; phylum Arthropoda; class Insecta; order Hymenoptera; family Apidae; genus Melipona; species Melipona bicolor. The sequence continues at coordinate 346,653 of JAHYIQ010000056.1, read as the reverse complement.
AATCACGCGGCACGGCGTTTCGTGCGAACTCGGAAAGCTTCAAACTCGCGAAAGAGTTTGTCCGTGCTTGCAGTTGGCTCGATTGTGACGTCCGCTGCACAGTTCGTGTCTCCTCCCCTGGACGCCCGGTCACGAGTCTCCGCGTTACCGATACTCGGACGAAAATCACCAAATCACCGTAGAGTTGGAAAGACAACGACGAGATAATTGTCGACGGAAAGCAAAGAACAAAACAAACGGAACATGCTGGATCGAGTCTGTTAGCGCAAGAATATTAACGCAATTAACTTGTCTACGAGTTTGGCGTTTGGCGTCAAATTGAACGACTGTTCTCTGTTACGACGATTACGATGACGCCGTTAGACAGTAAGATACGCGCAGGTTTTGTAAAGTACACATTGTTACGCGTAGAAAATTGTTTCAACGCGTACTGTCATATTCATTGATCTCTCAATTAAATTTGTAATTTTTTACACGGGCTAAATTTCCATTTCTGCGAATATATTGTGAAATATATGTGTGTGTGTGTGTGTTTCAGTTTTCGTAAAATTTGACTTTTTTGGTAAAATTTAAATGAAATCTTTTTAGTGTTTTAAAGACCTTTTATTTACACTAATAAAATATATATATGTATATATATACAGAGGTACGACGATAATTATTTCTATCATCCGCTTGTCGCGAGAGCAAAGTAGGCGACACGATCAGGCTGCACACGCGGGAGGACTCGCAAGACGTGGACCACCTAATATAATTGACGCCCTGACGCGTTGGAGTCAGCCTTTTTATACCCTGACTCTCACTATGTTCTTTCCCATCGAGGGATTGAGCTTCTCGCAGTGTGTATGGTCAGGCCCATGAGAGGTTTCTGACAATTACCTCATGGCCCTGACGATACTGCATCCTGGGTCCACCTCGTGAGAATATTTGTGATGCTGCCTGGGTTGTGTCCCCTACAATCTTTTATTTTTGTTAGTTTCGAATAAACATAATAAATGTTTATTCCTCTATTAAATAAAGGCATTTATAAAAAAATTAGCATATAGGGCTTTTAGTAGTAGGGCTCTTATTTTAGAAAAATAATGGTTTTAACTTACTTTCCTACTACTTATTTAATGCCGATTTACGAGTTTGGAACAAATCTGTCGAATAATGAGTCATTAGGACGACAAACGCACCAAATTTGTGCCAAATTTGTTCCCAAAAACGGAAATTATTTATGATTCAACCCAATACCTAGCGTACCTATTCTAACTGTCGTCTATGCATATGTCTTCTTGAACTCGTCGAATACAACGCGTCGAAATTGTCGGAAATAGTCCAAGAAAAGAAGAAGAAGCAGAAGTGAAAGAAGAGAGAAGAGAGAAGAGAGAAGAGAGAAGAAAGAAAAAGAGAGAAAGAGAGGGGTCTCGTCCACTAAGGCCAGGTTGGCGACGCGTATTCTTGGGGAATTAACACACATTTGCGCTGTTATTGCTTGAGAATACACGTAGTTTGCCCGGTCGTTCACTGCCATAATTTCGCAACGACGTTTCTCGTTTGCGATCTCGCACGTGTCCGTCGACGAAAGCGACGCTACCTCTACGCGGAAATTGATTGAAACTTGCGAGAGTGGCTGCGATCGAAAGATTTCGACACATATTCCCGTCTCGAGCGTCACGCTACTTAGACAGCGCCGTCGTATCTTGTTACAACGCGAGAAGAAAGAAACGCTTTTCCTTTTTTTTTTTCTTTCTTTTTGCGCGCGAAAGAGAGTTTCTTGCGTGTAAAAGGCAAGCAGACGGAAGAAAATAAAGAGCGAGATGATACTCATTTCTCGATACTGCTCTCCCTTCACGGCTCCCTTTGTCCCTTCGAAAAAAGAGAAAAAAAAAAAAAGAGAAAAATTCTCTCGACGCATCTTTTCGAACGACTTCGACTAATAATGCTCGGCAATAATGGCTACGCCCTGCGTAATGTAATACACTTGCCTCCGTCGCGACGCTGTTGCAAAAAAAGAAAAGAAAACAAAACGGAGGAAAACACGGAGTGGAATTAGTTTATTTTCAGCGTGTTCTTTGGATCGAATCAATTGCGATTGAAAAAAATAACGGCACGATAATTTGCCTATCCTCGGTTGTTCCCCATTCTCCGTTAGGATTAGGTTAGGTCCTCGTATCATCGTTCGATCGTTCGATCGTCTAAAATATGATCGCTCCGTGTCGCGTAACGCGCGCGATGGGAACCTTCGCCGAAAACAGCGGCTGTTTACGCTGTTTAGCCGGCTGGAAATTTCCATGGTCGATATTACCGGGAATAATTAAGCGAAACGAGTGTTTTAACTCGATACGCGATCGAAGCGAAGTCACAACAGATTTCTAGCGTTTAGCGGCAGAACCAGTTTTTACGATCGTACATACAGGGTGATCCATTTAAGCGAGGCTACCTAAACAATCTTTTCGAATTGGAAAAATATTTTTTGCCTGATACGAATGGTATCCAAAAGGTTATAACAACTGGTATATTAGATATTTTTTTCCAAGGATTTTTCAAGCTCATTGATGTTTTTTCTTTCCATGTAACTATATATGTACATATTTTTTTATTGTAGCTGGTGAAAAAAAAACTGCACGACTTGTATCCCAGTACGATTCGTCTCACTGAAAGGTGCTCCAGAAGCAACTGTTCCGACTAGAAAACGAAGACGACTTTGTTGCCATAAAATTTTATTGATACGCAAACATTTCGATCGATACAAAAAACAAATTACAAGCGCGATCGCTCAGTACCAGACGACGCCATTTCTACTCGAGAAAAATTGGAGCCACGCCCCTCTCGCGAATCACGTGACCCAAGTCAACCAATCGCTAATTTTCGTTGCATCAGCGTTGCACCTGAAGAGGCCCGATTTTCTGAGTTACCCCCGCTAAAATCACTTTCAGTGACAATACGTTCAGATATGCAAAGAATCTACCTTTATCGGGATCACAGATATATTGGCCAGGACGCGACAATCGAGAGCCTTGTAATAAAAAAGAAGATTTTTTACAATTTTTTATTACATCGTCAATGATAATCTCTTCTAATAGCTTGAAATCCTGATCAGCGTATCCGAAATTTGTCAGTAATAACTCGTAACGTAAATTTACTTTCACCGAGCTGTTGCTCGTACAGGACCTGTCCTCGATCTTCCACTGACGCTGCTGACAAATTTTCCGGTAGTTAGTCGCGGATCTATCAACCACGTATCGATCCGACCTTTCGATTTCTATCGGTCGGTATCGATGACGAGGCGCGTGCGTACGCGTTGCAAGGTGCTTTCATCAATTCGAGATTTCAATCGGAAACGATCGGAAGAAAAGGGAAGAAAAGGAAAGAAAACGGCAAAGCTGCGATAACGGAAGGAGGAAGGATCACGTGAAACGTGAAAAACCGGCAATACCAAGTGGCAAATAGTGGAAGGTACGTGCAAGATAAAACGGCGGGACGCTTTATGGAAAGGAAATATTCCGCGTTCGGGAGAAACGAACGGGCAGAGTTGGCGAGTTTTCTCCCCCTGGCAGGAAAGAATCGTAGAGAACGGAGTGTGTGTGCGCGTGTGTGTGCGCGTGTGTGTGCGCGTGTGTGTGCGCGAGAGAGGAAGGTAGGGGAAAATACGGGGTAAGTTTCCGTGACGTGTAAATCACGCTTTGCCGAGAGCTTTTGAGTCTGTGGCAGCGCAAGGTTCGTTGAAAAGTTAACAGGCCGAGGAATGAGAGAGGGCCGGTGTTCCCTCGCGTACCGCTTTTACTTAATGCTTTCTCGCAGTTTCTTCTCGCGGAGGTGTTAAGTAACGAGCTCGTTGTTGTATATTGCGTATGAACGCAACAGAGACAAAAACCGAGCGATTCTCGAGTCAGTTGGTGCTGATTTTGTTCCTGGATTTCTCGTTTCTCCGCGCGATCTGATTGCAATCCGGTCTTTTGTGATTTCCCAAAGACTGGAGATCTCTGATCTAGGATACGCGTATCGAAAGAGTACGAAATAAATATAAGTACGCGCGTATTTTCGCGACGGAGGAGAGAGATGATCCGGTAAAGGGGGCGTGAGCAAATTTACTGAAAAATAGAGGTAGCTGGGAAGGCGCGCGCGATTCTTTTGGAGAATCGAGCATTTTTCCGCTCGCTCCGCTGCGATCAAACGGGGAAACATCGTTGCCTTCGGTACAATCGCGGCCCGTGCACACACGCGCGCACAAAAGCGCGCGCGGGATTTCCAAAGGATCTGCGTTTCGTCGCGTCTACGGACGAAAAGTATTCGAGACGACCCGATGAATTTCGAATAAAGGAGACGCAGCTGGAATCCCAGAAACCGGAGCGTAGCGTAGCGGAGCGGAGCAGAGCGACGCAATTCTACTATCGGCGCGGTGCGGCGCGTGCACTAGTCTGCAGCCACCAGACATTCAAAGCACCTGCAATTTCCAAGGCATCTCTCTCTCTCTCTCTCTCTCTCTCTCGTCGCTTTACTCTCACCTTTACTTTTTACCCTCGTGTCGCCGCGAATAGTTTGAGTTGGCGAAATATTTGCTCTACTGGCGAGCGGACAGAGCCCTTTTCCTGTTCTCCTTCGTCACCTAAATATTCATCATCCACTTTCCTTCTCTTAGATTGAACGTCTCGTCCGAACGAAAGAAAAGAGGGTCGCCGGTTAAAAATGTACATAGTGTAAACTAGAATTGGCCAAACTTTTTAATACTAGATGTCAATTTTATCTTACTGAAAGTAATTTTAGCGGGAATAACCCAGAAAATCGGACCTCGGGTGCAACGCTGATGCAACGAAAATTAGCGATTGGTTGATTTGGGTCACGTGATTCATGGGGGGGGGGTGCGCGTAAGGTAGATCGCGCCCATTTGTTTTGTAATTTGTTTCGTATCGATAAAATTTGATGGCAAAAAAGTCGTCTTCATTTCCTAGTCAGAACAGTTGTTTCTGAGTCTTTTAGTGAGACGAAACGTACTGAGGTACAAGTCGTGCAGTTTTTTTCTCAAGCGAGCGTTTTCAAATGTGCGTCACTAAATTATTTTGACAACACAAAAACGTGTTTATAAATAGTAAACATGACAAATTAGAGAAAGACAAAATAACTTAGTTTTCTATGGGATTTGTGAGCCTTGTCTTCTTCTTATTCTTAATTAATTTCATGGAGAAGAAAGCTTGTTCGCATCTGTAGGTACTTCCAAACAAGCATACATATATATCCTTGTGCAAACTTTCTGAGATTTGGAAAAGCTTCGAGAGGTAAGATTTATCGAGTCAACATCGCTTGGGACAGGAGCAATAAGCAAATTTTCCTTTTGAAAAAACTAAGGGAAATTGATCGTGACAGTTGACATGGGTACTAAATTCTGAAAATAATTGAGTCAATTCCGATATTTTTGTATAATTACATTTTTTCCATTTATTAACAAACTTGTTATTAACTTGCTCTATGCACAAATCACGAAACGCGCCACGGTTGCTCAACCATGCCGCAAAGTGTTCTACTGATAAACCTAGACTGACCACTTTCGATAGTGAGTATTGCAGTGTAAAGTATAATATACTCCTGTATAATATACATAAGTAGTTCAAAATCAATTTATCCACTTTGTAAATTGATTAAATTTTATTGATAGCGAAATATCCCTTTGTAACATGCTTGATCATAATTTGAACCAAAAGATAAAACACATTGGCTGTAAAAAGCTTTTCTATCAAATCACAGACACGTTTGGCAAATTTCACACGTACCGGAGATCTGCTAATTTTGCAAAATTAATTGCCAATGATTGCAACCGTGGTTAAGGATTACGTCGCAATGCTTCCTCTTCCCAGCGCGTCTTTTTATATTTATGGCAAGTCGCTCACTTTTCTGGCAAATCGAAAGGAGCGTAGAGTAGGTGTTTGGAGGACTAGATCACTGACTCGTTGCCCGGTGTTAGCACCGAGCCAATATCGTCGGGGCTGGTTGGTCGTCCAACGATAATAGTCAGGCGCAAAAACTTGGAAAAGGAAGATCGGCAGAGTGGATTCTCTCTCAAAACTCCGCGAATTAGCAGGCAGTATTCTGCGCATCCAAGTGCGACGTACCGTTGTGGCGTACCGACAGTGGCGAATCAGCCACCACCATGGTGGTTGGTAAACAGGAACTGGCGGGCGTCGCGTCGCGCCGATTTCGGAGAGAAAGCAAGCGCCATTGAAGCGCAACGAATCTATGCGGCGCATTCGGTAATCCGGACCGATCCGTACGAGAGATATCCTCAATTACTAATTATCAAAGGGATTTAGGAGCAAGACCAGATTAGTTTAGGCATCTTGTAGCCAGCAGCTGCTAAATAGGATCGACAGAGAGAGAGAGAGAGAGAGAGAGAAAGCCAACGACGGATAATGCACTGCATGCACTGTCGAATTACTGACTAATTAAACCAAAGTAGCTCTAATCAAAGATACACTCGCACTATGCTTATGCAACTGTAGTCTGACTGAAGATGTACCCAAGATGGATCGATATTTACCAAAGCAACGTAATTTCTATCGAAAATTTCCTCGAGTCGACCTCTCGCACGACGTTTCGTATATATATATATATGTGTGTGTGTGTGTGTGTATGCAGTCAATTTCGTGCATTTCCGAAACCTACTCATCAACCGATCCTAACCTAGGACTTTCGAGAATTGTTTAAACACTTGCGCACTTTCTTCTCGAGGCGAAAATTACCAAACGGCCGGCTGCTATCGATCGACTGCTCGGCCATTGGCAATCCATTTGGACGACGCTCGATTACCGGATACCGGATACCGGATACCGGCCGCGTGCGCGCGCCTCGCGAGCCGTACTTTGCATATTTATTAGGAGGAACGACGGCTGGCAAAGGTCCCGCGGGACGCGTTTCGCTTTAAACGACCGCTCTCCTTTATCCGCTCTCCTTTCTATCTACACGCTCGTTACTTACACGTACGCATCGCGTTGCTCGCGAGATGGTGAGACGATCGATTCGCGCGCGAGAGAGATACGTAATATTCCTATTGCTATAGGTCGACCGAGCGAGGTCGACAATTATCGCGAAGAAACGCCCGAAGGAAAGAACAGCGTGCTTGCCACGGTGGGAAGCGATAACGGCTCGTTTCCTTTCCTCTCCGATGTTTGCCTTGCCACTCTCGAGAGACGACGCTTCTTTTCGCCTAGCCTCGTCCAGTCCTCTCGCGCGTAATCCTTCCTACGTGCTGACGACGTTACGCTCCACCCAACGTGACAACCGTTGTCCATGTACAAATGTGCAAAACGGCCGGTAATTGTTCGGGCAATCTTGCTAGAAAATATTACTATCGTACTACACTTGCTGCGTAGTTTGTTTGACCTTCTCCATTGACGTTACACATACCTACACACAGTGTGTATTAACGCAGAATAAACGTAGTTTATGTCAACCTAGTTAGACTTACCAAGAACTAGAGCATAGGATTTTCATCAAAGACGTTAAAAGACGGGGAAGAAAATAGAAACATTGTAAAGTACTGTGGAATACACGAGGGTTTACCTGTGAATTTTATGAAATATTGTTTGAATCTCTAACAATACACTATTGAAAATTTGACACGAAATGTGATAATTTTTAGTATTACGGACACTCACGACTGATGAACTGAAGAATCGTTGGGGTGATGGTAAACTACTACCTCTGACGCAGTAGTCGCAAAACCTAGATATTCATGCATGCGTAACGCATAGACTCTAGACACCCCGTGTCTCGGTTCCCTACCCTAGAAGAACGCACGAGACAAGCACATGTAAAATACCCGCATGCTCTCTGACAAAGTAGTCGGGAATTTGGAACCAAACCCAATTACTGTCTCGTTCAGCCACGTCGTTGAGACTCTTATCTTTATCGTACGTCTTTCGAGGTTGATGTTGAATATTTTATTTTATTTTCTTACAGTGGCCGTGTGTCACTGTGACACTCGTGCTGAGGGCTCTACGAATTCTAAGCATTTCTAATTTTCCACGCTTGGTTAGAGCGGATCACATCTCTGTCACGTGCCGTTGGCCTTTCGCACATGCACACGTTTGCCCGATTGTCGATTTTATTTCTCCGTAGAAAAAAGTTTCCTGGACGATTCGAAAACTTTTACTGGCCGTCGTCTCGCTTTCTCTCGCAGGATTTGTGTTGGATCGAGTCTTTGGTAAACCTTCGCGCCACTTGGCGCGTCTCATTATTACCGTCTCGGTAATAACGTTGGCCAGGTAGCTGAAAGCCAGCGGCGCCTCGTTTAATAAGAGCAAGAAGTCCGCGCCGAGCGTCGCTACAAAGCCAGAGTCGGCTGTTTACCGAGCCGCTGTGTACTGCAATTATAATTATAATGCCATTGTTCTTGCAAACCGCGAACGGGATGCGATGCGATGCGATGCGATGCGATGCGATGCGATGCTTCGCTGGTGAAACACGTTGTTGGAGGGCGCGACTAGGCGACTCGGGAATCGGCGGATGGCAAAGACGAGAGGACGATGGAGGGCACCAATGTCAAATTAGCAAATCAAATTTCCCCGAGAATTATTTCAGTGCGAGCTGCTAAACAGCCTGCGGCGGGGCGCGAACCACCAAACCACCCGCCGCCCGCCACCTGTACAAAATACAAGCGTGGAGAGTTGCTGATTTTAATTCCAGCTCGTCGAGAAAGAAAATAAAAAGCAACCGAGCGTGAAACCAGGCCAGCAGCCTGGCCTCGGCCAGAAATTCCGATTCCCAGCTTCTTTTCCGTCGCAAATCGATCCCCGTGCGATCGACCGCCAGTCACCAACGTTGACAACGATCTAAACACGTGACGTTGGGCAACGACTGACACACGGTCATTGATGATTTCATTCGTCTTTTTCATTCAGAGGTAAAAATTGGCTGCGCGACGCGAGATATGTGAGGCGAGATGACAACTTCAAAGAGACGATTGCCAATTGGTTGCTTCCGGTTTTTCATCCAGTTTCGTTTCCTCGCGGATCAACGGAATTGATCTGCAGACGTTTTTTATCGTTTTATGCCGAATCATCGAGTTGAAAATGGGCAGGCCTATTTGCCTTTCTGACACGTGAGATTACCGCTAGACCCGTATTACGTCGATTACAAAGACGTTCATGAATATTTAAATGGGATAGCGCAGTTCGATATCTCTCAGTGCGCGCGGCGAGCTGATGCGCCTGAATAGATAATGACGGCTACAATTTCCCAACCGTCCGGCTTTCCCAATGGAAAACCATCGTCGTCGTCTCTGTTCTTTCCTTTTTTTTTTCTTTTTTTTTTTTTTTTGCCTGAAAGCCAGCTGTTTTTATTTGCCGAAATTTCGCGATTTCGCGGGCACGTCCGGTCAACGACAGAGAGATATTTAGGGAAATTATATTTTCCATTTTTCGAACGAGTTTCATCGAAGTTGTAACGGTCCCCTTTTCGGAGAAAAAGGCGCGCGTTACCTAAAAACCATGGCGAAGCTGTAAAAATTCGCCTGGTCGCTGCGAGAGCTCTCCACCGTTACACTGTGCGTTACACGGCACATATTCTGCATATTTTGCGCGTTTCGTGTATTTCGCGTTTCTCGTATTTGTTTTAAAAAATATACGAAAGGCTATACGGAGGTATTTTTTTTTTTTTTTTTTTTGTATTTGTTTTAAGGACACATACGCAAAAGTATATATATATATATATATATATATATCGCGTATCTCGCGCGCGTTTATCTGTTGGACAAAATCCAATATTATTTGCCGAAATTTCTAGCAAATTTGCTGAAACTGTAAACGTATGTAGGCCAAATTCTATCTGGGTAACGACGGGCGTGTAAATCGCCGAAGAATTGTCGATGAAGCCAAAGAAGGGTAAGATGGAGTAGGTGGATAGGAAAATCCTATTCGCTTATTCGCTCGGAACAAGTGACGAGTAGGAATCGGGGTAGGAAGGGAGCGGAATTTTCGTTTAATATTTCGCGAAATATGTAATCGCGAGTCGTTATCGCGTTTATTTCTCGGCCGGAGAGTGCTAGTGGAGTAGCCGGCGCTGGTTACGAAACTGCGGTAACTCGATCCAGGAAAAATCACTTCGTTTTCCCGTGGCCATTTTCGCCATTGGCTCCGGCTGCCCCGGTTGCATAAGTGGATTCAAACACGTTGAATTTAGCAAGTTTCCCCAACGTGTTTCGCACGCTCGGCGCCGCTCGTTCGGATCTGTGCGCGTAAGCGCTAACAAAACTCTAATGAGAACGAGGCCTCGAATTAAGCGGAGAACTCGACTCGTAATTGAAATTCGATTAACAGTCGACTCGAATTCACGCCGCGCCGGCGACGATTCGTCAACGCATTTTCCAAGGAGCGCATTACCAAAGAGACGCGACGCGAAAGAAACGCGAAAATATCACGACCGCGTATACGTAGAGATTATTTGCCCGCTCGAACGTGCCCGGCGACAAAACGCGGCTACTCGATTTCATTTGTCGAGCGAACCACGTACGATTTCCCTTACGAGTCGGCTTTGAAAGAAAACGCATTTCGTTTCAATCACCGTAACGACCAGCTATTTATTACGGCTGCTTATTCAACGAACGAACGAACGAACGAACGAACGAACGGACGAAGGGACGAACGAACGGACGAAGGGACGAAGGGACGGACGGACGAATGGACGGGCGGAAGGATGAAAAGAGAGAAGGAATTTTTGCGATTATTCGAGTCGTCAAAATCAGGAGATAATTTGTCACGGAATATATGTACATACATATGTATACGAGCCTCGGCCGCACCCTCCCCCCTCCCCCCAGGCTACGTTTAAGCTACTGTTTTCGTGATAAATGTACGATTGATATGCGACTGTATTTTCCAGTGGCGGTGCCGCGCCGGCTTAAAAGCTCGCTGATTTGCATGTGTTATAAATGCGACCGATTCGATTCATGCCTGCCATAAATTGCACGACACATTTCCAGCGGTAATTGTGGACACTAATTCGGTATTCGATTGGCAACGGTTCGGCAAACAAGAGACCGGCACCGTTCCAGTGGGCATTTTTGTGCTTTTCATCATTTTCAGTATCGTTCCACGTACGTACGTACGTACGTACGTACGCTTGAAAACTCATCGCGAAGGATAATTATTTAACGTTTCGTTCAAGCAGTCTTTCGAAGGAGAACGTACGTACGTTCGTTCGTGTATACAGGGAGCGTGTAAAGAACCATAATAAAAACCGAGGAAAAAAGGTCGCTTTTAGAGATTTGATCGTTTTTTCTTTCCATTCCGTTCCATTTCATTTTCAGAGAAAATCGCGAAAAAACGAAGAGAGAAAGCTTTTAATTTTTCTCATATTCATTTCGCGCTAATTAGCAAGTTCATTCGCTAGCCAACTGGGAGACCAAATCGTAGCTACAATGAATCAAACGTCGCCAGAACTAGTCTAATTACGATCAGAGTGGTCGATGCCCGGTACAATGTTTGCATTGCCGCGAGTGGCCAATTTCTGAACAGTATCTTCATTAAACAGACGACGTGACGTATCGTAAACAATACGGATAATATTGTAAGATGAGATAATATAGACGATGATATTTTTAATCTTTCTCTATCCTCGCGAGTTTCAAGCAAAGAGATCAACATCACGATGTCATAGGTCATTGAATTCGTCTCGATGTCAACTACAATGTAAATCGTAAAAGACGTAAGATGACATTTCCGCGCGCATTTTCGCAACGAGGTCGACTGCGAAATGAGAATGAATCATCGGGAAATTGTCAAGAGTCAAGGGAAACAAGCGATCGGCATAAATATACCGTTCTACATAAATTAACATAAGTAGTAGCTGTTGCGGTTTCTTGTCAATTCTCGTGATACACTTATTAAGTGTATATATTTATATTTATATATGGTATATAGGTGTCGTTTGTTGTACACCGAGTTCTTTCGAGAACACGTTCGCGGGGAATCTCGAGTAAATCGATCTAAGCAAAGAACTGGAAGGCCAGCTCGTTCGTTCTGGAACGAAGAAATCCGGAACGAAGATGGACAAAATTGATAGAACGGAGGAGCCGGCTGACGGGTGGATCAAGAAAGAGGACAGCCGAACGCACGCGTGAAATCATCCTCCCCGAGGGATCGAGCAATCGTCGAGTATACCAACCTCCCAAGATAAACTCTTGGCACGTCTTCGTTAGAGTTTTCTAGTCTATTTACGGTCATGGGAGGGACTTTTCTTATTACACCGGACGAGAAACAACATGCCGGCTCATCGGCGGTGTTCGATCCGCATACTTGGCTAGCATCTACCCCCCCCCCCCCCCCTCCCCCGACCCCCTGTGTGTTTGTCCTCCTCAACTACCAATTTTCACCACGACGAGACCCCGTCCGTCGTCCCTCTTTTCCAACCCCCGGTGCGCATCATCCGCGGCCCTCCCTGCGGTGCTTCGGTCCCTTTCTCCTTGTGTTTTCAACGGCTGCACGCCGCGGCGCAACGATACTACCACTACTACTCTCGCACTTAATGATACTTTGGCCGAAACCATTTGCGACGGAGACGATGAGAACGCTACGGAGAACGAGCCAATAAAGGCATTCGCTTTCTTTAAGTAATCGCCTTTGCGAGACGAATGCTCCTCCCTTTCAATTCCACCGACTCGAGTTGTCTCTCTTTGATTGTTTCTCGATAAAGTCGAAAAAAAATCTATGCATCCACCGCACGCACCTTTCGACGGACAAACTACTATTTTGCAAAAATGATGGACGAGATGGAATTCCATCGACGTGGCCGACATTGGCGCGACCCAATTCTAATCTCACACAGGCACGCCAAGTAGGTATTACCCAAGAACCGACTTTTTTTTTCGTGTTTTCACCATTGACTAACTAGGTTAACAGCGTTTCAACATTGACCAACTAACCAACTAACTAGGAAAACTAGTTTTCTACGCAAAGTTTTCTGAACGTTACATCTCTGATTATTCCTTTCCTCTATTGCCTGCATCGAGTCTAACAGATTTCGCAAATTTGGAGGATTCACAACCTTCCGAACAAATGAATTCTCGAAGCTAAGATTTTCTAGCTTTGGAGAGTTTCACATCTCTCACAACGCCCTTCAAATTTCATTTTAGTTGGTTAAAAATTACTTTTTTTTAAAAACAATAAAGTACGAACGATTACACGTATACTTGTGTAAAACGTGTACTGATATCAAAACACAGACAGAGCTGATTTCTTACATCGGAATCTGGAGATTGACAACGCTGTAACCACAGACGAGGTCGATCATTTTACTTGACCAGCTTGCGTTACTTTATTTCACGTATACGTTCGCCGTTGTTTAAGCGTAGAAGCTAAAAACCTAACCTAAAAACCTAGTGATATTTTTCCTGATTGGTATTTCAAACTCTGAAAAGTCCCTATGCCATTCCTAGTCAATGTTACCCCATTTTATCCATGCGTCGAAGATTCGCAGGTACCGTTACACATTAACGCAACGTTGAATCGTTACGCGGATCAAATCCTCTTCTTTGTGAAACTTTCGTCGCTCTCGCGAGGAGGAGCAAAGTATCGTATTCGCTACGATCGAACGTACACATTGCAACTCGTTTCTCGAAAGAGCGTTTGAGTTTGAGTTTGGAACAACTGTTGGAAAGCTGGTCCGTCGAAAACTAGAGAGAGAGAGATGTTGCGCGAGTGTCCACACCGTCGGAGACATCACGAGAGAGGAACATGATAATTATCCGGAGGTGGGTAACGCGACACCAAATAACCGACTCGACGGAACGAACAGTTGGGAAAATGAAAAGAGGGGAGAGAATCGCGACTGAAAGCTCTGCAAAACGAAACCGTCGCCGGTATTATTATCAGAGCTCGGAGAGAGAGAGCTGTCCCTCTTTTCAGCTCCTCCTCTCTCTCACTCACTCGCTCCGTTAAAGCTACAATTCCCTAACGACTTTTAAGCAACGAGGTGAGCAGTGGCGCAGGGCCACGCCGGCCGTGAAGAATCCTTCGGCGTCTCGGACTCGACTTCGGCTTTCGAGAGTCCGAGAAATCGGAGAGCAGTCGAATGTACATAGAGAGAAAGGAGGAGAGGGTAGGTAGGGGTAGGTGGGCCGGAGCAACCAGAGAAGGCGAACAAGAAAAGTACTTCTTCCACGGGAAATTTCAATATCCTGGTTTGTGCTTTGCCTGCCTCGTACACGCTCGCCTTCGAACGATCCACCAGGGAGAGAGAGACGGCGGCAGGATTGACGGAACGAAGGGAGAGAGAATCGTCGCCCTCATGACACTCTCGAGAGGTTCTTCTCTTTCGTTCGTGACTCCAGTAGACATCGGGGGATCACTTGTTTCTGTCGGTCGGTCGGTCTCCCCGGCCTTCGCCTCTACCGGCTAATTTCATTCTTAAACCGAGAATAGAAGGTTGCTCGTAGAGCGCGCGGTATGACGAAAGAGAAGAGAGAGAGAGAGAGAGAGAGAGAGAGGAGAGGGGAAGAATGAGAGCAAGCGCATATCATAGCCAGTTTTCATGGGAGAACCAGCGAGAGGGACCATTCTCTTTTACGGTGCTTGGTGTTGCGCCGGATGATAATTGGTATAAGTGTTACTCTCGTCGAGGGGAATGCGCTCTTTTGAGCCGCGCTATTCTCGTTGATTCGCTTTTTCGCTCGTTCCCCGGACGAGCGTCGCTCTTTGTCGAGCCCCCGGTGCTTTGCGCTTTCGCGGGATCAACGACAGAAAACCGCGAGGAAAAAACCAAAGAATCTAGGGGAGAAAAGAAACAGCTGTCCAAGTTGGTCGAAGGAGGAGGAGAAGACGAACAACTTTTGAAAATCCTCCCCTCCGCGAGCTGATTCTCGAACGGTCCGAGATGAAGCGTCGAAGCGAGCAATTACGAGTCGAGAGAGGGGACAGTGTCTCGCGGAAATTCCGCCGTTAAAAAGATGCCAACCACGGAACAACCGGGCCGGGGCCGGTAATTGCGTCTACTAAAAAGAAAGAGCGTCTCTTATTTCGCGTCGCCTCCTTATCGCGGAGTAATCTCGGAAGGGATAGCCTGTCGGTGTACGAGGGCGAGGGTGAAACCGCGGATCGAGTAAACGCGTTACACTGCGAAAATGGATTATTTACCGGCCTTTTAAGCTGCGCCTGCTGAGAAAGCCGAGCCAGAGCCCGAAGACATCTCCTAACGACGTTGCGGACACCGGCCGAGAGGGAGGCCAGCTTCTTCTTTCCCCGAAACGACGTTAGAACGTTGGAAATTACGGCGTGAAAGAGGCTGCGCGATGTAACGCGTTTAAAACGGAAGGACGCATCGACGTTTGCAATATTTTAATGTCGAAGGATCCATCTATACACGTTTCTCTGCCGGCGAAAAAAAAAATAGCGCCACGTTGAATCTTGTTGAATCTCGCGTCAAATTGTCCCTTCCGTGCAAACTCTGTGCGAACTCTGTGTGAAACGCAACATCTTTCGCTTCGACATGGCGCGAAGACGCGGCGTAACGAGATGGTTAGTAGCCGTGAAAAACGCCAAATATCCAGCTCGAGCGTGCAGCCATTTCTGCGCGACCGTTTCTCGTCCCAAGGTTTAGAAACGAGATACGTACGTCGATACGCGCGTCGGACTCTTTCCAACGAAAGAGGAAACGCTTTGTAAAACGAATCTCTCTCGTTCGAACGAGTCGACGGTTCGTTGCGTAACGAACGACAGTTTCCACAGAGACCGGCGTTCCGCTGTTCTCTCTCTCTCTCCTTCTCGTCTCGTCGAGGATGAGAAATGAAAAAGAAGAAAGAAAAGTGGATTTTTGGTAAATGAGGAGGAAAAGGAGGTCGCGTAGGAGGCTGGATCGATCGAGCCGGAGGAATGACGATGACACGGTGATGGCGAACGTAACGCGTGTCAATGGCAAGGGCATCAAGGTCGATGTCTGCCGGCGTGGAACAACGGAACAGAACGGAACGGAACGAAACGAAAGGGAAGGGAAGGGAACAGAACGAAATGAACGGACGAAGCGACACACAACTGGGACGAGATATTCTCTAACAAAGGCGACATAAGTTACGTAAAGTGGCCGTATACGCTACCGGCCGACTGGCTATTCTTTACTGACTACCATACGCGGGAGAAACACGGCCACGTAGCCGCGGCAAAAGACGACCCACACGACGACGACGACGACGACGACGACGTAGAGACATAGCTGTGCTCATTGAAGCGAGCGTGCAGGTGAAACACGGACGAAACACAAACAAACGACGATAGATATAGAGTCACGGCGTGAATGTTGTTGCTTCTGTCGAAGGGGCGAGCGAGCCGAACGGCAGAATGGCGGAGCCAAGAAAGAAGGAAAGAGTAATCCGTGTATATGTATGCCCGTATATATACAAGGTGTAACGCGGGTAACGAATGTTATTGATGTCCAGGCACGACGATAGTACAGAATGGCACGCCCTTATTGTCATTTTATACGATACCTGCCTCCATTTTCGGTCACAAATATCGGATAACGGCGCGACTCTGTCGTACGGGTCGTCCCCTTTTTTTCGGTACGTAGTACACGACGACGACGACGACGACGACTACGACGACGACGGCTATTGGCTTCGTACGGCAAATTGGACGACGACGGATCGTTTTCCCGTAGGAAAATCTGTTCCCACCGATGCTGCAAGTGGTAACGTTTTCCGTTTCATATTCTCCCTCTTCCTTCTTGCAACTCCCTCCCTCCCCCCTTCTTTCTTCCTCTATTTTCATTTCTCACTTTCTCACATTCGTCAAAGCGTTACAATCAAACAGTTATCATCGAGTGTGGTCGAGTCTCATCGATTAGGAACATCGGTTGTCTCATCGACGATTGGATTTGTTTTCAAACAAATTTGCGGTAAAACTGTTGGCGGCGGAGGTAAAAGTTTTTGACCAACGCCTCTTTTCTCCACCGAGATTCCTTTTTCGTTTTTTGATATCGACTGAAAAACTGTAATTATCGGCGAGTTAATAAAGGGTCTTGTGTGTGCGCGCGCCTTTCCGATAGACGAACGTGTATAATTAGACGCGTAGAGGATACGTGGATACGTCAAACGTAACGAGTGTCTTGCACTTCGTTGCGATGAAAAGTAAGGATGGTCGGCGACAAAGTAACAAAAGGTGGAGATTGCGCGGGATTACGTGGGAAATTACTAATTACGGATGGCGAGAATAATATCGTTGACAGAGGAGAAAAGGCAGAGCAGAAAAGACTAACAGCTGGCAGAGAGAATGGCCCCTTGGCCCGTTATCGCGTCGCAATTGCACCGGGGTATACGCGCAAGGGGCAAAACGATTACGAAACGATGCGAAAGCGGTAATCTCTTGGGAAGTCTCAAAGGAAAACGGCCGTTCGAAAACTGTTGTTGCTTCGATTCTTTAACCGATTCCTTTAACCCGGTACGTATCTGTCGAATTGCCCACGCGACGCCCCCGTTATTCGCGCGTTAAAAATCGATGTAAATACATAAGCTGTCGATTGAAACCCGTAGCGCGTCAATTACGATCGAATTCAATGCGGAAAACCACTCGTCTGTCCGTTTAATACGCAAACGTATTAAAATCCCAACGAGCGAATCGCCACTAGTAACGTGGAAAATACACCGGATTTACCGTTCTTTTTTTTTTCTCTCTCTCTCTCTCTTTCTCTGTCTCTCTCTCTCTCTGCCCACGGCAGATTTTCCAAATTCGTGCCTATCAAACAAAAATTTCAGGGCAGCAAGAGGATTATCGTCGACATTTGATCGAGATAACGACGAATGGAACGGATCGCTGCTTGGAATATACCCGTTCCATTCTTCCTTTTCACTTGGTACCCACCATCCTATTAGGTACAACGCAAGATCCGAAAGCCGACGTAGCAAAGTATTAACGCAGATTACTCGCTAATTACGCGGGCTTATCCGGAATGAAACGCGAGCTTATACGTATCGCCGATACGTATCGAACGGAAAGTACACGTACTTGGTCGAGTGCGTTTAGGTGGCACGACAAAGTCGAATGACATGCAATGACGATCGATTCATCGTGTCGCGTGTGTGCGTGCGTGCGTGCGTGCGTGCGTGCGTGCGTTCGTTCGATTGCGAGATTTCGATTTCTCGACGCCGACGGGACGCAACACGCATCATTCGCTAAAGCGAATTCTCGGTGTCTCAGTTGGGGAATTGGGTTCCGCCGGAAGTCCTTCCTCTCTCGGCTTGTGAAATGAGAAAGCCACCGCCACCGTCACTACCGTCTCCTCCTTTACTACCACCACCACCACCACCACCACCACCACCACCACCATCACCGTCGCCGTCGCCGTCGCCGCCGCCGCCGCCGCCGCCGCCGCTACCGCCGCCGCCGCTACCGCCGCCGCCGCTCCAGTCCCCCTGCAGCGATGCAGTCGATATCCGCCATCCATCAGCCTCGAGACACCAAAAACAACGACTATTGGGTTTCGCGCTACCGCACATAACAACCAATCACCCGCAAAACAATCGGTTGTATACGCGCATCCTACGATAATTGATCGATACGCCAACAATAAAGTAATTAATAAAAATCCTCCTCCCCCTCCGCCACGCCTGCTCCTTCTAACCTCAGCGCCCACTCGTCCCACACACTGGGACGAGAGCTGGCTGTTACGTGAGATTTTTTCTCAACATTTTCCAACGGCCATCAAAGGTCCATCCATCCATCCATCCATCCATCCATCCATCCATCCGTCCACCCATCCGTCCATCCATCCATCCATCTATGAAACTGAACGCTAATTACGATTAATTCGACCAATTATACCGTTGACGGATGTTTCGACCGGTTGGTCGATTGAAATTAAAACGGTCCCCGATTGGTAAAAACCGATTGCATCGATTGAAAATGCTTCGCCGTATTCCTGTATCGCGTGTCTCCGTCCACCGTTTTTTTTCATTTTTACTTTTCCTTTTCCAACGTTATTCGCGAAATTCGCGCAGCGAGACGCTTGTTCATTCGCGCGCGAACGTTACTGTTTATTTTCAATTACCACTGATAATGTCGGCTGTCGCGAAATCGGACGAACGTTGGTGTGTTTCTAGCGTTTCTGTCTGAAAAAGCTTGAAACTTTACAAGGTAACTTGCTTTGTAATACCTTCAACTTGATGAAACTTTGAAACGATTTGACGAGACGTTCCTTCTTCTTTTTCTTCTTCTTCTTCGTCTTCGTCTTTCTCGCGTCTGTTACGTAATGCAATTTTCCCTGGTTATTTGTTATTAAAACGCCGGGTAAGGTAAAATTTACCCACTCGTTACTTCGGAAGCTGATGTTTCGAGCCGAGTGAAAATTCCCTACCCGGCGTGCACATTGAAACAATGGTACACGACGTTGCTTGTTTATCGAGAGCACCGAAGACAAACACTAATAAGCGGAAATCTTGGTAGCGTTGGGTCTCGTTGTATAATTAGATCCGTTTCGAACTTTAATATAACGAGAAAACTTACTACGGGAGTAAGTAGGCCATCGTTTATTTACTGCGCATCGCCAGGTATATTAGTTGATGACAAAGGACGCACGATGATGCTCGTTTGAGCACGTTTCTTTTTACAACAGATTGCGCAAACATTCGAAAGACATTTGCGATTTTGGAGGACTCGACGTTCTCTGTCGAACGATTCGAGTTTGACAATCTATAATCGTGGTCAACCGACTGGCAGACGATTCCAGAAAGAAAAGTCTAAGTCGCTTGAAAATTTATCGAGTATATTTGAATTTAGCTAATTCCAGACAGGAGGTTATCCTACGCGCGGAAACAAGTGGAAAACAAATGGAATGAAATCTTTCCGTAAGATGCTCGGTTTTCGAGAAAATCGAGTTTGAAACTTTGTCACGTGCTCGTGTGCTTGAGGTAATTTTCAACGAAACATATTCAAAGTATTCAGCTTCTTGAGAACGACTTGAACGAAACAATTTCATTCTACAAATTTATTTTCAAATTTTCAATATCCTCCTGTCGATTACTCGCGCCTAATTCCAATATACGGGATTGGCCGAGATCAAGAATAGTTGACTGAAATTTTCAAACTGGATCTTCTCGAAGGTTTCATTCCTTCTCGTCGACACATTTCGACAGACGTAAAATCGCGAAATAGCCTGTAGATTAGGTTCTTTCAAGACACTTTTTGACAATTGCCAAAACTTTGTGTCACGAGCTAGCGCTGCTGAATAAAAAGGAAAGGAAGGATCACTCTTCGGAGCATCGTACGATCCATAATCGGCCCGATTTGGCTTTAAAATTTGCAATCCAAACGTTAAAAGCCGTGAAAATTGCGATGCTGTCGCACGGGTTGCGGTTTCAACGTCGTTGAACGTTACGAGTATGCTCGAATATTTTTCAGTGTGCGGCGGTCGCGGCGGTCGCGGTGGTCGCAGCCAGTTCTCGAAGACATTATAAAATCAGCAGAGCAGCGACGTTGCAAAGCGTAGCGACGGCAACTTTATAGCCGTCCGTAACTGATGTCGCTTCGGTCTCGAAATAATAAACCCGCGACGTATGTATTATTATTGTTGTTGGTGGCCGTGGCGCGTAAACCGTCTCTGAGAATTTCCAGTTCAAAATTAGGCAATACGTGTGTATCAGCCTCTCGGAAGTGCGGAACTTTTGGAGAGAAGCTGGTTATCTATTTTTATCGTAACGACGACGTTATCGAAAATGTACGAAAAACAGATTGTCCGTGCGCTGGAAAATTTCCTCTCGGTGCGTTTTACTACGTTTTATTCTGCTCGTTAGGGGGAAGTGACGCAATTTTTTTATAATTAGCTAATTAACGACGATCGATTGATTAATTAATTAATTATCGACGCGATAGTATAAATATAAATATAAATATAAATATAAATTTCGTGCGATTCGCACGAGCGACCGTTTATCCGATCGCGATAAAACAGAGGTGTGCAAGTATTTCGCATGTGTTTTACCTGTTTTTCACGTATCGTGAAATATTAACGCGAAAGGGGAAAGTAGTATCGCGAGCTTCGCCGCGCTCCCGTCCCTTTCCTTTTTTTTTCGTTTCGTAGCGCGACGTGACGCGTTACCACGGTTCCATCGGTTGTAACCACTCCGATAAAAACCAAGAGTCGATATCTGTACAAAATATTGAACGACGAAATTTCCTTGAAAAAATTTTTTTTCGCTAAAAAAATCCAAGAGGGGTTCGATCTCTCTCTCTCTCTCTCTCTCTCTCTCTCTCTCTCTGGAGGCAACTGTTTAACGTTAACCGACGATACGTCTTGCCAAACGATTAAACGAAACTAGTTGTTTCTCGTTGGCGCTCGCTTCACCTTCAGTTTCTCACCCTGAGGTAACAGATTGGAATCTACCGTTGCCAAATTGATTGTTGCCGATCGATCACCAAGTTGGCGCTAGATCGAGTGGCAAGATATTGGTGTTTGGGCGACAAAATGCATCACGGTGCGGATACTTGGCGTCTTGGCGCGATCGATCATTGACAAGCACACATGATCGATACGTTGGCCGTCTGGTGCAAGTTCCACAGCGGCGCACCGCGCGCGACCGCGTATCTACCTACCTACCTACCTACCTACCTACCTACCTACCTACCAACCTACCAACCAACCGTATATATGTATCGCGTCGTATATCTGCCGGACACGACGAGTTTCACACGAGCCATACGGCTGCGAGTATTTGGCAAATGGCGACAGATCATCCATAACGATTCGGGGTCAAGCGAATCCGCGCGCCACCTTACACACGTGTAACACGCCACTGTCGAATCAACGCGTCGAGGCCAGCGGGGGAAAAAGTTGCACTCGCGACTGAATAAAAGAGAGCAAATAGCATGAGAAAAAAAAACCGTCACTCTCCAATTTCCAGTGTGAATCGAGCCGAGAATCGGTCTATAAACAGGTCTGATAACTCGCAAAGCGATTGCAACGTTACGCGTTACCGACGTTGCGCGGAAGAAGAACGGGGGGGATGAAAGATGAAAATTACCTGGTGGTAATTGGCGAAACAAAGTGTTGATAAAAGTAATTTTAAGAAAGTAGACGGCCCAACGGGGATGAAGCCTGAGAACAAGATAATATATTGGGGGCGAATTGCAATGGACAGAATCACCCCCTTCGCAATTTACTTCGAGGCAACTCTCTCTCTCTCTCTCTCTCTCTCCTTGCCCCTCCCTATCTCTCTGTGTCTATCTCTCTTACTGACACAGAGGACCTTCTGACAATCAATTACCCGGCCAAGACGAAACGAAACGAAACGAAACGAAACGAAACGAAACGGGCGGGCAAAAGGGATGCAGAGCCGGTGGAACGCGGCGTATAGTCTGATTAATAAAAGTCGAATAGCGCATCAGACTTCGACTAACGGATTATTCTACGAGAGAGAACCCCCCCCCCCCTCCCCCGATAGTTTATCAATGCCCGGGCAACTTTTCCCTTTGAGCGCTTCCAGTGACAGCTGGAAATTTCATTCCCGGACGTTTCATTGCCGTTTCGAGGCGATGTTCGACGATATTCCCTTTGTACCGAAGCGATCGGCAAAAGGTTGCGCTCCTGCTGAAATTAAGAAGAGGAAAGAGGCACCGCCGGAGCGGAGAACCTGATCGTTTCGTCAAACTTGAAACGCGTTTGTTAACGACGACAGGACGGTCTTGCACGGTCTCTACGACAGAGAGAGAGAGACTGAGAGGGAATCTGTAATATCAGTGGCACGAGAGGTCGTCTCCAACGAGCCAAGTACCATCCAGACGATTTCAGCAATTCGAGATGTAACGTCGAGTTTAGCCACAGAGTCGTACGCGCTTGATCGTTGTGATAATAATAATTAACAGAGAGAGAGAGAGAGAGACACGAGCAGCTGGAAACTGCGAGCTTGAACCATGATGAGCTTGCCTCTAATTCCTTTGAATTTCTATGAAGAGTAGCTACTCGCATTTAAATGGAACACGGTGGCATGGAGCCACGGTTGTTAAGCCTGTTCATACACAGGTTAGGATCTCTTGGTCGTCCACGGTCGTCTGCTATTTACTTAGCTTCAAACGCGGATTGTTGCAACTTGCAACTTGGGTTGTTACTCCAAACCTTGACGGGCTAATTACTCCAAAAACTCCGTGTTATTACATACCGAATTTTTCGCGAGGCATCTGTGATCACAGATGGAGATGTATATCGTTTCTTAGCTCTAACCCTAAAACTAATTTTAACCAACTGCTTCTAACCGAACTGCCTGTCATATTCGTTTCACGGTGGAAAAACGGGAGACTTGAGCTTCGGGCTTCGGGCTTCGGGCTTCGATTCGGAATGAAACAGAGGCAGAAACGCAAGAAGAGAAGAAGAGAAGAGGCAAGAGGAGAAACAGAATTGGAATGGGTGGTAGCCGAGCGAATTCCGGCTTTTAGGACACGCGACTTTTCCGACTTATTGCCACTGCCTGAATAAATTTAATTCCGCCATTCTCGACGGGCGTCGCTCTCGCCTATTCTTGTCCGCTTCGCTAAGAATTTCATCTTTGTGCCCTTTTCGATACATCCCCCCCTAGACAATGTCCTTGAAAAGACGGATCCTTGTACAACTTCCTATACTCGCTCTCTAATAACTTGACATTTACCCTTCTTTCTCCCTTTTTATTTTTTTCTTTTCTTTTTTTTCTTTTTTTTTTGATTTGCTCCCGAATTCCCGACGCCAACAACCGCGCGAATACAAGGACACTTTTAATATAAGTACCAAACGACTCGATACGACCGAGTCGATGCGCCTCTCCTTCTCGAACGTGAACGATCGCTTCAATTTCTGTTTGGATATTCAGGCGCGATCGCTCGTGAAAAACGGCTCGCGGCAACGGATATTAAGATTAGGCAGATATTTCCATTGTGCGATTTATTAAAATTCCGCCGACAGTTATGACGTTCGGCGGAACGAACGCCAGAACGAGCCAAGTTTCTTTCAAACTCGAGTCGCCAGTCGTGCCGTTTCTTTCTTTCCTTTCCGTCTCTGTTTCTTTTTATTTCCCCCCCTCTCTCTCTCTCTCTCTCTCTCTCTCTCTCTCTCTTCACTCGCGCTAACAATTTGTTCGCTCGAACTTTGCCTCGCTTTACTTAACGATCGCAACGCTACATACAATACCGGACAAAAGTTCATTAATCCGGAGGCAACTTTTGTCGCTGTTGATACGGTACAAATTCGCAAAAGTTGTTGCGTTGTCAGGTCCAGAGAAAAAACAGACGGTAGATGTATCTGGACGTGTCCGCGTGCATTTGCAGTCCATTGGAGGCAGTCTTGAGAGTCAATTAACACTCAATGATTCACATAAACTGACCTTCTCATTGCTTCTTACGAAAGCTAAAATAATAGTGGGGGATTATTATTTCTCCAGAGATCGAAACTGTACGTCATTAGTTCTTGTATAATTATAATCGACACTTGATAATTCATAGAAACTGACCTTCTTACCGCTTCTTACGAAAGCTAGAAAAATGTGGAGAATATTTTTTTTCTAGAGATTGAAACCATGCGTCATTAACTCTTGCATTTGCACACTTGTTCTAGCAAACGCGTGACGCGCGTTAATAACTGCTTTTAATTCAAACGATCTCACGTGCCAGAAAGATACATGAAAGATCAATAAAGATTCATTTGTAAACTGTTCGAATGATTATTTCCAATGATACGTCATGTTTTTTGTTGAGGCGATGACGCTTCGTAAATGTAACAAATCGTTGCTATAATTAACGATGCGAGAAAAGTTTTGTCGAAGGCAAAATGTTGACTATTTTGCCGCTGTTCTCGCGTCACGATCCGTCGATGATCCGTCTTTCTTGTTGTTAGTTGTCGCCTCGGTGGTTTATCAGGTCGCTTTAAAAGAAATTACACGCGTCACGAACGATGCGACGATTACGCTGAATAATTAAGCTAAATAACATGTACGCGTGTCGTGAGAAACGACGGGCGATGCGATTACATTGACAAAATGTGCACCGTTGCAGCTCGACAATCGACCACGCTAGTTTCACGACAGGAAGGGAAAACGGGAGTAGAGAAGAGTAGAGAAGAGAAGAGAAGAGAAGAGGAGGGTAGGGGAGGGGTGGGAAGGGAAAGGAAAGAAAAGGAAAGGAAGAAAACTGGCGTTATAAATAAAGCGGCAGCGCAGCTGCTACATACTGATAAAGCCGAAAGGCTAGCCATGCGCGAAACAAAGGTTAACTTTGACGGCCGCCTCCTCCCTACGCGCCGCGTACACACGCGTGGATATAGGTTGCAGCCAGCAAGCGTGATGAAGCAGCCGCGGGAAACCGTGCCCTATGATACCGGATGTATATCTTTTCGATATGTATTATAGACGTGCTTCCGCGCTTCGAACTACTTCCACCTCTTCTACTTTCGACCGTGTTCAATTCGTTGTAAAATCGTTTGCAACCCCGCCCCCTTCCGCCGACGTTCGGATCGCAACGCGTCCTGTCCTCCGCGAGAGATGTTTGCAATTGCAAAAATGCAATTTTCGCGTGTCGAATTTTCGTAAAGTGGTTCGCCACTTACGAAAATTCTCCAACAATCGCGCGATCGATTGAGCACGAGGAAAGTCGCGTGATTATCGAGACACACCCGGCCTGTTTTGTTATCGGACGGACGATAGACCAGCTCTGCTCGATCCCGAACGAAAGAACGAAACGAACCAAGAAATTGCGTTGCTGCTCTCCCTGGTAACAAAAGACCAGAAGAGAAAGAAACCCGAGCCAGCGAACCTGGCGATAGTTTGCCATTCGTAACGAGAGAGAGAGAGGAGAGAGGGGGGGGGAGAGAGAGGAAATAACTGGCGACAAAGAGAAAACTCGACGAAACATAATACTCGCTGTTTGTAAATATAATTTCCATTCCAATTTTTATATCGAAACATCGAAACGCAGTAACGAGAGAAGTTTTCGTTCGTAACGAGACCTCGTACCCTTTAACCAGCGTCGAGGCTGATTTGGATTCCTTATTCGCTAATGATCGAAGGGAAACGGCTGTCGGAGTTTGCCCCGATGGACACGATGCGATCAGGAAACGCGAGCTTGGCTGCTTCTCATAAGCATAGAATTCTTATCGGTGGAAAGACCTCCTCCGGCATCCGGCCAAAATGGCGAGTTAACGAAAGCGAAACGGCCGTGATTCGTCCGAGTTCTGTAGCGAGTGTACGTAATAAGTGCGTACGAATGCGCGGCAGCACGTCGCGCGTATCTGGCCGCGATGATCAAAGAGAAATGGCGTCGAGGTATATGATACAGCGGTAATGCGGCTAAGTAATGCCATTTTCCACTCGAACGTACGAGTTAATGCACTGACAATGCATCCGATGCACATGACTGCTTGATTTTCCGATAAACGCCCACTTGATGGATTTAACGCGTCTGGCTGGAAAACGTTATAAATCGAAAGTTTAACGTTTCACACCGGCTCGAATTTCCTCGCAAAAATCCTCGCCTCCGTTTTATTTGCTGCAAAAATTTCCGCAATCCGATAATTACTTGTGCAGCTCTGATACAGAGCTCTCTCGCACACCCTCCCTCCGCGGGCGGGCAGGCGGGCGTTCGGTTGGCCGGCCGGCCGGCCGGCCGGGCGGGCGCGCGCTTTTACCTCTCTGCCGCTCTTCCTTCCACTCGTTCGGAGCTCAATTAACCCCGAGCAGGATCGAAAACAAAGTAAAATTTCATGGAAAACGGGAAACGATCGAAAATAAAAATATCATCCGGCAACGAGACGCTGCGTTTTTCAACCGGTTTAGTTTCGCACACTTGCGGCGTTCCAATTGTATCGACGAGACGACGAGGAACATTTGCGGCACATTTGTTTTTAATGCGTCGTTACGTCGATTCGGAGGAAATTTTAACGGTGGAAACGCGACTCGATGGAACGTTAAAGGGACGTTGAGGAGGAGGAGGAGGAGATGGAAGAGAAGAAAAATTCGATACATTCGGCAACGCGTGGCACGTGGTGTGAGACCACGGACATGAAACACGACGCACGACGTTCGAGAGGATCCGGAAACGGAAGAGGAAAAAGGGACCCTGCTGTCTGGTCGGGGCAACGCGGTGCGGCGCGGTGCGGCGCGGTGCGGCGCGGCGCGACGCGGCACGGCGTAGCGAACAAATTCAGTTTCATCGGTAGCGTCGTTTCGTGCTAGTCGATTACATTGGCTCCGAGTATTCAAGAGGAGCGGTAGGTGCTGCTGCATGGATCGTGGTTTGGATGCAGCATGGCACACATAATCATATTGGCATTCTATTAGGCAACGTCTTCTCCCTGGCAGCTTCGGCTTCCTCCCTTCCGCCTAACACTCTCTCTCTCTCTCTCTCTCTCTCTCTCCACGACCCCCTTTTCACGCTCCCGGTATATACCGGTAGCAGGCTGCCGTGCAGCAACCCTCCTCCGTGCACACGTCAATCGATAGTACAACGTCATTACAATATATCTAGCTCATCCGGCGAAACGAAAGCCAAAGCCACCGAGAACCACACCACCACCGGTTGCTTGTTGCTCTTTTTCTTGCTTCGCGCAATCGTCGCGCTCGACTTGCGTGGAATTTTTCAACTTGCCGGCCACCTTCGAGAGTTTGATGAAAGCAACGTTTCAACGTTTCAACGTTTCAACGTTTCAACGTAAGCACGTTGAAAGAAGCCGGGTCGTCTTCCGGCTTGCGTAAATATCCGATAATTAAACCGATACCCACCGGTAGGTGAAACGAACGAAGTGAATACGGGTGAAAAGGGACGACCGATGGATAGCATTTAACAAACCACACAGGAGAATCAGCGAGCACGCTGGAATTTCTGCAAACACACGCAAGAGATCAAAAGTAACGAACGCACGGTGGGTGCTCGTCTCTGTTCTCCGACTCGAAAATGGAGAAAACCGGCGCGGTGCGCGCACTGCCAAGGCAACACCGGTCCTTTTGCAAATCCGTCAATATTAATCTCACTCTGTCCATTACGCTCTGTAACGAGCGTGCCTGAAATCGTTGCCACTCTCAAACGTACGTACGTACGTACGTACGTACGTACATATAATATCTGTCTTTAATTCCGGCCAAATGAATTCAATCAAAAAATCGTTTGGCAAGCTCCGCGAGAAGGATCCGCAAATCCACGGAAAAGCAATCGATCGTAAACCAAATGCAGTTAGAAATAGGACTATAAATGCACTATAGGAGTACACAGTGCGCAGCTGACGTAAAGTTGAAGCTATCGAACGCTCTCGAAAATATTATTCATTTGTCAATGAAATCAATCTTCTCTCTTTGCAGCGAAAATGTTACGAAATCTCAAACTGACTCTAAACGATAACACGAGATCCGTGTTAGTCGCAAGTAGAAAACAGCAAGAGGAAAAGACGTACGTAAGATCAAGGAGATTTAGTTTGTAGTACAGAGAACGCTATCGTGCAGTACCGACGAATTTTCGAAATAAAACTATCGCGAAAGCAACAGGACGCGTACGTGGCGAGTAATAAACTAAGTAGCTACATGACAAATCATTAACGTAATGGATATCAACGCGATGGTCGGCAGCGTTCCGCGTAACTTTTTCTTATCTTTTTAATTAATAAAATAAAAAACGTGGACAATTCTTCCCCTCTTTTTTCTTTTTATCCTAGTTTAGTACGTTTAAGAGTTTAGAGCAAGGGGCCATTTCACGACGCACGCTTCAAAATTCAAAGGCCAGTATTTTCAAGCCCGTTCAAGCTCTATGCTTGCTAATTAATTGGACAACACTCGCGAGTAAACGAGCGAGTTTAACATGGGAGTGAAACGTAAGGAAAGGATGACCGTAAAAGTAATGGAGATACAAAGAAGAGCACCGGGACCTGGCCAAGTGAGAAGCGCGTTCATGTGATCGACAGTGCGTAAAATTATCCGACGAGTTATTATTCACGCCGGCCTTTACAATAGCCGTGGAAACGCGTCGAAATATGAAAATTAACACGCGCGAGGAGAACGAGACATTTTTTCCATTAAGCGGGGCCGTTTATCTCGTACGACTTGCACGCGACAGAAGCTCTTGTACTGCACCCTTTCTTTTTTTCTCGTTCTTTTTTCGCTCTTTTTTTCGCCGGTTTTTCGTAGACTTATTACGTTAGTTTCTTCTGTTTCTCTCTCTCTCTCTCTCTCTCTCTCTCTCTCTTCTTTGGAGAATAGCGGCCTTGTACTGTAACAATGATAAAAAATAACCAACAAGCATCCGGACGTCTTTTGCGCGGCAGTTGGCGGCCACTCGTGCGAAACCTTTCGACGACGTACGGATGGAAATGGAGCGTGAGAAAGAAGAAGAAGAAGAAGAAATAGGAACAATTGGTTCGAAAAGTATCGGGAAGCATAATAGATTATGAAAATAACATTGCGCGGCATAAATAGAGGTCGATGTTCCATTAAATATCGCGGGAAATGGGGAAGACAAGGGATGATTATTAACTAGATCATAAATATGGAAAATGAATCAGCGTTGAACGGAGGGAGGGCTCGGCTCGACTCTGCTCGGCTCTCCCTCTCTCTCCCTCTCTCTCTGTCTCTATTTCTCTCTGCCCGTTCCCCATTCAAGGCTCCGCAGCTCCACGAAAAATACAAAAATTTGTCGCGTAATTTTTAACACGATCGAAGCAACAGCTGAACGAGGAGGAACGGGCATGAATAGAAACGACGCGAATCGATAATGGAACGGTACAAGCGAAGCGTATAAAAATTGCATTATCTGTTCCTTGACGAACACCTCGTCGGATTTAATAATTTGACATCGACGATACGAGATTCATAATTTCATTGCGCCTTCTCCGGTGCCTGGAATTACTTTACCAACCGGAAAATATGTTTAAAAGGCGGCACTATCTCCTCGAAATTATAATACTTTATCTATCGATCGTGCCGGCGCCGCGTCCCGTCCCGTCCCGTCCCGTCCCGTCCCGTCCCATCGCGTCGCATCGTGGCAATTCCATGGAAATATTTTTTTTTCTCCTTCTCTTCACCGTCGTCGTCGTCGCCGTCGTCGTCGTCGTCGTCGTCGTCGTCCAGTCGACCAGTCGAAACGATAAGCAACAAAATAGGAAGCGATATTTTCAGTTTAACTTTATCCACGATCATCTCGAATACTTGCTTACGCGCGCGTGTACGTGCACGAAGCTGATATCGAAACGTGCACGACGATAAGAGAAAAAAAAAGAGAAGGAAAGGAAGGAAGCGTCAATTTTTAGCGTGCAATGGGATAACAAAGACGACAATCGTGCAAGAACGAAACGAGCAAAACGATTAGCAAACGGAAAAGGAATTGACGTCCACGCGTTGAACCTGGATTGTATCTTGGAGCTCTCTCCCCAAAAAAAAAAAAAAAGGAAAAAAAATAATAATAATTCCGTGCATCTCGAAATCTCGCGCACCTGGTACAATTAAAATCACCGATTGTGTCGCGAACGCTGTTGCGCGATAACGATCGCTTCGTCGAGGGTTGTCACCGCGCGGGAAGACTTACGGAAACAGCCAGTTTCCAGGCTTACATAAGTAATTACCGCGATCGATAGAACCGTTCGTGCAACATCCGAGCGCGGAAAGATAGGTGCGAGTCGATTCAAATAGAAACCCCGGGTGCTTCGGGTGCTTCGCGGTGCCTTTTCCCAGGCGACATACTCTGAATAGCTAGACACTTTTAACAACCTGCTCAAACATCAAACGCGCGTTCCCCTTTCCCCTTTCGCGTTCACGTTCACGTTCGCGTTGACATTCGCGTTCGCGTTCGCGTTCGCGTTCACCAGTACCGGTCGTCCCTTGGCTCGTCCTTCGACAATCTCCCCTCCAGCCTTTTCACGGCGGTACACACTTCTCCATTATCCCGCCGTTTCCTTTCGAGATCCTTTCCAGCAATTATGTTCGCACCTTTTGCGCGCTCGCCGCCAAAGGATATACATATCTCTCGGCGAGGATCGTTGGAGGACGATTACTCTCCCCTTTCATCAAGGGGTCTTTAAATTCCACTTTCACGCGTGTTGAGAAACGAGGGGGAATTGGGAGATCGACGGAGGAAAAGAAAAAACAACAAAGACAGCGTTCTTTCAATGGCCGATGGATCCGACAAGGCGCTCGAGTGGTCCGCGGCCGTCAGAATCCACGAAACGGGAAAATTGTGCGGCAATATCGCTTTTTAAGAGGTGAGTCAACGTTGGCTCTTGGCCTTTGTCCCTTGCGAAACTTTGATGAACAGAGTTCCAAGTCCCCGCGAGTGCCTCGCGCTCTCGAAACGAACGATCGCCCCCTCGCGAAATTATTCCACTTCGACGTTCAAATTTCTGCACTTTTGCCCCCTCGAAAACAACGTAGTTGCGAAATTTCGAATTTTCAAAAAGGTAAAATTTACCTAAATACACTGGTACAGGCTATTCCGTTTTATTACTTCGAGGTAATTACCCCGCCCCGTTTCGCGAAGCGCGAAAGGCGAAAAGGGGAGAATGTTCAAAAAAAGGAGGAGAGAGAGAGAGGAAGAGAGCAGCTGGAGGAGGTTGAAGCTGGTGGAATCGATGCGGCACGACGCGACGCGACGCGACGCGACGCAACGCGGCTGCGAAAGGCAAGAGAGACGTGACGTAAATTCGAAAAGGTTGGATTACGAGTACGAAAGACGAAATCTTCTCGCGATTCTCGCGCCTTTGTGGAGGAAAACTCCAGAGTGTCAAAGGAGCGTGCTAATCGGTTTGATGTCGCCGCCAAGTTAATTACCGACGAGGAGTCGCTGGATCGCGTCCGTTAAATTTCTGTTAATCGACCATTTGATGTTGTAATTACAATATCGTCGAAGCCTCTGCCACGTAGCTGGCTAGAAACGCCGGAGTTGCAAACTTCCTCAGGCTGTCCGACCCGTTTTCTCTTTTACCCGTTTCCGCTGATTTGTCGAACGCATTTTACGGGCATCGTGTGATTTCGAAACAGTGGCAATGTGCGAAATGAAAATTTGCGCGTCCGACGCCGACGTTGTTTAAAAAGCAACCAAGTGCCAGAGGATCTTTCGATCTGACGACGTTCGACGTTTGAATTGAAAACGCTCTGTACACAGTTGTTGTGAAAAAAAAGAAACGAGAGAGATAGGGATCCATCGCTCGTGGCAATTAGCTAATTTTCGATTACTTGAAAATAGCAGGCAGGTACGTTTGGCACTGGTGCGTTTGTCGGAAGCACGTGTAATAGCTGGTCGATCGTCTGGAGACGAGCAACGCGCAGAGAAATTGAGAACGGGCGTGGATGGCGAGCAGATCCAGCAGCCGAGTGGTATTTACTCGTTCTTAGGAGGAAAGTCGATTCCCCCTCGCCACCCCTCGAGTTCGAGCGTTCCGAATAATTGGGCGCTATTAGCGAGAATATGTGAATCAGCCGTTCGATACGGAAGTATCGGTAGAGCCGTGCGAAGCGACGAAAACGGATCGTGTGTGAAATTAGACATTCACGCGATTTGATTAGATTCGGAATGGATTAATTCGATCAAGTGGAACCTAGGATAGGAGGGTAGGTAGGTACGAAGTTGGCAACCTCGAGTGGAAATCAAGGGGAAAACCCTTACCATAGGCGTAACTAACTAACGAACGAACGAACGAACGAACGAACGAACGAACGAACGGCGAGACGCCAGGGTGAAAATTTCCTCGATCGTTCTTTAAAACGCTCATTTTCGTTTGTAGTCGTAAACAACCTCTCGTCGTCCGTTGGCGAAACGTTTGATTCGTCTCGTCAAGTTGGATCGAATTGCATTAGAAATTTGTCCTTTTGAAATTTACACGTACCTCGATCGATTTATTAACGTTACTTTTCAGTTTCGATATTTCTAGCGACGTTTGCTAGAAATTAAAATTAAACGCAAACTTCTAGAGAATCTTCGAACGAGTTTTCGGGACGAGTGGCAATTTTTTTCACGACTATCAGCAATCAACGCGTGTCGAAATTTATCGTGGAATTTGGCTCGCGTTGTTCGTGTCGAATTGAAATTTGAGTTTGAACGCGAAATTCTGTCAAAGGGTGTAGCGGAGAGCGGTTGGCTACGCCTATGAAGTCTCGATTCACCCTTCATCATGTAGGGTTTAAGCTAGGTCGTATTTCTACTTAGTTTCGAATAAAGATGGATCGCGGAAAACAGTATCGCCTCGATTCAACAGCCTCGATGATTCTGTCCTTCATAATTATCAACTGTCGAATCGAACCAGGGACTTGGCCCGAGATCTGAGCAGTTGAGGTTAATCGCTTGATTAGTGACGTTGCACCGTGTATGATACGCGCGTGCGTTCGTCTATTTTGCAATTGAACAAATTCGCAGAAACGATGAAAAACAAAAGGAAATCGTACCTGCGGAAAGTAACGTGCGGTGAGGAAGTGTCATTTTTCGGAATTTTATTAGCGCGCAGGTGTTGAGAGAGTTAATATTTCTTTGTCATCGCCGTATTCGGACTTACTCGCTTACTTCCCTTAATCGCTCAAACATTGATAAACTATTTCTTATAAACTACGTGGAGTTTAATTTATTATCACTGAAAGTGGTTTTCAGGTGCAACGCTGATGCAACGAAAATTAGCGATTGATTGATTTGGGTCACGTGATTCGCGAGGGGGCGTGGGCTAGACTTCGAGTAGGAGTGGCGTTGTCTGGTAGATTGTCTATTGAGCGATCGCGCCTGTAATTTATTTTGCGTCGATTCAAATGTTTGAATATCAATAAAATTGTATGGAAAAAAAGTCGTCTTCGTTTCCTAGTCGGAACAGTTGCTTCTGGACCTTTCACTGAGACAAATCGTACTGGGGTACAGTTTTTTTTGTTATTTTTCTCACAGTAACAGCTGAGAAAGATGACTCGTCACACGAGGCATCGCAGGATTAAAAACACCAAAAAGATACTCGCCGTGGCAACGGTGAATTTACAAAGACCAGAGACACTTTTGGTTAATCGCGAGTTCGCCTCTTGGAGCGGACAACCGGAACTTGTAGCTCAAAATGCGGGCAGTTCCGTCGCTTGCCAGAAACGGGCAAAGTCCGAGATACTGAAGCTACTACACCGGCGCGAGAACTATTATTATCGGGCAACTATCAAGTTCCGTGGATAACTATCCCGTATTCGTATTCGTATTCGTAACGTACGCGCGCACGTAGGGCAAATGTACGCAAAATTTAGTTCAGACCAAAGTCGACGTAGAACTTGGCCATCGGTAGCCTGCACGCGGTAAACGCGCGAAATCCGCGTCACGTCGCTCGATGCTCGACGCGCAACTCGTCATATTCTAAAACACTGGACGCGTAATTTGCGCGAGTGACTTCTGACTTTTACTTTGTTGCATTACATTATAATATGCGTCAAAGCGTAAGAGGCGCCGTGTTAGCCAATTAGCTAATTAATGAAATATCCGGCAGTATAACGTTCGCATGGATTAAAGCGCGAGAACAAGCTCGTTTAATTCGCTTCGGAACGGGACCAGACAACTTTCCACGCGGAAAACTCGCGCAACTCGAATTTGTACGTACGTACGTACGTACGTACGTCGATGAGCGCGCGGATACGTGACCAAAGCATCGAGATCTTTGCGCGAGATTTCTCCGATTTACATTTGCGGCGGCCTCGTTCCGCACGATCCTCGCAGGCAAGGGTACAAGTTTCGACCTTTCGTCAAAGATCTCGCGCAATTTTGCAAATATCGTATCGCAAAACCGTGCAACGACACGATGGCAAGAAGACAGTGATAAAATCACTCGAGTATCTCGGCCAACGGGGAGGAAGTAGGAAAGAAAAGAGAGATAAAACGAAAGGAAAGAGGGATAGATAGGAACGTGGTCGTCGTAACTAACTCGGAACAGACGAACGGCGACGTCCCCGACAAAGTATACTTTAAAAAAAAAAAAAAAAAAAGTTGCGCGAGAGACAGCGAGGCCGCGCGGATCGTTCGCGTGTCCTGGCTTAATATCGAGTGGAACAAAGTAAGTAGACGAGAACGCGAGTACTTTAACAGAGAGATCTCGCTATGACGCTAGGTCGGCCTCGCTCTGCAAACGACAGTCCATTGTTTCGCGGATGAGCCGTTTTTATTAAACCGACGATGATTATTCCGACGTCGATGGACGCCGTCGGCGAAAAGATCGATCGTTGTTTCAGACAAAGTCATCGGAAACTTACCTTGCAAGGAGGCGCGTCTTCGCTTCCAGCGAAGCTGGTCCAGAGTGATCTTCCAGATCGGTCCGGTTGCGTCCTGCAACGTTCGTACGGCAAAACCACGATGCCACTTTTGACTTTATTTGACCTTTGCAGACGCGAATTGAAAGCCAATTGAAAGGACTTTTGTTTGGAAAATTATTCGTGATTTTCGTGCGTGGCTTGCCGAATCGAACGCGACATCGTCGATATCTAACGGCTAACGTTTGACACAAAGGTACAAAAAGTAATTAAACTCGAATTTGCCTGGCGAGGATGAAGAGTAGAAAGTAAAGGCAAGATTTCCAAGCGAGGAGGGATAAACGTTCGAAACGTTGAGTGTAGATCCGATTCGCGAGAATACGGCAGAAAATATCCTAAGAAGGCTTAAAAGATTCGGTTACTCTCTGTAAATCGTGGACCGTTCTCGCCTGGCTCTGTTTCGAAAGAAACGAAAAGGCTGAACGTCGAGGAGGAAGGGAGAGAAAGAGAGATATGAAAAAAAAGGAAGGAGAAAAGAGGGGGGAAATGAAAGAAAACAGCCAAGAGGAAAGACGACGACGACGACGACGACGACGACGACGACGACGACGACGACGACGACGACGACGAGGAGGAGGCGAAAAAGAGTCGAATAAAAGAGAGCGGAGAGAAACAGGAGAATGTATTATATACTTTGGCGCGGACTTGCAGGAGTGGAAGGCAACCCTGCGGGCAGCCAATCAAATAAAGTAGTCCGAGGTTGCTTTGCCGGATGCAAATTCGGCCCCCGTGGGCTTTCTGTTTTCCCCTCTTTCCCTTTCTCCCTCTCTCTCTCTCTCTCTCGCCGGTTCGCTGCGCTTCTCATCCTCTGACCCCGTTGGAATCCGTACACGAGCTTCCGGGACACACGAAAATCCTCCCGTTGCCCACCGATACCAACGATATTTCCACCACGCGTTCTTCCACCCTGCCAGCTTTTTTTCAATCTCGATCTACGAAGAAAGCATTCTGCTTTCGTTTTACCTCTCTCGAATCGACCATCTGTACCTTCGACACGTAAGAAACGATTTTAACAGGAGATCAGTTTTCACGCACGACGAGCCATTAACTAAATAACACAGTTCGTCTTTATGAATTCCTTTATAGTTTGCCGAAAGAGAATCTCTGTTGTTTGCTGACATTTAAATTTCAAACTTTAAATTGAGTACCCGTTTTCATCCATCTCGGCTGTTTAGAGGTTCGTGAAAATTCATTCAAATTCGAGGTGAGACTCGCGCAATTTGTATTTGTACAATGGAATTTACGCCGTGCGTAAGTTAACACGTTGATCGCCGAGTGCAAATCGAGCAGGGATTACGAATTCAGGCTTACTGCAATCTCAACTTTAGGCTTTCATTTTTTTCATTCTTTTCGTTACGTTTATGACACGCACGTGCTCCACCGTCAGCTTATCAAATATTATTCATTTTTTGCATGCCTCAAATATGGAGACCACTCAGGGAAATTACAACGAGGCCCCTAAATCTCAACTAATTTTGCTTAAAATATTCTGCAACATGTCACAAATACCATACTGTGTATTTTTATGTAAATAAAGTAGTTGCGACTTCTTCTCAAGATAATTTAATAATTTACTATATCGCTATTTGATCGTTTAATCCGTTCAATTTGCAAATAATATATTATTAAGAATTAATTTTTCTACTAAATATCATTACACTTTCTCTTGCCTTGAAATTTCAAAATAAGATCATCATCCACGCGTGGATAAACGAAAATTTAACTAAAGATGGTTGGCCGAATTGGGGTGAAAGAACGTGCGACGAATAAAATTTAAATTTTCGTAAATTTTCGTAAATTTTCGAATTTCGTTAAATTCCTCGATACTTCGGGTAATATACCTCGACGACGTTGCGCGACAAACGACAACGCGCGACGAAATTAAAGGGTGCCTTCGTCGAAAGCTTTGCGCGATCGAAGGAAATCTTGGCGACGTCCGCTTAATTCCATGCACGAAATCCAAGCGACTAACGGAGCAGGAAGATGTCCCTCTATCGATCGAGCTCGTGCACCTCTCCAACGGTCTCTATCCAACTTCCTTGACCAGGGTGTGTCTGTGTATAGATGTGTAGTGGGCGTGCGAGTACGCAGCGAGAACAAACCCGAGAGGGAAAGGGTATCGAATCACGAGTCTCGTTCCTAATTATGTCGTAATGAAAATAAATCGTTACATTTGTACGACTGTCGTGTCCCTTTAGACATTTTCGCAACGTTCGTTCTCCCTCTTCGTTTCACCCTTTTTTTTTTTTTTTTTTTCACTCACCGGGGAGGAAAGGATTCCTTCTTGCTATCCGAAACTTCCTAGCCGTCTTCTTCTTCTTCTTCTTCTTCTTCTTCTTCTTCTTCTTCTTCTTCTTCTTCTTTCTCGGCTTCCGCCACGCCACCTGTTTGATTCTCTCCAAGGTACACCCGCTATCTATTTGTCTATTTCGGCGCTTCTACGTTTCTTCCCTCGCCTCTCCCCTTTCCTCTCCCTCCCGCGCCACCCTGCCCGGAAGCCCGTGCGTCTTCGACAGGATTCAACCTCCAACTTGTAGCCCGTAGCGTGCTCACCCCGTCGCTGTCTCGCTTGAACAATCAATTCCAATTTCACGGGAATCTCTTTTAAATCTTGCATTTGCCGTGTTTCACCCCGACACGGCACAGCACGGTGCGGCGTGGCGCGGCGTGGCGCGGAGCGACACTGTCGCCCGAAGCTTCCTCCGTGGCCATAGGAATTCGGCAAACAGAACGATATAAGCCGGCTCGAGCCATCATCCGCGTTTCAGTTTCTCTCTCAACTTTCCTTCTTTCCTTCCTTCCTTCCTTCCTTCCTTCGCTCGTCATATCCTTTTACAATAGCCGAGTAATCCGTCATCCTGCGTCGTAAATTCGCGCAGAGAGGCACTTTCAACAGCCGTATCGAATAATTGAAACAACGTTGGACGTTTGCTAGACAGGGTGTGGCGCGACGACGCGTTGCCCGATCGTTGTACCCGAAGCTTCCGTTTCCGACGAGACGCGAAAGAACAAAAAAAAAAAGTTCGTCGCTAAACGAACTAGAAGAAGACTTAGGCGTGATCGTACTGAATTGCAACACCTTTTTATTCGTAATATATCGGTAAGAGCAGCAATACCATGATTATAATAGCAGTGGTAATCGTAGTGCAACGTTATGTACAAGCAAAGAAAAAAACAAACTCTTACGACCATCGTAGAGTTTAGGAAAATATTTTACACAGACGGATCGAATTTAAAAATGCTTGAAACAATGAATCACATTCGTGATTTTCTTCTTCTTTTTCTGCCCCCCTTTTTCTTTTTTTTCTTCCTTTTTCTTCTTCTTTTTTTTTTTTTCTGTTTTTTAATCTTTACAACCCCTTTAAAACATCTCTCGTCGATCTTTACACGGAAATATGTATACAGTGCTCGTGCGCCACGAACGCTCATCCATGATAAATTTACACGTATATACGTGAACGTTTATAGTAAAGAATAAATATATATATATATGTACACAGACACACGCACACACACAGACACACACACACACACACACACACACACACACACACACACACACACACACACACACACACACACACACACACACACACACAGACACACACACAGACACACACACACACACACAGACACACACACACACACACATACGCATACACGCACACAACACACATGTATGTATATATATGTATATATGTATATATGTATATATATATGTGCACTATAAGTATCTCTTAACGCAAGTTCTGTCACCAATTAATCAAATTACGTAACCGTTATCGGTTAAAATTGATTTCTCAAAAAATCGATGTTCGTTCCTCGGTATACGCGCTAAAAAAACCGGATGTTTACGCCTGTCAGAAACGTCCGTCAAAGCAAGTGGAAAAAGAAAGGATAAAGGAAAGAACAAAAATGATGGTCGGACACGCAACACGGAGGCACCTGTGATCCTTCTAACGACGTTTCACTTTCAACCGCTCTTGAGTTTTATTTTTTTTCTTTTTTTTTTTTTTTTTTTTTTTTGATAACAACGTATTGTCAACGTGGAAATTTTTCACCGATCACGGCCACGGTAATTTTTTTCGCAAACGATCTTGCTAATTACAGCCTAATTTTCGTTCTCTCTTGATCACAATTCTTAACCACAGAATGCGTAAAAGAAGATGCTTCGCACGAGACTGTCACACGTTCATCGCGCTACGCAACATCCCCCTTAACTAACTAACAAGACTTAAAGACAACGATAAGACGTCGGAGAATTCTCAGAACTCGCTGCGAGATGAAAAATTCATTTCGATCTCGTTCTCTACAAACAATCCTGTACAAAGTTTCTCAACTGCGGATCGATTATCAAAAATGGCAAACCGATCAAACGAAATTCAGACCATCGAACGCGGACCGAACCGAACCGAATCGACGACGATTTCTGCAATTGAACAGACAAACGAACGTGTGTGAACTCGCGCAGGGAACGAAAGCTCCGTTGTCTCGTAGAACAACTCGCGCGACAGAAGCGAAAAATTCGAATCTTGCCACGCGACGTTTCGTTCGCGAGGCTGCTGTCAGTTGTTCGGCGTGCTGCAATCAAAATCCGTCCGGTAGAGAGAAATCTCCTTTCACGTGTCACGGGAGAAGCAAACAAAGGAAACGAAACGAAAGGAAGGAATATTCACCGAAGGCACTCCAACTTGTTGCGCCCAGGAGCTGTTGCAGTCTCGCTGTTCTCGTCGTGTCGTTAGATATGTACCTGCGTATAATCGTCGCCGCCCGAGAAAACCAAGAGACAGACACTCGCGCAGAGAGTTCGAGTGTACATACAGTCTCGCGTGCTCGTTCCGTAAGCTCGATCTTTCTTCGGATCGTTCAACGCGACACGACACATTACGGGGGATCCTCGACGACGCGAGTATCCACGCGTGGTACGAAAGCTCGTTCTTCAGTTCTAGCGATAGAAAAGAAAAAAAGAAAAAAAAGAATCTCACTTTGTTCGTTCGTTAGTTTCTACGATCTGTTACACATGCTTTCCTCGACACGTCGTGGAATTCCATTCCACGCGTGTTATAATAATAAACTCCTCTAACTCGTTTCGCGCCAACTTCCGTCCAAGTTTCGCCTTTCTCTTTGACCTCGGGGATACGATGCAGCATATGTTAACCTTCCAGCAAAGGGAATATATATTCAACGAGATCTGGTCCCGCACCACGATGAAATCCAGTCACTAGTTATCTCGTTTCACGTCCCTACCGATCCTCCAGTCCCTGGTTACTCGTTAAAACCCAACACCTGGCCACCTCCTACTGGCGTCAAACTACTCCTCTCGTACGCTCCCTCTTTCTCTCTTCTTTCTCTCCTCACTATCTATCTATTTATCTGTTTATCTGTCTATCTATCTATCTATCTATCTATCTATCTATCTATCTAGCTATCTATCTATCTGCCTATCTGTCTATTCATCCATCTATCTATCTACTTCTCTCTACCTCTGACTGAAGGATGAGCTTTCTTTTGAAGATACTTTGATATCGATCGGTTGGAAAATAAACGTATTATTCTGGTCATGGGTCCACGCTGAACGATCTCCACTCTGTTCGGTTTCAATTGTCTGGAAAGACCTCCGGAGGTCTCCGGCTCCAAGATGTTCCGGTTCTCTTACTCGCAGATGCAGCCGCGTTGAAAATGACAACCTCTTCCCCCTGGACTATCCTGACTATGCAACTGGCATGGCTCGAAGCGTTTCAACGTTCCCCTACTCGTCCTGACAGGACGTCGTTTCCTTACGCGTCGCCTCAGTAGCCTCTATCACCTCGAACCCTTCCGACGTAGAGGTATCGGTGGATGATCCATTGTCCCCGATCTTCGAGGAGAAAGCAGCACCGTTCCTGGATATTCCAACCTCCTCCTCCTCCTCCTCCTCCTCCTCCTCCTCCACCTCCACCTCCACCTCGTCCTCCGCCGCCACCGCCTCTGCCTCCTTCTCCGTCACCTCCGTTTTCGTTTCGGCGTTCGGCTCGGTGCTCACTTCCGTGCCAATGTTCGAGGCAGTTGACTCCGCGAGGCTCTCTGTCGCTAAGATTCAAAGCAACGTTCAAGCAATGTTTATGGATGGATGTAACGGTACCGGCAGCACTGAGAGAGAGAGAGAGAAAGAGAGAGAAAGCCACGCAGGAAGATTGGGAGACGAAATTAGGGAGGCAATTAACAGGAGGTAATTAACAGGCGACGAAGCTGCGACGTGCTCTGACCAAAATGAATGGAAGAACAGAATGATGCGTTTAAGCGTGCTACAGCGGACGAGTACATTTCCGACGAACGATCCGAGGCTTGGCCTTTGAATTGAATTGCTTTCCTACGAAAGATCTGACCTTTGTATTTATTTATGAAGCTTGTATGTATTCATGGAGAGTTTTGCACAAACACAAAAGTGGATTTCTCTACGAAAAATGACTCGTCAGTGCGTGAGCCGATGGCAACGAAAATTTGTTCAACGAGTAGTACGTGCGTTCAACGATCTCTATCACTTGCTTTTTTTTCTGTTTTTTGACAATCGAATAAATATAGATTGCTCGTCCGTAGAAATTACTCGTTTTACTCTTTGCCGAAATCGCGAATCACCGTTTTATTTTTATCTACGTGAAATGAATGGAATTGAATAGAAGGCATAAGTACGAAACGAATGGCAAAGAGTGTAAAAAAAGAAATATATTTTGTTGTACGTTTGCATAAGCGTATCAAAAAACAACGTGTTCCCGTGATCGTGAACACGAAGCAGCTCGTAAAAACGGACAAAGGTGCAACTACAAACAGTGTCTTTTATGAAAATTAATATCAACGACACGGGATATTCGTTAAATTCGTTTGATCAATACGTTCGTTCGTTCGTGCTGGAAAAAAAAAAAAAAAAAAAAAGGAGACTCACTCTGCGATAAGCAACCTACTGTGTACAAAGTAGCAAGTTTGGCGATCACGTTGCACCTTTGTCAATCGTGATATTTTACCACGTTGACTTGTTACTTTCAATGGAAATGGATACACAAATCGTTACACGTTTATCGATTTCGCCCATTCGAAAGGGAAAAACGGAAATTAGAATGGACTCGAGTCGCGCGGCAAAAAACGTGGCAAATAAAATTAAAAGCAGAGAGAGAGAGAGAGAGAGAGAGAGAGAGGATAATCGCTGCAACGGACGCCCATTGGTGCGAATTGAAACACGATCGTAAGGTATCGTATACTGAACAATACAAACGCTCCGGAGTGACAACCATCCCGTAACGAGATCTACAAAGTGCACTCGTTCAATGTCGTAAAATGATTCGAACCTTAGTACAGTTTTGACGGTATACACACGTTTTACTGCGTTTAAAAATCAATGTCGAAACGACGAAAAACGAGGATCAAAGGATAAGGGGGCACGCGCAACGTGCTTGTGCACAAGCGGGTGACAATTCGAGGTGGTAAACACAGTGGAAACAAGTGGAAATCCACTTACGTGCATTTGCATGGTTTATTATTTCAATTCACGCGACATTATATCAATATAATGTTATCAACTATCGAGTCGAACGATCGTCGTTGGGTTTACCTTGGTTATTTGGGTCCCCGGTGGACGCAGAAGCTGCTACCGCAGTGTCGACTCGTTCGTCTGCGTGAACATCGGAGGTAGTCGAGTTCAACTGAACCTGCGGTGTTTCTTGCGTCGATTCGGGCTCTCTGACTGACTCTCGCGTTGGCGAAGGTTCGGCTCTTGGTGGTTCGGTGCTGGTCAGCGCTCGATTTAAGCTGGGCGACGGTTGTTCCGGTGAAGGGTCAGCCATGCCAGGCTGTGCATTGCGGAACAGAAGATGCTGCAATTGTGCCTGCTGTAGGATCACCGGCAGCTCGTAATGATGGAAGAAGTACAGCATCGAATGCTGAAATTAACAACGAAAACGCAGGTTCCCATCAGTTGACTGATCGTTTCTTCTCGTTCGTGGTTGGTCTTTGTCGCAACGATTGCGCGAGTGCAAAAAAGTGACGACTGACGACTCGATCGAGAAAAACACATTTCCCCGACGCTTCGACGAGTTTCCAAATCGAGTTGTTGTAAATAAAACGCGAATAAACGCTGTTCTCATTAGCAATTTCGTTTAAAAGAGAATAGCGTCTCGGCTGATAAAACGACGTTTAGCATCGTGCGTTGATTCCGACGAGGTGTGGTCAAAACGACGACACTTAGTTTGCGAATTTGTAGCGGCCACCGCTATCGAAAGTGTTGGACGGAATAGAGGTAGGGAAGCACACAATCTCGTGATATCGGTTGTTCAGCGAGTTACGAGTATACGTACATATGTGTGTCGCTACTGGCCAGCAAATTTATATGGAAATTCACCAAATTTGTTCTGTACCGTTTCTCTCGTTCTCTGCGTGCCCTTCGGAACC
Organism: Melipona bicolor; assembly: GCA_030673865.1. Classification (NCBI taxonomy): domain Eukaryota; kingdom Metazoa; phylum Arthropoda; class Insecta; order Hymenoptera; family Apidae; genus Melipona; species Melipona bicolor. The sequence goes on along the minus strand of JAHYIQ010000056.1, from coordinate 303,047 downwards.
CCTGGCATCGTCCCATCACTCTCTATCTCCCTCCCTTCGTTTCGCCCCTTCACCACGCTCCCAAACTCGCTACCGATCGCAATATCCTTATTCACCCCATAGTTGCAAATACGCCGTGCGCGCGTATATGGAGTATGAATAATTTCGCGTCACCGTATCGAACAAATAAGAAAATTCCTGCGAACGCAACGATTCAGCAAAATTGTCAAAATTCCTTTGCTCCTTCCAAATTTTGACTTGTCCGATCGATGCAACTGATTAGCGAAAAGTTTCCGTTCAAAGATCGCATCGATGACTCGAATTTTGACCAAAGTCGAACAACGACTTTCTCAGTTGAGAATTTGAATCGGTAATTCACTGAGAATAGAGACAAGAATTGTCGACGATTTCTGGACAGTATTTCCAACTCAAAGATACAAAAAAAAAGAAGAAGGAGAAGCAATGTCAAAGAAACGAAACGCGCAAACTGATAAGGTTAAGAGAAAGAAAAAAGACAGAGAGAGAGAGAGAGGGAAAATAAGAGAGAAATCGAAGAAAGCGGAGAGGAATTGAAAGAAGGGGACAAACGCGGAAAGGTTGAATATGGAAAATAGATATCTCGAGACACCGGGCACCTGTCGTCGACATGAAGGAAATGGTATCCACCGGTGATTCGTCCGATATAACGAAACGAATCTACATCGTTTCAGAAGAAAGAAAAAAAAGAAAGAAAGAAAAAAAGGAAAAAAGAACACGTCTACGAGTGATGGAGTTGGATCGAGGCGCAACTGCCACCGGTTAGGTTCGGAGAAAAACGATGGCCAGGTTGAAACGATGGCTGGGATGAAGCGGGTTACCGAGGAAACCGGATTTTCGTTTGCTAGATAATCAACGTCGATGACATCGATATCGACCCGCATATAATCACGCCGCGAGGCTAATCGCCTCGATTCTCTCTATCTATCTATATCTATCTATATCTATATATATATATATATATATATATACGTTGCATGTATATAGATCGATATAGAAAAGAAGCAAATAGCTAAACGAGAGAGAGAGAGAGAGAGAGAGAAAATAAGCGAGAAGGAAGCAAGAGTCAAAACAATTCGGTTTAACCGATCGCGTCTTGTTGCCCGGCGGGTTTTCAAATTTTCCCGGTGGCCTGGCTCCTCCATTCGTAAACTCGTTCCGAGGGAATAATTGTCGATCGTTGCTTGGCCGACTAACTGCTCTTGTTAACGAGCGCCGCTCAACTATCGGCACCGATATTAATCCGCGATTAGGACTGGACTTTAACTTAATTTTAACGCTCGAGAAATATTATCGAAATTCGCGATGGCTGGATGTTCGCCCGTGATGGTTAGCCGATCGTTGAATACAACCCGGGGGCCAATACCGAAAATCCTACCGAGAAAAATACCGTTCAACCCCTGGATTTCACCAGTGATGGGTGCAGGTTTGCAAAAGTGAAAGAAAATCTCTACGCCTTGTTGTGCGTAGTTTTCGTCGATATATTGCCTTCAAACTCGATTTTGGCTCGTTATTAAATTACACGAACGAGAGAAAAAAAGAAACGTAAAATATTCGATTTGAGCGTTTTAATTTGCTCAAAGTAATTTTGTTTGCGATCGTATATTTCGTATCGCTTTTTATCGATAGCGTAAACATATTTCGGTTACATCAAACGCGGTCGTTTTGTCGTATATAATAACGACATCGTTGTTTGTCGTTGTTACATTCCTCAAGAAACACACGTTTATCCGTGAAAATTCGCATTCTGCTCGAAATTGTCACGGATTCCATCCATAGTTTTAATACGCGACGCCGTTACAAAATGAATATTCCTTTTGCGCGCATATAACAGCCCGAATTTGTTATTCATTCGTATCTTTCATCGGCTAATTAGCCGCTCCATTACACTTTAATGGTATTTAATTTTTCCACGCAAAATATATATACAGTACATACCGAACGCAGTTATTAACGCAACAGCTACCTATTGTAAAGCCATTATAATAATAACTGTTAATACGCCCATCGCGATGATCTAATTAGGATTCATTGCATTATCAAAATATGCTATCGAATCAGATTATCTAGCGTATAATTGTTGCGGCGAAAAATTTACTTTTCTCCGATTTTTTCTTTTTGTTTTTTTATTCTCTTTTTAAGCAATAATTTCGCAGTGGATTAATCTAGTTCTTTGACCAAAAGTTACACAAACTCTCTCGCAATCCGACTAAATGTGTCAAATGTCTGTACGTAATTAATAAATATCATACATTTCGTACCTAGTCGATAAATTTAATATTGTTACTTATTTGGTATTGTTTCTTGTAAAATATCCATCAGCGAATGAAAGAAAGGGATAAGAGCAAATAAAATCGATTCTACACGTTATAATAATGTACGCATATCTTCGTCCAGCGAGAGAAAAGAGAGAGAGAGAGAGAGAGAGAGAGAGAGAGAGGAAGAGGAACTTTGCACGAGGAAACTAAAACCGAATGGCATTTATGCCCGTTCATTGAAATCCTAAATTGGCTTTAAATTATTCTCATCGATCGAACTGTCAGGTGCATCGTCCTGGTCGCGTTTACGTAACTTAAGTTTGAGCGATGGCAGGGTCTAGACTGCGCAGCCAACGGCTCTCTTCATTCGCTACCGTTACTGTCAATAGCAGAACATTCACCAGAAGCCAATGGAATTGTAAAACATTCGTCTTTCGCTTCGTATCGTTCAGCCCAGCGTAAATTTACATCTGTTCAAACAACTATCGAGTTCCTTTTTCCGAGAAAACTTTTCGAAAAATTCGAAAAACAAAAAAACGATTCGAAATTTTCGATCGAACTTTGCAGAAAATCCATCTTTGTGCGGAACGAATGGGAAAAAAGGAAACGATATTTTGATTATCGTTCGATTAGAACCACTTAGAGTCGCGCGATTAGTCCTTCTCGTCGTTGAAACGAATCCACCCGAAGTTACGTTCGTCATTACCCCATCGATTTAATTCAACCAGTTTCAAGCGTCCAATCGAACGAGCTCTCTCACAAGAGAGAGAGAGAGAGAGAGAGAGAGAGAGAGAAAGAGAGAGAGAACATATTTTCACGCACGAGGAACATCCAGAGCTAAGCAATTTGAAAGGCAAACACATTTGCAGCCCTCTTGAGAAATTTCTCGCGATCGATGTCAGGGAGGAATGATCGATCGGTAGATGGTAGACGCCAAAGGGGAAAAGTACCGCGTGACATCATTTCTAAACGCGTGTGCCGATTGTTTAAGCAGAGTTCTTTCTTCTCCCTCTGAACGACCACCATCGTCACATGTGTATATATATATATATATCAATAACTTGGCTGATATTCGTTCGGCCGAGCGTTTCTCAAGTAGGTTGCAAGTTATTCCTGATTAGTGAACAAACGAAACTTTTCTACGTGTACTTTTCTCGGTTGCAGTACCACAGATGTTCACCTGGACTTTTAAATATCTTTACATCTTTCTCCCGATGATTAAAGTATAAAATATTAAAATAAAAAAAAAAGCAAATTGTTTAAATCTTTAAAAACACATTGTTATCACTGTGTATAAAGTATCTCATAAAAGTGACAAATTAGTCATTTTGTAGCCACTTTGGCAGTTCTAGTGTTGTTCCAGTCCATTTCAGAGTTTAACGACACCTATTCTCTTTCAAACAATTACTGCCAACATCTAATGATCATAGAGCGTGATCTCTTTCTTGCTTTTTAATTCGTTAAGCGAGAAGTATCGAAAGTAGCCTATTGAAAAGAGATTGAATCGTTTGTTTAAAAATGAGTATCTTGCATCGACCGAACGATCGTCGTGATCGGTAAATTTCGGTGGTCTTGTACTCGACAGACGTGAAAATTCAAACCGTTGTTTCGAAAAGTGTGACGACGAAAGCAATAGCTTTTCAATCGTGAAACAACTTCATGAACAAGACAAATTCCTACGCGAGTAGGAATCAAACTATAAATCTTTCGTTTATAAATAAAAGAAAGCAAAAAAAAAGAAAGGTACTTACCTGTATGAAAAGCCAAGATGTAACAAGGGCCAAGCTGCTGTACTGTCCGTTAAATCGGTAATGGTACGCGTAGAAGGAGAAGTGATAGAGGTAGAAAAATCTGAAACAAAGACAACAATTGCCTCGATGAAAAGGAGGCGCGCAGTTATCTTTCATTTTTATACAACATTGTACTGTATCTGGCGGCAGCAATGTTATTTAACAGATTACATAACTCGCCGATATTTACGATATACTGGCACCCGTGCAACAACACGAACGCTTTATCGATCAGATCATATCAGGTAGCTGCCTATTGAAATGTCAAGGCGGGCGCATTACCCGCGACGTCGTTAGTATGGCTGGGAAATTGCAGTTTTATAAAACAGAAAACTCCGTTTGTTTGTGTAAAGTTGAAATACGAAGTAAACATTCCAATTAGCAACGCGGCAACACTTTAATCTGCAGGACCCTCGCGGTTTGAATGGAACGAACCGATAGTCGAACGTTTGAAGCACGAACGATTCGCACGAAAGATATTCGAAAGATACTCGACGATCGTGATTGCCAGCAAAAATTTTCTATTTGTTGCAACTTTTGTCGGAATGTTTCCGAGCAAACTAGCTAGCAAATAGTTCTCTCCATTTACTAACGCGTAATTTACGACGAAACTTTCCGACAAACTTTCGCGTCTCGCGAAAAATCATAAAGATCCTTTCTCATCGCGTCAAGAATTAATCCATCTGTAGTTTATGGTAAATAAAACGGAGGAACATTTTATCTCTTAATCCCCGTCTAACTTGATTACTCGTTACGGTATTTCGTGCCGCCTCGTTCGACGAACAAATAAAGCAAAGATCTCTCCCTCCCGTGCCACGGTTCTGCTCGCAACTGTTCGAAACAGCATTTTAATTTGTTTGTTGAACAAAATCTACAAACCATCAGCCTGCTTTGCCAACTCGAGAAACTCGTTCGACCGATCGCTTATTACCGAGTTTAACCTAAACGCGTTCCGCGTTTTATGAGTAAAATTAGTAAATCGGCGATTGGTGATGAATTCGAACGAGGCTGTTAATTTATGCAGCGGAATTGAACAAATTGAAATTTATGACGACGATATATTTTTTTCCTTTCCGCTTCGTTTCGTGGTGGCCGCCGCGAGGGTGACAAGGGCGGGGGTTGTAATCAAGTGATTTTTACGAGTGGCAGTTACGCCAGGAGCCGCCAATATTTGCGGTTCAGGGTGGAGTTGGAACTGCAACGCCGGACTTCGCCCTGAACGAAGAAACCTGCGACACGCGAGGAAAAGCGCCGAGAAAAATGATCGTCGACCATCCCCTCGATAAGTAAACCCGACTAATTGACCCCAAAACGTTTATGCTAAAAACTTCCCTTCGACTTTCGTGGCGGGTCGACTCGACTCGTAGATATTCGATTAAATACACCGAGATACGTCGATCCTGAAATATTCCTAAAAATGATTCATAGATCGAGCTGTTCTTTTCTCTCGGTTTTCTCAACGAGTTGGAAATTTTTACAAAACTCGTGGGGGGCTCTCGCGTCTTTCGACGTGTGCAAAAGTGTTGCGCAACGTGACACGATCAACGTGGCGATGAAGTATTCAATCTGATTAATTATTAACGTGCCGCGATACAGCATAAGTGTATATGTGCGTTATATTCAACCGATTATCGTTATGCCTCGAGCGTGTAATAATGAAAACTTGATGATGAATTTAATCCTGAAGTAACTAATTTTACATATTAATGATAACCACGTTATGGCGAAGCTGTTGCATAATTATATTTGACGTTCTGTATGAATATTAAATGCATTCAGTTTAAATAGTTATAATTAATCATATGCGACGTGTCGTTAGGAAAATAGATCGCGCGCCGGGGAAACGCTACGAGCACGTTAGGTTCATCCTTGAACCATTTTTAGCCCGCTGAAAATTCACCAACGCGACGTGTTGAAAAAAAAAAAAAAAAAACAAAAAAAAATAGAGGGAACGTGAACGGGTAACGCCGCTGAGTTTTTCATTCTGCTGATGGATAACAGGTGAAACTAGAGAGACTGTTCATGTTGGCAGTCGGTTGTTTAAACAGCAACGACGCTACTACTTCGCCGTAAACGATTCCGTCTGAACGTCGTAACGTGTTCACGTACGTATGTACAACACGCCCGAAATCTTACACACCGCCACTGTGCGAATTTACGTACGTCAAGCAACGCCACGAAAGCGTTCTCCGTTACGTTTTACGACGCTGTCAGTCGTAAAATACAGTTTCGGCGTCCGGTCCGTTCCGTTTTCGGTTTAGTACGCGAGTTACACGAACATCTAGTAGATCGAAACGAGCTATGATCGGACCAGAGATATACGTGTGTATATATATATACAGGGTGAATAGAAAAAAGATAGTTCCTAGTAACTTGTAGGGTAGATAGTACTCGCCATGAAACATGGAAAAGAATCCTAAGAAACATGGATCGAAAACTTAATAGTTTCAAAGTTACGAACGATGTTTGTTTCCGTTGAAATGCCAGTGAAAAGTTCGAACGCATTCGGAAATGTTTGAAAGAGTGCAATTCCTTGATACGAAGGTAAAAATGACAGGAGATTTCCTGTGAATCAAAAAAAGAAGAAATTATAAAGTAAACCACTATTCATTTACAGTTACGATGGCTCTCGAAGCGAAGGAAATTTGTTTCTTCAATCGAAACTTTGAAACTATTAATTTTTCTACCCATGTTTATTAGAACTTTTTTTTACGTTTCATGGCTATCATCTACTCTAGAAATTGCACCCTTTTTTCACTCCGTACAGCGCAACAACTCGAGACAACGCCAAACAGATATTGCATTGCGTATCTGTTAAAACCAATGAAACGTAATTTTCAGAGATCAGAGAGTCGATTGCGCGGTTTTTTTTTTTTTTTTTTTAAACTTTCTCATCGCCTACGTAAGAAATTATAAATAATACGAACGAACGAGTAGCTCAAAGTCGACAAATCCAAGGGACCGTGTAGTACATTGCAGTAGATACGGCCAGGCTTTGGTCAGACAGGAAGAAACTCTCGGCGAACCGTCGTACCGGACGATAAATTTCACGCTTGCATAAAGCAGGATAATTCGATTTTAACGTAAGCGCCGAAAAAAAAAAAGAAAAAACAGCGGAGAGAAGTATAAAGATAGGAGGATAGAGTGCAGAACGGGAAAGGATGAGAAAGAATGCACGTTCAAAATCCCGAGTTAGGTATTCCGTGGACATAGCCTCTAAAGTGTCCCACGCTCAGGGAACCGCAACCATCCGACGACGATTCATACGTCTTTTCCCGAGAATGGAAGAGGTAAAGAGGGGAGACTCTCCAAACGCATTCTGAATTCAGTGAATAGCGCTGCCCCTCGCGCGAGAAGGGATATCTTCGGACGTAAGATTTTTACAAGTTACCAACTTTCGGCCCCTCTCGCGAAAATTTTCTCGCCTCGACGAATCTTGTTTATCGAGTACGTACACAAAGATGTCGCTTTGATCGATATCAAACACGAGTCAATTCGTTTGCCGGTTGGAAAGGTAAGCAGCAAAACTGCACGACTTGTACACCAGTACGATTCGTCTCACTGAAAGGGCCAGAGGCAACTGTTCCGACTAGGAAACGAAGACGACTTTTTTGCCATAAAATCTTATAGATATGCAAACATTTGAATACAAAACAAATTACAGGCGCGTTCGCTCAGTACTAGACAACGCTACTCGAGATCTACTCCACGCCCCCTCGCGAATCACGTGACCCAAATCAACCAATCGCTAATTTTCGTTGCATCAGCGTTGCACCTGAAGAGGCCCGATTTTCTGGGTTACCCCCCAGCTAAAATCACTTTCAGTGATAAAAAGTCAGAAATAGCGGCTCGGCAGAAATATCGAAATGGAGGTACAACGGAGCGGATTTGCAATTTGCAGTTCATCGTTCCTCAGCCGCGAAGATTTACGATGCAATATAGAGATCTCTGTGGGTGGAACAGATCACGCGAAATGGATTCACCGGAGTGTACTTTGTCTTTCGTTCACTTTCTCCGGGTGGGCACAATTCATGATAGCTTCAACACACGCCGGCAATGAATTTACGACACGTACCAATCGACCATTTTCCTATAAAATCGTCATTCTGAAATATCGAGACGAACCACCCTGCCTTTGCTCGATTCACTTTTTGGCAATTAGATTCGCGTGATCCGAGAGACGAGGGAAAGAACGAAACTTGCAACGTACTCTAGTACAAAGTTGCGTAACGCTCGGCCTCGTGCCCGGTGCGTTGTCAGAAAGTGATATAGCTGTGTCACTAACAAGGGCAGATCTTCGATCCGGAAATTCAACAAATTACTTTTGCGCGAAAGAAATTTCCTATTTCTCTCGAGATTTTACGTCGATTAACTGAGGATAACCGTATAGAGGATAGAAAAAGAAAGTTACTTCTTTCAACAGTGATTATCACGAGAGGGGTGAAAGATTTGTCAATTATTTGCAAAATTCTTCCAATTGTACAGACAATTGACCATTGAGAACGCAAGAAGGAGCTGAGTTGGGCTGCGATAGCGGTATTGATGCGCGAAAAAGAACGATGTTAGATGGAGGCAAGAGGGTCAATAGAACAAAAGAGAAGAGAGACGAAAGGAGAAAGAGAAATGGAAGAGAAGAGAGAAAAAGGAGAAGGAAGAAGAAGAAGAAGGAGAAAGAGGAGAAGGAGGAAAAGAGGTCGAGGAAAAAGGGCAACGAGGGGATGTGACCGCCTCCATAACTGTACAGTCCACTCGACTAACGTAAGTATATTGTCAATCAATCCACGGTATAAAAGCAATCTGAGGTTCGGTCGACGGGGTGGCAAGATCCCGTGGGGCGCGGATGGGCAGACCAAGCCAAGGATCTGAGAGGAACAAGAGAAAGGAGAGTGGCTCTGGAGTAAGGAGAAGGGGGCCGGCTCTGGGCTGGAGGAGAGAGGGTAAAGAGCGCAAACAATCCAAACTCCTGGTCCTAAGAAAAGGAACGAGCGAGAGGGAAAAGTTGATATAGAAAAGGACGAGTCCTTTACTCTGGCCACTCGAAGGGCCCTGCCCAACAAGTAGGATGAAACGAAACTCTTGCCTGCCGCTCCGGTACCTATACTCGCACGCGTACACGAGTGTACGTGCGTCGCGTCGCGTCGCGGGATATGTGTAAGATGTGATCGCCGTATATAGCGAAACCCAGCGTGACCGTACGGATATGGCCGATGCTGCGATATATATATATATATATATATATATGAAAACGTCACCGGAAGACCTGGATGTTCTCGAGGAGGTGACGTGTCCTGTTCATACCGAGTTCCGAGTGCTAGGAAAATATATCGATTTGACCAGCGGAAGAGACAATGACAGCGACGAAAGTTCTCAGATTCATGGACTTACTTCCTTCCTATCTTCTTTCCTTCCTTCCTTCCTTCCTTCCTTCCTTCTTTCGACGATTCGATCCAATCGACGATTGTCGACGATTGGAAAAGAAATTGAAAATCGACTCTTTTCAAGTTTGATCGATGAATTTCGAACGTTGTTTATTCGATTGATAGAAATTGTAAAACGTAGGATTTTTTTTGAAAGGAACTGCGACAAGGACAACGTCTCGAGACGAAAGATGGAAGGAATAAAGGTAAACGATACGGACGAAAATAACTCGTACATCTAGGTAAAATAACGTAGATGACTTCAACCATGCACCAGCAAATAAGGTTACACGTCCCTTATAACTCGACGGGGAAGTTGTCCCTGCAACGTCCAACGGAGGGTGGCCTGGAGTAGCGGAAAATGAAATAATATCGGCGCAAACACACGGGACTGAACGCTAAAAAGGCCGTGGATAAATACGTAAGAGAGTTTACAGATGTAACGGTGGGAAAAGTATATCGAGGAGAAGGAGAAGAAGAAGAAGAAGAAAAATAAAAAGGAGACGGAGAAGGATAGCGAAGCGTAGGGGGAGAGGAAAGAGAGGAAAGAGGAGAAATTGGAAAGCAGGAAGCAGAGGAAAAGACGAGATATGTACGTCGTGGGATCGTATCACGTGGCAAAGCTCTTTGGATACCGCAGATTTTTCGATGTTGGGAAACGGACAGCAAATCTGGATAATGTATTTACAGAATCTTACGCCGTGACCCGTCGCGGTCGCGTAAAAATTGCTCGTGCCATCTTTTTGCAAACCCCGTGCGATTGAAAAGCGATTTTCTTACTCGACGAGAGAGAACACGTCGTATCGAGAGACAGCGAAACGAACGAAAATCAGAGTTTAGTAGACGAGGAGAGCACGAAATAAAATAGAAACCACCGACCGGCACCCGAGACGTTAGTTGAAGGATTGTTAAAGCAGATAGCGCGAGCGCGATAGAACGAACGATCTCTTTCGGGCGTGTCGGGCAGCAAGCAAGGCGCTGGCTAAAGATCATTAATCATGCGATACCACCTGTGGACCAGCTCGAGTCACACTCGAGACAAGTCTCCCTCGAAGGAGAGGGACGCGAAAAAGAGTGGAGGAGAGTGGCACGGAAACCAGCCACCTCCAAAGCTCGTGCCAGTTATTGTACGCCTGGCAGGTTTATCCGGCCTTTAATGCGTCCCACTGCATTATACCAGTTATATACAAGGTTCGTGCTGTAATAATACGGAATAGAACGTGAAAATTGTTGATTATTCCACGAGAGTCTGCCGGATTACCGTAGACAACGGTGTTGAATGTTACGTCGCATACTTTCGCGGCCGGAAAAAATGACCACACAGCGGCACGGCCGTACGCATTTTTTCATTTCACGACGACGAAAGCCACTTTTGCAATTCCACTGTCGTCCCATGTTTCCCCTCTCATTTTCGTCCCTGCCAAATAAACGTTTCATTCTTCGAACGATATATTACCCATCGAGGAGGAACGCTGGATCGTCTCGCAGGCTGCGTAACCTCGTACGATCTGTCGAAACGCAACGGTCAAACGAAGCAGTTTTGGAACTGGCATTAAAATTGATCGAATGGAAATGGGCGTTAGGAACACGCCCGACGGAGCACTCGCGCTCGTACGTGCTTGCGTACGCGTATGTACGCGAACCACGAAGCTCAAAACTTTCTCTAAAATGCACGAGATGGTAATCAACTGTCCCAGAGGATCATATCGATTGCGCAGGGGAAACGAGGATTCCCTTACGCATTTACGAACTCGTGACGGTCGCAAAGCAGATTCGGGAAGACCGATGATACGACGATCCGATAGCCGGTGCGGTATGTCGTTAATATTTCATCGTGCTACGTCCAGAAACTTTGCGGTCACGCGTTCACTTCGACGGTCACGGTCCTTTCACTCACATGACCGTCAAACGCGTAACTTGGTTTTGGCCATCTCTGGACGGACAATTATCTTTAAGCAACAAACTGAGAAACGGGAAAAATAGAGGTAGAGGGGAGTTTCCCTGCGTCTTTGCATTTCCACGCGTTTCTAGATTAGTTGCTTGAAAAGACATATATATTTTTATCATTTCAATGTAAATTTTATAGTGAAACAATACATTGACTAGAAGAATATATTTGTATTAATTAAAAAAACGAGAACAACACTAAGCTCGTTTCTTAGATACCAGTTCATCGACATTTGTATTTTTAAGATTTTCGTCCAAAATTTTATATTTTTCGTGTGCTTCGTGTGGGGAAAAAATCTGCTCGCAAACGTAAATACTCCCGAGAAGGGGCATCGTGAACATTCATGGTTAAAATTACTCAAACGATAATATTCTTGTTCAATTATTCCAATTTTGCCCGGCCTGGACCTAAACCTAGCTTAAATCCTAACTTCCTTTCGATACGCACCAACGGAATAAAAGTGTTTTATTGTAGGTGTAAAAGAACAGCATTGCCGACCACGTCTAGTTGATCGTTTTCCACGGGTTAGCTTTTACACCGCCGAATAAAGTTAAAATTGTTTGTGTTCCTAAGACTCCGATGGCAACAGAATCATAAAACGCGTCTTTGTAGACAGCCAGTAGTAGTGACCACTTGGAAAACGGTCGGGCGTGGCTGAATTAGAGTTTAAGAGATCGCCGGGTTATTGGCAGGCCGTTCGCGTAAACTGTCGATGGTCTCAATTGGGCGAGTTTCTACGCCCTCCTAAACGATTACTATAATAAACACTTTCCAACAAGTTCGAGCGAGTCGAATCTCTCGCCCACCCTTCGATAAAAATCCGGTTTACGAATTTTTGCACTTGTAAAATATTATATCTCGGGATTGAATCTCGATAAGAAAGGAAAAAGGGGGAAGAGCAATATTTAAATTACGAAAACTACACAAGTACGCACCTATGTATACGTGTAATTTACCATTTGTTTCTTGTTAATTCGCTAATGTTGTTGGTCGTGAAGTTACTACGCGGGAGGGCTCTGCTAATAAAAAAATTAACGTAGCGCAAGATAGTACGAGATGGGTATGAGACCCGAGACACCCTCTCTATCTTCCTTTTCATGGCAGACTTGTTTTCTAAGTGCAGTGAAAAAAGCCAATCGCTCGGTATATGGAATGACACGAACGGTGCATTACGTTCCGCCACCGGAATTTCCTCTCGTCATTATCTAATGACTTTTTATCGCGTCACGTGATAAAATGGATATCACGACCTTTTTTTTTTTTTTTTTTTTGAAGAAAATTAAAAATTATTCAATTGACAAACTTGCTTTGCGAGAATTGAAAGACGTAATTCGGCGATTGAGCTCATAATTCGGGGAAAGGGACGTGTGTCTGTCTGAATGATCGATAATCGTTCGCTTGAACGGAGGAAACGAAAGAAAGAACAGGACGCGTTCGGCTATTTGACAGATAAGCTATTTTCGCGGAGGGCAGAGCGGAGGAGAGCAGAGCCGACAACGGCTTTCGTTGCGACGCGATACCACTCCACTAATTAGACATTAGCGCAACAAACAACCCCAAGGTACCGTGTACCACCTTGCGCTTCCACCCTGTCAACCATCTCCAGAAACCGCCCCAATCCCCCTGACGGAATGCTCAAGTTACAAATTAACTTGCAGAGATCATCCGTTTCCACCTCGACGCTCACCGGCGACGCCTATTCGGATCTCTCGGAGTTCGCCCCGGTGGAAATTCAAACACAGAGGAAAAAAGAGGAGCGCGTTAGCTAGTGTCGCGACTAGTGTCCTCTCTCCCGTTAATGTATTTTAAATCTGTCGTGAGAAGAGGCACGAATCCGAACTCTCTTTACCGAATATAGCGTTAAACAGATAGTTTTCGCGTGGAATTATGATAAAATATCTGTTGGGAGAGCGACGGAGAAAAGAGATCTGAATTATAAATGCTACTCGAGCAGGAAAGGATCGGATGATTCGAAGGCATTTTTCGAACAGAGAACGTCTACAAACGTTAACGAACATCTGGATTTTTCTAATCCAATAATAATTATCTCGTCTGTGCTTGTCGCGAAGAAAGACGGAGAAACATCGTAATTAATAGCCTATTAGGCTACACTGCGATGCCTACAATCGAGCCAATTAATTGCAACGAGGCGACGAGGCGACGAGGAGTTTTCAGAATCGTCATTTTTACGGTTGACGGCCGGCAGGAAGGATTATTTCTTACGCGTTAACGAGTATAAGAGACAACTCTTCTCGCGATCGAGACATCTTCCTCCGCCTGCTTCGTTTCCTCCTTCTTCCTCTTCCCTTTTCCTTCGGTCTCCCTCTCGCCTCTCTCGGTAGACTAGACTTCTGCAGATAGCTGTGACAAATGACGAATCGCCGAGGCGTCTCGATCACACGAGAAACCGGAAAAGTAACAGGAATTTCGTCGATACGTTGAACGAGAGAGCAACAACCATCGGGTCCCATGGAAACGCCGCCGCTCGTAAGTCACGTTACATATCTTCGCGTCCGGTGTTAAGGTCCTTCGGACGAGGGAAGAAGATGAACGCGACGAGGGGACGACGGAGGAAGCAGCTTGCAAGCCAGAGAACCGTGAGAAAGAATGGGTGGGCCGGAGGTTACCAATTATGAGAAAACACGCCTGATCGCGTTTAAGGTGTGAAATGGCGTTCATTTTTTTTTTTCTCTCCGCTTCGTTAAGTACTTGGAATCGGTACTTGAATCGACGATGAGAAACGAAGGTGAAATTAGTGGAACATATTTACCGTTGCTTGCACTTGTGTAGCGCAGCTAGACGTTCGCACGACGTTCTTTGATGTAAAAAACATACAAAGAAGAAAATGATTTTTACAACGACGTTGAGAAATTCGCGAGAGAGAAAGAGTTGCGATCGAAAGGAAGGGTCTTCTCTCGACCCTGTCGAAGAAAACTGAGTGAAAACTGATCGAGCTACGATCGAGTACGCGCGTATTCGTGTGGCGAGGAGAGGGAGCCAGATTTTCGAAAAAATGTGGTAAAAATGAAAGAGCAGAGGACAACCGGATTCTTATAATTGAAGGAAGCTTCGAGCCTGTGGGTGTGACGGTACCCCTGGCAACCGAGCCAAGGCTTTGCCTTCGCAGAACCTTGGAAGGACTGCGAGAAATACGGAACGGTAGAGGGGATGAAATTGAAAAGAGGAAAGCGGAAGAGGAAAGGCGTAAGAAAGAGATGGGGGGGGGTGGGGGTAAGGTGGAGAGAGGGAGAGAGGAAGAAAGAGGGAAACGAAGAGGAGAGAACCTTCAATGCTCTCTTTAGTTCCACCGATCTTCCCTCTCCGCAATCACCCCTTCGTAATTAACCTCCATTACGGCAGTTTTCTGTTACCCACCCATTCCCGTCCGAACCACCACCCCCCCCCTGGAGCTCGATCCACCAGAGGGATAGAGTTGCCTGTTTCCTAGGAGGCAGTAGCTATCGGTTATAGTTTATTATTCTTCTAATGGAAAGCAGCAGACATCCTCTGAGTCCTTCTTCACCCCTACTACAACCCAATCCACCGGCAGCCCTCTTCACCCCGTTCATCGTCTTCATCGTCGTCCATGTCTACGGCACAGTAGTGTCGTAATCGTCTTACGCTTTCCGAGCAAGCTCCTAATTATCGTGAACTCCGCCTCGAGATACATTTCCATGGATATCTCTGGGTACGGGGAGTCGTGAATTTTCGGGATAAAGTCAAAGATGAACGAGATAATTAGGATTCTATAACGAATAATTGGAAATCGCGACTCGTTGCTCGATTCGAGCCTCCAGCTCGAGCCAGTCTCTCTCTCGAGTGTCTTCTAATTGGCGGAGAAGCCTCCTAATTATCGCCGACGTTGACATGAATTTATAACACGAATGTACGTATGTATATATATATATATATATATAGAGAGAGAGAGAGAGAGAGAGAGATTTGCTCGTAGTTTCTGTTCCCTCGCAATCAACGCAAGACTAGTGGAGTAATTCGTCTCTCTCGCGACACGTGGTACATTTTCTGCGCAAACTCGAATCCATCTGTTTCTTTTTTCCTTTTCTTTTCTCACGCAAAGTGACTGTGCGTGAAAAATTCGCAAGAGTACGGGATAATTAACGGGGAAGGGGGAGGGAATATCGGAGAGAGACTTTGGAGAAATCCGAGTGAAGACGAAGGAACCAGAGGGCGAGACCTCCTTCGGCTGGAAAGCTTCCGTATCGGTATTTATACGTTAAAGGGTGGCGGGTCGGGGAAGGGAGGCGGGGAGGTGGGTGGTGGTGATGGAGGCGGAGGAAAGGGAAGCACGGCGCCATTACTATGCAAATAGATTCGGAGTGACACGACGAGAATGGGCCATACCCCGTTGCACCTAACTGGCGCCCGTCAGGACACCATTTAATAGTGTAGTTTCGCCTGCACACGCCGCCGCACTCGCCAACCGAGCGCCAACCGAGCGCCAACCGAGCGCCACCCACTGGTCGAGCCACCCACGCTCGCACCCACACCGACACCAACACCGACACCGACACCCACACCCACACGCTACGTCTGCCCGCGTGCTTCGTACCCCTCGCTTCCCACACCGTCACAACCACCACACCAGCAGGCCAGCGTCACCAAACCCTCGACGATACAGGTAATGAAATTGTCCATGCATGAACCGACGGGGTGGCGAACGTTTGTTCTGCGATCGAGCGTATACGTCGTTGCGTGCCTTTTGCGCAGCGAACCAGATTCCCGAGGATTTGCCGGAATTTCAGGTACACAAATGAGTGCCTATATGGCGCGTACACGCTCGCGCCAGAAACGCGATCCCGACGTCACACCGGTTTTGAAACCGGAGGGGGGGGGGGTGAGGGATATGGACGTGGCTAGGTCGAGAGGAGACGGTGCGCTGGGTGCTGGGTGCTGGGACACGTACTACGTACACAGAATCCCAAAGGATGGGTGGAAATAGACGTGATAAAAATATAAACGAGATGATGAGAGACGAATCGCGTGGGCAACACCAAGCATCGCGAAATTCCGCCTGCTTCCGCCTCTGCTAATGGTTTCTGTTTCGTTTCGTTTCGTTTCGTTCCTTTCTTTCTTTTTCTTTCCATTTGTTTAACCAGTGATATTGTTCGCACACGTAAGATTTCCTTTCCCTCTAAAAGATCGTCGTTCGATTAAAAAAAAAAATGCGTAACACGTGTTACAGACTTTGGACTGTTAAGACGGAGCAAAGAGCTAAGACGAGTGGAATGATAAGCGTATGTACGCTTTGGCGCGAATTATTTTCTAGTTATCCGCGGGCAGATAAACGTAGAAAAGCGCGACAACTGCCTCTGCCTTCTCGCCCCTAATTCGCAGCTTGCGCGTATCGCGATGCACACGTAATACATACACAGACACACACAGAGTCGCGGATCGTTACGCGAACGTCAATTTTCCGAGGCATTATTATTTTCGTCATTTACGCATATAGAACGAATCGTGTACGCGGTACGAAAATAAAATTGATAAAAATATACACAAGGTGATGAGAGATGGATCACGAGCGACAACACAAACAGCACGAAACTTCTGTACGGCAGGTTTTCCAGCCTGTTTGTGCGCGCGTATTGTATTATCCACCGGTTTGTTTTCTCTTTGTTTGACCACGTGCGATTTTTAATATAATGAATCCTTGCGCGAGCGATCTGTACAAATACAAACGTACGATTTTTAAACATTACACACGGCCGTGTGATACGAAAAACGAGATGTAAAAGAATATAACGTTCTCTGTAACATTATACGTTAGTTTTATATCTATAAAAAAAAAAAAAAAAAAAAAAAAGAAAAAAAAGAGGGGAAAAAGCAAAAACTGTAATCGATCGAGATATCCGTCGAGATGTAAATTCTAATATTTCGCTCTACGTGCATCGCCGACAAACAGACAATCTTGTAATTTTGTAACTTTGTAAAATTTAAGTTGTAGGTGTAACGAAACTCGATACACGCGTGTAACGTCTGTCGTTGTTTCAATGAAAACCAATACACTTTTTATCAACCAATACTGGGACTTTCCTCTTCGACCGTTTAACGGCCAACTAGGAGCAATATTTGATCAAATTCGAGACATTTTCGCTATTTGTCAAACGCTCGTAATGAATAATCCTCTTTCGACTCGAACCGGACGCACGCACGAAATTTAATATCAAGCGTCAAAAATATTAACAATTTTTCAAACGACCGATAATACGACGGGATTCTCTGTTATCCAAACGTTCCACAATTGAAGTGTTTCTCTCTTCGAACAATGTACTAGGCAAACACAATGTTCATTTTGTAATATATTTGTAATATATTTGTAAGGTATTTGTAGACCGATATAAATCCGATAAAGATCGAGATCAGTTTGGTTCGAACGAACCGCGATAGGCTATCATTCCCCGGGAGCAACAATATTTTCCAGAACGATTCTTTCCGTTTTAAAAGCGGCAGCGTTCTAAATCTTGGGGATAAGGACGGGGCGTACGTCTCTTGCAGAGACGCATGAAAATGTATCCGACGATGAACATTTATGGTCTCTCCTGGCGATGGTAGCGGTGCCATTTCGAATTACGCATACCACGAATAAACAGGAATTTCATTTACGACGACGTCGTAAAAGTTGGGTGCGAGACGGCGGCGCGCCCATTTCCAAACTTCTGCCGAGTCGATGCTTTTAATGACACGGGGAATTAAATATGCAGACACGCCACGCCGGGCGTAATATCTGTTTCGACGAATACTCTTTTCCATTGACGCGACGGGGCGGTGCGACGCGACGCGACGCGACGCGACGCGACGCGACGCAACGCGCGAAGCGATACCCGGAGGCTTGTCAAATGAGATATTTATCGGCGAACGTATTCCACTTATTTAGGATTAATTAAACGTTAAAAGAGACATCGTGCACGCGCGTGTACGCAAAATCCGTACGCAAAACCTCCGTCCTCGCTCGAATCGAGCCTCATTTCCGAATCATCCGTTCCGCCCGCGCGGCGGAAAATTGAAGAGGTATCGTTTCGCATTTTATTACACGCTAATCACTTTTATTCGGATGGTTTTGGACGGTTCGTGCGGAGCCACGAGCTGAACGAGCACGTCCGCGAGATGGATGGATGTCCACGATCCAGAACAAACGAGCTTCAAAGTACATAGCGCCGGTATTTACCGGCAAGCGTTATGAAATTATTTCGATAATCGTCTTAATGTCCGACGTTTGCCCGAAAACAGGAATCAAATGACGTACGCCGGTTTAAAAGGCAACGGACACGCTCGTTGCAGGCGAATAAAATATTAAAACGCGGCGAAACGATTCATAAAATTTAGCGATATCGCTGGCGGAAGGGAGAGGGGGATCGATCGTTCCCCCACCCGTGGGTACCGGCACCGGGCTCCAAGTTAATTTGTTACAGAATATTCCGCTCGTTTCGCCTATTTCATTTTGTTCTGGCTCGCTCTTCGAAATGATATTTGCACTTGGCGGAGCTTGCCCCGGCGATATTAATATTTCGATATTAACGACTTTGGATTACCGCGCGCACGTCCATCGGGGGAAGGGGGGAGGGGGGAGGGGGAAGGGGGGAGGCTGAGGAGGGGAAAAAAGACACGTACTCCGCGTTGTCTTGAATATTTTCAGCTGCGACGAATATCTAGCCGAAGTCAAAGAGTTGCTCGCGGAGGAACGAGTCGAGAGTACGGTGAATGGTTTTCGGTGAAAGCTTCCGAACAGCCAAACACACTGTGAACTATCGACTGCTAGAGCATAAAATTCCCATCAGAGACGTCAAAGTCTGAAAGAAACAGAGAATCTTCACGACAGGGTACGCAAGTTTTTATTTATGTTACTTACTTTAGAAAGAATCGTTCAAGTTCGAACGAATCGTCGTCTCCAAAAATCTGAATCTAACAAAAGTATTCAAAATGGTCATTTTGACCATTTTGGTAGTTGTAGCGTTAATTGGCGAGTGAACGCTTACTTGCGTCATTAATTTTTGAGAGTAATCGAAGTAGTAGAATACTCTGCTCGAGGAGAGGAGAAAAAAAAGTGGGAAAATTGGGCATGCGATCGAAAAAAAATTGGAAAGAATCGAAAAAGTTAAATTAGATCGGCGACAGCTACGTGCCTGTAGCAAATAAATGCCCGAACCTACGACATGAACGGTGAAAAACTAAAGCGAGAAAAGAAGAAATTAAGGAGAGAGAGAGAGAGAGAGCAAGCAACGATTCGCTCCTAGACATTTTTCTGCGCGATAACGCGCATACTTTCTCGTTCTCGACCTTTATCCCGAGTTAAAAAAGAAAAAAAGGAAAGAAAAAAAAAAACGCTGCGAATCTATATTCATTTCGAGGCGTTCCCGTCAGCGGCGCTGCCTCGATAACACGGTGAAAAAATATCGTGGCGTGCAGATTGTTATCATCGTCGTTAATTCTCATTATCCTTTAATTTTATATAAGCGTATCGCCGCGGCGGGACCGGGCATCGGGCATTCCTCCGTGCAACTACGTTTAACACACACACACACTCGCTCCTAAGACGACAATATTCATCTTTTCAATGTCGCTGGAATCTCGTCGAGCTGTCGGGCTGTAACGCGCCTCGAAAAAAATTCAATTTCTCCGACGGGGGGCGTTATCGCGGGGCGGAAAACACGCGTTCCCCTGCCAGACGATTTTTAATTTTCCTCAAAATGAAATTACGAAACGGCCATCCAATGATACAACTGTATAATCCGTAGCACACTTATAGCTGCTATCCATCATCTTCCTTCCTTCCTTCCTTCCTTCCTTCCTTCCCTTCTCCTTTCCTTTTTTTCTCTCTTTTGATACATGCATATAGGCAAGTAGACCATAGTACCACGGACGTTGGTTTAGAAATTCTCTTACGTGAAAATATCAAACGCAGCGGAGAAGCAATTTCGAACGTCGAACTTCGGTACGTCGCTTTGGATTTTGCAATTTCGTAGGCGCACGATCGTCGAATATATCGCGACAAGTATCGAGATATTGTAGATACGAACGTGTAAGAACATGAAGGGACGCAATGTTAACGATTCATCAACGGAATTGATAGCAACGCAGCGAGCAGCATAAGATCGATTACTCTTCCTCTGTGGTTGGACAAAGCATTTTTCTGAACAGAAAGCGGTAGTTTCCTGTTTGGTATTCCAAAGCGTGTTGCCTGCCGGTAGTCAAGAAAATTAATTATGTTAGCTAATTATCTTAGGAGGACTAATTTTCCATCCGCTGTTTGCGATTAATCATGCGTCCTGCGCGGTAAATAACGTAGCAACGTTTTCGTTTCGGGAAAACAGCCAACGCGATATACCCAACACCACCTTTTGCATAATGGTATAGCCGCAGCATTGAATAATTCAAATTCCACGACAAATAAAACGTAATTGAATTACGACTCAAGTTGCTGAACCTCGCCAAGGTTAATAAAACAATTTTCAGCCATCCGCGGTCCTGCTACCGGTCGTTCATCTTCGTTCAAACGTCACTCCACCCCTGTCGAATCGACTTGCGCTTGAACTTCCGTGGTACGTATATATATATATATATATATATATATATATATATATGTATAAAACTTGCTTTTCGTCGACTTTAATTCGAAAGTATGGGCCTGAGAAAAATTGTAGCAAAGCGAGGCGAGGCGAAAAGAAAAAAAGGAGTGGGGGGGGGGATTGTTTAGACGTTGCAATTAGACAAAGAAGCACTTAGAGTAGGACGAAAGAAACGAGACAAAGGAAAGGAAAAAGAGAGATAATTTCAAAGGCGGATTTTCATCGAGGTTAAGCTGAAAAGTCCCAAACAACAAGGCGGATATCTGGCGGGTGCGGGGACGTTTCTCTCGACAGGGACGGGGGGAAATTTCTCGCACGTGCCGATATCGGTTTCATATCCAGAGCTATCGATCTTCGTAGCAGAGCGTAAGACGTAAATCCATACGTCCGGAGGTAAAAAGAACCGCCTGTGGAGAGTGTTTCGGCACCCTGTCGCGTGGACAAAGGCGTTGACCGATCGTATATAGACGGAATGCGAAAGGGCGATCCGTGGAAAATGAAGTCAGCCTCTTGGTTCCGTCAGCGTCGGAGCCAGAACACCGTTCTGGCTGGCGCCTGTCTGACGGTCTGACGCTTCTCTGCCTCCATGCATCCCGTATCACCGTCCTATCCTAGATACCCGAGACGAACGCGACACCCTGATTAAAACGCCAACTCCGTGTGTATCGAGCTTCATCCCTTGCCATTTCCTTCCCAAAGTCCACCTCTAGGAGGTAAACATCAGGGGGTGGCGGAAAGTAATTATAGCTTCTTGCAGGACTTGCCCTCTCTGCTCGACCAGCGGAACGAGAACTACGCCACGGGACGTGGAGCTACGTTCGAAAAATTTCCACTTGGACACACGCGAGTGAAAAATATGTACGCACGAGAATATATCAGCGAATTATTGACCACGTGCGTATACGTAAACGTATACGTACGTACGTTTATTTGTACGCGCTTGTACATTGAAAATTAAACATTGAAAATATATGCGTAACACGTTTGCGTTGCAGCAAATTTTATGTACACACATCTACGAAAGAGAGAGAGGGGGGGGGAGGGGCGATTATCTTTTGGTTTGCAAAGATTTTTTAAATTAAGTAGAAAGAAACGGGAAACAACAGTCTGTTGAATAAATACAACTTTCCTTTCGAACAATAGCTTTCTTTTCTATGAAAAGCGCGTCGCTGAAAAAGCTTCTGAAAATATTTAAACTTTTAAAAGCAGTTCGACCAACAAACCGGCTATTTTCCAGCACGAGGAGGTAAGATGAAAACATCGTGTTTAAACGCGTATGCAATCCGAGTAAACGTAAGCGCGAGTGGTTTGAAAACAACTAGCTATTTGTTAACGTCGCTCGGAATCGCGTGTAACTCGCGTTAATACGAACGATTAATTATTTATCGGTCTACAGGTTCCAACGACGAAAATTCACGCGCGCGGTGTAAAACAGTGTGTACAGACGCAAAAACGACTGGAAGATTAAAAACGGCCGTTGCGTAATCCGTTAACGCGTAACAGCGGTTCTTGTTACTTTTCGCTTTAGAACCTTCTACCTACGATTCTGAACGTCGGAGTGGAGCGCCGTCTCGTACCCATCGAAAGTAAAAACCCCCTCCATTAAACGATAGACACCCGAATCTCATTTTTCATCCCCCGTGAGAAATTAATCACGCTCCAGCTACCTTTCGACGAGGAGCTCCACCGTTACGGGTTAGACTTCAATCTTTCCCTTGTTCGACCACTCCGGAACATCAACCGTACACACCTCTCGGTCCCCTCCGACCGGACAAACGAAAAAAGAAACAAACAGGGCTGTTTCGATCAATTTCCCGAGAATTTTGTCTCGACCGGATCGCGATCACGATTTCCATGATCCCGTTGTTTGGGACAGTGTCGTGAAGGAGCTCGTCGAGCTGATCGAGCGGAGTGGAGAGATGATAGTTAAAAAGATAAGGGCGCGGTGACGGCGCGGAGGAGGGAGGGGGAGGGGGACGAAAGGAAGGGAATTCGAGATGATCGGCCCCACCTAACGACGTACGCCAAAGCAGCGCGCGCGATGTGCCGAGGGCTCGCGGTATAGAGAGGTGCAGGTTATGTTTGCACTGTAATTTTCCAGGCAACTCGGCCGTCGCTCCTACCTCGACGGCCAGGCCAGGCCAGACCAGACCAGACCAGACCAGGCCAGACCAGGCCAGACCAGGCCAGACCAGGCCAGGCCAGCGAGGAGCGAGGAGCGTGAGGCAGAGTGAGCGAGAACGAGAAAGAGAGAAAGGGAGAATCACCATCCTCCACCGTAGAAGAGAGCTACACCTCCTCCCTCTCGCCGTTCTCTCCGACCATCATGCTGAAATAACACCCCAGGCTGTCCACCAGCCGCACTCGTGGTACGCGTTTGTGGGACCCCGCGTGTACCATCTACGAGCCTCCGCTCTGCTGGCCGTCCATGTCCTCCGTGGTGTGTGCTTGTTATTTATATAATTGCTCAATAGCCTCAATTACGGGCCTTATTCAATCATAATCATCCTCCGGTGTTATTTGCGGACAAGCCCAGCTGATTGTAAGCACTCGACGCGCGCCACTTGCGAACCATAGCGACACACGCGTGGCGTCGACGCCAGTAATGGCACCCAGTGACGCGGCACCCATCGACCAGGCAGGCACCCACCGACCGACCGAGCGCGCACCCGCCGCGTCAGAATACTACCTCCTGCGACAGAACGATGCCTTTCCTGGGGGTTAATTCGCCGCCAGCGAAATGTAAATACGAGACGAGTAGAATAGAACGGAAATGACGCGACGCGACGCACACCGTCGCGGAAAGCCTAGTGCCCGGATCGGATTGAAATTCGATTCGATTCGATTCGACTCGACTCGACTCGACTCGATCCCGTAATGCCGTTTTCGAAAGTCGATACTTTGCAACGATGTAACGTTGCTGCAACGTCACCGGTTGCTTCTTCTTTTGCAACAGGTCTCTCGCGCGCTACAATTATATTCTCGCCACAACGAGACGATAACTAAAAACGTAAATAATAATTATTCTTCCATTCGGTTGGAAACGAAAGAGTCGCTCGCAACGGTCAAGACCGTTCGACGAATGATCTTCTCGTTTAAACCGTTCCAAACGCAATCACCCAGTAAATTTCAATTTATCTTCTTACAATTAGTCTTATTTCGTAACAAGCTATGTAAATATAGCCCCGTAGTACGAAGAATTTCAGCAGGCAATTCCAGTTGGGATTAACAACGCTGTTACGCAAAGTTTGAGAGTACAATGGAATTATAGCCGCGTGAGGCCGAAATTTAGTACCATCTTGCCTCGAAATATAAATTAGAACTAAGGAAGTTGCACATACACGCTGATAAGTCGGCAAACTATTTAGAAAATCTGAGCAGCGCGGCAAACGTCGCTTATATCAAGTTATTAAATTTTAACGTAGTCTTAAATATCGTGATTATCACAACCTACGTCGTACAACTGCGAGGCAAGTTGCACGTGCACGCACACACACCCACACACACCTACACATACAGGCGGGCTAATGAATTTTCTCTTTCTTTCCCTGTTATTCGTACGAGTTGTCCTCCGGAATAACTGAAAAATATATTTCCTAATTACTATCCCACTGTACGACTTACTTGGAGTCGCAAAATCTGTGTAAAACAAAGAGAACGGACAAACGTAACGAGCACCTGAATTAACTCGATGTCCGTTTAAGAGAGAAATTCATATTTCGTTTACTGCACTTGAGCGAGCTATTGTGCGAGCTAATTCCACGCGAATTTTACGCGAATCCAGCTTGCGGGGGCGGGGGGGTAAAAAAAAAGATATACGCGTGTTTGTACGTGCACGCAGGTCCGTGGGCAAGCCAGCCAAGCAGAATACCGAAGGAAGAGACAGCCCTTTTAGGCTCAAATGGGACCGAACGTGCGTTATCTACGAACCGCTGAGAATCCAGGAGCCACGTTACGGATCGAAAGTAAAGTGCACACACACACACACACACACACACACACCCCTCGCGACGACCCAACACACACCCCATCACGTATCGTGAAACTAAGACCTCCAGGTCGCGTTCTTTCTCCTTTTTTCCTCTTTCCTCCTTCCTTTCCCAACTATTATATTATACTTCATCGTCTATATCAACTGGAAGCAAATACATTCGAACGGCGTAAAAAGAACGGCGCACGTAGATGAAGAGAAAAGGGGGGAAAAAAAAAGAGGTAAAAAAGGAAAAAGGAAAGAGAGAAAAAAGTAAAGCAAATCTTGCTTCCACTATGGAAAATATATAGCGTACGTAATAATTTAATTCAGTGGAAACGGACGATCCGTTTTCTCTTCTCCTCTTCCCTTCGAAATTACAAATTAACAACGCGCGATTACTTTCGCGTAATTTCTCTCTAAATTTACGCAAGAGCGCAAATATTTGCAACAGGCCAAACTCTTGGCGTATTAGAATACCGTTTGCCTATTGACAATGACAATTCAGCTGGTAATCCGAGAGCGTCCACGCCCTCGCGTATCAATCATACTCGTCGGCCCCCCCCCCCCTAATTCTTTGTAATGGATCCTGCGTAATTCTTTCGCTCTAAAACGTGAGACGTTCGCATTGCGCGCGCGGCCGTATAGGTCATCGGGTTATTAAACACATCCTGGTAAAAATAGAGAATTTTCAGTCTTTTTTTTTTTTCCTTTTTTAGAAAAAAAAACTGGTTTTAACGCCGGTAATGGTTAACGTTCCGAACGTTCCTTGTAAACACAATTTAATATTCGCCAAAGAAACGTAAAATCACATCGTAATAATTTTTTCACTGCCACGACGGTTTTCATAGCCAGTGAAAAAGAAGTGTAAATAAGCTGCTCGCGTGTGAAAACAAGCGAGAAAAATAATTAAGAGATTCACGACGGCGGAAGATAATACGAGCAGAGGAGGAGAGAGCGCATAGAATAGACCAAAACCGCCGGAAAGAATAAAATGTTCCGGCCAGGTTAAATTAAAAATACGTTTCGTTGTTAATTATGCACGATATATATGTATATATACATATATATGTATATACTGGATCCCCCCCCCCCTCTCTCTCTCTCTTTGAAATTATTTGCTCGACCATTACATGGAAACTATATTAATTTGCGCTTTGCATGAAAAACATGCACGCGAGTCATGCGATGAAACGCGCGCCAAGGGAAATTACAAAATAATCATTAACGAATTGCGATATTAATTTCAATCGCTTTTCAAGGTAATAAATATTTGCGCGAAAGTAAAGCGCGTTCGCTTATCCCGTTCATCCTCGCTGATCATCGCCGTTAATTGAGGGAACATTCGCAGGTTTTCTAGCAGGGTGCGTTTTCGCGTCTCGCGACGTCAAAAAAATGGTGTCTCTCTTCGATCTCTGTCTCGACTCGACTTGGAAAAACTTCCGTGCTTGCCGAATTGACAAGTTCTCCCCTTTCAACGCAACGAAACCATCGAGAACGAATTTAGGGAGCAAGGCGTCCGCTAAACGGTAGGCACTCGTCTTGATTTGAGAAATCAAACACCGAATCAATATTATTGGGTAACACGCGCCCCGAAACGCCCCGACAAAGCACTTTTCTAATTGTTTTCGACAACGAGCAGCCGTACAACGTACGTGCAACGCTCGTACACACAGCTGCGAACGAACAGTGACCCTTTCCCTTGAACAAATGGATGAAACTCTTACCACAGGGGTTGAGGTTTTAACAGGCCGAGCCTGTGAAACCAATTGCTTGATTGCATTTATCCCCCGGTCTTTAGAACAAGTAAAAGCTCATCGCAGATTGGTTCTTACGACAATCCGTATGACGTATTCAACGCATAGTCGTAAACGATTCGACGACATCGACACGCGAGACGCAGCGCCAACCACCTTCGCGCCAACGAGACTCCGAATTTACGCTCCAGACTTCAATTTTTATCAACTTTTTTTCATCTCTCGCAAATAAAGTCCATTTCGCCGATATATGGATTTGTCGAAAGTTGATCGAACGGTTGTTGTTCGCTTCGTTGGTACGATGCTTGTCAAAGGGATCTTGCTACGGGAATCAAAATTCCGTCGCCTGAGAAGGAGTGAGAAAAATACTCAACTGCAAAGGTGCAACGTAACGTGTATCGGCAACTATAATACATCGCATATGGCGTGACAATCGCTCAACTTTCAGTAGCTTTTGCCATCCGGCCACGTCTGTTCTTCCATATCGCTGGCGATTTTCACTGCGCGAACGAACGAAACGTTCCTATTGTGCACAGGGCCTTGATTTCGCTTCCGAGAGTCTCGCTTTGATGCGCACCGTGGGTACGCAAAGGAGACGGATAAAAATTTGTAAGAAGATTTTCGTGCATCGTATAACGCGAAGAGATTCGAGATCGATTCGTAGAGAGTTCAAAGATCGTCGTGTCGTGATGATTTGTATAATTCAACACGTTCCGTGCTGGGCCGATTTCTGATTACTTTTCATTTAGCCCGGTTAGTAATTTTTGTTTCTTTGAAGTATGTCTTACAATTTTTAATATAATAACGTAAAAGCTATAATTTTCAAGAAAAATGTCTATAATTTAAAATGCATTACAAAACAAAGCAACAAATTTAAGTTGAATTATTTTTTAACGACGTCGAAATTAATTTAAAATAAAAGATTTTGTTCCAAATATTTCTTGTTTATGTACTAAATAATAATAATTTTTTATATAAATTATATAATACTGTACTTCGAATACTTCTTATATAAATTATATAATACTAAATGCTAATAAGTAATATTTATTTTAACGTTATTTTGATAACAAATTTTATTATAGCGAATTGAGTTGATCTTGAACGTTTAAATCTTTCAATTGAAATCACCAAAAACATTCATCCGACTGGAAAGATTTCGGATCACGAATGACAGAGGGAAGTAACAGGAATAGGAATCGGACGCGAAGAGTATCGGACAAATCGCGCGTAAGCGGAAGTCGAATTTCTAATTAAAACCGGATGACCCGTAGAAACAGTTCGCTGTTAGTTGCATACCTATCGTAACTCAAAGTCGGGCAACTAGAATCCCAAGATCGTAAAGCAGTAAATTGAACACCACGCTCATGTCTGGTCAACGAAATGACTTTGAGTAGAAAATGCACCGCGTAATCAGAACGATCCACCCACGATTACTTTCATCCCTCCTTTCAAACGATGTACTTGTTACCGCGATGTACTTGCTATTGTCGTAAATGAAATAATATCTGTTTGGCCGAAAAGTAATTCCGCTTTTTTCTAGACAGACGTGTATGTAACTCTTACATAACGTAACTAACTTCATTTTACTGAACTAAAACGGAACTAAATTCATATGGCAAATTCATTTAATCCGTGTATGTGATCTGATAGCTGATTCTTCAAGTTTGCATTAGGAAAAGAAAATGCACGATCTCGTTAATAATTGTTTGTCCGGTGTCGAGAGAGATTTCAAAATGGATCATTTTTGTTACATTTTTGCTGTACTACTTCCGGAAGGGAAAAAGCACCCTCTACGAGCTCATGAAAAATTATCCGACGTGTATGGCGAGGAAGCCTTCAAAAGTTCACGACAGTGAAATTTCACTACTGATAAGGACATCAAGTCGTCCTTGAAACTTTTTTTCTGAAAAAGACGAAAAAACTTTTTTAAACGGGGAATCGTAAAGTTGCCTGAAAGGTGATCGAACAAAATAATCAATGTATTAATTTTAGTTTTTGTTTCTCATGAAAAATTCGCCTTTCATTTGGACTTTTAATAGTAGCCAACCTAATAATGAAAGAACTTTAGATTAATCTAAATTAATCAGAAAGAATCAAATCTCAAGAAAGAGAGAGAGAGAGAGAGAGAGAGAAGAAGAAGAAGGAAGGAAGGAAAGAAAAGAGAGAGCTCATTCGCCTTTAAAAAGCCAATTTTTCTAAAAGGGACCATCACCGCTCATTAAATCTATTTGGTTTACGTGACAAAAACCGATCCGGAGTTGAAGCTCCAGCGAAATAGCTCTGGCGCGGAAAGGAGGTCGAGCCAACTGGTTTTCCTTCGTTCTGAGGAAACGAACCAGCACGGATAAAAAGGAGCCGATTACCCCGTTCGTCGGACGAGTCTTGTTTATGCGATTAAAGTCGATCTAGTGTAAATCCTGCAGTCGACCACTTGCGTTCAACACAATGGAACGCCGTAGTAGTAGCCCTGATACTTGGAAGCTATACTACTACGGGAATATCACCACCGTCAGATCTGCTTAATTGTTGTCTAACAGCGATTGTCCTAATGCTCCGCGTCTAACCTCGAACCTACCTAAAGGAGACCTAGCTGTCCTTACGACTCTGGCTCCGCCAGAGAGTAAAGCCATTTAGATTTATGCCCCTTCCACGACGGTTTCCCGAAGGTGGTGGACTGGCGCCGAAGTTCGGTTAAACCAAACGGAAAATATATTCCAAGAATTAAACCGCCTCTCTTTAAGCAACGTGTCAATCCGCATCACCATGTATTCGAATTTTTGTTTGTCCTGCGTTCTATATTTTTCTTTTTCTATTTCTCTCCTTTTTAATAACATAACTCTCGCTTTATTTTGAATTTCGAAATCTGCATCCAACGGTACATCGGTCAGACCGCGTCGTAAAATGTAACAATATTTGCGTACGATACGCAAACATCAATATACCAAATAATCGATGCACAACGATACTACAGATGCGTGACATGGTTAAATTTCGTCGTTCCGGATTGGCGAGTCACACATCGGCATTTCGAAGGAAACGCTGGCTCTCTGAACGAGTATTTATCAATTACTCGCGCACGATCTCGCCGCCTTGAAACGTTTCGTAATTTTCGAGAATTCGACACGAGCGCCGAGATGTTTCGCTCTTGTCCTCGAATTTAATCGCAATCCCCCGGTAATTCCCACCCTGTGTTTCATTTATATTCGTCGAACTTTCACGTCCGTTTAAAACGTTCCGCTTTAAACGGAACGTATCTTCCCCTATTCGCGAGCAATTTCGTTGACCGTCCGTTCGCGCGTCACCAACCTGTTCAAACATTCGGGGGGGGGGGCGACAAGTAGAACTATCACCGGCGACAATTTTGTTTAATCGACGTCTAATGCTCCGTCTAATGTCTCTACGTTCTATACCTTTGTCGGTCTAAGGAAATTACGCCCTCGCTTCTCTCTCTCTCTCGCTCTCGCTCGCATCGATAACGTACATCGAGCGTAAAACTCGATTCCTATTACGCGACGGATTTCATGCTGATCCAGCTTTGACATCGGTACAACATAACCGCCAACATAAGCGACGAACGGTTGAACAACGACGGCGACGACAATTCGGCCGGATCTCGATCGATCGAAAGTATTTGTCAATCGGGCCGCTACTGAAAGACAAATCGAGTTTAACAACCGCGATGACCACACAGTCGGAACGAGCAAACGACCTACGACGCGCATAAACGCATACACGCACGGATGCAGATTCGTAGGCTTATTATACCTGCCGTAGACCGCAGTGTTTAATCAAGATTTCTCTGCACATACCGCGCTCGAGATTTACGCATTCCATGCTAATTAATAAACAGCAACAATACGGATTCGCTCTCAATTATACCGATATCTCGTAACACAGAGAGGCGAATGCCGATCCAATTGCTCCGTTCAGAAATACACGGTGTACTACACACGTAGACGTGTATATATATATATATATATATATATATATCTAAATATCTGCATATTTCTCAGATTATCCGAGCAACACTTTAATTGATTCATTTTTCGACCCGACAACAAGCCGACGAGCCAAGGAGCTCATTTTCCTTGTTGATTAATTTTCTCCGGTTAATCGACGCCTCCGATCGGAGTTAAAAACGGATAACGGATAATCCCGGGATCGAGAAGGTTCGGAGAAACCTTGGGCGATCGTTGCCGGTAAGTCGGAGGAAAAACTCGCTGGAAACGAACTGGGTAATTTAACAAAGTATCCCCACGTGTCGTGCTGCGCAGCTTTGTTTCAAGTTTCGTTGTTGCCCGGCTTCAAGCATCGATAACTCGTCCCTTTTTTCATTCGCAACAGCGCGTTGTATATTAAATTGCTGTTGGTCGTCCGGCAAAGTTACTGCGACAGCGAGGCAGAGCAAGGCGTTTCATCGTCATCCGACAAAGGCTACTACGAGACGACGGTGGATACTTTGATCGTTTTACAGTTTTAGCCGGAGGAGGTGCACACGGACCTGTGCCAAAGAGAAAAAGCGGGGTCTCCGAGCGCGCTGATGTCGCCGAGAACCGCGACTGAGTCGCTGCTTAATGCAGCTTAATCCTTTTTAATTAAATGCTCCTTCGATCATCCCTGTCCCAATCTAAACAGCGCGAGACGCGTATAACGACCCCCTAAGACTCGGCACGAACAAACCCGGTTACAACCCGGTTACACTCTCCACGTTACGAGTAAAACGAATAACATTTGAACAGGAGTTCGCCGTGTTTTCTTGATAACCCGAACGGGAATAGAATTGTACGACAGACACGTTGATCGTAAAACAAGGTACGCAGTTCGATTTTATACGTATCGCGACTACCTCGCCAATCCATCGATATTGTTTTCGAAACGATAGGATAAAGATGAAAATCCTATTTCTCATTTTCCTTTTTTTTCCTTTTTTTTCTTTTTTTTTTCTTTCTCAGAGCTCTCGACTTGCAGAGCTAGAGAAATTTCATAAATTTCATCGACGGTGAAGAAAGAAAGAGAGACTACTCACCGTAGCCAGTGTCTCTTCGTGACCGGCGTGTGGCAGCAAATGGAATCGTACTGATCGGCTATCCAAACGATCAGTATGATATAAAACGCGGTCGTGGTGTCGTTGAAGAATTCCGACATGATCGCTTCCATTCCTGAAACAGAACAATTCCCTGATTCTCGAATAAATAAAACGCGCCAACAGTGAAAACAGTGGGAGTAGTCGATCGACGGCGATCGATAGAAATTACTCGATTGCGCGCGCTCGCGCGAGCAGGACGTTGATAGCGCAAAGTCGTGTTTATAAAAAGTAGTCGTGGACGAAGCCCCCTCCCCCCACGACGACGACGACGACGACGACGACGACGCGAACATTTCAAGAAAAACAGAGCGAAAATCTTCGTTTAAAATCAATTTCAACCGTAATACAAGTTAAATCGCACTTCCGATACACATAACGAACGCCCGTTGCTCGAATAATTAACGACTATTTTATCGGCGAACATTTCGAAGTAAATCCTTCGGACAAACGTGTTCTTCCCTTTAGCGGGGAATAGTGGCGCGTAGTCGTTAATTGAAGCAGCTGCGTTTGAAAATTTAATTCGAACGAAAGGAGAGGTTCGGGAAAACGAGGCGGACAGGAAATTTTCTTTGTCCGTGGGATTTAATAAGGCCGGGTTGTACGATGTTTTTCAAAGCCGGTGTAACTTGACATCGGGGGGCAAGCGGTGGGGAGGGGGGGGTTGGGTTCTGGCTGCATAAACAACCGGGATTATTAACTCGCGGAACAGAGCAACGAACAAAGACGAACGCGGGAGAGGAGAATGTTCAAAAAAAAAAAAAAAAAGAAAGAAAGAAAACGAAAAAAAAATAGCGCAACAACTTGATCGCAATCGACACTGGCAATCGTTCGCTATCAAAACCGCAGCCCCGTCCTATTAATCGAATAGTTTCCGCACAATTAAAAGTTCGCAGCACGCCGTACAAAACCTCCGCCCATGTAAATTTAATACCAACCCCCCCGTGGACCATTATACCGTTAAAACGATACGTTCGCTACCGTTCCGCCCGCTATCGTTCAGCCGTTTTTATTGTTTCCCAGGCGTTGAACGTTAAATCTCACTTATCGGCTAAAACATCGGCCAAGTTATTCCGTTTGAAACGACCCTCTCTCTCTCTCTCTCTCTCTCTCTCTCTCTCTCTCTCTCTCTCTCTCTCTCTCTCTCTCTCTCTCTCTATCTCTCTCCGTCAAACTAGCCGTAAACGAGAATCGAATACTTCATAACGAGAACAACCCTTGTCAAATTTTTCCACTTCTGCTTTTTTTTATTTTTTTTAATCTTTTTTTCTTTTTTTTTTTTTTTTTTTTTTTTAATAGGTAACAACGCTTGATAAGGAAAATAGATTCGCTACGATCGATCGCGCAATGCTCGCAATCGCTCGCAGTAACAATCGAGCGAATTATCGCGTCGAATCGTTAGCGAACTGAGAAACTACGACAAAAGATTAAAAACTTTAATTCGCACGAGGGTAGATGCAAGATGGGTAGCGATATTAAACTAAATTTCTGGTGATACACTGTATAAACAATTACGTAGTTCGGTTATTGCACGAAACGCGCGACAAGAAATATTTAAATAAAAAAGTCGAGTCTCTGAATTTTTCGACGTAATTTTAACTCGAAGAACTCGTAGAAAAAGACGAAAAGATAAAAAAAAAAAAAAAAAAAGAAACGAAGGAACGCTGAAACCTCCGGTGAAAACTCTCTAGAAATTTAATATAAATTTTCTCTTGATTGGCAGCTACAAAAATATCGGGCTCGCGTATAAATATCGTCGTGTTATAATTAAAAAAGTATCGAGCCACGGTTTTTATAATGCAAATAGAGTGCGTACGTTTCAATGGTATTATTCAGGGGTATTTTCGTATTTTTTGACTGGATCACTGGATCACGTGGCTACGCGCATGCACATAGAAGGCACAAAATGCAGAATAAAGGTAATGCGTTTCGAGGAAAGTATAGAACAATGTTGTACAGCTAGCGTGTTTCCTAATGAATTGTTGCGATATGAAAACCCCCCGGAGACTGAGCGGAAATAATAAAAGTATCCTAGGGTGTGTCGTGGTCGTGGCCAGGTCACGAAAGTGCAACCTGAAAATATACGCATATCTATCGTTTGATACCACCGGGTGATTAATGACAACGTTGAAAATTTTTCGTTGGAAAATCGACGCGATATTTCCCTGATTAATTTGCGAGGGACGCCGGCCAATTACAATCTCGTCGAAACTTTCAAAAACAACTTAATAATAGCAGGTAATCCATGGTTCCGAGTTTGAGACTCGAATTGCAATCTCTTTCTATTGCGTTACATTTTTATGATCACCTAATTGTCACAGTGTATTTCGGAAGGTACTAACAGTCAGCGAATTAAATACCGATGGTAATTAATTAAAAAAAAAAAAAAAAAAATTCGCAGCTCAGACGTTAAGTCAATCGAGCCAAAGTTCGATTAATTTTTCAGTTGGCGGAATATCGATCCTGAGCAATGGAACAGAACGATACGCCAAAACAAATATCCCGGGCAACGAGAGCAAAGAGAGTTATCTGAAGAAAACTATTACGATCGCGCAATTGTCTGTTTCAGCTGACGTGCCCGTCGTTTTAGAAGAAACTAGGCACGAAGAAACGTCTCTTTTAAGAGGCTTGTCGAGGGATTTTCGAAATACACGTTAAGGCGGAGGGGAGAAGATACATACGGTATATCGCACAAAGGTAGCGAAGCATGCTGGCAACCAGGATGAAGGCACTTCGCAACGAAAAGGATGAATGGTTCGTGGAGTACGAGGATGCGACCTCGGGTAATTAGTTTCTTGATCGGACACCGTGCGACAAGATAAAAAGAAGAAAGCTGCGCGAGGGGAACGCTAACGAATATCCTGCCGACAGTTTACCTATACCTATACCGAACGTACGAGCAACTGTGTCACAGAAATAATATAATCGACAGCAGATTATTCGCTCGCAATTTAGTTATACACGGTGATGAATTTCAGGAATTTCATCAAAAATCATCAAAAAGGAAAGAAAAGAAACGCGATTTTTAAGTGTAAATCTTCGAAAAGTGAAAAATGACAGAGATTCCAATTCTTAAAACGATCGCGAAGATGTCTTCGAATGTAGCGTCTCGAAACAAGGAATTTAGTCGAGAAGAATCGAGAAGTGTTAATTTCAAGTGTTAAGCAGCGACGTTGCCTATAACGTTCAATATTGAAACAGAGAAACAATTGGAATTTCCAAGTGAAAATTCGATTCGGGATATCGAACACGGTTCATTAATCCGCAAGCGTAAGATGCCTTAAACAATATCTGCACGCGAAACATATTAATGACGTTCAAGTAAACAATATAATTATACGTGTTCATTCATCGAATATCCATCGACAGCGCTGATGAACAATGAACATAATTGGATATTAAATGTCACAGTCTGACAAATGTGCTAATTGCTGTTGGAAATGCCAATATGGAACATATCCGATGTATGTACGTAGATGGCGATGAAAATCGAAAGAAACTAATGACAACACTGTATCGCACACGCACAGTGGTGCCATTTTTCCACGCGTCTTGCTAACAACTTACAGAGATAACGAATACAATGATCGAAAGAAACGAAAGAAACGAAAGAAATAAGAAATGATCGTGGACAAACACGAGGTTTAACGAGAAAAATTTGTCGATTTGTGTGACTTGAGCTTGGAAAAAAAGGTTGAATTTTCAACAAAAAAAAAAAAGGCGATAACGTAAAAACGATCTACCTCTCCGTGTCGGTAGAATTTTTTCCACGTAGTGGAGGGAACGTTCGAAAGGGGAGATCTCTTCTTCGGTGATTTTCGAGAGATGAGACGCGGTGATGCGCGATACGGACGATCGACGTGGCAAATATCACTATTTGGATAACAACTTGGAGACGCATGAATCAGTTACGTAGAGGGGCACAGGTCGAAATGATCTTAACGCCGGATAATGCACGGATAATGCACTCGTTTAAATGCATACTAGCCGGACATTACCTCAGCGCGGTAAGCCCGTTGGCGCGGCCCTTTGGACGAGTGCTCCAAAGGCAGAACTACGACCTCGACGTTTCCCTCCTCCCCTCCCTTGACTTTTATAAAGACGTTAAAATTCCTCGAGCAACTACGACGAACACTCGATAATCTCGCGCGACGCTGCGAAATTGCAGCGGGGAACGGTCCAATTTATGTCGCCAGCATTTTTCCGCCACAAAAAAAAAAAGAAAAAAAAAAGAAAGAACCGATCAACTCCCGGATCTTTTCCCCCGTTACTCGAGAAAAATTTCTGTGTGTTTTGGTAGGCAACGAGACTGTCAACGAAAAAGTCGCAATATATTCATGCAATCCATACTAATACATCCGGTTTTAATTGCACTCGAAAATCTCTGGCTCTCCCTATTTATTCCCATTTCTCTTTACTAATTTTTTTTTAACAACTAAATTGACAGATAACTACTTTGAAATATTGAGTTAACTATCAATAATGTTTAGAAAAATAATTAATCAACAAACGTTATCGTAAATTTACCAATTTATTACGTAACATAACTGTACTGTTAAACGCCAGTCTAATACTACGTTTGACGCCAAAACGATGGACTCTTTCGAATGTATTAATTAAGAAATTATATAAATTGTAAAAAAGTCTCAATTGAAAATCCGTTTTACGTTTCTGCGTAATTTTCTACAGCGTATTTTTCCTCCAAGGACGATAATCGCTAATTAAAATAATGACTAATTAAAACATAAGTTAATTCTTCGCTGAAAATGAGACCGGTATTCCACGAAAGAAACACACTTTGTGAACAAGAGAAACGTTGCGGAATGAACAGTCACATTTGCAAAATGAAAGAAGCACGACGAGGAGGAAGGACCAACTCTCTTTTCAATGAATGTATTTAGCGTGTTGTGACCGTGGCATAATTATCATTCAACTTCACGAGCGATTCCGTGAATCAAAACTAATTCACCATGGTGATTGACAAGATTGATGTAGAGTCGATGACACATGTGTCACGTACCTATTTGTGCATTATGCATACGTTTTACATGGTCTTGCACCCACGTCCGTGAAACTATCGATCACGCGTAAACATCGACGACAACAAACTTCAAAATTCCAAAGTTTAGGTACGTCTTGCAACCTTCGCACTCGGAATTACGTTTTCTTTAACTTTGTGCGAATGACGTCCCTAAACAATAGATAGCTGTGACATTTGAAAAAATGACGAATACCGTGGAAAATGAACAAAGCAGAGAGCTACGATTTTCGTTTTCAAAAGCAAAAAGGAGTTTCAATTTCTCGCCAAAAAAATTTTAGGTATTTTTTAGCGATAGAAAAAGACAGCAAAAGATAGAGTAAGACTGAGAAGAGAACAACAGGCGTAGTTGCGTCGTTTCTGAAGAAACAATTGCTAATAACGTGATTAATCAGTGATCGGCTCTGCACGACCATCGTTTACGTGTCATCGACGTCGAACAAAGCCCGGTCGACACTAATTTCGCGCGAACCACCGCCAAAACGAGCTGAGCACCAAGAAACCTGATGGACATAATATTTCCTGCTGACCGAACATACTCGAGCGTACTTGAGCTCGATGGAATCCGAGATTGGACGCACTTGTCCCTAATTAAATTGGAACGGGGCCAAAACGCATTTTTCGCCGACACGCCGGGAAAAATTGATCGAACTGGATCAATTAACTCGCGTCGATTTACTCCTGGTTCTCCTGGATAAAAATTTCAAAATATGTCGTGTCTTTTACACGAGACTCGGTCATTGTCAGGATCGTTTCCTCCTTTAGAAGAACGTTTCCTCCTGTATCCATTGACACGTTACCGACAACACAATTTTTCGGCAAAATGTTACAAAAGTGCCGAAAATCTAATCGTGTTAGATTTCTTGATAACGCAACAGCACGGTTGCCGGTGCTTCTGAAAGCAGATTTGGCGTCTATGTGTAGAATTTGCGTCTACGCACGTGCGTCTATGTATCACCCGGCATCTCATCTCTCCGCATCCGGTGGAAATGCACCATGGAATCTGGAGTTGAGCAATAGTTACAGAGCAAGTTGTTAGGGTTAGATAGTTGAATCAACATACAAAGCGTCATTGATCTGCTCATGCACACGGGGCTTGAAACATATGCACAATACGCCTACGTATGATTCAGGCAAAGCAAACATAGACTGGCTCCGTTTTCTCCGTTTCTATCTCCTTTGATTTGCCTTCAGTGTAATCAACGTCTACTACCCCGCAATCGCTGAGAAGAAGAAGAAGAAGAAGAAGATGGAAATGTTTCTTATTAAATCTCGAACGAACGCCATATTCAGTAGAAACAAGAGAGCATACATACGTAGTGCCAAATTTCAAACTTACAATACTTGCAATTAGATTTGAAGTGCTTCTCCTCACAGATGAGTGTACTTCTTTCAACGAGGAGGAGGTTTGAGAAATGAAAAGGTCAGTTAAGTAAGCAACCCTCTGAAAGCGACAGCGACGTATACGTTTGGACGGAACGCGATTCGAAATCGTCCCGTGTCATATTTGTCCTCCGACACAGGGATAGAGGGAAAGTAGTTTCGACGGGGGTCGTAAGCAGATAAACGAAACAGCAGCGAGTGCAACATCGGTTCTGACCGAAAATGACTGGTTGAAAATGTGTTCACAGTATGTTAGGCGGTCGATCATGCGACACTGATGCGCAGGGGCGCCAGTGACTTCGTTCTTTGACGTTCCATTATGCAAAATCGTCTTCGTAGTCGTTCCCGACGCCAAATACCGGGCGACGCGACGCGACGCGACGCGACGCGTGCTCGATTTCACGCGGATTCAGTCGCCGACGATACGCATAGGTGATGTCGGGACAGAATCACAGACGCAACAACCGTGAACAACACGAGTGGAACAATGAAAATTTTAGAGAGAAATTTCTCGATCACCAGCGACGTTCCACTGGCACGAGCATACGTATTTGAGTGTGTAGAAAGAAAGGTGAACCAGTGATCAGATGCAACATCAAGTGGCTGGTGATCAAGTGACGTCAAATTATTAATAGAATACGAACAGATTTCTTTGTGTTTACAATCGATTATAACAATCGTACCGAAAAAGGCAACTAATGATTTGAAGAGATTAAAAGAAAACAAACTTTTACCTTCGTCTGACGTCTAAATGAATTTCAGGAAGAGAAAAGTAGAAGAAGAAGAAGAAGAAGAAAACAAAAGAAGGATTGGCTATTATAATGACATCTCCTTGTGAGAGAAGCCATTTGTTGACTATCCGTGGCGATATTGAATATTTAGAGAAATTTATTAAAGAGAAAAGAGGGGACTTCTCTAATATCGAGAGAATTATATAATGCAAGCAGACAAATTATTGCAGAGAGAGATTATTGCACAATCAACCAATATCCGAGTATTTAAATTGAAATTCTAGCAAAGATATGATAATCTTTCAAACGCGATATTTTTTCTCCTTATTTTTCTGCTCGTGTATCGCGAGGAGAACGCGCATCGTCGCGCGACGCACGAGCAACAAGCGTAATAAAAGATAATTTCGGACGCTCGGTTCAATGATATCCCAATTTCCAATTTATACGCATATAGAAAATATTCCGACACACGCGTGTAACGTAGCATAATATGATACAAATATAAAATTAAATCTTTCTCCGTGTTTATTGTCGGAGAAAATACATACAACGTGGATCTTTTTCCCTGTTAAGGAAGAAACGAAGAAAGGGGAATATTCCGTGGATGGGAGGACAGAGAACCGTGGACTGGATGCGCGTATAGAAAGCTGAGAGAAATCATAGAAGTATTCACCAGAGAGAGCTGCAGGATGACGGATGGAGGGCAGGAAGCGACACAGGAACCGGAACCCATTACTCCAGATAACAACTTCCCTAAGGCTTCCTTTCCTTCTTCAACATCCACCCCCCTATACACATACACACAACGTAGCGCAGTCGATCCTTTCACTACGAATCCGGAAATTCGCCACTTCTGTTGCCATTTTGCTCGAATACCAGCCGCGCAACTGGTGGCCCGATGTATCATAAGCGAAAGCGAAATGGATCTTCTGACCGCTTCTCGCGAAGATTCACCACCCTGTGGAGAACTCTACCCACCGAGACGGATCTTCTTTATCGAGGAAAACCCGATCGGTGTGCCAATGGCTTGGTATCGAATAAACACCACGTTTCCACCGAGTTGGAAACGTGGTTCAAAATAACAGTTTCGAGGAGGCTGTTTTTCAAAGAGAGATATTCCCGTAATCGAACTCGCGACGCGACACGACGCGACGCGATACGGACGGGGGGGGAGAAAGACGACGGACTTTGTAAATCTGTGCAACATCGTAGGTATGAAATTTGATTTTGAAAACCGTCGGGCAGCCTCGCACAGGGGGATTAGCGATATCGCACTTTATGCAGGTCAATTGGATGGCGCTGACGGACATGCGAAGCGTGAAGAGGAGATTCAGGTTGAAATGGAAATGGGCGTCGCGGTGGTAGGGAAACCACCGACGCCGCCACCGTTACTAAATGGGCTCCGAGCGGGTTACCCAACTGTTGCGCCTTCATCAGAAATTTATGCAGAATCCTGGGTTAACCGTCCCGACCAATCAGCTTTGTAACGGAGCTAACGTCGTATCAGCGAGGGAACGAAACCGAGAGCAGAGAGAGAGAGAGAGAGAGAGAGAGAAGAGCTTTGATTTAGTAAAAAGCCTTTAATATTTTGCACCTTCGCCATACCGGCACGCGCGTTCCGGCGACTACCAACCGGAGCCAGAGAGTTTAACACCGCCTGAAACAGCATTTGTTATATACGCTATTCGATCCTCTTTCAACAAGATCATCGATAAACGTCGAAAGGAGATCGACCGAGGAAATCTCGAGTTTGTTGCACAGAACGTGCAAAAAATTAGCAATGCTCGTACACGCGCACTTACCGATTTGGAGAAACGTATTCTACTTCGTACGAAGCTCAATATGTTGAAATATTTAAACAGCGTTAATTTTACGAAACATGTAAATGATTTTAACATTGAATTGACTGGATCAAGAGAGTAAAATAAAATAAACTCACCAACAAGAGCCAGAAGCACCGTGAGCAGGGACGCAGCAGGAAACGTTACCGTCAAGTTGAACTCCAACATTTGAAGCAGATCCACTGAAATAAGGGGGAAAGAAGTATATTTCACGTGAAAAACAGACGAAGCTGTTCGTGCAAGCAGCTTGCTATTCGACGCATTGGTCGAATCATTTTCTAAGCCTAAGGTGGGGAGGGAAGGGGGGGGGGGGGGATAGAAGGGAAGAAAAGAACGACGAAAGCGTTTAAAGAATTCATAAAAAATGTACTTTATATTCCGTGAAGTAAATGCATGGCAACGCGATATTGTATCGCGAGATCGTTATGCTCGACGACGAACGGTTCGAATTTAATATTTATTAGATACTCCGTGACGAAAAGTTCTCGAGCGAAAGGTTATTACACAAGTTGAGGGCCGGTGAAGAAATCGTGTCGCGTTCGACGAGTCGGTTCAAAGCTCAATAAGAATTAATTTCAAAACTTCCTGGATCTCGATTTAAGTTCTCGCAAACTTTCGATCGGCGCGTCCTGAGACGAGAGAGACAAGGTTTCGCTTTTCTTACTACACTCAATCCATACACAACCTTTCACTAATTTATTCCATTCGCTTTCTTTCTTTTTTTTTTTTTTTTTTTTTTTTTTTTTTCTGTCTTTCCCTTTTCTTTCTCCTTTTTTCCTCCTTTTCCTTTTTTTTTTTTTTTTTTACTTTTTTTTTCGTCCTATATTGCGACACGATTATTAACTTGCAAATCGAGGTTTGAAAAAGTTGCAACGCACGATTGCTCGATGAATATGTTAAAATTTCAAACTTTGCGAGAATAATTTGCTTTAACGCGAATTCGACAGATTTACGAATTTGCGTTATCCAATTGAAAAAGAAAATCATTGCAATTCGATAAAATACTAAATAATTTGGCTGTAGATTCTTTTGATACATTCGATATATTCTTGTAAGAAGAACAAACCTCTCTTGCAAAAATCTAAACGCTCTACATATCTAACATAACTACATATCTGTGGCGAAAGCAACAAAAGAATTAAACGTGATCGATTGAATCTCGTGAAAATTGGACAATGTCGTACGACAAAACGTTATTTCCTCGTTCCGACTAGTATCTCGAATCCTGTGAAGATTAATTCTTTCACTTACGTAGCAATAAAGTATCTAAAAAACTAAAATATTAAATATTTCTTCGTGATTACACGTTGGAATTTAGTATCTCTGGAGCAAAAAAGGGAAAAAAAAAAAAACTCCCGGGAATCTTTAATTCAACAGGAGGGAAACTGCAGGCTGAACGTTTAAATTATTCAGGAATAACTTCCATAAGGGTACTCGGTCTCTCTTCCGTAAATTAGTCGAAGCGTAGCGACGTAATTAAGAAGTTCAGCTATTCCCAAACGACGACGCATGTCGCGCCTTCTTTACAACGGGCTTTACTTACAAATTTCACACGCCGCAACCTCGCCGCGCGTTTCGATTTAATGAATTTTAGATTTCAAGATATCGCCCACTAAAACCACTTCCACTGCTTATTAAAAACTCTCGTGCCCTATATAATCTAAACTCCGCCTCCTGCCAAGCAAGCGCATTGCGAAGTTATTTTTTTACGCGGGTTAACAAACAATTGCGCACGATACACGTTTCGTAAAAGCTGATTTGGCAAATTTGACGTTCTGTACGGGGCTGACGAGCTTGCTAAAAAAAATCGCTTTTGTTCTTCGGCGAGGATTTGTCATCGTTGTCAACTGACATCGATTTAAGGTTGCCAACGGGACACGAATGGGAAAGAGAGGAAGGGTAAACCGGAACTAATTCTACATTAGCAACGATCGTCACTTGCCACAGTTAGAGAAGCGCTGTGACTTTAACAGGATACATCGCAACTGCAAATTGAACATTCACTGGACAAAGACTACGTGCGTACATGCGTACAAACTTTGAAGCGTTTTGCCTAAATATTTTAAGCGGAACGCAACAGTAAGGAAGCCAAGATGAGCGATGCTGAATGAGAGGAATGCTGAAAAGAAAGAGCAGAGAAGCCAGAAACACAGATTGAATGTAACGAAAAAAAAAAACGGAATGGCAGAAATAAAGATGAATAGAAAAGAGAAGATAACAGATAGATAGAGTCACCGATGGAAAAAACTTAGAAATTTTAGAAGAAGTTTCCCTGCACCGCGCTTTAAACTTGTCCTTTGCTCTTTTTCTCTTTTTCTTATGAAAATGTAATTTCTAAGTCTGCCGATTAGATAAATGGCTATCGGAGGAAAACATTATTCATTGTCGTTCGCCTATCGGCTTGACTAATCGCAAACACTTAACAAATTAAAGGAAACAAAGAAAAAAAAAATTGTCCATCAAAGTCGACATCGAGATAACGAGACCATCGAAATTTTCTGGTTGACTGTTGACTCATTGACTAATATTAACCAGTGTT
Source organism: Melipona bicolor (assembly GCA_030673865.1). Classification (NCBI taxonomy): domain Eukaryota; kingdom Metazoa; phylum Arthropoda; class Insecta; order Hymenoptera; family Apidae; genus Melipona; species Melipona bicolor. The sequence goes on along the minus strand of JAHYIQ010000056.1, from coordinate 259,690 downwards.
TTATAGATAAATAGGCATAGGAAATTCATCTCTATTAATTTTATTATTATAAAGAATTACTGTACAACAAATTGCCACTAATAAATCTTTCCCTCTCGCAATGAAATAAGACGAGAAACTAAAACTGTTGAGATTTGTAAAGAAGGAACCGTGATAATGCTCGTAGAATAAATAGAGAAAAAACATGAGAAAAGTGATTCACATGTTGGAAAGATGACCAAACTTCTGAGGCATACAATAATCACCTAATGCTTAACACGTACCGATTAGATAAATTCGGTTTAGTATCTTGTATACATATTTTAATTTCACTAGCATTGCGGATGTTTTGTTACAAGATGTACAACGAAATTTTCATTTCAAGAACGTCCACGTCTTATCGAAATTCGGAGGCACACGAACTCGAGACACTACGTGCAACTTGAAACGTATTTAAAAATATCGCTGGAAGTTAATGTTGAACAAAAGCAAGAGTAATCGCCAATACAATTACAACTGACGATAAAATTATACGGTATCTATCGATAACTGATACTTTGTGACATTGGTATCTTTCAGGCGAATATGGTTATTTATGGATATTTTTCCCAAAGATCGGATCTATTTTTTCGTTGATGAAGCTCTGACGATCGGGGAAATGTTCGAAATTCTTCGCTTCGAGTCATCTCCGGATCCCAATTACCACAACTGGCACAGAGAAATCCATCGTACTGACGTGCCTCGCGTTCGGCTAATAATTGTAAGCGAACACGTGCAACAATCGGGAAGAGACACGCGAATCCAAACACGAATCCCCACGTGAAGAGAACGTGCCATTTTTCCCAGTAACTGTAATAAACTCATGCTGCTCAGACCAAGCCGATCGCCACAACAGTTTTAACAAAAAAATAATAGAAAAATAAAAGAACCAGTTACTTTCATCGCCACGAGACTCGATCGAAGAGCGAGCTCTGTTTCTGTAGCGACTAGAATGTTGCAAACATGGACAACAAACACGTATGCGGATTTGTGTCGTTGTACAAGCGAGAGAGAAGGAGCGAGTGGAATGTTTGTTATGTCAACTGCGTGCAACAAACTGCGCTCTTCCTCGTCGATATTCTGAAAATACATTTTGCAACAATTGTTGCTGTCAATCTTGCCGCCGCTTTGAACGGAAACATTCGCCGTTTACAAAAATGAAAAAATACACGTGGGAATTAAAGCGGTATTATCCGCAACTACGCAATCCCGTTTTGAAACACTCGCGCGGGTTAAAACGTTTATTTTTCACATCTTACGTTCATTTTATATATATATATCTCACAGTTTGTATATTATCACATGCGTTGTCTTTGTATTATCATTCATTCGGATTAACGCTCCATTTAATAAACCCTAAGTTTGTGGAGAAATGGGACGAAAAGAAAAATATCGCAAAGTATTTTATTCAGATTGTTCGTTGTTCGCCTTAATTTTATTTAAGATCGCAAGATACAAACGCAACCTCTCAATGGAGAATCAATCGAATTTTACTTTCTCAAAAACAAAGAAAGGTGGAAAATGAAACCGTGGAAAAGACCCTCACACCGTTGAGAATAGAAAGACGGCTTTAGATTAAAACGACAAAGAGGAATACGATCGGGAAACCAATCGATCGATTATACATTTGTCAACGCAAAACACGTACACACGTTTACGACGAATCTGACTTTCTCTTTTCCAGAGTGACGCAAAATCCGTCTTTCGACGCCAGTGTAAAGTCAACTTTCTTGTACACAATGGGGACCTTTGTTCTTTCGTTAGGTTTTATGACAAATTTTACCAACAGATGGATTATCAAAAGTTTCGTTTCCACCAACGCGAAACGACTGCCGATACATTTTCTAGGGCCAACGCCAAACGGTATATACGCGTACGGGTCGATGTTGTTCTTATTTTCTTTGTTGAATCGTTCGGGATCGAACCTCTCCGGTTCAGGGAAGTACTTGGGATCGCGATGAATCGCAAGAACAGGGATCCAAACGTTGTCATTAGGATACACTGTCGCAGTTTGATAACCGGGCGCCGCTGCAGGCAATTCGAATTTCTTCGCGCAAACTCTGTCGACTATCAACGTCGGAGGATGCATTCTGAGAGCCTCGGATATTACCATTTCGATGTACTCCATGTTCGACATAGCCTCGTAAGAAATTTCCCCGTTGCCCTCTTTCAAGCAACCGTCTATCTCTTCGCGCAGCTTATCCTGTACGTCTTGATGGAGAGCCAACTCGTAAACGACGTAGCACATCAAGGTGGAAACAGTATCGAAACCGGCCAAGAAGAAAATGAACGCCTGAGCCACGATGTCGTCGACGGTCATGCGGGACGAGCCGGGTTCCTCCGCCTGGTCTTTGGCCTGCATCAGAAGGTGTATCATGTCTGGTCTAACGATGCCTCGTTTCTCCCTTGCGGTTACCGTTTCGGAGATCACGTTCCGGAAAAATCTGGCCGTCGCTCGAGACAGGAACGTCAGTCCCGCCGCTCTCGTTAGACGCGGGCTCAATCGGAACAACAGGAATTTTATTAAACGAAGAGTGCCCCCGAACGAGGAGGCATCGACTCCTCTCTCGTAGAACTCGTTGTCTGGATCCTTCAGCGAGTTCACGTCTATTCCGAAAGCTGCCGTTGCGATTACGTCGTTGCCGTATCTGGTGAAGATGTCTTTCAACTCCACCGCGGAATGAAATTCCGAGTGTTCGTACAGATAATCGACAAAGTTGTTGGAGCACTTGGACACCAACTCGAACATGAACCTCATCTTATTGCCGGTGAAGAACGGACTCAACGTGTTCCTCATCTCCCTCCATTGGTCGTCCTTCAAGGAAAATACGTTTCTCCCAAAAATCGGGTCCACTTCCTCGGACACGAAGCTCCGATGATTCGGAAAATGTTTGAAATTCTTCACGAACATCTCGCTGATCAGCTTCGGATCCCGTACGATCACCGTCGGCGTCGCAAAATCCATCACCCCGACGTATCGTACATTCGGATAATAGTTGTAGACGAATCTGCAATAATCCGGGAAAGTGACGCGACGAAAGAACACTTTCCAAGCGGTTCCAAATATCGGCCCTGCCGGCACGTATGGAACTTTGTTCTTCTTCCAATACGTCAGCTGTAGATACACTAGCGAGATCAACTTGGCCGTAACGATGACCACCAGAGAGATAAACAACGATTCGAAAATGGACAATGCCTTCATTATCGGGAAAGCGTGCGAGAGAAACGACTGTCGACTAGTTGTACGAAAATATAGCGCAATTGTTTAAAAAAGCCTCTTTATAAAGGAAACGAGCAAGGGGAGGGGGTAAAATATTTTACAAGAACGACCCTGGATAAGAGGATATTCACCTCAAATTTTCAGATAATCGATATCTTTTTTTGATTCCTCTGCGCAGATAGAAACTTGTTTGTAAAATCGGTATCGACTATATTGAATCTTGCAAAGCTACAGATACGGAAATCAATTAATTCTATTATCAGATCAAAGGGCGTTCACCTTTAGATAATCAAAGATTAAATTATAGATTGATTGTCAAAGGAAAGAAGCTTCAATAGCTTCTGCGGAAAAGGTATTCACCTAGTGAATTAGAATTTTGCGTATATTTTCATGAGCATTTGGAGCTCGCATGAAATAGGCATCGACCGGTACTATAAATGGAAAGGAACGCAATCGAAATTAAACGCAAAGAATAAATGTCATTGAGGCGTGAACATTACCATAGAAAAAATAATTAAAGACAAATACAAGCCATCTATGATATTACAAAAACAAGCGGAAATTAAATAATTCTTGCGATTACTTACCAATGAAAACGAAGATCTGGTGATGAGAGTATCGCAATAACATCGAAATGGAAATGGTCTGAAATAACAAAAAATACATCGTTGCAAGTAAAGTTTAATAAATCGTAAGAAAATAAATTTTTATTTAGAATAGAATCACGCAAAACGGAGTTATTGATTTTTTTTTTTTTCTTTTTCTTTGCTTTTCGAATTCAAATGAAATAAAATCGTATTGACAAAAAACACAATTACAGTTTAGGTCTCTTCCTTCTCTGCGTAACATCGATTGATTACAATATTACAAAAGCGAATGTACTTATTATTTCGTGGAAGAAGATTGCAATAAAGACACGATACGGAGCAAATTGCAAACTGAACGGTCGCACTCGGTTACCAGGTTGAGAGAGAATAGTGCAATTGAATTGCGAATGGTTCGGATTGAACTAGCACCTGACACCCCGAGAGATAATTCACTATTTACTATGAGCAACCTTGGTAACGGAAACGTTTAATAGTACTTTGCAGATGCGTCAGTGTTATTTGCGAGAAACGGATAAAAAAAAAATTGGCAATATTTAAGGTCAATGTGCGAGTGTCTTTTTTTTCAAAAATTCGTATCACTTTTTTTTTGTACTTGTAAATTCTTCACGTAAGAACTTAAAATCTAAAACGTGTATTTTCACCGAAAAGATGTAATTCACCTTTTTAAAATTACGATCTAAATAATTTGTGAATAATAAATATGTAACCAATTAACCAAGAACATTGCACGAACGTCGACTAACATTAGTCTCAAAGTTGAACATATTGGCCTTGTCATCTGCCGAAGTCAAGAGATTATGTAATTATTATTATGTTAATAAAAGTAACTGGTTATAACAACTGGCATTTAACATTTAAATTCCTATTAAACGATATACTTTACTGAGATTATTACGTCTCTTTTACGAGAAAAGAAATGCACAATCAATCAAAAGAGAGTGGAAAAAAAAAAAACTTCAAAGCAAATATATATGTACGTATATATCGTACCGTAACGTGGAATATATACGGATCTTGTGTGCATATGACAGAGTAGAGTAGATACGAAATAATACATAGATGACGACAGCCCTGTACACGTGACTTTAAGGTGGGTATACCGAGGGTGGGTTCCAGGTGGTACACCAAGCACTGAAGTAACACTCACGTGTTACGGCACGAGATTCATCTATCTTCTATCTTAATCCCAGAATACATCCCAACATTTTTAATATTTTACGCGAAATTTACTACAATGACTCATATCCAAAACAAAAGAGGCTATATTTCATTTGAAACGTGAGTGAATGAAATAATGACATTTTCAATAAATTCTATTCAATCAAATCAATCATCGTTAAATTGTAGTTGTACACGATAAAACAATCGTTCGCAAAAGAGTAATCATTTTGTAAGTGGAATGATAAAACTGTAGCACTGTAATCGTTGCTTCCAATTGTAGAAATTTACGTAAATTTAAAATAGTTACAAAATGATAAAACTCAAACTATAAAATAATGATAAAGTCAATTGCATAAAATTAAAAGGAAAGGACAATCATAACAATCTAATATGTCTATACTTGTCACGTTCAGCTAATGTATCTATACTTATATAAAATTCATTCGAATAACAAATATAAATCCTGGAAATATTCTATTAATTCATATTCGAACATTTCTTCTACTCAAATTATTCATGCATAGAATAATTGGCTTTTCACTATATCCATCGTGAATACCTAGATATGAACTAGATGTAGACTGCTGCACAATGCATTGCATTTGAATCATGGTTAGTAGTATGCAATATTACTCATTTGTTCGCTCGGCGTAAACCCATTAAACACGAGTGGAGTTATTCGTTGGTCCGTATATGATCCAATCACTTCCTAACATCCGGGGAATACCCCGAAATTTCATGACCCATCGGACATGCGTACTACTATTTATATTGGAATACAAATAAAATATTTTGACAAAATATTAACATGAGTTGCTTGTTCAATTACAAAATACTATCAAGAATCGTACAAGCTAATGTTTATTTTGAAAGAAAAAAAAAAAAAAAGAAAGAAAAATTAGCTGTAAGCTGTAATTGTGAAGTTTCTATAATCATTTAAATCGATTCAAATTTCAAATTTCTAACGATTGTTCTAACCTTGCCGGTTGCAGTAAAACATATTTGAGAACAATTTGATGCAAAATTACTAACTTGGGGTTTCTGTAACGAATATGATACCTCTAATAACGTTGATTTATATCTGACGGTTCAATTCCAAGGGGATCACAGGATGTAAGGGTACAGGTGGTTGGAGAGTTATACACGGGTTACCTCAGTGCGTGGTTACTTTAAATTGATTGCCATATCCTTTTACACGTACTGGGTTGTTGTGTGGATACGTGTGACACCAACCCCTTAACGGAGAAGAATATATCCAGATCGAAAACACGTAGCACACGAAACTAACTCTAATTTACACTTTCAGAAAATTCTGGATCTATGATTATCATACCGTAATATGATATTGTAATACCATAACGTGCAAGTCGTGATATAAATAATTTTTTCCAACACAAAAGTGTAAAAAGATTTAAATTAAAAAATGAATCGTGTATATTAATATTTGAATTGATAAAAAATTTATTTTACATATAATATCAAATAATCTATCTCATATAAAAAAAAGAAAAGAATTTTAATTCTACTTTTACAATTGTTTGGATTATTGAAAAAAAAAAAGAAAAAAAAAGAAAAAAAGTATACTTACAAAAACTAACATGATGAAAAATGCAGCAAGGTATGTAGTTCTAGCCATCCACATGTTTACAAATCGATAATGTTCTCCAGTCACTACGTTTCTATACAATAAAATTAATATATGATATTACAATATTAGCATTAAATAATGTAAGTAATAAGAAATCAATTCAAATTTATTTACCGTAAAAACCCTTGATTATCTTCATGCTCCGCCAGTGTCTTGATACTTGCCATCAATAGATCATCATATCCTAAGAGTTCATCAAGTATTAATCTTGAGAAATCATCGCCAAAGCATTTATCGTTAACAGGATCTAAAGTAACGATTTTTACAGGAATGTTTAATCTTTGCCGTGCTACGGGTGATAGTCTCAGGAAACCATATTCTAACGAATATTCTACGATATAACCATCACCTAAAAAAGAAATTTATTGATAAAATATGAAATGATAACGATTAATAATTTTAATTTCAAATTCTTTAAGGTATATGGCATAACTATACCTGCCCTAACTTCAGAATTCGGATCCTTTAAAGGTTGAACAACGTCTTCTTTATTAGATTTATTTGTATCCTGCACTACACTATTATTCCCTGCATCTGTTAATATCTTCTCGTTTGATACCTGAAATATTATTTTACACACATTTTATATACAACTTAATATTAAACATCACATGTAATATAACATGTTTCGTGATTATATAATATATTTACCTCTTTACTATCTATATTCATTTCGTTCCAGAACTTAGTAAATAAGGATGGACTTGCTGTAGTATTAGTAATGCTTAAATTTGGATCTTGTCTATCTCCAGAAATGGTAGCACTTCTAACTATTTCTTTCTCCGATAATGTTAAGCTGTCATGATTTTCTTCGTTCGACGCATTAGTAATATCACGTTCTTCATCAACAGCAGATGGTTCAATGTTGATAAATCTACAAGATAAAATGAGAAAGTAAATTACTGCAATTATAACATAATAATAATAGTTTATTTTTTCACACATTGTATCTTTCCTTACCCATCTCTAGTTAATATTCCTAACGCACTAGTTAAATCGTCGACTTTTTCTTGTCGTAATTTTTCTTCTTTTGCATAACTCTTTTCTATATTGTAATCTTCTCCTCCGTTTCTAAGTATTTCAACTCTTAAAATACCATCACGGGGCCAATCATCTCTTATATGTTCTAAACAATTAGTTGGAGCTCGTGAAAAAACTATATGAATATAAGCCAACACAAAAAATGCCGCTATAGCCTGCAAATACATAATTTAAAATTATTATTTATATGTAATATTTTAATAAATATATTAATTTTAAATCACAATTACCTTCAGTAAAACTATAAATTCTATAAATCTTCTGACAGGCCTTGGAAATGTTCTTGCATAAGTTAATGCAGCCTTAATAAATAGTGCATGAAACAATCTATCCCTTACATTAACTAATGGGTTTTGATTATTGTTATTCCTTGTGGTATTCATATTGTTATTGTTTAAGGCTGATTGAGTTGAACTACTTGTGTTACGATTATGTACAGTTGCACTGTTCTGATTATTTGTTATTGATATTGTAGCACCATCCACTTGTGGCATTTTAAATATTATGTAATATTTGTATTTAGATTTGGATGATGTAATAGCTAGTAGTTTTTATTCATACAATATCCATGCATGAAATATCTCAAAAAATATATATGCATGTTGTGTATATACATTTCCAAATTAGAATGAATTGTTAAGTATCCTGAAACAAATAATAATTATAATCAGATCAAAGATGATTAGATCAAAGATATCGTATACTGTTACATACGCTTGTATATTTTTTTACATTTATTACATTTGTTATTTAGTATATATTTTATCAGTACAAATAAATTTTGATTTATAAATATTCCAACATTAAATCATACACACAGTAAAAATAAATAATATAAATAATATATATATTAAATAAATAATATATTAAAATCTTGTTAAAACACATTTAAAATTTTCTTTAGTATTTTATTTCATAATTAATCTATTTGCATACTATAAAATATACAGAAAATGACATTTCATTTGTACATCATAAATCTTACAATTTATTATTAATAATTTCGACTGATGTAAAACATAACCTATAACACAAGTTCTGCATGCATCATAACCTATTTGACAATTGTATCTATACAATGCAAATACTAACACAATTTGTATACAAAATTTATTTCTATTTATATCGTAATATCAGCCAAATATGTTAATTAGGGAAATGTATCGTAAACGTATCAACAACATATTTTGTTACATAATTATTGTCATTTTAAAAATGACAATAATTACGTATCAAAAGCAGATTTAAATAAAATTATGCATTTTGTGTTTCTTATAAATATATATCTTCTTAAATTAATTATTACTCAACGAACATGACATTTCACAGCTGGCACATGAATTCGTAACTTTTTTAGATACAAATCAATCATATCGTACCTTTTTTAAGAGGTGAATGTTGTACTATAACGTTACACTTATGACGTTTTATTGTTCTCTTACGTGTCACTACAGACAATAATAGATTTGTAAGAATACGATTTGCAAGTATGTATTAACAAATTTAATTCTCATCAAATTGTCACTTCATCATCATATGTTTTGATATTCCACAACTTGTGTATAATAGTCCCTAAATATTACAATGTGACCAACATTACAGCACACGTCTAAAAACTCCCTAATTCGAAAGTTTTTATCCTCTACTAATTTTTACGGAAACTTTGTTGATCAGTCAATGAAACGGCTCTACCAATAGTACAAAATACATTGATACGTTAGTTTTTAATTCAAACAAAATATTCGAATGATAAAAATCATTACAGAAAGTTTTCAAGTTTTTAGAATTAAATTTTGACAAATGTAATATATTGTGGAATTGTATGAAGTTAATGTAATAACGTACATGTACAAATACGAATAAATTATAACATATTCAAGGTATAACATAGTGAAGATAAAAGACATTATTTGATAATATAAATTGTTGCATCCTTTGCAATTATGAATTCTCCTATATCACCACAAACATCTCTCAGTTCTGAACTGAAAAAAATTATTAATGATAGAAATGTCCTAAGTACACGTAGTCGTATGAAAGGTATATCATTAATAATGTATGATTTTGTTAGATAATTGTAAAACATGAGATGTAAAATATTGTGCTTTCAGTTCTCAACAATCTAAATGAAAATAATCAAAAGCAATGTGAGGAAAAGGAAAGAAATTTAAGATTCCAAGCCATTCAAGAAATTTTAACAACTGAAGTTACATATTTACGGCAATTAGAAATCTTGATGGAGGTATTATTTACATATTTACAGATATTTGGTAACATTTATAAGCATTGTAATATTAATATTAAGGGAAAACATATATAAATCCATATATACTTTTTTCAGTATTTTATACAACCTATAATAGAAAGAAAATTGCTAAATCATAGTTTACTCTCATCACTTTCTGAGAACATAAAAACATTATATAATGTTAGTGGAGAGTTAATAAAAGAACTGAAACAAGATTCAGAAAATATTGCGGGTGCATTTCACAAACTTGCACCTTTTTTTAAATTATATTCTGTTTATGCCTATGATTATGAACAAATTTTATCACTGTTACAGGTACTTGTGAATACGTTAATCAATTAATTAAAAACTATTATGTAGATAACTTTTTGTTATAGACTAAACAAGAAAATGATTGTGAATTTAAAGATTTTGTTAGTAAACAAGAAACAAGACCAGAAGTTGGTAGAAAATTACCTTCACTATTAATTACACCAATACAGAGAGTACCTAGATACAAATTACTTTTAAGAGAAGTTTTGCAACATACATCTAACAAACATAAAGAATATAATCTTTTACAAGGTAATTATAAAATAAATATAATTATAAAATAGTGTCATAAAAACTATTATATACTAAATGAATTGGTTGTTTTACAGTATGTTTGGTAGAAGTAGAAAAAGCTGCAAGGCATATAAATGCCTTGATTGAAGAATACGAGGAATCACAAAAACTATTAAAACTTCAAAAATGTATTGTAAATCCAATTAATTTGGTAAAACCTGGTAGAAAATTAATTAAGAAAGGAGCATTAATGAGGGTCTCTAGACGAGGAAACTCTGCATATAGAAGATATTTTGTTCTCTTAAATGATATTTTATTATATTGTAAGGGTGATCCACAAAATTCATTAACTATATGTTGTGTATTACCATTAAATAAGTGTAAAATTGAGTCTGTTTTGAGTGGTGGATTGTTTCGTGTTACTTGTTTAAATGAAACACTTTTACTTTATTCTGAGAAAGATGATAGCAATTTATGGATAGCAGCAATACAAAGTTCTATAAAGAAGGTATTATTAAAAGATAATAGCTTTTATTATTTGAATATTGCACTTAACAATTTATCTACATTATCTTTTTATTTTAGTATGTAGAATGTAGACAAACATTAAGAAAGGATAGTAGTTCAAGGAAACCATTAAGACACAACGATCTTAATTTATTTCCATCTGAAAGTATACCAATAATTGCTGGTAAAAGGAAGAGATCAAACAAAGAAACTGAGGTGTGTATAATAATTTTAAAATTAAAATTTATTCGAATAAATTCTAAAAGAATATTAAATTAACAGATTAATCTAGATGCATCAAAAATTACGTATCTGAAAAAAGACAATGAAGCAGATGCAGATATACAATCTAATAATTGTTTGATACTTTTAAGAAGATTTAAAAGATTTAGAAGCAATGATGATTCTAAATACATTAAATCTTATGAACAAAAAATTAATTATGTAAGTTTTATAAATTAATGCAGATATAAAAATACGTACATATAATGATAATTTGTATACAATTTCATTACAGAAAATTGCAGATAAGGAGAATGTATATTTTACAGAACACAGTAAGGTATGTTCTCCTATCCAGTCTACAAATTTCGAACAAGAGTCATCAACACTCAAATCCATTAGTGAATTCTTTACATCTCTTGGTTCTTCTTTAAAAGAATTTTTTAAATTTAGGTGATATAGCTCCATAAAGTTGATGATAAATTTTACAAAATTTCAAAAGGAATCTTTAAAATCCAAGCATTTTTCTTCTCTTAAATGTAATTTGTATATATATGTATATATATCATAAATTGAACAAATTTTCACACATAAAAAGACCAATAAAAACTTGTGGACTTTCCTAATTATATATTTTTAATTAAATTTTAAATTTCCTTTCTATACTCCACTTAGCCCATAAAATGCAGAAAATGTTAAAATAAATATTTAAATTTAATAGTACCTGTGTTTAACTAATAGTAGCGCCATCAGGTTGAAATAAAGTATCAATTACAAACGATTAATCAAATATATAAAAATTCATAAAATAATATCATACAGATATTAATTTTTAAAAATGAAAACTGAATAATTCAAAACTGAATCTGTTGGTTTATAGACAAAATGTAATTTTTTAATTTCATCATAGGGAAGTTAGTTCCATAATTTTGTTGCTATGTGGCGCTGGTTTTAATGTTCATAACTTAAACAAATTTTCAATTGCTAGAAAGACTAATTAAGAGGATTAATTTTGTGTTTTGTATTCTAAAACGTAGTACGTTTATATGGAAATGTGATAAAATAAATATTGACTTTATAAATATTGGCTTAGTTAATAATTTCACCATGACATTTATTGATCATTCATTTGAATATAATTTCCACGCTTACCGCTTTAAATTGTAAAAAAACATGACAAAACTCAATTTTTTACATTTTATAGAATCAATGTTTTAAATCGTGATACGTCAAGTCTTATAAGATAATAGGTCTACCGTGTATCTAGTCTGTGGTTATGATCAATCATAAAAGTCTTACGTTCACCACAACGTGTCACAACAAATCGCAGAGGACACTAATTTTTTTTAAGGTTGGTATTATTCTAGAACGAGAGGCACAAAGTACTATATAATGTCATATCTACTTTGTTCTTAGTCAATGAATTAAAGAAATATTATTTCTAACCTGAGGTAGGATAAATCTTTAAGTGTGTAACATAAGGTAGAAAAACAAAAGTTTATAAAAAACATAATATAAAACATATATGCAAAATAAGTACTATGTATTTTATGTTATACTACTAAGAACAGTCGCGTTTTTTTAAATATTATATTTTATAGTATCTATCATTTTCGTATATTTAATGAATGAATATTTTTTGTTTTTAAATTTATTTATTAGAGTATAATATAAAATTTAAATGAATTTTATAGTAAGTTATGTTTATATTATTTAACAAATCACAAATTTATATACTAATATAATGAAAAAAAATTATTTTTTAAAATTAATATGTGTAATTTTATATTTTAAAAGCGATTAAAAATTAGTATGTTTAAAGAAAATATAAATAAAATGTTAAGAAAATTCTTTTTCTCAATCAAAATACACATATGGCAAGAAGCAACAAGTTTAAATGTACTTACACACATTAAAATAACTACTTGTTATCTTTTCTTGATTACATATTTACAAATAAAATGTTGCAATTACAAATTATCTGTATAAAATAAAATATATAAAAAATAAAGTTTTTTATGTTTTATATATATGTTTATTTACATATGTTGTAATATTGTAGAGTTGTTTAAAAAACTATGTTCAAATTATGTATACATATATATTTATATAACATTTATATAACATAAATAGTTTTATGCTTTTTCACAAAGCTAAAGTTTATGCACATGTATTTAATATAAGTACATTTATAGTTAAATTAATATAATATTTATATTGTAACTTAAAATTATGTAACAAAGATTATGTTAATTTTATTTAAAATTTAGATTGTAAGAAGTTTTTTATATATAAAAATAATTATATATCTAAATTTATATTTAAATTTAAATTTACAAATTAATAGAGCTTAGAATTTTTTAAAATTTTTTCATTTCAAATTATTATTGCATCAAATTTTTTTAATTTTGTAAGTCATATATAAAATCTACTCATATAAAATACATATGATTTATTATAGAAAACCTATAACATTTTAAACATGAATGGTATAATACCTGAAATGGAACAAATCATCAGTCAACTTGAAAGAGGAACTGTGGTAACAAAATTTTTTTCAAGAAAAAGACCGGAGAAAAAGACTCTTATGATAAGAAGAGAAACTAGACAAATTGTATGGTCAAGGAGTGCAACGTTTAGACCTTTTGATGGTTCAGGTAAAAACACTTTGGTCTTTTCAAATATTTAAAGATAGTAACATTAGGTTTTTGTCCCAAGGGAGCAGTACTAATTTACTAATACGTGTATTGTAATATTGCAATATTGATTGAAAAAGTATAAGAAGACTAATGATATATTTAATCATTATTTTATACATTCAAAAAAATATTTTACAATACAATTGATATAAATTTTCACCTAACATTTTAGGCACACATTTTGCATGGTTATGAAGATATATCTACAGCAAAAATGGGCAAAATTATCTGAGGATACTATTTATAGGTCAAAAACCTGAAGGAAAGGTCCTTGTGAATAATGTATATGGGTGAGTTTATATGACAAAGATACAACTAAATCAGTTAATGATTTGCATCTCATATGCTTTTGTGTACATGTTTTATATATCATATTGAACAATATTTTTTTCTGACCTGATTATTATCCATTTTGATAATATTGAGTTAAATTTATAAATATGTGCATACCTTGGTGGACATTTCCTTCATTTTTGGTCTACAAACAAATATGCCCATGGATACTGTTGATATATTGATCAGCCCCATTGGATAACATGGGTATTTGATTGAATCCAAAACTTTTATGATTGTTATATTACAATAAAGCATGCATATGTAACATATTGAAAAAATGATAAATATTTTCTAAAGTTATTCTTATTCCTTTGAATGCCTAATGTTTAAAAGCATATTTTTCCATATTACATTAACATATAATATCCTACATATATATATATATATACATATATATATATGTGTGTGTGTGTAATTTATATATATTATACTGTGTTTTATTTTTGTAAATATATTACATACACTATATAGACATACATTATATAAAATTTTGCCGTTTGATTTTAGTTGAAATAAGAGAAATCAAAGAAATTAAAGTAGGAAAGCATTCTAAAGATTTTGAGAAATGGCCAGAAGATGCAAAAAGGATAGAAAATCTCAGATGTTTTGTTGTGTATTATGGTTCTGAATTTCGTCTTAAAACTCTTTCAATTTCTGGTAAATATATTTTTAAGCTTCTGTTTAACAATGTTAGTTAAACTGTGATTTTATAAATGTCTGTTTCTATATATTGATTTTAGCTCTTAGTGAGAAAGAATGTGAACTTTGGGTGAAAGGATTACGTCGTTTGGTTCAAGATACTATAAAAGCTCCTTATCCTTTACAAGTTGAAAGATGGCTTAGGAAAGAATTTTATGCAATGGAAAATTCAAGAGAAACGTAAGAAGCTGTATTTTATATATAATTTTAAGTTGTTTTTAAGATATTTAATTTGATATTTCACATTTTACAGAGTTACTTTAAAAGATGTAAAAGCATTTTTACCTAGAGTTAATTGTAAAATAGCAACAAATAAACTTAGAGAACTTTTTCAAGAAATAGATACAAGAAACAGAAATGAACTTGGTTTTGATGATTTTGTTGCACTTTATCATAAACTTATCTTTGATCAAAATGTAAGTTCTTGATTTATTCATATTTCTAATGTTCGTATATTTTGTGTTATCTACTATTTTTTTATTTTTATAGAATCTTACAGATTGGAATAAATTACTTAATTATTCTAAAACGGGACAAATTGTTACAGTTCAAGAATTTCAAAACTTCTTAATAACTGAACAACAAGATTCTTTAGGAAATAATGAGGTTGAAGTATCATGTTTTATTAGAGATTATTTACAAGATCCTCAAAGAGATGTGCAAGAACCACATTTTACATTTTCGGAATTCATCGATTTCCTGTTTTCAAAACAAAATTCTATTTGGGATCCAAAATACTCACATATTTATCAAGATATGACTAAACCTCTTGCACATTATTGGATAGCATCATCACATAATACGTAAGTATGATTTTTCTTTTATAAAGAAATAAATATTATAAAAATAAATAATTCATTTGTATAAAATGTTTTTGCAGATACTTAATGGGAGATCAGATTAGCAGTGAAAGTAGTTGTCAAGCTTATATTCGCGCATTAAGAGCTGGATGTAGATGTATAGAACTTGACTGTTGGGATGGACCAGATGGAATGCCTTTTATTTTTCATGGGCACACACTTACTACAAAAATTAAATTTTTGGATGTTATTAAAACTATCAAAGAGCATGCTTTTTCTACCTCTGAGTAAGTATAAATAATTGTTTGTTTAACTTCTCATTTTAAAATTTAAGATATAAATATATTTCTTACGCAGTTATCCTGTTATTTTATCCATTGAGGACAATTGTACATTACCACAACAACGTAAAATGGCAATTACAATGCAAGATGTATTTGGTGATATGTTATTAGTTCAACCTGTAGATAAAAATGAAACTTCTTTACCATCTCCACATGCACTGAGAAGAAAAATTATATTGAAACATAAAAAATTACCTGACGGCGTAGAAGAAACATCATTTCTTGTTCGAAACGATGAAAGTAGACAAGAAATGGATCTTAGGAATACGGTTAAAAATGGCATTCTTTATCTTGAAGATCCCGTTGACAGAGAGTGGAATCCACATTTTTTTGTATTAACACAGCAAAAGTTATTTTACACAGATACATTTTCCAGAACTCAAGAAACTGAACATGACGATGATGAAGAAGCTGTAGTTCGTCGACCTACCGATGTATGTATACACAGCCAATATGTTTTAAATAAAATTTTTTAGTTTTATTGTACTGTATCACTGGTTGATTATCATAATATAGGGAGTACCAAATGATGAATTACATTTTGGTGAAAAATGGTTCCATGGTAAATTAGCAAGAGGTAGAGAAGAAGCAGAGGAACTACTACGACGTTATTCACATCTTGGTGATGGCACATTTTTAGTTAGACAATGCGTTACATTCGTTGGTGATTATTGCCTTTCCTTTTGGCGGAAAGGGAAAGTAAATCATTGCCGTATTAAGCTCAAGCAAGAAATGGGTCAGACACAATATTATCTTATTGATACGAATTGCTTTGATAGTTTATATAGCTTAATTACACATTATCGCAATCATCCATTAAGAAGTCAAGTAAGAATAAATGAAATTAAGAATTGTAATTAATTTTGATATTATAGTTTTATTAATTGACAATTTTTTTGAATGAAATAAATAGGAATTTTTAATTACACTTCAAGAACCTGTTCCACAACCAAACAAACATGAAGAAAAAGAATGGTGGCATGCTGAATGTACCCGAACTTTAGCTGAAGAAATGTTAAAACGAATTCCTACAGATGGTGCATTTTTAGTGAGACCGAGTGAAAAAGAAAGCAATTCTTATGCTATATCTTTTAGGTAAAACGTTTGAAAGTATTTATTTAGTAATATATAGTAATTGAAAGTATTTATTTAGTAATATATAGTAATTGAAAGTATTTATTTAGTAATATATAGTAATTGAAAGTATTTATTTAGTAATATATAATAATATTTTTTTTCATTTTTATTTTGTTTCAGGGCAGAAAAAAAGATTAAGCATTGTAGGATTAAACTAGAAGGACGATTATATACTATTGGTACTGTACAATTTGAAAGTTTGGTTGAATTAGTTAATTATTATGAAAGGCATCCATTATATAAAAAAATTAAATTAAGTCATCCTGTAAATCAAGATATTATTAGAAAAATGGAATTGGTATATAGTGTATTTTATATTTTTATTTATTAAGTTATTGTTCTTGATGTTATTGAATTATTTCATTATATTTAGGATATAGATGACGGATCTGTTTATGGTATTCCTGGTTATATGGATCCTACTAGTTTTACATCAAAAGTAAGTTAATTGTAAAGTAATAACATATAAAAAAAAGGTGAGAGATACTTCATTTATTTTAAAGGTGACTGTAAAGGCTATATATGATTACAAAGCAAGAAGGGATGATGAATTAACATTAGTAAAACATGCTATAATAACAAATGTACATCGACAAAGCGGTGGTTGGTGGCGAGGAGACTATGGTGGTAAAAAACAACATTGGTTCCCTGCTAGTTACGTTGAAGAAATAAAACCACAAGAAAGTCAAGGAGATGTAAGTAATTTTACTTCATAGTATCAAATTAATTATTATTAAACATGGTTATATGTCATCTTATTTTTTATTTTCAGTCAGCAGATTCTATGATGTTTGGTAGTTTACAAAAAGGCTCATTGGACATCATGGGTGCTG
The DNA here is from genome assembly GCA_030673865.1 of Melipona bicolor. Lineage (NCBI taxonomy): Eukaryota > Metazoa > Arthropoda > Insecta > Hymenoptera > Apidae > Melipona > Melipona bicolor. Next base: position 241,623 of record JAHYIQ010000056.1, on the reverse strand, counting down.
TGGTTGAATTAAGAGTAGGCGGACGACCTGGATTAGAATGGATATTAAGAATACAAAATCCTAGTATGTGTTCAGTATTTGAAGTAGCAACTTCATCGAAAGATACAGCACTAGAGTGGATGTCTAGTATTAAAGAAACTGCTCAAAATGCCAGTGTCAGAGTAAATACATAATTTTTAAAAAATGATCTAATAATAATTGAATTTAAACAATTACATGTATTCTAATTTATTTCTTTCTTTCTTTTTGTTCTTTTTTTAGGAAAATCAACATAAAGAAATGGAACGTGCATGGAGAATAGCTAAAGAAATGTCTAATTTAATAGTTTATTGTAGATCCGTCGCATTTAATTTAGATAGAATAAAAACAAAAGGTTTTATATTTAATGAAATGAGTAGCTTTCCTGAGACAAAAGCTGAAAAACTTATGTGTCAACAAGAAAACAAATTTTTCATAAAATATCATCAGGTGCAGCAATATAAGATTATAATAGATTTGATTTTCAAATTTAAAGATAAAAATATTTACAATTATAATTTTACAGATTCAATTTAGCAGAGTATATCCAAAAGGACAACGTATTGATTCATCAAATTATAATCCTGTACCAATGTGGAATGTTGGTTGTCAAATGGTAGCACTGAATTATCAAACTGGTGATAAATCAATGCAGCTTAATCAAGCAAAATTTCGAGAAAACGGCAACTGTGGTTATATTTTAAAACCCGAGTTCATGTTTAAGGATGATTTTAATCCGTATGATAAGAATTGTTTACACAGAATAGAAAGTCTTAAGTTTTCCTTAAAAGTTATTGGTGCAAGACATTTAATCAGATCAGGCAGAGGCATAGCTAGTCCTTTCATTGAAATTGAAATTATAGGAGCTGATTTTGATTCTGGTACAAAATTAACAACAAGAACAATACGTACGTATGAAAATGTGATATGTTTAAATATTAATTTGTGGGCAATAATAAAATTAATATTATAGCTGATAATGGATTCAATCCTATGTGGAATGAGTCTTGCGAATTCGAAGTTTTTAATCCACATTTCGCATTCATACGATTTGTTGTACAAGATGAAGATATGTTTGGTGATAGTAATTTTATTGGACAAGCCACTTATCCCGTATGTATAAAGTGTTTATTGTTTTTAAATTATTAATTAAGTAGCTTATTATTTTTTAATACATTTCCATATTTAGGTTCGATGTTTGCAACCAGGATATAGAAGCGTTCCATTAAAAAACAATTACAGTGAAGATCTTGAACTTGCATCGTTATTAGTACATGTTCGAATTACATCTACGGAAAGATGTAACTGAAATTTCATTATTATTTATTTTTATTATCTTCTTAAATATATTAATATATACAATTATTGTAGGTACATTCGCATAATTTATAAAGTCAATAGTAAATTACGTGCGTTGAGATATTTGATATATATCAGAAAGGTAAAAGTCCAAAAATTGTTCATAAAGTAATACTTACTTTTATAATATCGTGTAATACAAATTTTATTATTTTAGGTTATTATTTAACATAAGTACTGTTACATGAAATGCTTTAATGAAAATCTGTAATTAATTGAAATATTATCATAGAAGACTGGTTATTTACAAAGATTTAAATCTTCAAATTAAAGTCAATAATTTAAGAATATTATACGTTATGTGTAATATCAAAAGAAAATAGCTATTATAATATTGAAAAAATAACAGATATTAAAGAAGAATGAATATTGAGAAAACGCAGTAATATCTAAAACGTGACATATTAGAGATGACATTTTTAATATATATTTTTATTTAATTCATAATTCATGTAAGAGCAGTGCTTAATGTAAAAAAGAATTGTGATTTAGTCTAGATTATCTTTAAATTTCTCATGTAAAAAACACTAGCATATCAGGATATATCTTTAAGTTATATTATACTGCTTCTTCCTTTCAGACAAAAAAAAAAACACATGAATAATGAGATTTACTATGATATATTTTAGACTGAAGTAACGTGCACAATACGCTTGTAATTCATTTAATTAGGAAGGTATTTTCATATTAATACTATTTATTTATTGTTTCGAAGTTTTAATTTTACAATATATAGTTTTAATTTAACAATATAATATATACAAAAACTAAATAACGAGATATTGTGTATTGCATTTCATATAAAATCATAAACTTTCGGCTATATCAAATGAAATAGAAATGTTTTTATTTTTAGGTAATATAAAAGTTATGTATTTAGTAATAGAATAGAAAACTAAAAAAAAGCATTAAAAACTGTTAATTAAATTTACGCACTTTTTAACAAATATTTCGTAAGAAGATGTACGTAATCATTTTTCTATTTTTTATTTTCATACGTAACTACATATGTTATATCCTATAAAAATTTTTTTGTCACCGTTCCTATCGATGTAGATTTAAAATATTATATTTAAAAAAAAATATTAGTATAAATTACTTGTTAAAAACAAATAGAAGTATTTGATATGTTAAACACGTCATTTGTTTTCTTCGACTTTGTGTTTTAAACTGTAGCAAATAAATCTATTTTAATATTAATTGAAATTTAATTAAGGAAAATATAATTTTTTGTATAAGAATAAGAATATGTTATACTTACAATTAGAATAACATTTAGATAATGTGCCTTCATTTTATAATAGACGATTTAAATATATCATAACAATGATACTACTGAACGAATTAAGCCTTCTAATCTATTAAAATGATAAATTATTCCAATATTATATGCATATTAAAAATATGTACAAACATATGTTAAACATAATTAAATATTATATATACATAAAAAAAAGAAAATATAAGGCATTATTTATTATTAGATATTATTTTTTTTACAGAAAAATTAAACATAGAATTTCTTTACTATAAAATCAAACTTTAATTTTGGAATTAAATAAAATTGTATTAATGGCCAAAAAATGTTACATTCTATCTTATTTGTATATATTTAATAAAATTCGTTCTTTTTTTTTTATCATCATCTTCTAATTATAACTTACTTTCAAGGAGTTCTTGCCTGCTATTGTTTAATACTAATTTATGTAATAAAATGTAAAATAATTATTGTAATAATTAAAAATACAATTCATGAAGTATACACTTTATTAGATGAAATGTATTAAAAAATAATATATATACTCATTAATTCTAAATATAGAATTCTGCATAACTGGAAAAATGATGTTTTGTTATGGACAAAACTTCTTCATATAGGGAATTTTTAAAATAATGAAACAAAATTCTGATTTTTGTTTTTTCAAACAAGTTACAAACTTTTCTTAAGATATTCATCAAACAAAAATATAGATACAGATGGATCATCATCAGTTAACAAGTTCTTCAAATCATTTGTATAGCCTGCTAAATCTCGAACACGATCAGCTTGTGGTTCTAAGAATTTTTCTTCGATGTAATGAGCAAGAGCAGCATCATCTTCCTTATTAATTTGTGTAAATGTAGAATGTATACGCAGAGCTTCATTTGCAAGCTGCTTTTGTCTATCAAGTGCTTTGGCTAAACTATTAAGTTCATTCAGCTCTAATACATTTGTCTAAAAAAAAAAAAAATGTATAAAATTAATAACTTTTAATATTTTTGTTTTTTTTATTATATAAAGCATAAATTATAAAGTACAAAAATGTACATACAGGTTTCACAAAGCTTGGCGATTCATTGAAATTCATTGTACCACCTCGTTTGGTGATATATTTGATTGTGTTAATTGCATCCTCCCACATTTCATCAGAAAATTTACGATATAATTTTTTAAATCCTTCACGTTGATCTTCATAATTTCCAAAATAACTAGACATTAATAGAAACTCAAAACTAATTCCAATATTAGCATTTGCATATGATTGAAGATCAACTAAATGATGCTTTTTAGTATATCCATACTTTGCATTACAATTTGACATCAATTCTCTGTCTAAAAATTCAAATATCAGTATACAAAGAAATTCCAATCAGAATTTCTTAAATATTAAATACTCTTATCACCTAGTTTTGGTAGAGAGTTACAAGCTGCACCTACATCAGTATAGCAGGTATCTTTAGCAAAAGCAACTGCTAGAAGAATGGATAATATTCCAAAGAACAACATATTCTCTGCAATTTTAAGTAATAAATAAAATAAATCATAAGATATATAATTATACGTGTAGAATATTTCTAATATTATCTAAATATTATCTATTTCTACATTATCAATTTATTGAAGAATACTTTTAATAATTTCAAAATACATTCCATGTATGTGAACAATGATAACATCATTGCTAAATTTTAAACAGTATGCGTAATTAATGCGTAGTATGCGTAATGTCATGTTTATAAGAACATACTGAATTGGTAACCGAAAAACGAGAATAAAAATATATGATAACCCAGTTCCGAATAAAAATACCGATACAACTTAACGATGTTGATTCGCACAATATAATCTATGTACGTTACGCATCTATGCAGGAAGAAAAATTTGTAGTCCAATATCTATAGATATCAAATACTCCACACAAGTATTTTCGTCATTATACTCTCAAATGCGTAATATCTTGCGTATCAAATGATAATAAAATAATATATACTTAAAAATATTCGATCTCGCAACAGCGTTAATTTAATTTTTTAATTATATGGGTGATTCACATATAAGCCATTTTTTTTCTAGTTAGAAAATTGTTGAAACGAGGAGATAAATTATTCAAAATGGACTATATGTATATTGAACTTATACAAAAAACATGAACAGGATAAGTTCAAGGTAAGTAATCTATCTGTTTATCTTTTTTTTGTAATATCTTTTCCTAATTTTAACCAGAAAAAAGAATATAGTTTATTATTATTGTTATAATTTGAATCATTCTGTATAACAGAAATAATGATACAATGTAATTGAAATTATTCATATATACGTACCTATTCAAATGATGTATACGTTTAAAGGAAAGCAACGTGAATACTCTCGCTTCGACGTTCTTCCAACAATGAACGTCGAAGAACCACATTCGTTGGTAGTTTTTCATGTAGTCATAGTCAGCTGATAGGCAGAGCGCATGCGTGATAGAAAGGGAATAGAAAATTCCAGTTACTCCTCGTTGATCAAAGTACGAATGATACGCATTTGTTGGTCAATTATTAAATAATCGATGGCCGTACATCGTGTTTAGTTCACGCACGTTCTCTTATTTAGCTTCACTAAAGGCAGCCTTCTATACCAGTGTGTATAAAGGTTGCTACTGAAACAGGCAAAATTACAAGTATTCGTGATTTTTTAAATTACAGCCTCTAGAAAAATTCTACGATGAAGCTGATTTACGTTTTTCTCGTCACTTTCCTTTACATCAGTGGTACATTAGGAAATAAACTTAAATGTAAGTCTATCATTTTTCTTACCGTATTTGCTTCAAATTTTTTTTTTTGTAACAGTCTATATAAAAACAATTGAGGTTAGCATGACATTCCTCGATAGATTCCATTGTAGTTCCTTATCTTCTCCATTTTTCAAACCGATATTATCCATGAACAAACTGCATTATATTTCCTGAAAATGATATCAAATATATAGATTTGGTATATTTATTAATTTTATTATTATGTATTAATACCTAATAATATCATGAAAGAACGTAGTAGTAATTTCTTTGTGTCGTAATGCAACAACTTAACGCGTATATTCTTCGGGAATAATTGTATAAAGCGTATTATACGTATGTACGACATATGTATATTATTTTCTTTAACGTAAAATTATAATACGTTTTAAATAACAATATTAATAGTTAAATGAACTTCAGACATTAGTAGTCAGTTATTGTAAATACCTCTATAGTTTATGCTTTTTCATACATATATTAATTTTCATATAATATTGTTCATAAATGTACAAAAAAAAAATAAAATTGTGAAGAAATATAAATTTTACATTTACAAAAATATAAATGTAAAATTTTAAAATAATTCATATATTATTTCTGTTATTGGGAAAGAGCATGAGTTTGCATGTTATCTCTCTTTGTCCCGCTTTTAGTCATTTCAGATAACTGAACTTATTTGTCACAGAATGCGATTCACAATTTTCAATGTGTCATTATTCATATTTATTTCATCATTGTGTTATTATTCGCATTTACGAACATTATCAAAAATTTGTTAGATAATGTTAGATATTGTAAAAATGATTGAAATTATGATGCAATTTCTATAATATAAATCTTTTTAAATTTTCTCGTTCATTGAATTATTTATTATATTACTTTATTATGTACTTTTATTGTGTATTTGTTTTTGAAATAAACATTTCAGATATTTCATCATTATTCTTATTTATAAAATATTTATATAGAGCAATAATAAAATTTTATTGCAATATCATTATTGAAAATTCATTATTAATAATCACATATCATCATTAATAAAATAGAATTATTAATAAAATACATTTGTAAAATATTTAATGGATAATTTTTGAAGTATAAGCTAATGGTCTTTCATGATTCTAGGCTATTAATTAGTAACTGTTATTGACAATCTTATTTGTACAACGATAACATTTGATAAACTTTACATGACAGTAATAAATGTATTGATTACTGCGTGTTCTAAAGTCCACATTCAGTATAAGTGTATTATATATTGTTCCAAGAAGTCAGATAACTTAATCAAAACCACTTTACATCATTGACTTCCTTTTCCATTATCTTAGAAGTGGTGTTTGTTTCAATCTCAAATAAACACATTCAAATAATAATCTTTTTTGATATTAATTTCGTTTTTTTTTATGATCATGTTTTTTATGTTAAGCACTTATATTAGCACGTTGAAGTTGAAAACAATATTGAAAATTAAACACGAAAATAATAATGACTAAACCACTCTGCAGCTGGTTAATTAATATTTTTGTAATTATAAAAGATATGAGAATATAATCTTATCCTAAAGATAAGTTTGATAAATTGTAATCATTGATTTATTATCTATTTATGATTCTAATAACTAAGATATCTACAATATTACAAAATATTCTTACATTTTGACATGTCTTTATAATATTTTTTATTACTTTTATCCTTTTATATTTCTGTCTGTATTATTTAGCAGTTTGATAAATTATACATTACTATATTTTTATTACAAATGAATATTTAATTAATATTGATTATCTAACTTTATTAAATTGATTATTTGTAGGTACAGTACCTACGCGAGAGGTACCAAAAGCATGGCTGGACATGGCTAATTCATGTGTTGATCTTTTAAAATCTCAGGTGGAAACTGAGATTAAAGCTGCTATGACTTATCTGGCAATGGTAATTGCATTTTTTCATTATTTTGTGATTTATATTTATTTTATTTATATTCTTCTTTGCTTCAGGGTGCTCATTTTGCTCGTGATACAGTTAATCGCCCTGGCTTTAGTAAATTCTTCTTTGAATCTGCCAGTGAAGAAAGAGAACATGCAATAAAAATTATTGAATATCTATTAATGCGCGGTCAATTAACAGATGATGTTAGCAAACTTCTAAGTAACCGTTTGGTATGCATCTAAAATTATTTCATTACTTATTTATCTATTTATTCAATAGGAAAACACTTTTATAAATATAAATATAAATTGATTTTATGTTGCACAATATGATAAAATATATATAAATATTATTTTTAGTTACCATTGCGTGAAACTTGGAGTAACGGCGTTAGAGCTCTTACAGAGGCTCTTGAATTAGAAACTAATGTTACAAAACATATTCAGGATATTATCAAAAATTGTGAGAAGCCAAATGACAGCAATTTCAACGACTATCATGTAAGTTACATTATCAGGTAAAATCGTGTGGTTTATTTCGTTGATCCACATTGTTTAATTTCAGCTGGTGGACTATCTCACTGGAGAGTTTTTAACTGAGCAATACAAGGGGCAGCGTGATCTTGCAGGAAAAATTTCAACTTTGGGCAAAATGATGACAGCACATGGAGTGTTAGGAGAATTTTTATTCGATAAGAAACTTTTGAATAATGAAGTTTAACTTGTACTTTAAGAAACAAAAATTTTACTTTATTAAGCATATATGAAATTTTGGCCATATTTAGAATGAATCGTGTATGTTAGGTGCGAACGATAAAGTACAGTCGTTAATTAAAGCTTTAAAAAGCAGCACCTATTTTTGTATCTAGGGCGATTTTTGTATCTATGTGTTTTGTTTAGAGGCAATTTAAATCTTTGACTGCAAACTTTATTTGTAGATTACTATTCTGTTTACTTTTCATAAAAACTATACATATTAAGTCCCTATTATTTTCTGCTCAATTACAATTGTTATATTAATAATGCATAAAACATGTAGTTGTTAAAAGACGTATATTTTTGAAAAGGACAGTTTCAAATTAACACTGCACGGTCTTGAAGGAGATTCAAGTACTATATCGTTTCCACCTCTAGAAACCTGGTTTAATTTTAAGTTAGTATCAAAAATATAAATTGTGTTCTATATAAAATATTTTTCTAAATGTGGTCTATAACATAGGTATAAGAAACTCTGTTTACAAATGTTTGTTAAACTATAATGAATATATTACTCTTACCAAATAAATGAATATTTTAAGATTCATATAGAATAATGCATATTTCATTCATTAGTATAATATAAAATATAAAAAATAAACTCCTTTTATTATAAGATTAATTTATGATATTTTGAACTATGCCTCGCAGAACAAATTTTAATTTTCATAAAGAAACTTCGCATTTACCACAATTGCAGTCAAATTGTTTTAAAAACAATTATATCATTTACATTGATACACATAGTGATGGGTCGTACTCTATATCTTAATTTAAATTGATAATGCTAAAAGTAATACATATGAACATTGATCATTAATTTAGTATTGAAGATTTGTCAAATAATAGTAGATAAAATTTTATTATAGCTTATTATTTATAAGACTATTTCACAATGTCTAAATAGAATCAAAAATAGGATCTGAGCAAAAAAGATAGATCAAAAATATTCTATTATATTTAGTTATCAGTATATTTCAATGCAAAGTTGAATTCCAGCCTTGTGGCTCCACGTAGTATCATTTTCAAGAAGTATATATTACACGAATCTTGAAGTGATAAATGTAGCGTAGCCAAAGCAATGAGCAAAGGAATTTTAATAAAACTGAATAAATATTATGATTAATAATTATCATTGGTAACTATTTTAATCACTTACTAATTTATATTTATTTTTGATTTGCTATGAGAAACGACATTGTTAAGTACTTCTTAAAATTAGCACTTTAGGGAGCCACGATTAAAGCTGTGACGATTTATAACAGAGTTGAACGTCTTGTAATTTATACATATTATTTTACATTCCGACCAATCAGAATAAAGTATAGAAATTCGTTAATTTTGAAACAGTATTGAAAGTACGTTTGTGGAAAAATTTTTATTTACTATTTTAAACGTAAGTCTTTTAATTGTTATTATTAATTTTCTAGAATAGTATGTAAAATATTTTCAAAATTCATTGTGATTTTTAGGTAACTTTTAAAAGTACATTGTACTTCTTTTCCATAAGTATTGACTATGTAATTTTAATGTAAAATATGTATGTATTTATACGAAGTTCCAATTCTTTTATTAATATATAAGGAATTTTTATGTCATTTTATAGTTTTTGATCTTTTTAGTGTGTAGTAAATTAATATTTTATAAACAGTTTTTGCTTAGTACTCGTGTCATTTATAATTATAGACGATATTTAAGCAATGTTGAAGGATAGAAAAACTAATTCTCAAACATCTAAGACAGTTTCTCAAGTTGAAAATAATCTTAAACAATTAAAGATATCAAAAGTGAACACAGCATTAATTGAAAGTACATCAAAAAGTGCAAAAGATTCAGATAATACAAAGAATCAACATAGTACTTGTTTGGAAAATATCGAGCAAAATAAAGAAAACATTTCTAAAAAGTCAACAGAATTGATGCCGCCACCTAAATCACCTGTATCTTATAATACAATAACATATGTACCAAATGCAATTAATGATAAGAAAGAAAATGAAGTAAATCTTAAAAGAACATCTAAAAAGAACATAGATATTGAAAATAATGCAGAACAAAGTAATACAAACAAAAAAGGTCAAAGTGAAAAGAAGTGGGTTTTAACTGATTTTGATATTGGACGGCCATTGGGAAAAGGAAAGTATGGAAACGTTTATTTAGCTAGAGAAAAGAAATCAAAATTCATTATTGCTATGAAAGTATTATTTAAAGCACAAATACAGAAAGCTGATGTAGAACATCAAGTTAGGAGGGAAATAGAAATTCAAACACATTTAAGGTAAAAATTCCACATATTTAGAATAAAAAAAAAAATCGACTGTTATTATTACAAAAATTTTAAATTTACATTTAAAATTGCTATTTCATTAATTTTTACTACAATGTAAATGATAAATGATATATTTATCGGATGAACTGATAAATATATAAATAAAATAAATATATTATTTTTATGTTTATTTCTAGGCATCCAAATATTTTAAAAATGTATGGGTATTTTCATGATGATAAAAGGATATATTTAATTTTGGAATATGCTCCAAATGGAGAATTATTTAAAGAATTGAATGCTCAACCAAAGAAGCGTTTTGATGAAATTAGAACAGCAACATATATATCTCAATTAGCAGATGCTTTAAAATACTGTCATAGTAAAAAGGTGATACATCGAGATATCAAACCTGAAAATTTATTACTTGGTATAAAAGGTGAATTAAAAATGGCAGACTTTGGATGGTCTGTCCATGCACCCTCTTCTAGGAGAACTACTCTTTGTGGTACTTTAGATTATCTACCACCAGAAATGGTTGCTGGAAAAACACATGATCATACTGTAGACTTATGGGGACTTGGTGTACTTTGTTATGAATGTTTAGTTGGTAAACCTCCTTTTTTATCTGAATCTTATGATGAAACATATGTAAAAATCAGAAAAGCCCAATACGAAATTCCAGAATTTGTTAGTGAAGGTGCTAAAAATTTAATATCTAAGGTGAGTTATAATTTTATGTTTATAACAACATATGATTACTATTAAATTAAATAATTAAAAAAATTAATTATTAAATAAAAGTAGTAATAAATGATAATTTTTCATTTTTTTATTCTAGCTATTAGTACTTGATCCAGCTCAAAGATTACCTTTAGAAGATGTTTTAAGACATCCTTGGATTGTAGAAAATAGAACGACAGAACCGTATGTACCACAATGAAGTAACTAAATTGATAACGTTCATTTTATCTCATAAAACAGTTATGTTTTCATAATAAAAAATCTGAGGTATTTTTTTTATATTATTTCTAATATTCAATTATTTCATACATAAAATAAAACATTATATAATTTAAAATAGTGCACTATATATTTCTTAACAATTATGTTTTATTACTAATTTAATTAAAATACAATTTTAATGTAATCAAGTATTTAAGCATAATTTTTGCCATTTAAGCTATTATATTTATATCAAACTAAAAAACAAGTGGTGATAATATTTCATATATAATAACGAGACAGAATTAATAGCTATAAAATAAAAAAACCTAATGTATAAGATTACGTATATATTAACACTTTGACGACCGCTCATTTTTCACGTCGCATTCAGGTTGCCGGCGGTACGTGTCACGCAGATTTTTATTGCTTGCCGCCGCAACATTTGCGAAGTCATTCGTAGCATAATAAGTAATTACAGTATATTTATTGATAAAAAAAAGGATTGCACCGATTATTACTTTGTTTTTTCTATTGTATAGCCTTGTATTTTTAATAAATTAAATAATTTATTAAAAATCATGGCCTAAAATCATTTTTGTACATCTTATGAAAATAGTGGTACAGTTACATTTTCGAGACGTCGGCCGACAATCGCTAGCGAAAAGAGGTCGCGTATATGACAGCGGCCGACAATGTGTTAAGTATTTTTACACGAATATCTTTTATAAATACGATATATTTTTTATGTAGTACATATATATAAAAGTATATGTTAAAAAATAAAATGACAGTTGTTCTTTGTAGACAAATAAATTAAATAAGTTGTTATAAAATGTTTTTTATTGACAAAATCGGATCATAAAATTTTTTTTATTAGATACAAATAATCAACTTAATTTTTTTTATTTTATGTACAAATAATCAACTTAATTTTTCTTTTGTTATTAAACTAAAAAAATTATTACCATTACTAAAAAAAATATTAAACATAAATATGATTTATTTTATAGAAATATTAATGACAAAGTTAAAATACACGTACAAGATAAATTTTGTACTCTTCTATATTTAAAAAATCAAGGATCATAATCAACTTTTATTTGAAAACAAAATTAAGATTTAATATGTTACAGTTGCACTTTTAATCGTCAGAGATAAACGCTAAAATGTCAACTATAAAAATAATCCTAAGGCGTTACATTATATATCTTTTACGTGAGGTTCACTGTCATCTGCTTAAAAGTACTTTGCAATGGAAGATTTTTTACATACTTATTTAGGATTTACTTTTACTTCACGTTTCCATAGGTTCCATAACTACATCTACCATAGGTGTGTCTATTGGAGTTTCCATAGGTGTATCGTCGGATTTCTTTTTAATCGAATACAATCTTTTTAATTTTTCATAATGTTTAATATCCTACGAGTTATATATATTTTTATTAATGAAATAATATTTTATTATTTTTACTAATGAAACAAATGTGTTTACCTTCTCTTGTACGGACGGTCTTATTTTATCAAATGCAAGTACGATATGTCGCATAGAGATTTCTGGTTGTCCTGAATAATGCATATCCATTAATTCTTTTAATGCTTCTATACCAGCTTCTCTAATTAAAGCAGCTAAATCGGCTCCAGTATAACCATCGCATTTATTGTTATATCCTATTTCTTTGAGATCTACATCTGCAGCTAATTTTGGTTTAGTTGAATTCTGTAAACATAAATTTAGTTTAAAGGAAGCACATTTTTTAGGAACGTTTTTGTAGTTATTCTATAAAACCTTTGTTAATGCTCTTAAGATGTCAACGCGATCTGCTGAGGTAGGCAAATCAACATATAAAATCTTATCCAATCTTCCTGGTCTCAATACTGCTGGATCTATAATATCAGGACGATTGCTCGCAGCCATTAAAAATACTCCTTGTCGTTCTTCCACTCCATCCATTTCAGTCAGCATTTGATTTACAACACGCGAAGTAGCCGGATTATCACCTTCTGATCGCCTGGGGCACAATGCGTCCAACTCATCAAAAAATATAACGCATGGAACAGAATTTCTAGCTCTAATAAAACACTGTCGAACTGCTTTTTCACTTTCACCGACATACTGGAATGATAAAAATAAAGTATTTAGTAAGTTGAATTTTATAACAATATTGAAATCATCAGAATTATTACCATATTTAAAAGCTCCGGTCCTTTGACGGAAATAAAATTAATACCAGCCTCATTTGCAATAGCTTTAGCTAATAATGTTTTCCCACAACCAGGTGGACCACATAATAATACTCCAGTAGGTGCTGTTAATCCTAATGCTGTAAAATGTTCGGAATGTCGAATTGGAGCCTAGAATATCAAACAAAAAATATTTTACATGTTTTAAATATATCTAATCCAACGAATCCAATTAAATCAATATAAATATATTTACAAGTATAGCCATTTGTAATTCTTCTCTAATATCTCGTAACGAACCGACATTATCCCATGTAACATCCGGTACTGTTGCAAAACCTTCCCTTTTGGCTGATGGCTGAATAATACGAAGGGCGGTTTCAAAGTCACTGTGTTCAATGGATAAATTTGATAATCGCTCTGAAGAAAGTGGCGGATCATTACGTAACCAAGTAAGTAACCCTGTTAAATCCGGAGACTTGGAATTTTCTTGTATTACATCCATTTCTAAAGTTGCTTGAAGACTTTCTGTATTACTTGTGTTATTTAACTTGGGAACATTATTTTGATTTGAGGTAGATGGTTCAATTGTTACTTCTTCGATTAAATTATTAGAATTTTTAAAACTTTCAACTTTTCTCTCTTCTGGAATTTCTGAAGATTTATTATCTGGAACCGACTTCAAATCTTCAAGTATTCTAATAAAAACACAGGAATATAAAAAAAATATACTGACTGATCATATTGTAAATTAGTTTTTAAAGCACTTATTAAATACTGAAACAGCTACCTATCCATAGCTGCCATAGCTGCTTCTCTAATTAATGCAACTAAATCGGCTCCGACAAAACCTGGTGTAAGTGAAGCTATAGTTGATAAACTAACATTTGGCGCAAGTGCTACTTTTTCCGTATGCACAGCCAAAATTTTTGCTCTTGCATCTCTATCTGGTATTCCCAGGCATACTTCATGATCAAATCGACCAGCTCTCCTTAATGCAGGATCCAATGAATCAGGTCGATTCGTTGCTCCAAGTATTAATACTCTGGTACCATTTTCTTTTAAACTTAGTTCTGTACAATAATACATTTTCTTCTTAAAAAATTATTTTAACATTAATGTGATTTAGTGTAATTCAATTATAATAATAATTTACCATCCAAACATGATAACAGTTGCGCAACAATTCTTCTTTCCATTTCTCTTTGAGCTGTGGCTCTGTGTTGTGCTACAGTATCTATTTCATCTAAAAAGACTGCACAAGGTGCTATTGCAAGTGCCTGTTCGAACAATTCTCGAATTCTTGCTTCACTTTCGCCTGATACACCTGCTATTAATTCAGGTGCTGCTACTTTCAATAATGGTATACCTAACTCCTAGTTTTTAAAAGTATAGAATAAATAATCAAATAAAAAATAAATTAACTATTGATCTAAAACAGTATCTTACTCCTGCAATAGCATATGCCAATAAAGTCTTTCCACATCCAGGTGGACCATGAAGTAAAAATCCTCTTGGTGGAGATATACCAAGTTGCTTAAAGATTTCTGGATGTTTCATATGTGCAAGTAACTTGCATACAGTTTTTAAAACTTTATCATTTCCTCCTATGTCTGCAAATGTTACTTTTGGTTCAGAAATTGGTATTCCTTTAACTTTTTTTATGAACATAAACTGGCTATTATCATCTTTGTCACGTTGTCGCTTTTTTGTGGATTCTATCATTGTATTTGGAATTGTTGTAGTAGGTGCTGTTACCGTTGTAGTTCGTTGTATTTCTTTACTAGGCTACAAAAATCAAATCAAGTATATGTATATAATGTTTTTGGCGTTGTCAACATTATTTTGACATAATTGACACTACTTGAAATAATAAACTCAAGAAATCTAGCTGGAATAAAGAAAGCTTTAAACTTACTGTTTTTAGTTGTTCAGCAACTTCCTTAACATGTGCAGGTTTTTCTGTACCTGAAGATGGACCTGGTTTTTGTTGATCTTTTTCTACAACCTCAGGTTCATTTGTTTTATTAGAATTTGATTCCACTTTGCTCACATCATCATCACTGCTAATGTCTATAAGTTCTTTATCACTGGAATTTCCATTCTGTTTGTTTTGTGAGTTTTTATACATTTTTAAAAGCATACCGTCTAACACAGTATTTTGAGAATCTGACTAAAACCAATATATTTTTTTTTAGATTTGACACATTATATTTAATACTGTAGATAAATACCTCAACATCAACTTCTTCCTCTTCGTCTTCATCATCATAAGAAGGCCATTCACGAGAACAGTATTTCTTTGCAAACATTTCTGTTAGTTCGTCGTATGCTTTACGTACTAATGCTCTGAAAGGACCTCGTTTTTTAATACGGTAGTCTCTATACTTTTTTTGTAAAGCATCTGCCATTTCATTAACATCAATATAGACTTTATTTTCATTCTCATGCATATACTAAAATAATTAAAAAATCAGTTATTCAAAAGTATTAAAATCACATCATAATTACTCAGAAATTAATGTTTATATTAATATTAGTAATATTTCATAAAATTATAAATATTGAAAGGAGGGATGTAAAGATGTACAAATTGTGAAAAAAGTAGACATGAAATGCAGGTTTTTGAATACAGTTCACATAAAGTTATTGCGTATTATATTTTCAGATTTAATATATAAATTTATCCTGCAAATTGCATAATATAAAAAATGCTGATTTTAAATACTCGGTTAACTGAAAGATTGTAAATATTGTAAAATAACTAAATTACCGTTTGTACACGTGAAATTAATAATTGATCCCGCAAATATTTGTGAGAAGAATCAGTTTTGTGTTTGTTATTCATAATTTTTGATTTATAATTTCCACTAGATCCTTGTAATGGAATAATATCAATTGAAGGATTCAATTTTCCAACCTTATGCATTTTTCTAACGTCAGGTGTCATAAATACTATTATAAAAATTAAATGATCACTTTTAACTCACAATTCTAAAATTCGTATTATCATGTACGTATTAACATTCTGTATACACGAACAACTGTGTTTTTTTTGATTTCAGAAAATTTCAATTCTTCGACTACCTATAACAAAAAGTAGAAGGTACATAAGTGTATCGGTGAAGTGCAAACAATTTCCCTAGTAAATTATTTTACAGAGTTAAGGATAGAAAAGAATAATATATAGAGTGGAATGCAACCAAAGATCATGAAAAAACTGTTATTACATTATGAGAAGCTGTTTTGTTACTATTTTGCTCTATAATCTATTAATTTACAGATTTATATTTTTCTAACAAGAAATTTCAACTTTTGTTGATAATATTTATTTTACTATTTTTATATGTTAAAATACTTTCGCATAATCTAATTGTAAAGAAAAAGTTTAAATTTAATTAAAGAAATGAATATGAGTTGCACATCTGTTTATCGTATAATACTTACACATGCGTGTTTCGTGGAGAATGGAAAACGAGAACGTTTCAGTATTTTGTGAAAGCTTCGTGCCAATTGTACCATACTTCTCGCCCCAACTAGTCGACGACATACCATCATGGCGATGGGTTTTAGTTGTGTCTTTGATTTACAGTTAAGAAATTTGTCGTGATGGTCTGAATCACATTTTTTTTTTTCTCAAATTATCATTAACATCTGTAAAATCTTTTATTTCATATACTTTATTTCAAATACTTTTATATGAATTGCAAACATCATTATGGTAAAGTTAACAGAGGAAATGGTCGTGGCTCGGACACGAATGTCCGATTTTTCGGACGTAAAGAAATTTAACTGTTGGTAAGTATTTGTAAGATGTTACTTTTTTTTTAAATGAGTTGTCACTTATTCTATTATTATTCAATCATTTTTTTGTGTAATTATATTAAAATGATATGTTCATTGTGATTCTTATTTTTTTAAAAATTTGTAGTAATAGAGTTTGTAGTTTTTTTTTTGTTATATTTTCATTCAAAATAAAGAAACTAGATTGTTCCAATAATGAATTGGATAGTATATCATTCCATTGTTGTAAAGGAGTTATTTTAGACGTTGTTAATAGAATAAAAGAAATTTTTTTATTTATATACATATCTAATAACCTTAGTCAGCTGAAATAAATACAAAAAATTAATAAAATTTTATCACATACTTGTATTTAATCTATAACAATAAACAATTAATAAATTATTTTGATTTGCTTTTTTATGAAATAATTTTTTAAATTTGTTGTAAAAGTTTTGAAAAATGTTTATAAATGTGTGATATTCCTGGATATGTAAATTATTATTTATTGTTAATGTAGGGGTACAGAATTGACTGATGTAAGCATTTTAAGGAAAATGAAAAATGTAGAAGTATTGTCATTAAGGTAAGATTTAAATTTATATTTATATATTATATATGTATTATATAGAAATGTTATTTGAAAATTCTCACATAAGAAGAATTTATAGTAGTGATCTCAGTTGTTTATAATTTTTAACATTACAGAATCTCTTAGTGCATTCCTACTATGGACAGGTTTATGTAAACGTCAAGATCATACACAACCTACAGCTTCAGAAGTTGTTCTACCCACACATTTTGAATTCATTACAATATATTTCAATATTCTCAAAGAAAAAAACCAATACATCTTGTTTCTCATAAAAGATTTATTTTTACATTTAGATTTGTAATTAATAAAATTTCTATTTATTTAATTACAAAACTTTAATATCAACAACTGTAATTGAAATAATTTAAATTATTTAAACTTTCATTTAAATGAATTCAAAACATGTTGAAATAATAGCATCTAATGCATTTATATATCTAATATGTAAAAGTTTCAAGTACTTTATACATATTTATGTGTTTTTGCATATCAGATAATTGCATTTTATTAACTTTTTTATTAGAATTTTATATTACTACTTTTATATTTTTTAATTTTATTTTTAAATGCATTTTTATAAGTTTCATATGGCGTTCAAAATACAATTAATATGAACATACATAAAAATTAACGGTAATTATGCGTAAAAGGGTACATCTCACCGATCTTGATGAAATTTAAATATGTTGTAAAAATCAACATTTTGAACAATTTTTTCCTATACATATAACCACCACCACCCAAAAGGTGTACCCTTTTATGCACAATTACTAAATTAACATATTTATGTTGTATTGTGTTATATTTAAAAATCTTTTCATTTATTTATAGCGTTAACCGTATCAGCACCCTTGCTGATTTTCAATACTGCTTTGGTCTTCAAGAATTATTTATTAGAAATAATAATATCGAAGATTTAAATGAAGTTTGTTATCTTCAAGCCTTGCCAAATTTAAGAAGTTTATGGCTTAGTGAAAATCCTTGTGCTAAAAAAGAAGGGTATTGTGCATGGCATTAAAAAACTTATTAATTGTTTGAACAGATTATTAAATGATGGATTTATTTCTAGTTATCGATTAGCAGTTTTAAGAGCTTTACCAAAGCTACAAAAGCTTGATAATGAATTAATATTACCTGAGGAATTGCAAACTGCATTGACAAGAGGTCGTGTTTTAATTCACCCACTTGACATGTATGCTTCCCCACCACAATCAGATGCAGTTAGTCCAGAGGTAAAACTATTTATACAGTCATACTTACCTCACACTGTATTTGTATAAATCATTTTTCATTACTTCATCATATAACATCTTTGTTAAAATCTTTACTTGATTTTATTAATGAAATATGTTATATGTGTTATTAACTGAATTTAATATTAAATTTTAATCTATCGTTTTGTTTAATGCTATTATAATAATTTCAAATAGAATGTTACGATATGTTAACACATTTTTAACAAAGTCTTAACATTTAAATAACATTTACATAATTAGGATGTTACTACTGAGTATATTGAAGATACTGAAGTCATTGAACATCGAAGATATAGTTCCTCAAATGATCAGGTAATGTCAAATTCAAACTGTTTTAATTGTTTTTATAATAATTTCATTTTTAATAATTTTATATAATTTTTATGTTAATTTTGTTATAAAAATTACATATTTACATTATATTATCATTATGTAACGACATATTATATATTTGTTTATTTAATATATACAGATAGTTTTTTAATAAATATTTGTTTACAGAGAAGTTTGGAAGAAACACAGCATACTCAAGAAGAGTATCATGATCCAGATCATAGAAATGCAAATTATAATGCATCACCATCTCATCATTATTCACAAAATAATCAATATACATATGAGGTAAGTCGATTGCATGTTATTTTGCATGTAGAAAGATTTACATTAATACGTGTAATGAAAATCTGAAAGAAGTTTATTATTCTATGTATCAAAGTTTTCGATAGATTGCTTTCATTGTAATACTAAATCTAGAAATATAATTAGCTTTCTATCTTAGTAACATTGCTGAGCGAAATGTCTAAGTTAATATTTAATAAATAAGCATGATTTTATTATTGCCCTTTTTGTCTGCAATCGTATACTGACAGCAACAGTATGGACAGTCAAAGAATCAAAGCAAAGATGACACTATACGTACAGAGTCGCGCAACGTCAGTGAAAACGTGGCCACTAACACTATTGAAATGATCAAGGTACATTTTATAGATTGCACAATGCGTGTGCAAAATAGTAATTTACTTCTAGTGTTACCTTGATAGTTAGTTTTAGTGTTCATTAGTTAAAAATATATTACTTGCAATTTAATGAATGATATTAGTAAATTAATTTTTCAATGAAAAATAGAACGTACAATATATTGTAATTTTATCATTTTTAATGTAATTATAATTGTTTTAACGTTGAAAATGATCTCAAAAAAAGATTTGTGATTTAAAAAATTTCAAATAAAAATTTTATTATATTTTATGATAAGATTTAAACATTTTTGTATCTAATATTACTTTTTACGATAGATGTAACAAAAATAGTAGATAAATAATTATAATGAGTGATTATGTACTGAAACATAAACCATACAATTTTCAATTGTGTTATTTGTAAATTAACTTTACAATATTTTTTATATCTTTGGAAAATTAAATATAAATAAGCGTCGACTTATTACACTATAATTATCTTTTTGTATTGTAATTATTTTTAGGAATATGATGACCGACCAGCAATTTCTAGAAATAATGGAGATTACGATGACAGAAGATCTTATGCGGAATATAGTAATAATGATACATCGCAACGAACATACGTACAAACATCTCCAAGAACACAATATTCCACAAATGAAATTATAGATGAAAGACAAACAGAAAGAAATAATTATGATTATGACAACAGACTGAAATCTGAATATAAAGAACATCATGATCCTAGAATAAAATCAGAATTTGAAGAGCAACATCAACCACCATCTCAACATAGACGAATGCCGGTTCATCATAATGTAGAGAGAGTTAGAATTATATTCTTGTCAATGTTATTTTGAAGTATATAAAGTAACGAAAATAATGAATAAAACGGAATTTTTCAATATTACAGGAAGATTCGAACCAAGTACCTGGATGGGTCAGACATTCGGAGAAAGAAAAGTGTAGGTCACAATTTCATTATCACAGAAGACCTGTTACAAGAGTATGTTTCATATTTTATTTAATTCTATACAAATCAAAGATGGGACAAAAATAACATAAAACTTTGTAATTTTAGAACTCCAACATTTTATCAGCTGTATTATGTCTAGTTAAAGAACTTGACTATCCGAGTCTGGAAGTTGTAGAAATGGCGGTTAGAAATCGAATGGATGAATTAGAAGAATGATGTTTCTGACGCCGTCCTCAAAATACTCAGGGGACGGTTTTCTCTCATATGGGTAGTGTTTCTTCAATTTCAAGTCCTGAATTTTCAGATTCTCTTGATAGTATGGTACCTTGCCAATGTATTGATAACGATGCAAACTGCAATCTTGATCAACATACATATGATCGACATTCGATCGATGATAACACCGATAGACGTCAAATTCGTCGCAATGGTCATACAGAAATTTGTTCGATGCGAAGCCCTAAAAATGCATCTGTTCATCCGAATTTAAAATATTTTGGAAATAATCAGAATGCATATAAGCTTAGGGACTCGGTACCAGATAATCTAATGTCGGTAGTTGGTAACTGCGAAGAAAAAAAAGCAAATGATGTTAGAAGAGTGGCAAGTAGTGACAGCATTCCCCGCAGTAGTTTTAATGGTTTAACTCTAAGTCCAGGATGCAGGGTTTTGAGTCAGGATTGTGTAAGAAGGTCAAAAAGTCCTGATGTTAGAAACACAATTGTTCCACTTCGCTATATTCAGTCAGCAAAAGGTACTTGGACATATAATTTGTAAGTTAAATTGTGAATAATAATAATAATAATATTTTCTCGAAATAATAAAATTTCATTTAGAAATGTATTTTGAGAAATTCCTAAATACTATTAAAATAATTATCGCGTAATTAAAACGAAATGGCATAATTTTGTCCAGTTTATGAAAAAGACATATATATAAAAATATAAAATTAGAAACAATTGTGATATTTCTCCAAGGAGTAAAGAAAAAATTAATTTTAATTAATTCCAATATAATATACAATATACAGTGGATATAGAGAATATTTGTATCGATTTTAAATAAAACTTTAAACAATTCAGGTTTATTAACTAATTCTTGTAAAATAATGAGGTAACTATATTTAGAGATCTATAGATCAGATACCATACAAAAAATGCAACGCAAAAGATATTGTTATAGAAGAATTTCTTATGTTTATAGAAAAATTTATGATATAAACATCATATAATTATTTTCTAACAATGTTTAACTGTACTGATGTATTTGGAAATGTTACTAATATCACAAATTTCAGATTATCAGTTAATAAATTTCAATTATATGAAGTTTTATTTAAAATTGTTCAGTGTACGAATACTCAGTGTATGAGTGTACTTAAGATAACATGTTTATGTACTTTAAGTAAATAATGCAAAAATCAAAAATAAATGAATTTTGCATTGTTTAAAATAAATTTAATATTTTATAGTGTTGATAAGTTGCCGAATACAATGTTTTTATTGTTACATTAATTTTGACATGATATTGTTTATGACTCATAAATATAAATGTTATATGAATTGTATTTTACATAGTTTTTTATAGGAGTTTGTTTGAAATATTATAGAATTGCTACATATTTTCAAAGAATTTCTATAGATTGCAATGTGATATAATTTACTTAAATCATAATTTGTATATAAAGCATATAATCAAAGATGAATTTAAAATCTTAGATAATTTTAATTTTACTTACATTAATATGTGTGAAAGTTGAATTTTTCAAATATGTAATGATTTATAAAATGAAATGTAACATAATTGCATATACGATTGTACTTACAAATTTTTAAACATTAACTATAGCAATTTTTTAAGTGCTATTGAATACTATAGAAGACTATATTTGTTTTTTTAAACAAATGTTTTTATAAATATTCATATTTATTTAAAAAACGTTCAAACCCATGTAAAAACTTCATCTACTGATATAATTTCTTTTGTTTGCAATAATGAATTCGTGTCCATTAGCAGATTATAAATGCAATAAATATTTTATTAATATCTATTAAATTGCAAGCAAAATTAAGTACTTAAAGTGGTATGAGAAAACAAAATACATGGAGTATAAGTTTGTGCAACAGCACATACTGTAGATTAATATTAGGTTGATAAATGTGTATGGCATATTTTTTGGAATGAAATCTCCATATGTTACAAGTGGCTAAATGATGTAAAAACTAAAATAAGAGAGCTACTGAGTTCTTTCTACAATATAAACCGTTCCACATAACTAAACCAATTTTGAACTTAGATTTAAGATATTTTATAAAATATACGGAACACATCTTCTGTTATATAACCGTCCAATTACATTATTTTATAAATAATTAATATTATTGTTACTTATTAGTAATGTTACAAGAATGGTTATCATAATTAATTGCCTAATATCTGTTCAACATAAAAAAATGCAGATGTTAAATGTTTTTTTCTTTTTTAATTTAAAATATGTTTCGAGATGAATTATAAATAATAAAATCAAAAGTTGTAATACATGTCTTTCATTTTAAATATATGTAATTAAAAAATACTACTATCAAAGTGTTCTAGATTGAAAGAAAAAATTTAATATTGTTACATACTTGATCATTTATTATTCGATAAATATTGAATTTTTTAAAAACTAGTTATTTATTATAATATAAATTTTCTTGATTAATTTACATAGTTTATAATTTAATTGTAATTATATATTAATATATTTTATAAAATAAAAACGAAGATAACTACATATGTATTGATTTTTTTACAATCATTCCTTCATTTAGTTGCTAAAATAATTGAAATATGTACAATTTGTAGCAAACTGCCATTTTACTTGTTTTAACAGAATGATTGCTCACAACTACGAAATACAAAATAGCGCGCAGTTTCATTTAAATACATTATGTCGATTAATTTTATGTATGCTTCTGTCGCTAAGACAACGCTATTGGTAAACTCATATGTGTACTGAAATCATAAAGGTACCTTGTAATTGAAAGTTAAAGTGAAAATAAGGGGAAAAAATGTCATTATATGCAACACCAATACTTTATTTAAACATGGGCGGTGAAATGTTATATGTTTTGCAACAGAGATTAAAGGCACAAAGAATAAGTGCTGATAAGACTGTACAAGGCTAGTTTAACATTGTACAAAAAGATATTTGCACTATTGATTTATATTGGATATTTGTGTATTTCTTTTTTTGTATATCTTGTGTATATCTTTTTTGTATATCTATAATTTTAAAATGTTTCTCTTTATTTACAGTGTTAGATGATGTAACTGCTGCTTTACTTAATCCTAAGATACTCTCTTCTGTATTTGAAGAGAAACCTCTCACTAAAATATCTCTTTTACGGTCTACTTTAGAATGTGTTGTATTATCATCGATAATGAAACTTGACAAAAGTAGTATGAATAAACTGTTTGATTTAATGATTATGATGGTTAAATATCAGTTAATTGCGGCTACAGGTCCTGTAGAAGTTGTATTGTTAACATTGAATCATACAGATGCAATGCGCGATATGGTTACAAATCCAAATGCTCAACAATGTGTTGGATTGGTGCATCAAATGGTAATCGATGTAAGTATTTTGCTTATTGATTAATATTGCTTATAATTTTGCTTATTCATTTATATGGAAATTTACTGATTATTTTACAGTTTTATGGTACACTAACGTTTGAAGAAGTTTGGAATGCCAGGAACGATTGTTTGAAAGAATTGGAATATTATTGCGTAAAGGTATCCATTCTTCTGAGACTTGGATTACAAAATGATGATGGTAGTTTTAATTTAACATACCATCAGTACAATGAAAAATATGAAGAAAACAAAACTCGCTTTTCTGATACAAAATTATGCGACATAGATTTGAAAACCCACTGTGGTGGTTCTTTTAATCTTTTTGGTGAACGAGAAACAATACTGGGCAAAAATATGTAAGTATTAAACATAAGATTAACAAACTCTTTGTATAAGAGTTGTATTCTATAGGTATTCAATGTCGTACGACATGTCAAAACTAACTTCTGAACAAGAAAGTCATAATTACATTAAAGATTGTGGTATAAAAGCAGAGCTTGGTATGTTAGCTGTTCAGTTGGGAACTGAAGAAACTTCGTACAAACGACCTTTTACTTTGAATTTGTTTTCAAATGAAGATAATAATAATGCAAATGATGAAGAAGATGATTCTAATTTTAAAGAAGACAGTGAAAGTGATACAGTAGTTAACTCTGAAAAAACAAAATTTAATGAAGATTATAAAATGAAACTTGATGTCGTACGCGCAGATCTTTTTGAAGATGATCATGAAGCTATAAAACATAACATGAATTTATTGGAACTTTTAGATAAAACAGAATAATTTTATTTAATTTTTACTTTTTCAATTATGTTGTGATAATTAATACAATAAATAAAAATTCTCCTTAATTTTTTATTTGCATTTATATATAAATATTTTATATATATAAGTATTTTTTCACATAGAACAACAGTATTCTGTTTTGTAATGTATGTATTTTGTTTTTATATAGAAAATAATTGTAACCTTATTTTAAATTATTGTATATTATATATTTAATAATGAATTGTAGTTAATGTTATTTTGCATTAAAGTTTTATTTAAAAGTGCACTACAAAATGTGTACTATACCAAATATTATGAAATAATATATTTCTTGTATTAATAAATATAATTATTTCTAATCCATATAAAAAATACTAGATGTTGTTATGATACTATATTATTTAGAAATAGCGCACCCAAAACTAAGTTGATAATTTAAAAAAAATTTATTTTATGATTTAGTCATATCCAAAATGTATTTCACTCCTATTCGACCATCTGTATGAATTGCATTAATAACAGCTTCCTGATATTGACAAAATGGAACTAACTTGTGTGGTGGAGCTTTTAATTTCTTATTCTTGAATAATGTTCCTAATTCACTAAACATATTTTCACGCTCTTTGGAATTCATATTTGCTTTTGTCCATGCTGTCATCCAAAATCCTTTTAATGTTATATCCTGTTAAATTTTTGAGATTGTTAGTAAATGTTATTGGTTTGACTATAACTAAACTGCAAATTTTTATGCGTTTATGCAAAAATGGACACAATGTAAAACAAATGTAAATATTTAAAATACAATAATCCTTACAATATTTAATAGGTAAAATAAGGTTTCTGTGTAGATCCTATTGTTTAAATTATCTTTGCAAAAATAGAAAATTACATAAATATCCGCAATCTAATTACAACTTGATTTATATATTATGGTCACATTATAAATTTTAATTGAAATACCTTAAAAATAAATGCAGAAGTTGGAACTGTTAAAGGTTCTCTGGACATACCACCATAAGTTACCATAATACCTCCATGTGCTAAATGTCTTAAAATCTCCAATGCATTCTGTCCACATATACAATTAAGAGCTAATTTTGGTGAAGGTAACTTTTTACTTTTAAAAATCTGAGTTTTCTTTATTTCACTTTCGGTAAGAATTTCATCTGCACCCAAACTTATCAAGTGATTCTATAAATGTTTCATTATTGGATCGAAATAGAAATTTAAATTTTAAGTGTTTTTATACCTTTAATTCCTCTATATTTGGCCTATCTCTTACAACGCTAACAGATTTGTAATTCCACATTTTACATAATTGTATAACCATTTGTCCAACAGCTGAATTTCCTCCATTTTGGATGACGGTATCGCCAGGTTTTAGTTCTACAAAATCTTTAAGCATTCTGTATGCTGTACATGGATTTACATTTAACATACTAGCTTCTACAGCGTCAACTTCTTTTGGAACCTAAGATTTTAACATGGATTAATGTTTGAAACATTGTGATAAATATATACAAATTTCATTTGGGAACATATTACATACCTTCATAAGCTCTTCTGCGGTATAATTTGCATGTGTTCTCCATGTTCCTAAATGTATATTATTTGGTATAACTCTGTCACCAATATTTAGATGTTTCACGTTAGATCCAACAGCTATTACTTCACCTACTCCTTCATTCCCTGGAATAGCTGGTAAAGGTGGTTTGCTTGGATATTTACCTTGTATTGTATTTATGTCTGCTGGATTAACAGGTGCTAACAACCATTTGACAGAGACCTTTATAAAAAAATTAATAACGCTCTATTAGAATGCTTTAAAAAAAAATGTTATTTTAATTGATTTAATTACCTGATTATTTTCTGGTTGATCAATAGATTGTGTTGTAACGTGTAGAACATCTACAGGCTCTCCATATTCTTTATAAAGTAAAGATTTTACAAAATCTGTTTTAACAGTAGCGCTCATTTGACGAACTGATGTAAAATTTGTAACAATTGATCGTGATAACGGTAAAACCAAGTTTCTCACGCATATAACCATTTTAGTATTCTATGTGATAAATATTCAAATGTTTTTTAAAAAAATAATTCTTTCGGATAATGTCGATAATAACTAAGAAATCATGATCATGCAATGGAGCACCATAATAATATATTCACCTACGTAAGCTAAGACAAGATTTTAATTCACTATATGATCTTATATATTAAAACAGAATTTTTATTCTTAATAAATATTATTATTATGTATTAAAGCAAATTTAATTAATTTAATTATTAATTAAATTATTTTTTATTATTATTTATATCTATTAATTAAGAATTTTTGCTTCTTATTTCATTTTAATATTTTACAAATGACATTTCGATAGAAAAGAGTTACGTAAAAATGTTATTTTCATGTTACATTCAAATTAACATTTATTTTATATATTTTCGTTAAATATTCCTTTATTACAAAATCATATTACATGTTTGCTTTTAACATCAGTAATACCAAGCGTAAATTGAGAACTTCCACGAAGAAAGAGATAGGGAATTTTTATAACATTAAAAAAGAGAAAGAGAAAGAGAAAGGAAAAGAGAAATAAAAGATACAATAATTTTTCTAAACTTGCGAAGTGACTGTAATAAATGCAACGAACAGTCATAATTAGTAGTGTCACATAAGTTTGATAATCTCCAATCATTGTACATAAATTGTGTAATCAGCTACGATTTGATATTTCACCATAAGTTTCTCGCTGTCAATGTTTTAAACAATGTTATGTACATACAATACAAAAGATCAAGTGTGTTAATGTATTTTTAAGGTAAGTCATTAGATAAAATTTGATGTTTAAACTGTTTCCATTTTATAACAATAGATAAGTCAAAAGATTTACTGTTATAAATTTTAATGAAACAAATGAACAATCAATTTTTATACTTTGTACTATTGATCAATTCGTAATAACGTGTAAGCGTAATCATTAAAATGTTGTAAAGATTGGTACTACCATACGTATCTCTTTGTAAATTGTTGATTGTGATTTAGAAAATTAAGAAAAATGATGGCATCAGAGGTAGGTTCAACGAACAATGAACCTGTACATGTCAAAATCAGTAGTGAAAAAGCTCCTTTAATCCATGGAAGAAGTGTTCTATACAGATTAAGTAATTTTTTTAAATTTGGACGAGTACAACATGCAGACGGAGATGGATATGTAGAATTTGGTAGTTTGAATGTAGATAGCAGTCGTACTTTGGGAACATTTGCTGGTGTATTTAGTCCTGTAACATTATCCATGTTCAGTGCCTTAATTTTCATACGAATGGGTATGAATTTTATACAAGTAATACAAAATACTTAATTAATTTGGTTTCTATAATTATATGTGAATATAACATCATAAGAATAAACTTTGCATTATAGGATACATTGTGGGCAATGCTGGATTATTTGTCACTTTGATACAATTCGTAATTGCATATGGGATTTTACTATTTACTGTAGCATCTGTGTGTGCAATTTCAACTAATGGAGCAGTTGAAGGAGGTGGTGCTTATTGTATCCTTGTTTGAATGTCACTATTTTCAATAGTCTTTATTATTTTCAATAGTTACAAATAAAAATAAAATTCATCTGTTAGCTAGAGATAAGATATGAGTTATATCTTGTGCTTTTAATATGTAGAATTTCTAATATATGTATGTGTATATTTTCTTTTGAAGCAAGTTTTTAATAGAAATTGCAAGATATTGTAAAAATTTTAAGTACATTTTATATAAATTTTTCTTATTAATTATCATACAGTTATGATTAGTCGTACACTTGGACCAGAATTTGGTGGTTCTATTGGTACATTATTTTTTATGGCTAATATTGTGTCAAGTGCTCTTTGTATTTCTGGATGTGCAGAAGGTTTGATAGAAAGTTTTGGACCATCTGGTTATTTGTCTGGTAAAAGTGCACTGATACCAGATGGTGGGTGGTGGAGATTTTTATACTGTTCTATATTAAACACTGCCAATTTAGTGGTGTGTCTAATAGGAGCCGCTATGTTTGCAAAAACTAGTGTTGCAATCTTAGCTGTTGTATGTATCTGTTTAATAAGTGTTTTTATAAGTTTTTTGGCCAAAGGATATATGCAGGTAATATTGTAGAAAACATGAAAAAAGTTATCAAAAAGTTATCAAGTGATATAGTGAATACATGATTCATCTATTATTACAGATACCAATTCCAGATGCGAATACATTGGTTCAAAATGCAACAGAACATGTTAATGGTACTTACACAGGATTATTGTCATCTACTCTTGTGGGTAATCTTTATCCAAACTATAGTGCAGATTATTCAAGTAAGGGAGCAATGACTGATTTTGCAAGTGTTTTCGGTGTATTATTTAGTGGTGTTACTGGTATAATGGCTGGAGCTAATATGAGCGGTACTTATAAAAACAAAATTACCAAAATATATCAATTATTATAATAAAGAATAATTTTGATTCTTATTCACGTTTCAAATTCTAATATATGATAATTATTTTTATAGGTGAATTGAAAAATCCAGGAAGGAACATTCCACGTGGAACTCTGTCAGCAGTATTATTTACATTTATATGTTATATTCTTTTATCTATTCTTACAGCTGCTAGTACAAGTCGATTTTTATTGCAAAATGATTTTATGTATATGATGCCAATTAATATTTGGCCACCATTTGTGGCAGTTGGTATATTAACAGCAACATTTAGTGCAGGTTTAAGTAATCTAATAGGGTCAAGCAGAGTTTTGGAAGCTCTAGCGAAAGATAACGTGTTTGGTAAGTGATTAAAATATAAAGTTTTTATAAATTTTACTTGTATTTATTTGTTTTGTCTTGCGTTTTAATATTTGTAGGTTCCGGTTTAAACTTTATAATACAAGGGACATGGAAAGGAAATCCAATTGCTGCAGTTTTAACTTCATGGACTTTAGTTCAAATAATTTTATTAATAGGTTCCTTGAATATCATTGCACAGCTTAATTCAGTATTGTTCTTGCTAAGTTATTTGGCTACTAATCTAGCCTGTCTCGGACTTGAACTTGCAAGTGCTCCAAACTTTAGGTATCTTTTATTTCAGATTTATATAATCTTTAATTTTTAATTTTCAGGAATATAAAGTAATTATAATGTCCGTATATTTTTTTTCAGACCAACATTTAATTATTTTACATGGCATACATCTACAATTGGTCTTCTTGGTACATTAATAATGATGTTCGTTATAAATGGTATTTATGCTTCTAGTAGTATAATACTTTGCTTAATTTTAATCATTGTGTTGCATTTATTTTCGCCGAGTAAAAACGCCCCTTGGGGAAGCATATCTCAAGCACTTATATTTCATCAAGTCCGGAAGTACTTATTAATGTTAGATTCACGTAAAGATCATGTAAAATTTTGGCGACCACAAATGCTCTTAATGGTAGCGTCTCCACGATCAGCGTGCCCACTTATAGATTTTGTAAATGATCTAAAAAAGGGAGGATTATATGTAATAGGACACGTAAAAGTTGGAGAATTTTTAGGCCAGAATATTGATCCCACTATAGAAGAATATCCACATTGGTTAAGTTTAGTTGACCATATGAAAGTAAAGGCATTTGTCGAGTTAACAGTTACAAAAACTGTACGTGAAGGACTGCACCACTTGATTAGGATATCAGGAATGGGAGCTATGAAACCAAATACAATTGTTCTTGGTTTTTATGACGAAGAAACGCCGATAGATTTTTTCAAGAGTTCAGAATATGCAACTGACATATTTGAAAACATTTCAACTTTACCAAACAGTACTGTATTTCCTTTAAGGCATACAAATGCAGAGAAGAATCTGGATTCAATACAATACGTAGGAATGTGTTCAGACGTGTTAAAAATGAAGAAAAATTTATGTTTATGTCGAAATTTCCATACGTTAAATAAATTACAAATAGCTAAGTATGTATACGAGATCAGTTTTTCTCTAGAACATATAATTAATTTGTATCGTTTTATAATTTTTTTTCATGTTTTGCTTTTTAGGAATTCGTCTTTAAAATATATAGATGTATGGCCCGTGAATTTTTTCCAACCAACAGATCAAGATCCATTTGATACAACATCGTTGTTTATGTTGCAACTTGCATGTATTATTAACATGGTACCTGTATGGAAAAATCTGCATCTTAGAGTATTTCATTGTGAAGTTTCAGAAAGTAATGCAAGTTTGAGTATCTCAGATTCACAAAATTCAATTGGCGAATTTCCACGAGTTTCTAACGAACTTCGTATAAGAAAATTATTAAATATGCTGAGAATATCTGCATCTATTAAAAAGATTCCTAATTGGGGAACACAAATAAGTGGAATAAAAGGACATTCTCTTATTGATTCGGCAGTGGAAAATCAATATGAATCAAGCACCGAAAGTAACAATGTCTTGAGCAATGTTTCACGTGCTTATATTTTGAGGTAAGTATCGTATATCTGAATATTTTATTTTCGTTTTTAAAATGTTCATTTTAATTTACAGTGTAAATCAATTAATTAAACAACACTCTTTACAAACTGCTACAATATTTATGTATTTACCTGCACCTCCAGTATCGAATACATGGGATGAGAATACTATATATCGTCAATATCTGCAGCTGTTAACGGAATTAACAATAGATTTACCACCTACAGTATTAGTGCACGGTGTTAGTGCTGTTACATCAACAACGCTATAGTAATATGTAAATATAGAAATTCCTATTGTATAATTTTTCTATGTAAGAAAATATTATTTAATGAACAATTTATATCACTTTAAATTATGATTTCTATATATATATATATATATATATATATATATATTACGTTCTTGAAGAAATGATTGTTGATATTCGAGAAACATTTGCTATTCACAAATAGCAAATATATTTTATCTTGTTTTACAATTGATTACGACTAATTCAGTAATAATAATGCTTTTTTATTACAATAAGAAAATCTCGTAACGAATATATGTTATTACTGTGATAACAAATCTACTCTATAAGAGAGTTTCCAAATATAGATATTTTTTAAACGTTGTAATACTTCTTTATATACTAATAAATCTGTAAGCTGATATCTTATTATATTCATATATAAAATAACTATTTCTATACTAATTTTTGTACTGCACTTCATGTCAAAATAAATACAGTTCAGTAGCAGGATAAGAAAGCTGTAAAATTAAAATAAGAAAATCCTTACTTCCATGTACGTTTTACAAGCTAAATAAAGATTTAAATTAAATAAATAAAAGATCTTTATATTATTTTAATCCAATATTGACGTTAAAAATTTTGAAAAAAGTTTGAAATACTAGGAGCATAGTTGGCCCTAGGACTTTGGCGTTCTATCTACTTAATCTTTACATTTTTCTGATATAAAATCCCAAATTTCAGCCTCTAGAAATAGTTCCTAGTTTCCGAGATGTTCAATGCTAAAAGTTTTTCAAATTTATTCAATTTATAGAGAAGTAGCATTAGCGCGAAACGGTGGAATTAAAATCTATCTCTGTTCTTGTCGCACACTAGTGCGTTCCTTGTCTGTAAATGGTGCTGCCATCTAAGTTTTTCAATTTTTGATTGGAACTAAAAGGGTAAATTGGGGAAAACCCCGATAGATGGCAGCACGTTGCTTTACCGTGTAGCGTTATTTTAGCAGAATTAAAATCAACGCCATCCGATAAACCGATGCCAACTTTCTTAAAACTCACAAACAATAGAAAATTTATAAATTGATATTTTATTTATTTATCACTATAGAGATGTTTGATAAACGTATATATAGCTGACATCAAATATATTCATTCATTCTTTCTTTCCTTCTTCTTTCTTCATTTTTTATTCTTTGGTTATCAGATATTTTGTTATTAAATATATTATTTTATAAAAATAATACGGAGTAAATGATTTGTAGTACGTTGATTGAATTAATTATCATCATCGTACCTACATGTCCATAAATGAGTTAAATTTACGAGAAAAAACAATTAACAGGATTAATTTATAAACTTTTGCAGTTGTATCTTCATTTTTTAGATTCTAAACTTCCTTCTTATTACAATCTGATCTATGAAATATATTATATTTATACAAATAAGGGTTTGAAATTTCTACTCAATACATCAGAACTTTCGTTCAAATAATGTTTGATTTTTCATAGCTAGTGATGTTCAAGAATTAACAATAATTAATCTCTAGAATATCACTATTAATACGTCTTTTCATTTCCCATTTTGACAATTAGTAATTTAAAAATATTTATGGTAAATAAAGATTCGTAAGAAATTTATTATAAATTTCTGTTTATATCAATTTACTGCAATGTTAATTATGTATTGTTTACAGTGGTGAAACTAAATTCACCCTTAATACACCTTAACAAAGCTGTTTTTTTCTACTAGTTTTTGACTTATAATTGTGTAAAAGTATTAACATATTAAATACTTTATTAATATTTTTAACATTTGGTAAATAGTTTGTTAGATTCGTTTAAAATTGATATTGTAAGCTACTGTGACTTATAACTTATTATTCTAGATGATGTATAATTATAATAAATTTTTAGAATGCTATAATAATTTATTATAACATTTTTGAAAAATTATTGAATATTTTTTATATCCAGATATATGAAAATTAACTTTAGTAAGATAGATAAAGTCATGCAGGGGAGAACAAGAGATTATCATTTGAAATAAAGTTTCTGAATAACGACGTTGGCAATTTTTTTACATGAACGTGTAGCGTGAAATAAACAACTGTTCCTACTTTTGCTCGTCCAATTTAAGGCTATTAGTTATTTTCTATGGTAAAAATTTTTATTCCTTCCCGTAAAAATGAAATTATTTTATTTGTAGCAATTATTCGCACTGTACTTTTTTTCTTAATATCCAAAGTAACTTTATTAGTTTTCTCCTTATCAAAAATCATTTCAATTTCTGGATGCATTTCGAAGTTTGAAACTTTAACGACTTGACGACTTGCGATTCTTGATCTTGTATTTTAACATTTTTGGTATTTGATAGTTTTTAATAAAAAATGTCAGCAGCTAATGAAGCATCCGAAAAAACCAAAGTTACCTTTTTTGAATTATCTCAAAGAACATAATTGCTAAATTATATAAATGTATAAAGTTACATAATGTTCTAATGTGTTGTAGTGTGAATATTTTAAGATATATACATGCATAAGTATGGTAAACGTTTAATATATAAATAGTAATCGTTTTACAACCAAAAGATAAATTTGTACGAAATTATGCATATTTTGGTTTCACCTTCACCCGAGGAAATTTTCCTTTGCCAGTGGATAATTTAAATGTTTAAAAAGCTATGTAAATCATGGCTTACAGATAATTTAATCTCTATTCAAAATAAGTTGTTGAGAAATCATTAGCTCGAATAATACATTGTATATTGTATTATATGTATCAACAAAATTTTCCATTTTACACGTTTCTTTATACGATTTCTCGAGTAATTTCGGAAAAATCTTCAATTTACAGTTATTTCGAAATAATGGTTTCCAGAAATCCCGAAATAATGTTGCAAACGTGCAAGTAACATCTGGCGATAGAACTTTCCGATCAACCGGAAACAAGTGTACGCGATTGCAAAAGGTGCTTTCATATTACAGAAAATCACTTTTGTTTGTTACTTGCCACGGTTACTTGCCAAAATTAAGGGAATATTTCTTAACGGATGTTGCTTCTCCTCTGTTAATCTTCTTCGAATTACTTCCCAATAGAATCTTGGAATTTTTATGCGCTCGATGCAAGATTCAGAAACAAAATATTTAACCGTACGCACGGAAATAGAAATCCTTGAAGCTCGAAAGTCGAAGTTCAAAACATACCAATGCTGCGTCCGTTAGGCATCTCTTCGTCCAGGATCACCTCATCCCCTTCCACTTTCTCAATTGCGTGGCAAGCTGTGTCGTGAGGAGTCATTCGGCTGTCGAATGTCGTAACAATAAGACGTATTTCGCGCGCATCAGATACTTCAGTTCTTCTAACCTATCGGTGGCTTCTTTTCGCTTCTTCGACATTCTTTTACTTCCATTCATACCTAATTGATAGTATCATTTAATTAATACGCGTGTGTTTAACGATTAATTAAGCATTACGACAACGAAATCGTGCAGTGATTTGAAACTTTTTGCGTCAATTTTTCTTCAATCGTCGATTTCACTCGTACGCTTACCGGTAGCATGTCTCGTATGCTTTTTTCATAGAATTTGAAATTGATTATCGTTTCATTCTTACACATTTGCCTTTATTTGACACGTTTGTTCTAACTTTTGGTTTCTTTTTGTGCAGGTTACTGCTTGATTGTAAAGATAGCATAGAACGCATGAACGCCACGACTATTAATGACGTCAATCTGATGATCTTTCACGAAAATTTGGTAACATTGTATTTATTTTTAGTAACGTTTAAAGTATAAAATTTATATAGAAGTACAATTAAAATTTATATTGAAGTACAATTTACGATAATTTCGTAATTATTTGGAATGCAAAGATGAAAATAGGAAAGATTAAATCAATTAATATTTTATTTCGAATATAGAGGTCGGTAGCAACAGTAATTTCAAATATATATACTTGTATTAGATTGGCGGTTTTCGTAACTATATTATATGTACTTTACTATACTCTGTTTGCTTCTTTTGAACACTGACGCACAATTAAACGAGTCAAAGCAAGATTTCACACGGGTCTTTTGTGGGATTATTTCTTATCAACTAATTCTGATTTGTGCAAACATTTTCGAATATTTATAACGCGCGTCGTGATAATGTCACTGATGTGCATACATCCTATTCTAATAACAAACATTCAGAATGTAGTTTTTGCAACCGGTTGTTTTTCAATATTGAGAAGTACTTTATAATTTACAACTATTATTTTTAATACACATTTAAGTTTCTTTATAATCATTTTCTAGAAAAGTAGCAATTTTTTCTAAATGAACTTATCCTTTGTTCTCCCTCTAATAATCAGTTTTATTTATTTCAGAAAACTTTTCTAACCGCGCGCAATGCGGTCGGTAGAGTCAGTGTTTGTTGCGCAGTATTTTAATATGTATTTTTCTGAGCAAAATAGCTCTTATTAAATTAAATTATTAATTCATTTAAATTATAATTTGCGAAGTTAGAATCAGTGAATCCGCCGATTGTAACTTAACGCGCGCGATAGTCTTTTATTTTTCTTTTTTCATATTTTTTCTTCTTCAATACTCGTTAAAATTTCGGTGTTAAAGTCAGTGCTCAAGAGGATAAGGCTTTTCCAGGAGATCAAGATGTAAGTAGTTTTATATATTGTACTTTAATTTATTCAGTTTTTCAAATTTAACAACAAAGTATAATGTTTGACGTTTTGTTACAGATGCCTCATGTCAGCAACAATTTTTTTGTATTTTTGGGGGAAAATCCAACGGGTGCCTCTAAAGCCAAAAATGTAAGAATCTTTCATTATCTCCAACTTAAGATTCTGCTTTGTTTTTAAATATAAATTCTAATGTTTAATATTTTGTTGCAGGTCTCCTACACTTTCCACTTCTTCTAATCTAAGAATCTTACTATACTTTAAAAGCTAAGAACGTAAGTAGTTTACCACATTGTACTTGAATTAATTCTATTCTCTATAGTTTTTTTTCCCATTGAAATTAAATATAAGATTGTAACTATAAAATAAAAACATTTTAAATTGTCAGAGTCAATTTTTATCATTATTAAAATTTAAATTTTCACAAATAACACTGTGCCTTTATACATTTTAGAAATTTTTCACGACGTTCCACCATGGAATTCTCAGTGGTCATCTGCTTGATGAGGATCTTCACGACGACTTTTCTTGGTCCAGTGCAACATCGTTTTTTGCAGTGAGTATGCATTTTTGTTTACTCAATCGTGTCGTAGGACGAAAGGTTCGAATCGGCACGAATGACTGATTGTATACGTAGAATTTTTGACGAGCATAGTGACCGCGGGTATTTTTTTTCTATCCGTGAGTAGTAACATCTTTTCTGGTTTTTTATGTGTTAGTTCAGGATAGGGTTTCTTGCACATCGCGATTTTAACTTTGATTAATTTAAATACATACAGTTGTAGTAATTATTGGGTTGTCCAGAAAGTTCGTGCCGATTTTGAAGGAAAATTGAAACGAAAAAATTGAAGATTTAAATTTTAGTACACATTTATTAAATGTTAAATTTAATTTATATTAAATCGGCACGAACTTTCCGGACAACCCAATACTTATAAAATCAAAATAAATGTTCGTAAAAGCAATATATGAATATTCATACGAATAGATAAATTATAAATATTTATAAATAATTATTGTTAAAATGATTTCGTTTGAACATTTTGTAGTAGAGAAGACGGATACCCTCCGACTTCGTTGCTATGAAAAATACAATTATTACTTATTGATACTCGCGATATAAATTTTTATATGATAATTAATAATTTCCAAATTTATCTTCTCATTTATAATAGTATTGATTGGTTTAATTAATTAAGTTTTATAATTATGCACTTTAGTAGAATTTGAAATATAATAGATCAAAATTTTTTCCGTAGAAAAATGTATAAAATTTTATGTGCAAAAAGATACTTCGCGACAGGCAGATTTTTGAATCAAAGCAACAAGTTTGAACACTGCTTTTCACATTTTCGAAAATGTGCTTTGATGAAGAAATCGCCTGAGGTTATTTCTATTAATATTTAATTTAGAGTCAATTATTTGATTTTGATTGCTTGAGTCAATTATTAGATTTGATACTATCTTTTTTAATAAATTCAATTCTTGTTCATTGTCTTCATTTTCTTGCCATTTTAGTAATTTCTGAAAGAGTAGAGTCATAGAGTTGTCATAGAGTTTGAACTAAAATAATGCAATAGTCCGTTAGGTACAAATTACACGAACTAATCATTTTTTTTTTTTAGTTCAGGATTTTCAGGTTTAACCCTTTCCGTGTTCATTGTCAGGATCTCACTCACGTGCCCAGGTGCTACCTGGGTGGGTGAAAGACATTGGGCATGATGACCATAGTTTATAATTTTATAAAAAATTTCTCAGCGATTGACAGTGTGTTAGCGTATCGTGCACGACGTATTTTCCACGTGTGTGTGTGTGTGTGTGTGGTTAGGATGTGGAATTGCGTCGTTTCATTCATTACAAGTTGAAATATTTGAAATATTTATGCTCTAATTAGGAAATATGATTTTATCATTATAATACCTATTAAATACAAAATATTATAAATAATTATATTATTAATTACACTATCAATTATAATTAATGTAAATTCCAAGTCAATTCTTATAGAAATTGTACATATTTTTTCTCAGTTATTAATATCTCACGTATAGCTGTAAATATAAACGTGTTTTAATCACGCAATGATCGTTAGCCATTGTCAGTCGATTTCAGGAAAATGGTACGTAAATTGTGTGAACGTTGCCGGGTAAGCTCGGGTGTCGGGTGTCGAATGTCCTCTCTTGTCTAGGCCTCTGCGCCCAAGTAGTATGTGTGAGAACCGTAGAGTGAGTGTGTTGGTGTGCCTGTTTTGCCATTTTTTAAATATAGGGCGACTGTTAGGATAGGTAGCTTACTTCTGGTGTGCCTGTGTTTTAATTATAAGTAGGTAGGGCCGGGCAGGTTGGCACAGTCTCTGGTCGCGTGTCCTCTTTTCGCGTGTTCAACCTGTTTCAGGAAATCTAATTTGAAAAATCGACAGTGAAATTGGTACAAATTGAGCATGCCGTTTGTTTCTGGTTTTACTCTTCGATTTTTCGAATTTAGTATCGCGATCGCGGTCGCGGATAGGTCGCGAGTAGGTCCCGAAACGAACGTTTATGTAGGTATTGCTCGAGCACGCACGTGCGAACGGACACCGATCATTATGATCGATGGTCGTCCACGTGTATTGGGGTCAGCTTCCGCGGTTTATCTTTTCATTTCACCTTTATAAGTTATTTTTTGTTTTGCGATTAGAAAGACTCGAGCTAGACGTAAGTTTCAGCGGGCATTGCGCTCGAAGAAAGAAGAGGCTAGAAGCCGAAGAGGCCCGGCAAACTGCCACGAAGAGGGTCGCAACAAATGGCTTCTCATCCTCTGGATCATTTAAATGATCCCAGAGCATGGGAAGTCATTCTCGTTACTACTTTGTCACTATGCTCTTTTAGTATTTGTAGTTGTATTTTTTTTCTTTTCCAGCATTATTCATTATTCGTCACTTTAGGCAAATCGCGATTTTTCTTATTAACAACTTTATTAATAATTTTTTAGAAATGGATTACGGTTTAAGTTAGAGTTGCGAAGAAATGATAATCGTGTTTGCTTTAGAGTTGCGAAGAAATGATAATCGCGATTGTCTGTTCTGAATTTTTATCGTGAATTTTTTCTAGTTAGTCTTGATGCTATACGTAGTAAAATTTACCTTGTTTTCTCTTGTTTTGAATTAGATTTTAAAGAGTCATTGCTTTTAATTAATTTTAGAGTATTTGAAGTAGCTTCTTGTTCATGCAGTAGCTTTTGTATTGTTGATAATAATTTTTATTGAATTTGGTTTTAGAGTTAGTGTTGCGATATTGTTCCATCGCGATTTCCAATTTCCAGTTTCTTATGTTAGTGTTGAGATAATAAATGACCGCGTTTTTTGAAGTAGAGTTGCGTATGCAAAGTGTCAAAATTCTTCCACTGAATTCGTGGAAGGTTGTTCCTGCTCCTGCTGGATCATCTGATGCAGCTACAAGAGCTGTGCAAAGGTGGTCATTCATCAGCAACCTCCAGCATGGTTGCACTGGACGCGTCGCAATTAGTGCCGCGTGTTTCTGAGGATGGATGCATAGATTAATAGCGTTGCGTGCTTTTCGGGAGTTTTGAATATGACGAAGCACTTTTCGCGTTTGGTTTGTAAAATTTCCTATTTCATAATTAGTACTAGCGAGTTAGTGTTGCGAAGCAAGATACGGTTTGTTGCTCGAATGTAGATTTTTACAGTAGCTCTTTTGGTTACTGCATTGAATAGGAAATGTGTTTTGTATCGCGATTTCTTTTTCAGTAGCCTTTCTGATTACTGCGGTAGGTTTTCTTTTTCAGCATCCCTTACTACTGCGTTCGTTACTGAAAATACTGCTAGAAAAATATTCTTTATATTTTTTTATTAGCTACAACTTTGTTACGAGTTTTAAAATGCAGAATTTTGTTATAGTTTTCATGTATTTACATTGTTGATAAAATTTATTTGAGCTGATAGATTCTTTAATAATTTTTATTAATAACTTTAGAATTTTGATTTACTGTATGAAAAAAAAAAAAAAAAAACCATCACAATTCCGTAAAATTCCGTGGATAGTAGAGCTCTTTGTGATGCACAGTGAAACGATTTCGGTTAGTTTACTAGCTTCACATTTCGGTATTGAAAATTTGACAGCCTTGTAATGGATTTCAAAAATCATATTTCTGGCGCATTCGTTACCTGATCAATTTCGTTTTTACTTGATGCAGTTCTCCAATTCAGCGTAGAGTGATTTTTTTACTATGTCGGCGCTTCATGGCGTGGGACGCAAAGTCCCATAAGATGTGCATGGTTTATTCATACACCTTGTCCGTGCTGTACGTATATAAAAGTTATAAATTTTTCGCACTTGTTGTGGCCAAGTACCTCTACCTCGAGCGATGGAAAGTAACTTTCCATCGACGATATAAAATGTTTCTCGAGTGACGGTGAGATGTTATAACGAAATGAAGAATTTTCTGGGGTAGAATGAGCCCAGGAAAGGGAAGGCTACATTTGTTTCACTGTCAATAGGCAGTAATTACAGACATCGTAAATGCTGGCCAGGCGAGAGTTTAGAATGACCACTTGAAAGAAAAGTTCCCGCGCGAATTTCCCCCTCAAATTGGAAAAGTTTAATAGCTCCCAAAAGATATTGGACGGTTCTCCTGGGTTCTGCATATTCGCCGTTCCTGTTTTTTGTTTCTCTTTCTACTTGCTACTTTCCTGGCCACTCTGTCTCTTGGTGCCAATTTTTTCGCAACATCTTACCCCGGCGGGTGCACGTAACGAAGAAAGTATCGATCGGCTAAACGCGTGTTAAATACGAGCAACGTAATATGTAATTTGTCGTAGATGTCAGTTGGAAGAATGTATCGCGTCGTCACCTCTAAACCTCATTAGCCGAGAAAAATGTGTTATATCAATGGACCATATTACATTACAGGGATCCCTTTCTTGTTCGTCGTTAATCACCAACTTTCATAACTCTCTCTCTCTCTCTCTCTCTCGTCTGCGTAAAAAATTCTGGAAAGAAAGGGGAGCGCGCGCACGTTATAACTTTTCTTCATCGTGTATATTATACTTTCTAATTTAATATTTTCACGGGGACATGAACTTTCTTCTTCGCTTTTTTCTTTTTTTATATCGATCGTAATTTCGGATCGTAATTAACTGTTACGTTTCATTAAAAAGGGATTTAGCGCATTCTCTCGTAATAGCTGTCGGTACGCGATATAAACGAGGACCGGGCAAGTTTCTCTGCAAGAACGAAAGACTTGCGTCGTTGCTGCCATCCCCCATTTTGATCTCAAACTGACGATTGTAAAACGTGTAAAAGGAGTGAAGAATGAAATGGAATTGAAAGAACACGTACGTTATCTATAAATGATTTCTTCAATCGCTTTAAATTTCGCGAGACCGGGAGGTGTAATTCTTTCAGCGAGTCGTCGTCGATCGATCGTTTCTCCCAACTGCAGTTTCTCCCAAATGTGATCGCGTTACACGGTTCTTACCTTTGTTTCATTCCGACCAGATTTTACGTGAAATTTTCTGCTTCGTAGCGCTCGATATGACTCTCTAGAACGGAACGATGGCATCGACACATACACATACACGCACACACACACAGAGAGAACGACGAAGCAGAAGAAGAGAAAGAGGAATAAGAAACGGGAGGAGGAAATGTACGATATGGACCATGCGGGACCATGATAGATCGTTCGGGTATCTCTTTTCTCCGATTGCCCGTGTAACGTGGCCATCGTACAGGCACGAAATGCTGCCATATTACTTCGTTTCGCTCGACCTGCTGCGCTCTCGAGGCGTTTCAGAAGGAGCGCACGCCTTTGCTCGTCGCAATCTTGGTCATCTTGTCCGACCGTCTGCGGATTTTGTCACGTGTCGGAACGCGGTTTCAACATTTTTATCGAGGTTCTCAGCGAGTTTTTTTCTTGGTAGATGATCCAGCTGGTCTGCCTCTAGAACCCCGGCTGTTTCTCTTAAAGATAATATTTTTTCAACGAACTCAACGTGATTGCCACCACGTGACAAGGCTCATATACACCATTTGATGATGATACATACGTATTAAATCACAAGTTTCACTCGAGGTTTGATAAATCTTCGACGCTCGAATCCAGCGATTAAAGTTTCCGCGTGAAAATGATCCGTTATTAATGTCCTCGCGCCAATTTTTTGCGCAATCCGCCCACGAGGGGAAGAGTCATCTATTTCGGTTCATTCGTCAT
The DNA here is from genome assembly GCA_030673865.1 of Melipona bicolor. NCBI lineage: Eukaryota > Metazoa > Arthropoda > Insecta > Hymenoptera > Apidae > Melipona > Melipona bicolor. The sequence goes on along the minus strand of JAHYIQ010000056.1, from coordinate 198,566 downwards.
CTGACACCGCGGCAGCCCTGAGCCCCGTTGCTTTGTGTGCGACCGTACGAACACGAACGGCGCTTGTTTCTTGCCGCGACTGACTTTTTCTGATAAATGTGCTCGGCGAATGGTAAAGAACGGCGGATCTCTCTCTCACTTTCTCTCTTTCCTTCCTTTATCCCTCGACTTTTACGCCCGGCACGGTCCCGACCGTAGCGGTAGAAAATTTCGTCTATTAGAAAGCCCTGTCAGCTGTCACGCTTTAGCGACACGCAACCGAGTTTTCGAAGCACGGTGGCACACGTGCTTTGTCAACTTGACGACAGGAAACAACGAACATCGATATCCATTATCAACAATTATCAATTACTGTCTTAACGTCACTGTAGATAAATCGTACGTATATTGCGTTATTTGAAAATGAAAAGGGCTGATTTACTTCGCGTACTCCGACAATTTGATCGTGGACAAGGTGTAAGTTTTTCGAAACAAGCGTGTAAATTGCGAGAATGACGAGTGACAATGAACGACGAACGACGAACGACTACGTGTTCCCGAATTCTACAAGTGAATGCCAGAAGCTGCGAAATTCCGATGCTTTCGTCAAGTCCTTTGGTAAATCCTTTGGCATCTTTGGAAAGTTTCGTCTCTCGCGTTTCGCTCTGGTAGTATCAAGATTTCTGGCAACCAGTTACCAGAGGAGAGAGAAGCCACGTCTTAGGCGATTTAACACCGGGGGAAACGGATCATCGAAGACGTTGCAAAGCCTTTTAGGCCGGATGCTGTCAAATTACGGAGGGTCGACCTGAATTCACGGTGTCGGACGCTTTCTCTCCCACCTCCCCGAGGAACTATGTAAAATAAAAGACCGGCGCACACGTATATAGCGTTCGCTTTTAAGTGCTACGTCCTGCACGTGACACTCGGTAGGAAGTTGAAAGGCAAAGCGCGGCGAACTTGGGTGTCGAAGTTCATCGATGACCTGGTTTAGAGTGTTTTTAATGAAACTGTCCAGGCGATTGAAAGTTCACTTTCCAGTGATTTATAACGAACCAGCGAAGAGAAAAGAAGTCTGCTTGTCACGCGATGACCTGTCGTTTCTTCCATCAAACGATCGTTTCGTTCACCTGTGTGCGTGGAACGCAGCAGAGGATTAAGATCACGCCTCGGATCACTGTCTTTGCCATTGAAACTCGTCGGAACGGACGTTGAAACCATCATCACCGAGACAATTTGATTCGGAAAGAAATCGAGTTGTCGAAAAGCCACCTGCACGCGATAGCGAAAAGTTTTCGGAACTTTTATGAAAGAGTTTCGAATGTCACAGGATTAACGATGATGCCACTTGTAGCCCGGATTTTACGATTCTCTCTCGATTTTCGCCAACAGGAGAGATTCGTAATCGCGAAAGATCGCGCCGTAACTTTTGAAAGACATCGCGGAGATCGTGGCCAACTCCAACAGAACTGTTGGCCATTAATATCAAGTTGCACTCCAAGCGCAACTTTCCCAGACTCGCGCAGTTGTCTCCAATTTCTCTCGGTGTATCATCTCCGTTGCAAAGTGGCGATAGCTGATATTTGCGTGCCCGTGTAAATCGCTCAAATCCTAGTGGAACGTTTACGCGCGCAAAATGTACAATGTGAGATATCAGTTTATAAATCGATCTGTGACAACGATGTGATACTACGATCGTTATTGGAAACATTATTTCATCATTGATATCATTTGTCGCAGAGGTATTGTACGCCCGATGGAAAAGGAACGTGAAAAACTTCAATTACACGACTCTCATTTTATTTATTAAGAACGCGTCGTTTGGAGATTGTGACAACGATTTGTCGAACAAGCGCTCCTCGATGCACGTACGTTCAAAATTGGATTGCAAGATGTCGCGTAAATGACTTATTGAAATATACTCTAATATCAGTTTGAAGAAAGAATGTTACTCAAAACATTCTGGAACCAACGATTGACGTCTGAAGGTTGAGATCGCAATTAAATGCAACTGATAGTTATGAAAATCTGGAGGACGGTCACGTTCGAGGAATTGACGCTTTTAGGAAATTCCTTCATCCTACTTTTTCATGATACATTTCAAGTTCCAAATACATTTAACGAATCGTTGATGAAAATACTCGAAGGAAAACAGAGCGCTATATATTTCCAATATATTTCCATTTTCTATTTTACTCCGAGAGAAGGATAAATATATTGATATTTCACGGAATGAAAGTCTACCGTACCGTGTTGACAAAGATATATATCATATAAATATACGTTTGAGCGTTTGAGCGTTTGAGCGTTTGAGCGCGAAGGGCGAGTATGACTCGAAAATTTTTAAACTGCACCTGGTCTCGAACCATTCGGGACGAGAATTATTGCGAAAATCCGCGCGTTCGCTGGTTTGTGCCTCTGGATCCCGGCTCCTGTCGGCATTCAGGTTAATTAGCGTTCTGTCGCGGTGCCGTTTCGGTGCCATTCGAATGTCTTGAGCGCGGAGACACTGGTGATATCGGTTAATCGATAATATCGAGAATATTCAGGTAATAATCGTCCGATAGCGTGCGACTCCATCGGAAGAAACAAACATTTGTTCGATCGATAATACGGGCAATCGGCATCGTGAGGATAAACGATCGTTAAACGAACATTATCAATTTCGATGGGAACCAAAATGGAAAGAAAGACTACCACCTACCATTGGAAGAAAATATAATGCAACGTCGGTTATCGTTGTACGAAACTTTTTCGAGCGAAATCGGGAATCACAGGTTTTGACGTCCCCGTGCGTAAATCATCGCGCACGATGAAAAAGACAAGGATAAGCATCGTAATTAATATTTATCAACGCTCAACGAATGGTAATATCGGCGATGAGAAATTAGCAGCGTCCTGCGAAACGTTCTGAAGTTTCGACGCGCGACGTCTGCGAAACAAATAATGTGGGTAAATAGGGAAAATGCATGAGAAGCAGCGAAGCAATCCATTTAATGATTTACACCCGTGTCGTATCTTACAGGCGTTCGATAAATTCATCGACGATAAATACTTTGATTTGTCGTAATCCTCGCTGTATGCTCATCTGTGATTTAACTGTAAGGCTTCAGCGATCGATAAGAACAATCAATGGTGTTTGAGCCACTGTTTCGCAGATTTTTAAGAGCCACGTTTGAAAAAAACGTTGGCGTACGATGTTTCGTCCAGGCCTGAAAATCGTAAAACACGTATCGATGCAACGTTCAAACATCAGCGAACAATGAGCGCCGAGGCAGCGCGTTAAAACAAGACGGAACCATCACCGTTCGCACTTCATCGGCAGGAAAAGTTGGAAGAACTTTCATCGAACAATAAAATTTGAGAAGATTCTTTGTTCGTGTGTTCAAGTGTATTCAGGAGCGCATCACATTCTCTCTTCTGTCGCGTCCTGCGATTAATCCTTGGAAAAAAAAAAAAGGAAAAAATGATGCACTTTGAAAACTAGCTACAAAATGCATATTCACTCGATTAATCCAAAGAAACGAAAGAAACGAGTCTAGCCAAGTACGACTTTCCGAGGTAATCCAACCAACAATAAGGGAGAAAATTACGGCAGTGTCTTTGAAATATAGGCACAATGAATTCCAAATAATCTGCCTTCAACGTCAAAGTATCGAAGAAACGTTTTTCGAGAGTGACTTTCAAGTTAACGACGCGAGGGAAAAGCCCCCTCTGAAACGAAGGAAAAAGAAAAAGAAAAAAAGAAATCGGAGAAGGACACGAAGATATTCCGATACTCGGAATTTCACGATGAAATTGGCTCTGGCGGTAGAATTTCCCGTACGCGACAGACCATCGTCTTTCAGTTGATTGATGCTCGATTTCCCACGTAACCACGTAACCATTGAGCATCGTCGCTGTTGTTGTCGAGGAACAGGTCGTCCGGCTCACGTAGCTGCACTCGTTGTACGAATCGCGGAACGAAGTAGAAAGATCGACAGGGGCGAAAGGAACAAAAGGTAGTTTGAGCAGCGTGTAGCGTTAAGGAGTATCGGCAAGTGCTAAGCACGCCACTCTGAAGCTGTTAACCACAAAGCGGTGGTCTAGAATCGTTGATTCGTTTCGAAGCTGACTCGCGAGCGCATTGCTAATGGGAGCAATGGAATCAAGTATGCCGGTTTGCGACTAACGAATGATAAAAATGTGAATGTGAAGAACCACATTCGATGGATGGAGAACTCGCGGCGTTTACGCCAGAAACATCGAGGACAAAAAAAAAAAACATTATCGTTTTTAAGTACGAGTAGCAGCAGGTACATCCGTGGCCGGATTTAATTAAGTAACAAGTATGAAAATGAAAATTATAGCGCGCCAGGGAATCGTGGAAGACATGAATATTGCCTTTTTAAAAGTGAAAATGAAAAAACAGAAAAAAAAATAAAACAGAAGGGAAGCAAATTAGCTTGAGCAAGTATCAATTATTTGAAAAAATGTTGCGGCAATGTAAATGTAACGTAAGTGATTTCAACGACGTTAATTGATCGAATCTCGTTTGGTTTAGCAAGCATTACGAACAATTGAAAGCACCGGGAAGCACTTTCCGGACACTGACCGAATAAAATCTACGTACATGCGGCTGGAGAGTAGCTGGAAACTAAATTGGAACGCGGTGAAGCTTGAAAAATTAATAACAAAAGTGCCGCAATTTGCCGCACAGATGCGGCAGAATCTCCCTCAGAGCGCAAATCTTTTCAAACCAAACTTTTCGAAGGAGATCGTGCCCCTCGGTTAAATTACCTCGTATCGCGGTATCTGTAATTCTCGAATTGACCTTAAGCACAAACGATTTTGCTCAGCAAGAGTTTTAGCATCGTTTAAATTTTTTAAATTGCCGCTGTTTCACACTATAGCCAGTTACGATCCAACTTTCATTCTCCGCCTGATAATGCGGACGGAAAAGTAGTTGCCGCTATTCGCGTCTGTACCGCGACTTTGGGAGGCAAAAGTCCCTAGCTAATCGCGAGCCTGATAGAAAGCAGAGTGGGGAAACCGAAATTCAATCGGATCGATCAATCAGCAAGCTCGGCGGAACGATTTCGGTGTGCAAGGGATATGACGCAGAGAGCCAGCAGCTCAACCGGATGAAAAACAGTGGCGAATTTGTGGGCTCGAGATGGAGGAAACGGCACGGGTGAAAGGATTAGATCAGTAGGAATGATTTCTGGATCTGATCGCTGCTCTTTCTGGACTTTTGTGCGAATGAGAGAAGAAACGACTCTCTCTCTCTCTCTCTCTCTCTCTCTCTCGAGAGAGAGAGAGAGAGAGAGAGAGAGGAGTCGATGAGAGTAGGTTCACGTAGGAAGAAAGGAGCCGAAACGAACGAAGACAGGCACAAAGGAAGAATCGGAGCATCGCATTGAGGACTCGGAGGACGAGAGAAGACGGTATCCTCCCGCATGCGGTTTTCTGTTGACTGAAGCGACTTGAGTCAACGTCGCGCCGCGCCGCGCCGCGCTGCGTCGCGCTCACCTACGGTCTGACATGCAACGTCCTCTTCTACTCGGTGGAGACGAGGGAAAGAGACGAAACGAGACGAGACGAGACGAGACGAGACGAGACGAGACGAGACGAGACGAGACGAAATGTGACGAGACGACGGAGCGTGCGAGAGTTCGGTTAGAGGGGAGAGCAAAAGGATCGAGAAGGAGAAAGAGAAGGAAAGGAGGAAAAGGAGGTGGATGGAGAGCGCGCGGTGGGAAGCAGCGCGAGAGAGAGACTAGTGCAAAGGGTTCAAGTATAAGGATACCGAGGCATGCGCCGTCCTATCATATTGATCTCGCCATAGTAACGATTCTCTCTTCTCCGGCGATGTTGGCATGCACTATAGCAGCGGGACGAAGAGGGAAGCCCCGACGAACGAGAGAACGGCGGAAGGGGGTTGCACCGCATGGTATACCATGCCACCCCACGATGCGCGAATGTGGGCCGTTCGGGGATGAACGAGAACGACGGCGAGAGGAAAGGGAAAGGGAAAAGGAAAGGGACAGGGACAGGGACAGAGTTTGGAAAAGACAGAGGGAGGAGAGAGAGAGGGAGGAGAGAGAGAGAGAGAGAGAAAGAGTGTGTGTGTGCAAGGAAGGAGATAGAGAGAGGGGGGTGGCATTGAGGGGGGTGGAAGAAAGAAGGAAGCAAGCAGACGAGGGAGAGGAGGATGCATCGGTTGATGAGGAGAGAAGAGGGGGGAGAGGAGAAGGGGCATCGGTGGCGGTAGGCCACACAGGGCGCTAGCGCCAAAGAGAACCGAGGCGGCGATACCGCGCGGCGCTGCAGCCAAATGAGAATCAGTCCAGCGTTGGTCGCCGGCGAGGGCGCATCTGACAACCCTGTGACAAAAGATACGGACGCGACGGGGACACTGGAGGAGGACATTGGGGGAAACGGTGCAACATCCGCGATAACCATTCACCTCGAACGGATCAGATCAGGATGTTAACCGTGGTAGTTGCAGCGGCAGTAGCAGTGGCGTCACGGTGCTGACAGTCAGACGCGCTCTGGGAATCGGCGGGGATCGGACAGCGCGGAATAATACCGTGGGTAGTCGGAAGTTGGTCGAATGAGCTGGCTCACCGACAGCCGACCGCGACGACGACGACGACGACGCGTCTCTGAGCCGTGCAACTGATTCTCCGTGTATATACATATACGTATACATACACACATATACACATATACATATATACATATATATATATATGGGCGACGACTGGCGACTTTGCGTCTCGCGGGTCTGTTGCTTCTGATCCAGCAGAATTCGAAGATCCGGGGCGAATCGTGCGCGCGTACATCATCAGGCTGGGAAAAAAACAGGGAGGTAGAACACGGCGGTCAACAGAGAGATATACGGTCAGCAGAACAGAGACAGATTTCACAGCGTAAAATCGAGTCGAGAGAGAGAGAGAGAGAGAGAGAGAGAGAGAGTAAAAGAGATAGCACGAGTACAACGAGATAGATAAGAGAGAAGAAGAGAGAAATGTCCTCGATGCCCAACGATGCCGCATCAGGGCACAACCGAGCTGTTGAAGCTTAGTGCGTGCAAGAAGGTGTACGCGCAGGGACACGCTGCAGGTCCACGAAGGCTGTCACGTGCCCCTGATAGAACGAAAACGATGCCATTGCCGTGCTCGAGGCACGTACGTTCAGGTGGACCCTGAGAGAGAGAAGACCCAAGGCCTCACACGCTCGGGTCGAAAGTTTTCACAGTACGCGGAAACGTATAACGTAACGTAACGTAACGTAAGAAACCTCACAGTGCCTACGGGATCCAGCTGCTCCGTTTCTGTTGGACGCGTTTGCAGCCACGTGCGAGGACAACCGACTAGCGAGGAGGTGGAGGAGGCGGAGAAGAAGCCGGTGGTGGCGGAGGTGGTGGTGATCGAGGAAGGAGCGAGCTGCTCCGGATCCTCAATCGTGCAAACATGAGACGTTGGACTCTCATGGCGGCTATAGCCCTGGCTGCATCGGGTGAGTTGTCGTGCCCACGCTCTAACCAAACGATCTATCTCTCTCTTCTAGATACTCCGTGTCGCGACACAGCCATATAAATACTACTTTCATTGCGCTGCTAGGCTCTCGTCCTAGAGACGATCGCTTTTTCTCGCGACGCGAACGGTCGGAACGCCGGGTCTTGCGTGCGCTTTTCCACTAAAATTTTTTTCGTGTCTGTTTTTTCCTTTTCTTTTCTTTTTTTTTTTTTCTCTCTTTTTTTTCCTCTTCGTTTCTTCTATCTCCTTTCCCTCTCTTTGTTTTCGGTTTACTTTTACCGTCTCTTTTTCTTCTTCTTCATCTTCTTGTCTCTGTCTCTGTCTCTGTCTCTCCATCTTTCGTTCGTTCCGTCTTTGCATTCGTCCACTCTCGTTCGTTTTATTTTTCTCCCTCTGTCTCTGGAGCGCGATACGCTCTCGAAATGTACGAGACTGGTCTCTGCGTAGGTCGCACCGTAGGGATTTCTTCGTGACGATGATTTTGCTCGACATCGGGGATAAGCCTTTGACCCCTTAAGCCGCGACAGTATCGAGAACGCGGCGGTCGCAACGATGAATCTTCATCGTTGAACAAACCACGTCTGTCGAGCTAATTCTTACACGTCCGATCGAAACGAAATTCGCGCGCGCATCAGTCGTTGTGCGTCAACGACAATTTCCAACGACAGTCGAGGAAGAAAACGGCAAGCTTAATCTGTAACCGATTCTTAATCTTTCGTGAAAAAAATGTAATTGAAAGAGTCAGGATCTTAACATCTCGATACTTTGCGGCAATTAGACGCGTCAAAGATTCGAGCACAATCAGAATATCACGTCAAATATTACCGTCAAATGTAAACCGTCTGCGAAAATTAGCGAAAGTTGCGTTTCAAATGTCGTCAAATTTGTCAAACGAACCAGCACGAACGTGCGAGTTCAACGTTCGAGTTGGTTATCATCGCGAGTGCTCAAGACGCGCAACGATTTTCAAATGAGCCCGGGAGAAGGTGTTGCTTTGCTACGTAACGTGTTGGCAGCCTGACGTCATTGGCGACGCTTTCTGCGTGACGTGCGCGCACAGCCACTCTCTCGTTAGTACGCTGATTCCGACTGGCAGACTGAACGTACACACACTCGCTGCGAAATCACTGCTCTCTAAATATTTGCACACCTAACCTGTCGGATATTTTTGTTCAATTTTCCTCGACGAGCGAGCCGGGGGTAGTTGTCCCGCTACTTTCTCGCAATGGCAACGTAGTTGTCCGACTTGGAGAGCCAGCCCAGAGCGAGAAAGAAGAAGAGAAGACAGGATGGAACAATCAGTTTCCGATGCGGTAGATTTTAATTGACGTGATGCCGGATTCGTGACCGTTTCCTTGTTCCGTTTCGCGGAACGTCTGATTAATTGGGACCACGATGAAAACGACCGTTTTCCTCCGTCATTCTCTCTCTCTCTCTCTCTCTCTCTCTCTCTCTCTCTCTCTCTCTCTCTCTCTCTCTCTCTCATCATGCGTACAATCGTGACACTCGCACCTACGCAGTTTTCAAAGACCTGTCTCAATGCGTTGCGCGTTCGGAGCTCCTAGATCGTGGACGAAATCGAGGGGAGAAATTATGAAACAACTCGTCGCGTGCATTTAGAATGTTGTCAGGACATTTAGACTTTTTGAGGGACGCTGGGCGTGTGTACAATACGCACCTACGTTGTACGTTCAATTTCATGTGCAACGTTTGAATATATACGGCGCATTAATTTTTCCCTACAAAAATAAAAAAAAAAAAAAGAAAAAATATAATTACTTTTGCGTTGGTATTGGAAAATTTGTCCCTCGCAAAGCGGAAAATTTTTCCCCTCCCAGGCGGATTGACATTCACGTTGATTGCTTCTGACGGACAAACGTCCTGCAAATTCTTTCGGTTCTGACGGTGAGATTTTTTTTTTTCAACGAGAGATAGGGGTATGTCGGATGTACTCGCGGGATTTCGTCTCGCGACGAAAGCGACGAAGGATGTACGTTTGCTAGGACAATTGATTCCACCGATCTGTCTGTAAATTTCGTAACAAGATTTCAAGTACATTCTGCGCGAATCATGTACAATGCATAGATATACATTGTGTATACGTAGATTGCACACACACATTAGACACGCGCGTATATTGCGTGTGAAACATGAGTTGACCAACTGAATGCTGAGCGTACCAATTTCACGGTAACGCTCGATCATTAGAATTTGATCAACATTGACAAAGAACTACGTGGACGCACATATACATCACGCGGAACCTCAATTTGTTGGTTGTTACGTTTGTTACGTCTCTTTGTTGAAAACGGTCGAACGACAAAATCGAAAAAACGAACAAACTGTGAAACGATCATTGCTTTCTCTGTTAAAAGCCAACTACGTTCGACTTGCTTGCGTTCACTTCTGCAAGTATTCTCGTAAATATCGAGGGTGGTGTACGTTATCTGTATGAAACATACATTTTCTCTTACGTTGCCGGTATTCCACGCTTTCACGAAGCTCGTATTCAGCCTGGGCAAGACAACACATCGTTCTGCGTTTGGCACTTTGCAATTCCCGCAATGTAGCCGTGCTATTTTATATCGTACGGGATACGGGGTTCTCTATCCTGCGCAGCTTCTGTGTTTCCCTAATCTCTGTCTGTTGCGAGAAAGACACACGGATACGAACGACAAACGAATCGTTGTCACTGACAAGTTTCTCGTCACAGAAGGGGGTACAAAGGAGCAACGATCGAGCGTCGGTGTTAATGCGTATCGTATTAAGCAGTTGGTTTGTCGATTCGTTGTTCCTCCCACGAATGTGTTTCATCGCGTTTTTCCTGGTAAACAACCTGGCGCGGGTCGAGCACGCGATCAACGTGTCTTTTACGATCCATGTAAACATCGTAAAACACGAGGTGAGTGTTTCCTATTGGCACGGAAGAGAGCGAGCATAAACTTAACGAGGAATCACCTGCCATCCTTTCTGCTCCGCAGAATAGGAAAGTCGTTGATCGTTTCCCATATATAATACGGGATGACAGAGGACGCGGGCGTACGTGTCGATTTCTAGCAGCGCAGCGCGCGAAATATGAGCGACAATGAAACATAAATTTCGGAACGGCTTTATCGTCGCGCGATCAAATAGCGTCGCGTAACGCAAATAGCAAAGGGGGCAAGCAACGATAAGATACGTTACGTGCAAAAGAAAAAAAAAAAACTACACGACTTGTATCCCAGTACGATTCGTTTTACTGAAAAGCTCAGAAGCAACTGGGAAATGAAGACGACTTTTTTGCCATAAAATTTTGGGTCGATACAAAACAAATTACAAGCGCGATCGCTCAGTACCAGACAACGCAACTCCTACTCGAGGTCTACCCGACGCCCTCTCGCGAATCACGTGACCCAAATCAACCAATCGCTAATTTTCGTTGCATCAGCGTTGCACCCAAAGAGGCCCGATTTTCTGGGTTACTCCCGCTAAAATCACTTTCAGTGATAAAACGGAAAGAAAGGAGAGGAAAGAAAGAAAGGAGACAATTTCTCGCTTCTTAGATGCACGCGCAATGTCGTAAGATCTTCTTTCTTTTTTCTTTTTTCTCCGTCACGTAATCGGCATCGATTGCCACGACGATCGAACGAGAAATCTCGTAGTTTATTTGAAATGGCAGCGGGACACTGAATACCCGGGTGACCAATCGAAGCGGCGCGATCAGCAGAGTGTGGAGGATCGGTGCTTCAGAACACTCAGGGGGCTGTTTCCGAGCATCGGCTCGCGGCTGGACAATCGGCGCCGCCGTACAGTAGTGCAGTACGTGTATAATACTATACCGACGCGCGACGCGCGACGCGACGTCTGTCACGACGTTTACGTCAGAGGGGGGGGGAAAAAAGCGACAGCTCACTCTCGGCGAACGTCGATGATTGCGAACGTGACACAGTGGTTGCCGGCGATGTGCCCCGTACCCTGTACGCAGCAGCTTTTCGCTGCTATTCGGATTCGATCGTGCATCGTGCATCGTGCATCGTGCATCGTGCATCGTGCATCGCGTGCATCGTGCGTCGTAATTACATCGTTGCAGATGCAAGGTTCCGCTGGCGCACGCACCGAGTCGTCGCGTTACGTACGCGCTCTTTGGCTGCTGGCCTGGTTGCGTGCGTAAGCGTGTACGTGTGTGGGTGGCCGTGGGCGTATGTGGGTGTACAAGAGCCGAGTATCGAGCGCGCGCGCCTGGCTGTTTGAAAAGCGGAGGACACTGTACGAGAGAGCTAGCTTTAACACACGGTCGCGCGGTTGCTGCTGCAACCGAAACACACGCGTATACTCTCTCTCTCTCTCTACATATATATGTAAATAGAGAGAGAGAGAGAGAGAGAGAGTGGATACGTATGTGTATATACATACATATATATGCATAGAGAAAGAGAGAAAGAGAGAGTGCGCGTGGGCGAAATAGCACGCTCACAGAGTCGTCTTTCACCCTCTCTTTCTGCCTCGGTTGTCGCGCGCGCGGGGCTCTTTCGACAGGCGCGATCATGCACGTGAAGAGTGAAAACTGTGCCAAACGCTGCGAGAAGCTCCAGGAAAACAAGCTTTCAACTGCTACCCGTTTTTCCTACCCGGCTGTCTTTAACCGCTTCATCGTTGACCAACTTCTTTTTGCTTCTTCTTCCATTATATTTTTTTACATTCGTTCGTTTAGATTTCAAACACACCGGGACGAATTCCGTCCCTTTGTTCAGGATATTTGGAAAGATTGTTCTTCCTAAACGCCACGCATATACGTGTACTTTGGGCATTTCTTTCTCTTTGCTGCTTAGAAATTTTAATTTCACTGGGTATATATCTCGTCGAACAACGCTTCTAATGCAGGAAAAATTGACTAAACGCTTAAATTTTCTCTCTCTCGACTATTGGCATCGTAAAAAAATGCAGCTACCGACTTGTACTTGCAACGTCTCTACGTTAAACGCACAAATTGGAAAACGTTAGATCGTTCGAAAAAAAGTTTGACGATTCCTCTCTGTGTGAGGGGAAAGGAATCGGAAACTATTTTCATTGCAATTTCTATTAATTAGTCTGTTAATTCCATTTCTGCCCTTTCCTCATTTTCTTTTCTCAATTAAAATATTCTTCCAGTTCCCCTCTTACTGATCTGATCCTCGTGATGTTGAGTTTCTTTGTTAAAACATTTTTTTTTTTTTGGGAAAAAACACGTTTCAAGGGACAAAATTCAGAAGAATTCTGCTCGAGCAGGGCGAGAAAGAGTTATTCGAGCTTGCAACGATATTACTTGGAAGACGATATCGTATTTTTGTTCATTTATAAGTCTTCCGGTGGTGGTTGGCGCGCCCGCAGGGGCCGAAGGTACGTGCCGCTCATTCGAGCTGCGATGTTTCGTCGGACGGTAATAAAAGTTTTGTCGGGCTTCTTGATTTCGCGCAGGTATTTCGATCTTGTTCGAAAATGGCCAACGCACACGAGGTTTTGCTTCGTTGAAACAACGATTCTTTGCGACTTGATGAAAATTTGAAAAACTCGCGTTCATTCGTAACGCGTGGATCGCGCGGTAAGCGATTTGTAAATAAAACGCACGTATTTTCCACGTATAGACGCGGAAATGCACGTTGCATTAAATTATTCGAATGAAAAAAAAAGAAAAAAAATTAAATAAATAAAAGTGCGGCGCAGCACCGTTTAAAATGTCCCCTTGATATTTCGGAGTTAATTTCCACGTGATATTTCTCGTATTTTTTAATTTTAATCGCACACATTAGCGCGCCCTACCCCCGATCCCTTTGTAACCGTTTACCCGGCTTTTCGAGAATTTCTGCTAACGAAATAATTTTATCCTAATCCTCTTAAACGCGGCAGATGTGTACCGTTTTCCCAAATATTTAATACGTATTCGATGTAAAATTATACTTTACAAGAAGGAAGAAGAAAGAAAACGTAAACCACGGACAACCGAGTCTTTTATTAGAAAATCTTTCAATTTTCTTTGGTATATCGGTATATAGTTGATATATTATACCCAGAGAAGGTTGTAAATAAATCACGTGCACTCCCACGCTCCTTTTCCCCGTTGCGTCTGGGAATACCACGAGCATTTTTCCAGTCTATCGTCGACTTTTTGCAGAAGGAACGGCAAGAATAGTAGGCCCAATACGGTTGAACGTTCGTGTCAAAAAAGTTTTACCGGCCAAGATAAAAATATATCGAGGAAGAAAACCTGATCTCTCCGATCGTGGCGAAGTTATCAGGCCGAAACGAAAACAAAATCAAAGCGTGCACGCGATTAATGTCACATTTTCCCTTCGTCACGTTGGAAACTCCTCTTGCTCGAGTTTGAAAGTGTCTCGCGTCAAAGTTTCGACTTTAAAGCCGAAAAGCTCAAAGCGCGAACGAGACGAAACGTCGTGTCGTGAAATCGTAGACGTTGCAACTGCTGATGCGAGATTTTCCCCTGACGGCGATTTCTCAGTTTGGGCATATCTGATCGTGAAAAAAATAAGAGGCAGCAGATACGGCGGAGGCATTGGTCAAATCTCTTGGAAAGATACCGCAACGTTACAGGGAGAAACGAGTCTCTCTCACTCACGAGATTTTTCTTCGTAGCCGCATTCTTTTTTAGAATGCCAGTCGTTAATATTTCAAACGTTGCGCGGCACATTTCAACTGCGCGCGTAGACGTGCATACTCTCGCTCTATTTCCCTTTATTCCTTTGCTCTCCTTCTTCTTCTTCTTTTGCTTCTTTTTCTTTTACTTCTCTTACTTTTCCAACTCTCACCGATTCTATTCGTGTCTCCTTTCCACGTCTATCGCATCGTTTCTCTATAATTCATCGCTTTTTCTCTAAATTTTTCACCTTTGTCCCTTCCTTTTTCCCTCTTTTGTCGTTCTACTGCTCCCTGCAAATATTCTTTCCCCAATTTGTACCTCAGACTTTTTCATTTCATTCTTTTCTTCTTTCCTTTGCGATCTATCTACTTTGCAAATTATATTATTTACTACTGTCTATCGTTACGTTGCGATTCCTTTTTTTCAAGCTTCAGAAATTAGACATCTCGTGCGCGCGCGTGTATGTGTGTGTGAGCACGTTAAAACTCATTATCTGTTACATACGTAGCTCGTTTGTACCGAGGCAAAATATTTAATTGTGACTTATAATTACAATCAAAGCTCTTTTTCTTGTAATTCATGACTCTTGACTTGTAAAATTTTACCTACAGTGTCGCGTAAGAGACTTTTCCATTTCAATTGCCTCAAGTTTGAATTGCGAACAAGTTCCTGATATCAAAGACCATGTTTTTTGATTATCCAAGAATATGAATTGACTTTAATAACAACGAGAAATGTTATATCAGTTTGAAGGGTGAAACAAAAACGTACAATTTCCTCGTTTCGTCGCAGCACTCGCGCTGCGTAATGATATTTTCATTACAAAAATAGCCTGAATTAATTACTTGTGAAATCAAAGGATTTCAGAAAGAGACAAAAATAATGTAAAAATTCGTACATTTTCCATAACAATCGAAGAATTCAAATTCTACATATAGACATTGAAAAAAGCTGGCAACTCGTGGAACGTCGTCGTTGCAATTGACATTAATATTGGATTATCCATTTGTTCGTCCTGTTGTTAAAGATGAATCTTTTTTCTCCGCAAGCAGTTAAAAGATTCATGCATAATTAAAAAGCGCGTATTTTTTTCGCCAAAATTTATTTATTTACAGAATTGTGAATTTCCAAGCTTTTATGAATATGTACACGATACATTTTTATTTATAACAGATATCAATGTTTCCACTGGAGCTCAAAAAAACGTTTTTCAAATTAAAAAGTTTTATCGCCTCATTGTTGCCGAATATAATCTTACGACGTGGAATTGGCGTTTGTCGATGGATGCAACGAGGCAACCTACTCGGTCACAACCGTCTCTTTTTGAACCCCTCGTCAATCTGCTCTTTCTTTCCCTTTCCCTCGCAGTGTTATTTTCGCTGTGACAGTACAGTTCGAGTCTCGTACGTATATAGGTGCATCAATTCTGGATTAACAATGTTCCAAGCTATTTCAGCGGAGCATTCGAGCGGACACACCGATCCGCCATTGTGTCTCACCGCGAACTATGACCTCGGTTCTCGTTACGAACAACGATCGCTGTAATTTCGTCGTCGATCGGGGGACGTCGCGACGGACAGAAAGGAAAGGAAAACTCGGCGATTCCGAGTTGGCCAGAATTTCGTTATGCGAGTAGCTTACATTTCGAGGAAATACTGACGTTCGTGATGAAAGGATTCCGACAGGATCTCTCAGATAGCGATAGATTTTTACCGACTTGTTTTCCTGAAAATTCCAGAGTGTAAAGAGTGATTGGCACTGATGGGAAGCGATCAGAGGGGGGAAAGGTTGCGTTCAGGATTAAGTCTCGTTCGTTCGTTGCAAGCTATTTACATTAAATCGATGTAAAGATTCGAAAGAAATATCACGGGGGCGATGTTTCAAAATGTTTGGGAAGATTGAAATCGTTAATTAAAACTAGAAGTTTTAAGCTGCTGTCTTATGAAATATGAAAGATAGCTCGCTGCGCTAGGTGCTTATTATAAAAAAAAAAAAAAAAAAAAAAGAAAATACCAGCGAATTTTCAAGCAAGCGTAGTGCAATTAATTTGTGAAAACATTTAGATATTGTAAATCAGTTTGGGTAAAGCACGAGGGAATGGAAGAAATTCGCTGAAATTACCTGGGCTGAGTTATTGGATCGCGCTAAATGCTAATATTACTTTATCGACATCGTTTATACCATGTACACAGTACACACAGCTTTTTTACCCCTTAGAACGAGCAGCAGAGAGAGAGATCCCTGTAATTTTATCGACAGTTACGACATCGTTGGCTTGAAGTAGGCTAAGGAAATCTTGATTGATTCTGTTCGGGCTGTTACTCCTGGAAAAAACATTATTTTCCCACGAGAAATCTAATCGCGAGTCCTCCGACCTCGGATATTTGAAACGGTCACTTTTTACGTTCCCTGCATTTTCACTTTATCGACGATGCTATCTCGAGTTTTGCTACACGTCCAGCTAGATTATCGCTAGGTCAACTTGACCCGACTCGACAGATGGATTGATCGAAAGTGTAAAAGTTTGACCGTTTTAGCGCCACGCAGCGCGATCGCGCTGTTCGCGTACTGCGGTGAGACGAGCCGCGATGTTTGGTCACGATCGTTAATTCGCAACGTATAAATTACATCTTGAATTGGAAAATCAAAACCTGTTTTATAGAATGTTATCACATAAACAAAACGTAAAACATGAATATTTATAATATTAATACGATGTGTCTGATATGACTGATGGAATGAAGCGCGATCGCGTCGATCGGCATTGCTCGCAAATAAATGAACGAAGCGCTATCACGTTGCACAATCGAACACGGATTCTTAAAAATCCCTGGCACTAAAACGGTTGAAAGCGAATTTCATACACGCGGAAACGTGTATGTATGTATGTAGTGGTTGCGCTAAAAGATTCAGGGCGACTCGTTCATTCTTCAAATTTGCCAGAGTATCGTTTCAGCGACTCATCTTGACCGAATGACAACGCACTCTAAAAAGAGAGTCGAGTTTTCTCTCGACGACGACGACGAGGACGACGACGACGACGACGACATAGCGACGAAATACACATATTTACTTGGTATAGTCTGAAAAACTTGGCTCACCAACCTGTCTGATAACACCGGCCGGAAAAAGCATCAGACAATTCGATCGGTCTCGCAAGACGTTTGGGTATAATTAATACACCGAATCTCTATCGAACTCTGTTTCGGCCTAGCAGCCGGCTAACTTTAACCGAAGCAGATTTAATAATGCAACGGACGATGAGTTACGTGTGACGTCCGACGAAATACTTTGATTCGACCAGGAAAAAAGGAAAGATCGTGCCCTACTTACTTTTTATCAGAATGGGGGAATACCGTGGAGGGCATTAAAAAATCATTAACTATATCTCTAAATATATCTCTGGAGGAAAGTTGGCGTTGCTAGGCACCACTTTTTTTTTCTTTTTTTTTTTTTTTTTTTTGTTTCTTGCAATTTGCTTTGCTTTTTACTTTTTTTTCTCTCTCTCTCTCTCTCTCTTTCTCTCTCTTTTTCGTGGCCTGCGAAGATATCGGTCGAGAAGAATTCGCCCAGCAGGGACACGGTCGAGCCACGGACGTTAATTAAATTTTCCTTAACCGCGGTATTTGATGCGGCACCAACGCGGCGGCCGTGCAACGCTTAATTTCGCGATCAGCATTCATAAATTCAGTTGCCATTAAACGCGTATTTTTATCTCTCGATGATAAATCAGCCTCGAACGAATATCTTAAAACGGCGCGAAAATTTCACTCTCACCTCGCCTCCGGTTCGCGTGAATTATTGTTCAATTAGCGAAAGTTTTATAAATCGATTTGTCGTTCGATTTGCGACCGATGGGAATTAACGCGAACGCGGTGGCGTTGCGCAAAAGTTCTTGGACCGTATTATCTCTTACGAAAGGGACATTTCATACAGGTATATGTTTGTCAATCGATACCTTTTCTGGAAGATTGTCCAAGATAATTTTGGAATTGAACGCTTCTGAAATTTACGATTGACAAACGGGTTAAATTCTTTGCTTGTAAAGTAACTGGTTTGTATTGCCCGAGGTAACAAATGGGGGGGGGGGGGGAAGGATCGATCCGCCGATGGTACTTTGGACACAACGGAGGCTTGCGTGAGAGACGGGAATTTCTCTAGCTACACGTATATATTTCGTGTTAAAGAGCACGAAACTTTACGCCAATGATGTATTATACAGCACCGGTGACTTACGGGCGAAGGTACTTTGAAGGGTCGGAAGATCGTCCCATTTACCACTCATAGCTGGCTTTCAAGAAAGCTATTATTGATCCGTGAAGACGGATTCCGACTGAAAACCCGTTTCGCTTCACCGGCCGGCGAGAACGATGCGTGTCTGAAAGATTATTTTCCGTCGGATCTTAGTGTCAGTTTAGCCATTTCTCGTTCTGGCCAAGGAACGAGAATTTTTTTTCTTTCTTCGCGTTTTTTTTCTCCCTTTCCCCGATCCATCATTCGCGACACGCGTGATCGAGCGAACGTTTTACACGACGGCGTGCACAAAGTTCAACGTTCTCGTCTTCGATCTCGACGACGAAAAGGGAGGAGGTACGCGCGGTTTTAAATTAAATTTTTATTCCGACGAGAATTTCATTTCGCGATCGCGCGGGGCACGCTCGCCCTCGAAAAAGGTTAGAGAAGCGAGAGGAATATTTTGGTAAGCAATTAATCGAAGCGATTTCCCTGTAAAGCGTGGCAGCGCCACAGGAATTTTCATTTCAAAGTTTTAACTTTCGAATTCACGTACCGTTTATTCAACCATCAGAAAGAGAGAGAAAGAGGAGGATGGGTGGGTGGGTGGTAGGGAGCCGCGTGATACATATTACGGAAAGGCTGCTTCTGTCAACGAAACGTCTCGCCATTAACAGTTTCCCGTGAACGCGAACGCGTATAGTCCGACTATACTTCCTGCCGTTTTGCTTGTCCAAGTTTCATGCAGGCCGTAATGGGAGGCAATATGAGCAAATAGTTAGTTTCGAAGTGAATTTCGGCGGCGGGAGTGAGGGAGAGGGAGAGCTTTATCACCGGGTTTCCGGTGCAACAGCTTAGAATCTGACATAGTTACGTATCGACTGTGCGTTTCGCGTGTATACACGTTTCGAATATACGTACGTACGTATGCCTTTGCTTGGCACGTACACGCTTTTTCCACCTTTTTTTCGTGACAGCCTACATGAAACACACGTAAATCCCTTTCTGCGGTTTACCCATCGAATGTCGCACTCTGTCATTTCGTTCATCGTCCTCTACCCCTTTCTCTTCCTCTATTTTTCCCTCGTTTCCTCTTTTTTGCCCTCACCCCCTCCCTCCCTACCTCCCTCCCTCCCTCTCTTCTGCGCTTTTTATTTTTGGTCGTCCTTTATCGGCGGTTACACGCCACGTCTCTACACGTTTTGTGTCCTTTGTTTCGGATAATTGCCACCAAACAAAATGGCACGATGCGGACGCGGATGATTCCCACGGTGGATTCGAATTGGCGCAGAATCGATTTTTATGCGGCTAACGTCGCCGCGGCGTTGCGAGCTTTTTTCGGCTGGCTGTATCGCCACGATCCAGAGCTTTTTCGAAATCGTTCAGAGATGGCTATTCGGGGCTCGACTCAGTTTGCGAAAGTGTATAGTAGATACAGCTACGTAGTAGTAGTAGACGGGGAATGGAAATACCCGCGTTAATCAAATCACTTGTTGTTCCGAATGGTAAAAGTAAAAGCTGTTGTGCAAACAAACGTATCGATTTAACGCGGTTCCTTCTTGTTTTCTCTCTCCTCTTTGTCGAACGTTTAAGGAAACGCGAAACTCGCACGCTCGCCTGCCTAAAAAACTGATCCGACGTCCCATTGTACGTTATGGAGAACACCGAGCTGACCATTCATACGAGAATCTAATTGTCAGCCATGCGAACGGGAGCGAGATAGACGTTTATCGATTCCACGTCAACGTCTCTTTCCACCGACACGCGGCAGCCACCGTGATTCGTGTCGTGTATCAGCCTTTCGCTTCTTTCTCGCGGTTATACGCCCGGCTTTTTTTTCGCTCTCGATGACAGCGAGATACACGATCAGTTTCAACCTACACAAGATGTAAACTTTACAGCGGTACGACCTGTTTTCTTTTTTTTTTTTTTTTTTTTTTTTTTCTTTTTTTGATCATTGAACAGCGATGATTTAATTATCTCGATGAAATTTTTTAGTCAACACTGAAATTGAAAACAATCATCCGTGAGCTCGATCCTCAGAGGAGGAGTTAGGCGAGTCGTCTACCGCGAGATGGAAAGATTAAAGAAACGAGAAAACTATTTATCTCTCGCCTATACATATGTACGAAAGCCATTTTTCAAAGTATACAGATCTTGCTTTGTTTCTCCATTAAACGTAGATTCGCTGGTCCCATCTTCCCATCGCTGTCCTATACCTATAGGGCAGCAGCGAACGATACAAACCGTTTCCAACGTCCTGCTTTTTCAATAACCAGGAGACGTCGTTAAATGCAAAGAAAGTGCGACGATGATAAATCGAGAGCGGTTCACGAGCCACGTAGACAGACGGAGAGAGAGAGAGAGGGAAGGGGGAAGAGAGATTGGAAGAGGAATTTCTAGAAATACGTAGTAGCTGCAAATGGCACAGCACCATGCGTCATTCCGCGATTAAAAATGAAACGAGAGCGATCCGCGCGAAATTATCGTGAAACTCGATCGAAGAACAAACGTGACAAACGAGCGCCAATTAAGCGCCAAAACGAAACACGCCGCAAAGATGATCTCTCCCGACTGTGCGAACTGACGAAATCGGACAATGGTCAGCGACGTTTTAATCAAAGACAATCAACTAATGACAACAATTGCCGTTGGCGCTGGCGAAAATATTAAAGATCCTTTATCTCGGCTCGCGGAAAGCTCTGGTGTCCCGGAACGGAGAGTGTCTTTCATCATGCCAGGCTACATTCATTTCTCTCGTTTCTTTTTATTTTTTTTTTTCCACCCCGTACCCGCCCGCCGCCACCCTCTTCCCGAGAAATTTCTCCTTTGGCATGGAGCTGCTACGTATTTCTTCGCCGGCAAAAATGCGAGTCTCGCAACAATCGATACCGCCGTCTCTTTCCTTCCCGAGAAGGGAGAACTTTTCCCTCGGTTCGCGTTCGTGTTTCGAAATTTCTCCTTCCGTCTCTCCCTCTCACCCTGCTAACTCCTTTGGATTTATGTCGCGCGGGTGCAAACACGCACGCGTTTTTCTCGCTGTCGCGCGACTCTTTTTTAATTCGTAACGTCCGATCGCTTCGAGGTAGGTAGATCTCGCTTCCGTTACAGGCCGCGGAAGATGGAAAACGCGCGATATTTACATATCTCGAGCACGATTTCACCGGAGGCAGGCGAGGCCGGGTCTCTTTATCTCGGTGATATCGAGTCAAGTATCGATTACCGAGATCTGCCGGGCAAGTTTATGCGCGTTCAACGAACAAACTACCAGCGGCTGGGGAGAGAGAGAGAGAGAGAGGGTGTCGGAGGAAGGAACTGAGAAATTGCGCCCCGGTACCGGAGGCACGCCGCCCGATCTGCATATTTAGAAACAATAGAGAATTCGAGGGTCCGTGAATATTTAACTGGCTCGCTAATTGCCCTGCTTCTCCACGGACCGGTTAAGATCCGAATTACAACAACTCGCCGTGTGATTAATTAATTTCAACGAGCGTCTCTGCTACAGACAGACAGACAGACAGACAGACGTCTGGTTAATTTCGATAACTGGACGAGCACGGTGCAAAGAACGCGCGGGAATTTTTCAATCCATCGACGATCGTGCGAAAAATCGGCTTTTCCATTTTCACTCGAGTTTTCATCGATTCTCTCGCATTATTGAGTTTGAATGAAATTATTGTATTACGGACGAACAAAACGCGTCTCGTTTATTGTTTTTCTCTTTTCCCCCGAAAATTCTATCAAAAGTCCTATCTCGTCGGGACGAAACGAGAAACGTTCAAATTCGTAGCTCCCTTGCTCTTGAGGAGTCGGGTCTGCGTTCGACTCGGTTGTGCAGTAATAAAAAATATTGGACGCAATCGACTCGGCTGTTTCAATTTGCGATTCACAAAACGACGGACGAACGATTCGACGAAACCTGAATTTCTCGCGTCATCGTTTTTTCACTCGTCTCTCTCTCTCTCTTTTTTTGCACATTGGTCGTTATTCTTCATTCTGATTATCGGCTCCAACAGTCTATTTACGTTTTATTTTTGCGATGCGTTGCAGCGCAGTCTCGTTAATATAATACGCTCGGCGGCGTGCTTGGTGTGTTGTAAATTAATTCATTAGCTACCCCACGCGTGGGCTTTAATTTCGCGCTCTAAAATTATGATGTTTACCTGACGGTTTATTCGACATGACATTATACGGTTTTATTATTAGCGAATCGGCGCGAAAGAGCCGTGCTCGATGCGACAGAGCCATCGTGTAGAGACAACGCCGGAATCCAAAGTGCTTTTTTCTTTTCGTCCGACAGCTAATCTAGATTCACAGGAGATTAAACCTGTAGCCATCGCCACTGTGACTTATGGGAACGTTCGACTGTTTTCACTCAGGCTCACGTTTTTGGCGATGGAACGAATCCTGAGAGTAGCGAATGCGCGAGAGTAGTGAATCACCTCGGTGAGAGGGGTAATGTTTAAAAATTGTAAAAAATGTCGTCTTTTCGCGACGACTTTCGGGTGATAAATAACTTGGACGACAACGCCGGGGAATCAAAATTCCTTTCGAAAGGCGGTTCGCGTATTGAACGTTCGCAGGAGGATTACAATTCCGCACGCAACAATGGTCGAACGTGTACTGGATTCTACGGCAAGGTAAAAGGCGAAAGAAAAAAGTAGAACGCGGTAAAAACCGGGTCAGCGAGTAATTCGAAAAGCTCACTAAAAAAAGGTCGTGCCGTCTCGATACGCTATTAGCATTTAGTATCGAGCACGTTTAGGCGATTGTCGAATGGTGGCTGCCCGTTGGCGAGTGATCATCTACTCGTGAAACTCGGAACAGACCACAGCGAATATATTTAATCGAACGTCCTGGAGTGCGCGCAACCACGCGGATGCGACGTCAAAAGTATCTACAGGTTGTTCGTACCTTTCGTAAATCCATCGTATTGCACGGTAAAGCCCATTAGTTTCAGTTCGATCCGTGTAATTACGGTTCTGTGGTAGCGAACGCAACGTATATTGTTACGTCGAAGCTATAAATTGTGGAAGATGTACGAAAATAATAGATGGACAGCGTAAATTGATTCGACGTTGGTTGATTTCGACGAAATCGATATTCCATCGTTCGAAGGAAAAGAAACGATCGCGAACGAGTCCTCGCTGCGAATGAAATTTTCGCGGGAAATTCATCCCGCGTAGATGATGAGTCGGGGACGCTCCGGGGGATTGTCTTCGCGTCGTTAGTTTTTCGGAAAGGCCCCGTTAAACTTGACAGCTGGAAATATCGGTGCGTGTGTGTAAACGGGGGAGTCCCAATGGCAGTTAAAGAGTGGAGAAGGTCGATAATGCACGGCCTTCGGTAGAGCAGCCATGTGACGCGGCACACGGGGTGAAAAGGAAAAGGCGGTGAGCGCATAAAACTTGCAGCCACTCCTGTCTCCAGGAGTGTCGAGGGTCGCTGACTCCCAGGCGGTCGTTCTTTCTAGCTCCCTTGAAAGAAAGAAGCTCGGGCTTGCCGCGCCTCGCCGCGCCGCGCCGCGCCGCGCCGCTTCGTGCGGATCGATTCGCTCGACGTATAGTCACAGTCGGCGGTGGTATATATCGCGAGCAACGCGAGGCGAAAACACATCGAGCCACCCGGTTCACCCGAGTGCACCAGCGCACCATCTCGCATTCGTGGCGAGACGACGTCGAGTTGTCCCTGCCAACTCGCTCGTTCGTTCTCCACTCGATGCTGACGGTGCAGACAGCGATAGAATTCTGGATCAATCAAGTCTGATCGACGCGCGCGATGGACGCGATTCAGTCAACCTGACTGCTGCAGCCAACAGTCAGTCAGCTCTTGGAGAAACAGCAGACTCTCCTCCTGTCCTTTGCTGTTTTTCCACGATCCGCACGACGGAATCAACAAGCAGCGAACAACAAGAAGCGACGCGACGCTGCAAATTGGAGCGACCTCGACGATCGTGGCTGGAATAAAAAGCAGAGAGGAGAATAGAGAGAGGAGAGCAGAGAAAGGAAAGGGAAATGTTGAATTCTCCACCGTGTAGTTGAGATGCTCTTGTTTTTCTCGGAAAATGTGTTTTGCAATTACGCGACGTAGATACAGACGTAATTGTTACTCACGTGGGAGAGACCGAGAGACTGTTCACGGCGTAAAAAAGAAAAATATATTACCTACGCGTTTCTTTTGTGTTTCGTTGGTTTTTGCATTTCCATTGCAACCAGTAGTGGGCCAGGGAAAAACAACGACGCGGAGGAAATTTTAATAACAACGAGAGATACCTGTTGGTCGTGTCACCGGAGAAACCACTTTGTGGTTGATCGATGATCGTTACCGTAAAAAAGTACCGGAGAAAACGAACAAAACTTAAGCCCGCGCGTTACGTTGCACGGAGATGATTGGGTGGAAACAACTGTCGCCGAGAGAATGCACAGAGATCCTTTCCAATTATTTGTCTAATCTGGGAGAGACAGCGGGGAAGATTGCGGATTTGTTCGCGTAATTTTTCAAAACGAATAAAAAATTCAAAGGGAATCGCCAAGATTATTATCGATATTACGTATTTTCTCCTCGACTGCTTTTTCTCTCTCTCTCTTTTTTTCTCTCCTTTTCTATCGTCTGTTTCGCGTCAGATCATCACAGTGACCGATTGAATTCTACAATGCGACGTACGTCGCGGCGGCAAAGGGCGACGAGAATCCTTTCATCCTTGAAAAGAGCATGGAAAGGGCGGCGAGGGAAGGCGTCTTTTTTTCGTTGCCGTGCCAGTAGCTTTCGCCGGATAGCAATAAATTCCGCAGATCAAAGCCCCCCGCCCACGTTGTCATCGAGCGAACTTAGTCATCGAAAGCTCTTTAACGGTGGATGCCGAGGGAAGCTTGGCAATGCGACCGGCCCCTCTCCACTCCTCTTCCTTTTTCTCCGCGCAATTGTTACGGTTTATCTTCAATTACGGTGTGTCATCCGAGTAACGAACATTCCGGTGTATCTTGAAATTCCACGACCGCGGAGAAAGACCGCAAAGAGATTCGTTTGAAATCTTCGTTCCGAGTTGTTTGTCGTGTAAATCTCCACGTTCGGTCTTCAGCTCCGCCAGACCGAGCGAGATATACATGTTTCTTTCTGGTCAATTAAATTTTTAGACTGCAAACAACTTGGTCGCAGAAGCTGTAGTGGGTGGGGGGTCAGATTCGTTCTTTTTCGTTGGCAACCTAGTTTGCGCTGCAATTTGTATTCCCAAGATTATACCAGCGAAAGGGGGGGAGTAACATCGATCGGTGTTCGACTGTGAATTTTGATGTCGAAACATGTCATCGTTCATCGTTGTTATACTTTGTTACTTTTCTGCGGGTTTGCCTCTCTCCGACAACGCGACCTCAGGATTGCTCGCGCAATGGTGAATCGCGTGGCAGCCATTGCAAATCGTTTTTCTATTCGACAGTGGAACATTTATATTAGATGAGATAAAAAATCTTAATCTGTCATTGCAATTCAGAAGAGACCGGCTATAAATAACCTAAACCGTTGATCTCTTAAAAATTTCAGGTTAGATTTTTGCTTGAAAAATTAAAGTCTGTTCTGAAAAAAAAAAAAAAAAAAAAAAAACGAAATTCAGAAAAGATTCCATTTCAAAACTCTTTTTTTGAGAAAAGGACTCGGAAAATAATTCGATCAATGGTGCACACTTTTGGCGTGGGGTTCTGTTCAAAGGCGGACTGTCGTAGCAAAAGGGTTAATCGTTTAAGGAGTAGTGTCCGAGATATGCGAGCCTGCCTGTTAATTCTCCAGTCAGCTTCGCGACAACGTCGGCTGAACGCGAGTCGATCGATGCGACGTGTCGTTAACCGCTGAAAAGTTTTCTGCTGTTCAGACCTTTCGAAGATGGTCCACTAGTGCCATCGACCGAGTAACGCGACTCGTCGTCACGCGCTTCGACCGTCGTTATTTCGTCGAGAACGTCGAGAGAGCGTTCGAGGCCCTCTCGGAGGTCTTGTTCTCCTTCTCGGGTTACCGAGCCAGCCGTAATCCTAAATAGCGATGGATATCTACTGGTATTTCATACGTTGGCGATCACCGACGGAAACGTGGTTACAATTTACTCGCGTACCGCGGAAACGAGGTCGGTCGAATCGGCGGGAAATGAATTTTCTGCTGTTCGCGGAGGAAAGGACCCGACTGCCTTTTCCTATCATGGCGAGTAGACCGTGTGCAACGGCGACGGGGCGCGATCGATCATAACGATCAGCTCTAGGAAATACTCGCGTCAATCAACCAAGATGAAACGTTACTTCGTCCGTTGGAGAATTCTCTCCTGTTTGTATGCAACATCGTATACGTACACATCGCCGCGAAAACGAGCTTTTGCTTTTAAAGAAACGCGCAATTTCTAGACCCGGAGTGTCCTAGCGTTTTCCTCCATTTTCAGCGTCAATAATGTAACGTGTTCGTTTTTCGCGCGAGGAAATATACGAATTAAATTCTTCGCTGAAAGGTACAAAAAAAAAAAAAAAGAAACACGAGATGGTATGCCTCGTTATGGAGGAGGAAAATTTCGAAAAATCTGCTTGAAAAAAGTTGGATGAAATTCTCAGCGAAAGCAGCTCGTGGCTGCAATTAACGAGTCATAATCGACGAGTCTAATTAAGCATTAAGATTTTTTTGGTTTCTCGAAAGTAAATCGAAATTCAATACTCGAGATTGTAGTTAGATGCGCGAGTATATCCAAAATAATTGTTTTCTTCTTCGTTTCTTCGTTTGATCTTCCCGCGAAATTAATTATTCGGCGAGATCCATAATTTTTCTCGCAATTTCCCTGGAACAGGGAGAAGGAAAGGTTGACGGCTCGTAAAATGCAGGCTAAAGGAACGATTGAAAACACGCGAGGGAGGGGGCTAGGGTTGCCGGGAAGATGGAACCTCGTCGTCGGGTGCATCATTTTTCCGGTGGTGGAAAATTTCTTTTCGAGAAGGCTACGGATTTTACGACGAAGCGTCGTTAGACTCACGTGTCCATGGTACGACGGCGCATCGTTGCCATCGTCGCCATCGGTGAACAGGCTGGGGCTTTGATCCGTCGGAACTTATGGTTATCCGATAAACTGAACGGCAGCGTAAACTCAAGAGACGAAAGACCTTGTCTCTTGGCCCGGTCTTCGCATCACACTCGATCAGTTTCTTTCAAGTATGAGGGATTCTTTTGCCCTCGGCCATTTGGCGGATGGAACTAAATTACACACGGCAAATACGTACAGGCATGTATAATATAGTACATACGTGTACATCCAAGAGTCGTAAACGGCAGCTGTTTCCACCGCCGCTGCAGCGGTGTTTCACGCTGTTCCCAAAGCGAAACTCTTTTCTCTCTCTCTCTCTCTTCTTTTTTTTATCGACGTCGAAACGGGCACTGACTGCGATTGATCGCGTTATAAATAAAAGCGTTTTATTCGAACGATGATACGTCGATCGTCGAACCATGGGACGAAAGAAAAGGAACGTTGCATTTGCAATCTCGGATATAGATAATCTTATCTTGCGTCGTACGTGTGATGAATAAATTTTCATAAATTTTCAACGTCACCGGTGACATACATATTTCTTTTTTTTTTTTTTCCGACGACTCGAAAGAAACCTCGAAGAAATCGCAGCCAAAATTCGAGAGAAACGCTCGACTTCTTCCCAAGATTGAAGAATCGGTTCGACTCACCGCGGGATAAGGGCTGTTGCTGAAAGAGAGCAAAGATATCGCCCGTAAGCACACACAAAAACAAGACAATCGAGGATGAACAGCGACGCGACGTGCCGCAAAGTAGCGATCAAGAACAGACCTTCTTCGAAAGGAGATCCATATATTTGATCCCTTCGTCTCTTCATCTCTCTCTCTCTCCCTCTCTGTTATTGCTCCAGAAGCCTTGAGGCTTCCTTAAAATTGCATGTTTTTTCATCATTTGTCTCTGTCAGTGTAACATGCTCCCCGATGAACGATCTACAAAGTTGTGTACACGACCGTAACAATTTTTATTAGGTTAAAACGACTTTCAACGATAACGAAACACAGCGTCTTGGGAAGTTGATCTGTTAAAATTATTCGATCAAGCCTCGGATGTTTCGGACCAAGTACCGCTGGAAAGTTATCACGATCCGATGAGAACTTTTTCGAGGAAATAGTCGATCGAACAATGCAGCTTTTATCTCGACTTTTAATTATTCCTCGCCCCCCTTCTTTTTCGATCGTCGCGTGATTTTTGGATTCTTTTGAATTTTTTTCATTCAGAGCCTCGTCTGGTCCGGATTTTCCGCGCGAATTTCCCCATAAATTTACCATTTATTATTTTCTATCGAACACGAATTCCCAAAAATCAATTTTCCAATGCCCAGCCGTTTCTGACCCGGATTCGTCGCACGTTTTTTATCTGTCTAACGCAAATTCCTCGATGACGTCGGATTTGCACTTTGGTCGCGACCGAAATCTTTTCGCTCGGTCAATTCGAGGCTCGTTGCATCCAGACATTCGTTTTCGAACGACCGAAAGTATTTTCATTCGCTCAAATTGCTGCATTTTTCCCCCCCACGTCACGTTTGTGCGGAACATTGCAGAAGTTCGTCGCGTTGCGTTGGCAGAAACTGAGACTTTATCTTGCGAGAAAAATCCACGGCGACTGTGAAATTTTCATACTGGCTTACATACGTAATGTCGTGTAATGTACTTGCAGTGAAACTATGTACAAATACATTCTTTCCACGAGTTTGTTTTTCCCCCCCCTCTCTCTCTCTCTCTCCCTCGCCAGTATATAACAATAAACGTGTACTCAAAGCGGAACGGCCGTTAATCCAATTATTTGCCCCAATTCTTTCGTTCGTCTTTCGCAACGATCGTTTACCCTGCTAATTTTTACATTACCGAACGGCCGACGCTCGGATTATCACGGATCTCGCATCGATTCCAATGGAAGAAAAGAGTGTCTCGGTCGTTATTCCTTTCCGTTCTCGTTAGCATACGTGTGGAGACCTTTTTCTTCTAACGCGGTAACCCATTTTTTTTTCTTCCCTCTCGGCTTTCCTCGCCTTTGCGCTTTTGTTGCAGCGCAACGCGGAACTTATTCAGAAGTAGGTACTACAATGTTGTATCGCGTACAAACATTTTCGTAACGCCATTACGGTCGACGAACATTTGTTCGAAACGAACGAAAGAAAGAGCGAAATGTTTTTCATAGTTTGTTGCAACTGCTATGTATTTCGCGCGTTTCTGCAAATTGTTGTTGGTGTTTCGAATATTTTCCAATAACTCGGCAAAAAAAAAAAAGAAAAAATGTTTGTTGCTCTTCGAAAACTGGGGATCCATTCGTTTTCACGAACAATGCTTTGGAGACACGAATGTTAATTTTAATTGTTAAAAATTTTCGTAACGCCATTATGGTCGACGAACATTTGTTCGAAACGAACGAGACAAGAAAGAGAGAGAGAGCGAAATGTTTTTCATAGTTTGTTGCAACTGCTATGTATTTCGCACGTTTCTGCAAATTGTTGTTGGTGTTTCGAATATTTTCCAATAACTCGGCAAAAAAAAAGAAAAAATGTTTGTTGCTCTTCGAAAACTGGGGATCCATTCGTTTTCACGAACAATGCTTTGGAAACACGAATGTTAATTTTAATTGTTAAAAATTTTCGTAACGCCATTATGGTCGACGAACATTTGTTCGAAACGAACGAGACAAGAAAGAGAGAGAGAGCGAAATGTTTTTCATAGTTTGTTGCAACTGCTATGTATTTCGCGCGTTTCTGCAAATTGTTGTTGGTGTTTCGAATATTTTCCAATAGCTCGGCAAAAAAAAAAAAAAAAAGAAAAAATGTTCGTTGTTCTTCGTAAACTGGGGATCCATTCGTTTTCACGAACAATGGTTTGGAGACACGAATGTTAATTTCAATTGTTAAAAATTTTCATAACGAGATCGTCATTGCGGGAACAATGTCGGTTGGGAAATTATAAAATTGGAGAGAAAATATTTGAGCTCGCTCGTAATGGCTGCGATGGTTACGTATAGATCAGCAACTTGGGAGTAAAACAGGATAAACCCGGAAGATGTAAACGAGGCAAGACGAAGGTTCGAGGATCAACGGAGGCGAAGAGTCGTCAAGTTCTTTCGAAGAGTTAATAAATGTGCTTCCATCATCCCCTTGTATCCTTCCAGGCTGTATCCTATCTTTCTTTTTCGTTTTTTTCCCCCTCTTTCTTTATGGTCAATGAAAACGATCGGCGAACTTCTTAACGAGCTGTAGCTTTCATTTGAGTTTGTTACCGTGGTTTTTCACAATTCATCGACGTCGGAGGTTCAGAGTCTTTGGAGATATTCTTCGGCTTCTTGTTTCAACCGAGGAAAGGTTTGTTAAGCTCCGCGAAAAAAAGGCAAGAGAGCGTGTACTTAAATAAAATTATCGACCAATGTGCCAGGAATGAATTTTTTTCCACGCTTTCTGTTTATCTTGCTGTTATCGTTTGCAAAGTCGCGATGTTTTCGCATACGTAAAAGGCAAACAAATTTCGAAACGTTCACGCGTCGCGATTAAATCAAATACGAATGAACGCGACGAAAATGCACAGCGTCGCATTGTGGTACCAGAAAAAAAAAAAAAAAAATGCAAAATCGTGTTGAATTTCGAGTCGTCGCTGCTCGTCCCGTCGATTTGCCCCCCAGTTCGAGGAATTTCAATTCCAAACGTGGTAGGAAGTAGTGACTTGAAGAGCAAAGGGGAAAAGAGGCGGATGGGAGGAGGAGGAGGGAAATAATAGAGGGAGAACAACAAGGTGAAAAGACGCGCTAAACGATGTACAGAGGGAGGAAAAGAGAGAGAGGAAGGAGATAGATGGAGGGAAAAAAGGGACACGAGCAGACGTAACGACAAAGATACAAGCCGGACGGACGAGAAAGAAAAGGCTTTGGCACAGTTTTCCATGCCGACGTGACCTACTGGACTATCGATTCGCCGTGAAGGTTTTGGCAAGAGGAAGCGGCGCTTGATTTCGAAACTGAATGCCGTCCTACACACCGGGGTCCGTCCACCGACATTTCTTATTGAATTCAAACTCGCAAGGAGACTGCAGTACTACACCCGACATTTTTCCACTCGTTTGCATCGTGTGCCAACGAGATACACTTCCTCCGTCCCACCCATCCACGTTTCATCTACTCCGCTTTATCCGCTCGTTTCCACTGTCCATCTTGCTAGGCTTCGCGTCTATTCCCTCCCCTGCCATGCTGTCCGCTCCTCTCTCCTTTTTCTTCCCATCTTCTTTTTTCTTCTCTTTTTTTTTTTTTTTTTTTTTTATCTACGTACGACGAGCATCCGCCTTTTCTCCCTTCCGGTTGGCTGTGCCGCGAAATCCCTTCCACGGACCGTGGTAGCTCGAGGCTCGGGCATTGTTTCGCGATATCCGCGTGTTCCGCGTCCCCTGGCTAGGCGAAACAAAGGGCCAACAATGGGGCCCAGACGAGATCTCAACCGTATCTTCTTCTCTCTGTGTGTTACAGTTTTTCAGCAGCTTTTTTACTTTGTTTCTTTGCCTCCCTTCTCAGTCAGTCGACGACGGTTCGTTTCCAACCGGCGCGGCACGGTCTCTCCGCCTTTCCTCTCTCTCTCTCTTTCTTTCTCTTTTGATCCTACGGCTCTCACAGTGTAAGGTGACACACACCGCGGATCCAAAGGGATATTTCGGCAGGGGTGGAAAGTCGATGCACTCTCTCTCTCTCTCTCTCTCTCTCTCTCTCTCTCTCTCTCTCTCTCTCTCTCTCTCTCGTGGTTGAGTCTTCTACCGAACAGAAGGGTTATTGCTTTCTGTGTGTGTGTGTGTTTCTTGCCTCGCGTTTCGCTTTATCTCTCTCGCTGCCTTTCGTTCGTTCGTTCGTACTTCAACCCTACTAGCCAACCTACTAGCCAACCTTACTAGCCGGACGAATCGAAACGAGCGTGTTTACATGGATTCGACGAGGTCGTAAAGAATCGGAGATTTGTATCGAGAGTTGTTGTACGTGCTCGTGCCGAGATCCGGTCGTATCCGGTCGTATTCGGTCACTGGGAGAGATAGGGAATCGCGGCTCGAGAGTTCTTCGTCCGTATCGCACTCGTTCTCCGTACAACGATAATTTAAGACGCGACTAAGTCTTTGACGAGGTGCAGATATACTTTCACGCGAGTGTATCACCAGGGATATCTCGATATAACACGCGAAGATTCTCGTCGAGATGTACGTTGTATGCATGACGTTTTCCATGAGCATCTGGATTCGTATTATTCGCGTAAAACGAGCCTCCACTCATTACTTATTTATTTTTCCATTGTATGTTTGCCTGTGTATACAAACCTGTTTTTGTGCGGAGATAGGGACCGCACAAAAAAAAAAAAAAAAATTAAAAATATAACAAATAGTGTTTTACAACATATTAAAGAAAATTCACTTAGAAATTATGTCAAAGATTTACGAAATGGCGAGAAAATGCTTTCCAAACAAAATAAATAATTAGATTACACAAATTTAATTTCTCATTTTAAACATGGGTAAATTTTCATATTTAATTAAACACTACTCGTCGTAAAATCGCTTTCGTCACTTGAACATACTGCAATTGCTTTATTTTTCGTTACCATGAAGTCGTTACCATGATAAGTTTTTGCGACGACGGTCGTTTGATCAGCTGCTTGTAAACGTCACGATAGCCAGACGTACATGATCGAAGCTCTTTTTGGAATTTCAAACGCCTTTCGGAATTGTTATCAATTTTAAGAAAATGCTTTTCCAATTTGTTGCAAAGCTGGATCCCTGCATATATTTTATCCGCTGTCATAGAATCCGATTCCTCTTGTTCGTCCTCGAAATCTGTTAAGTTATTGATAATGTCGCCTAGTTTGTGATACGATACCCCGGGATACCCGCGGGTCGACAAAAAAAGTAAAATGTTTCTACACCATAATGGTCAAAAGATACGCATGTACGCAATATGTACATACATTGTACATCACATGCGTTGTATCAGTTTATATGCGTACACTGATAGAAAACATTACAACGGAGTTATAATGCCAACAAATCGCAGAAAACAAAACACCGCACAAAAACAGGTTTGACTGTATTTGATCATCCGCAAGAAAGATCGTCTCCACTATCATTTTGAACGTAATTCTTGTCGGACGAACGAGAGTGTACTGCTTCTTACACACGGTGGTAATATACCGCGTTTTAAATCCCACCGGTATTTGCATACGTATCGCGCGACGCGGCTCTTCGCGCGGTTTATTTTCGTCGTTTGTGTAAAACGACACGAGCGTGGAGACTCATCGGGTGAGAAAGTATGTTGACTCGTTCGTTGTGCGACCTCTTTTTCACTCTGTATCGAAATTTGTTTGAACAAACCGTAGGAACCTGCTTGCGTTGATCTTGCGCTTTGGGTGCAATGTTCGAACGAATTTTTTTTAAGAAACCGACAATCACGTTTTTCGTCCGTAGAAATGCATACCTCGTTAGTTGCTGCGATACTTTAGCTTCGAGCTAAATTTTGAAAACTATCGCAATTTGAAATTTCGTGCTTTCGATGATTCTCTAATAGAACCGATGAAATTCCGTCGGATTTCAACGAGAATTGAGAATTTCGTCTGAAATTCGACGCTATCTGGAACGTGCCGAACCTAATTTCATGGTACCGGGATTAGAAATAAATATGCAGAATCCGCATGATAGAACGGGGGAGTACGAATTCGATTTCCCGGCCCGGCGAACACGAGTCGCATTCTCGAAAATTCCTGAAGGAGAAACGTGCTTTATACAAGT
This sequence comes from Melipona bicolor, assembly GCA_030673865.1. Classification (NCBI taxonomy): domain Eukaryota; kingdom Metazoa; phylum Arthropoda; class Insecta; order Hymenoptera; family Apidae; genus Melipona; species Melipona bicolor. The sequence goes on along the minus strand of JAHYIQ010000056.1, from coordinate 164,417 downwards.
ATGGTTTCCCGTGAAATTCACCGTTTCCATGCTCGATACTCGGGAAAGGGAACGAACACTAAAGAGGAGAATGATTCGGCCGGATCCAATGACACGGAAGACGCGGCGACGCGAGATATATTGGCTTCCATAGAAGCTGGAATTACCGATCGATGTAAGAAAACGAAATAAATTGAATTTTCGCCACTTCTTTCCCCGCATGCAGATCTTCAAATCCGACTCGTTCTCTCTCTCTCTCTCTCTCTCTCTCTCGTTTTTGAATGAAACGTCCTGACGTAACGCATCAACTGTGGAAGAAATTCACTACACATTTCTATGAAACAATGGTTGTCACCAAATGATCAATTTCTAATCCCAGTTTGGCCATTCGAAAGGTATTGCTTTGTGTTTGGTGGGATTATAAAGGAATCATTTATTACAAGGTGTTGGGGAGAAACTGTTAATTGCCTATCGCGAACAACTGGATCGTTTGAATGAGAATTTAGTCAGAAAACAGCCAGGAACTGTGAAGAGTCTAGAGGAAGAGTTTGAAGGGAATGAAATATGAGAAGGATGCGTGGAAAGGATTTGAGATAGTTGGAGAGAGAAAGCAAAGGTTGCGTTTAATGCGTTTCATCTCGGAGTCACTGCCTAAACTCATCAGTGGGGCGCTGATGGCAGCGACTCCTTACCCCAGACGCTTGTGTTGTAGCTACCAGCTAGGCTGGACGGTCCATGCATCCTAGCGGTGTTGCCGCACTCTACTTTGTTTAACGTTGCAAATTGGCAGGATCTCGACGCTAGGGGTGCAACTTGCGGCTTGTGCTAGTCAGTGTTCGAAACTCGTAGTTGAGGAATCCTAGGCCGCTACGAGTTATTCTTCAACACACGATATCTCACGCAGCTAGAAAGACACGAGTCAAGTTAAAAATTTCCGAGTTTGATTGAGAGGTTCTACCATAACACTCTGACTACCATTTATTTTAGTCGCTGAAACATTCTTTTCCATAAAGAAATAAAGAAATAAACTTTAGAGATGTGAACCATGTTAAATAAATTGATCCTTGAACAATTGTTTTCTTCAGGGAAAAAAGAAAACAGATGGACGGCAGAGTGTCACGAGAGAAATTATATTACTTCAGTAAAGCACAAATTTTTCCTTTTAATTCGTTTTTACTTTAATGTTAAGAAAAATGAAAAACACTCTCCGGTACCTCTATATATCTCGCTTCAATTTCTGTGTCTCAAGTTTCGATAGACGTTCAAAGTCAAAGTGTTTCGTGAAAATGAAACACCCTCCTCCCCCAATTTCTAAGTGAAATTCGCCACTTTTCCGGTTGCCTTAACTCATTCTCTGAACCGTGGAAATCGCGCAATTGGTCGGGGATCGATATTCGTTAGCGAGTAAGCAAGTGCAACTGGTTCTCGATTGAAGCAATCACTTTGGTCTCGCTCCGTAGTCGGTTTCTTGCAGCGGGATTCGTTGGGAACCCGGAGTCTCGCGGCACGAATTCTTGTTTGCACGCGGACGGATCGAGAGATACAAAGAGCTCTCAGGTGTAATTTTTAAAAGTAATTTCTCCAGGGGATCGTGTGTACGTGTACGTGATCGTCGGAATATCCGGTGTCGGATTTGCGAAAGAAATTATACCGGGAGTCGGTTCAATCGCTTGTTTACATCGAGGAATCCCGCCGAGGAATACCAATTCCAAGCGGTGGAATTTCAGCGTTGTTTATAATAAATTCGGCACGACCACCGAGTGTCGCGTCCATCTGCAGATGCCGTGGATAAAAAAACAGGAAATTCGCGGCGGAATTCGTAAGTACAGAAAGTATTATATACAGCGAGGTGCATCTGCTTCTTCGCATAACAAGTAGCCACGATCGACGTAAATTGCCGAGAAATATACCAGCTCCGAAGATGGGAGCGTACTTTATCGTTTCTTCTCCGAGTAATGCACTTTGCGATCTTACCTGGCGGGAACAATGCATTGCACGCGGCTCTTCCCTTTTTCTCTTCGATCGCGTTTGTTTGCCCAACAATTGCACCTGCGCGAGATCGATACAAAGTTAATGTTTTACTAACTGCGAGACACGAGAAGCACATTTATTCGGCATTTGTTCGACGTTGGTCGGTAATACCGTTTTACTTGGGCTCGGCGTCTTCTTTTTCCGATCGCAACGTCGGTCGATGTTGCGCGAGAAATTCAAAGTGTAAAAATATCAAAAAAAAAAAAAGAAGAAGAAAGAAAAGAGAAAGAAACATCCAAAGTGGTCTCGCTGGGACGTAATAAATTTTCGTTTGCAAGTTTTATTCTCGTTAGGCGCCTGACTTTTTTTTTTTTTAACGTTATCGTTTTTGGAACGGCCGACGGAACAATTCCCGACCGGCGGGAAGGTGGATTTTTTTCTAAAAAGCTGTGCCTATATACACGGTGTGTCTCCGTCAAATCGTCGAACCGAACCGTACTCAGACATCTGGAAAAAATTCGACGAAGCAGCAGCGTATCAACGAAAGCCACCGACGAGGAATCCGATCGTTTGGATGGTCGCGGACAATCGCGAAGGTTAAAAGTTCCCTGCTCCGTGTTCCCGAAAAAGAAAAAAAAAAAAAGAAAAGAGTTAAAAGGAGAAAAAAAAATTCGTCGTCGCAGGGGTGAATGGTGGAAAAAAAGTAGTTCACCGCGTAGCAACGAAGGGTTTAAAGAAAAAAAGACGGGCCAGCAAACGAGCAGGAAAAAAACGGACATCGTAACAGGGAAGGTCTAATTAACAAATGTACAAAACCTAGTAAAGTCGGACGAAACCATTTCGTAGCGTACGCTCACCACTCTCTCCCTCTCTCGCTCTCTCGCTCTGTCCCCGTTTGCTCTTATCGCGGCAGACCAGATTTGGCGATTTCCCTCTTCATCTTTGTGGGTTTTTCCCCGTTTTTTCCGCGAACGTTCCTCTTTACACGAGGGGTGGGGGTGGAAGGATGAAAGGGGCGGAAACGTTGGGAGGAAAGTAGACTAACCCAAGGTAAAAAAGTGTGAGATGGACCAAGCATCATGGATTTTCCTTGGGAGATTTCGCGGTCGTGTTAACGGGGTCGCGAACGAGAACGGAAGTCGACAAGGAAAATTGATTCGATCTGGCGCAATGACGCGAGAGAAACTACGAGGTGAAATGGACGAGCAGTTATCCCTCTTTCCTCTGTCCCTTCTCGGCTCGCTGCTGCGCTCGCTTCGTCTTTTTCACCATGCCATTGCCGCGCGCTATACATTTCTCACGATCTCCGCTGGTATACTCTCTGCCCCGCTGCGTCGAACAAGAAGGTATCCCAGATATCGGGGAAATTTGGAATTGTCGGATTGCAGCGGATATTTGTGCGTCGAGGGGGATTCTGATCTGTTTTGTGCGGGTGCTCGTGTATGAGGGTCACGCCAAAAACTACTTTCGTTAAAAACGAGCGGGATATTATTCGCGTTTCTTATCGTTGGTAATCGCGACCGAATTTTCCGGAAATGACGCGACAGCTTTGGCTAAAAAAAGTGTTCAAATTTTTCACACGCCTCGTGCGTTACATTCGCGTATTTTATACTTTGTGCTTTATTGGAATACGTACATCATGCAAGTGCCTCTTTCGCACGTGCGTTTGCAAATTGTCGGAAAAGGTAAATCTCGATTGTTTAAAAACGTTGGCCGATAACGAGGGAATGTATGCCGATTTGCTTTCGTGTATTTGCAGATTTATGGTACCACCACGGTGGTCCTCGTCGCGGAGAGACGCGTTTCCATTTTTGTGTCGCGCGCAACACTGACGAAAGATACATATGCGTATTTACACCACGATAAAACGTACAACGTTTTGATAGGATTTGATATTTATCGAACGCGAGTATATAGATATAATGTCTAATTTGGAGATCAAAGAAATTGTAACGATAAGAATGTACACACGTTTTTAGTTACGCGTAATTACTTTGCCCGGTTCATGTAAAAATTAAACATTTGTTCAGTCACAACGATTTATTTCGGTTGCATTTTCTGGCTGGAAGCTGAAAAAGGCTCGCGAGTAAGATTTAAAACCTACTCTTTCTTTCTCTCGAGAGAGAAAATGGGCGACTAGGTGTTGTACGTCTTAAAAACCGACGAAATTCCGGCTCAACGGTCGGCGAAAAAACACCGCGAGGCGAGAATTTTCCTTCTGACATCTTTATTTCGTCACACATCTCTGAAACATTTGCTCGGACTGACCTAGATGTGTTCTTACGACACGGTGTGTTCTCTTTGTAGTATTTCCGTCCGCCGACCGGGAAGGAGCGATTGCGGTCTCACGACTCGCGAGATATCTTCCCGATTAACGTACCGTAATAGCATGGATTAGTGTTTCTTGTAGTTTCACGAGACGACGCTGCCAACGCTAAAACCGCGCGATTATTCGCGAGATCGCTTTATCTGGTTGTTTTTTTAGTTTCGCCGGTACGCGCGGTCTCTGTGTCACAAAAAAATGATCATCACGATCAGTTACGAGAGTAAAAATATGGAAAATATCGAAAGTAAAGTACGTGTAATAAAATTGGAGGGTAAAACAGCACAGATCTCTATTAAAGTTGGATAAGTGCCTTTGTAAAACAAAATTAATACTCGCGTTTATTGCGTTGATTGAAAGCTTGTTTGAAGCATTTCCATCTCACGTCGAGAGAGCAAGAGAGAGAAAGAGAGAGAGAAAGAGAGAGAGAGAGAGAGAAGAAAAAACATTCACGTAGCACGGAATGAAATTTGCAACTCCTGCTACGCCAGTATCATTTAATATCGTAGCACAAATCACTAACGGATTTGTTTCAACCAAAGCTAAATCCAAAAGGGCGTTTGATCCTCTTTGTCAGATCGTGCTGCAACTCTCGGGGGGGGGAAAAAAATGGCTGTGGATCCCGTATCTGGCCGCTGTATATATCCGTTCCTTCGATCTTCCATTCCGGTTGTTTGCACACCCTCGATAAAACTGGTGGCAAACACCGACAAAACGGCGAAATTTTACGGAACGCTGCGCGTTCTTTTGAGGGAACCGCGAACGAATTCTCGCGGTTTAAGACAAAACTGGTTATGTCGCGCTGTCGCGAGTGTAACGAGTCGGAGAAAAATGATCTCACGGCGGACATTTACATTTTTATCTGGTCGTAGGTCTCCCGGAGATTTATCTCGGACCGTCCTAGATTCTCCCGAGCGCAGTTTGGGGGGAAAAAAGTTCCGTTCCCTCGGCTTCCGTTTTTCTTGTACCATCGTAGAATGGTTACAACGTCGTCTCGCAAGATAGCGAGAAAGAGAGAGAGAGAGAGAGAGAGAGAGAGCTGGCAAACAGAAGCCTCGACTGGTTTAACCGATAAAGTTCTGTAATAGCGTGGATTAGAGCTCCGAGCACTTCTCTCCTCGCGGGCGAACAAGAGTCTAGCCCACGACAATTACAGAAAGTGCCTGAAAGCGCGCTCGCGTTCGTTCGGACGAATATTGGATCGCCAGATTTGGCAACTTTTACGCCTCGAGTGTGGGCACCCACCGAGTCGGTGAAACATCTTGGACAACGTGTTTGAAACGACGTCGAAAAATGAAGCAACCGCGCGACAGATCGCGGCATCAGCGATTTTTTCTTCGTTAATTACCGGAATGGTCGGCGATCCAAGCAGAAACGCGTGGAGGAGGAGAAGTTTTTGCCGACTCGTGTCGCGCGAATTAATTTCCTCGGTTCCCGATGAAATCGATTCGCGGACAATTTTTTAAAAAATACCGATTCACACTGCCTGCGTATCTAACGTTTCGTCGTTACTTTACAGACAGCTTTTTTTTTTTTTGTTACAAAAAATACTCAAACGACGCGTTTTTGTTTTGAACGAGCGCGAACAGTTGCGAAAATGGCAATGTTTTCCACGGGAAAAATGTTTTCTCTCGATGAAATTTATATCGAAACCAACCACCCTTTCCTCCCCCCATTCGCCGAGGCAACAGAGCTGACAGAATTTATATAAAGAATCGAGAACGTTTTCTGCGCGCGATAACTTTGCTAAAAACGGACTCGAAACAACGCCACCTCTCTGCTTCTTTCCGCCGCTTCGAGCTCTCCGTTGCAAGACGAGGCATTCTATTCAACTTGATGGAGTTTTACGTGTAACAGCGCATTCTCTGCCACGCGGAGGATCCATATTTCGTGAAATTGTTGCACGGGAGATGAGTAACTGAAACGTTATCTCTAGCGACAGCTGGGCGAATTCAATGGAAACTTTCCTAGTTATTCCCTCGAAAATTTAATTCCGAAAGAAAAAAGCTTGAGAGCGTAATGGCGATCCTCTGCCCCCTTCTCTCTTTGCTCCCGCGAGGACACAATGCATTTCACGAGCCAACGTCTGCAATTAAAAGACCCAAGAAATCCAGATTTTTCCCACGGCAGGAATCACACGCGATTAAGACCAGAAAATTCCACGATCGTGGGAATTTGAAGGTTTTTATAGACGCCGATTTAATTCCAGCTTTAATTTCAGAACGATAGATCGTTGATTGTCCTAGCAAAGGGCCCGAAAGTTGCACCGAGGCGTCGTCGTTGCACTCGCGAAACTCGTCGAAAATTATACAGATCGACAATAGTAGACCGAGAACAATTACTGCGTCGCTTATCGAAGTAATATCGAGCCGCGTGCGAAATGGTCGGAGAATGAGCAACAATGTGTCGGAAGTGTGGGTTGTTGCGTGCACACAGCGATCTTCAATGGAGACCAGAAATTAAATCGCAAAATTGGAGTTGTATCGCGACAATCAGCCCCGGGGGCTGTGTAGATGCTAGATTTTCGTTCGATGCTTTCAGGCGATACGGGAAACGTACGCGTCGCGTGTAAATGTAAATCAAAACGCGACGTCCCACGCGTTTCAGAATTCAATCGCTTCGGTAAAGTAATTAATATACTGTCGCGATAGTTTTCAGCCTTACCGATCGGAACGCGTTTGAAAAGGCGCGCGTTGGTGAACTCCGTGACCCGGAATATTTCGTTTCCCTCTGGTTTTGGTCCTAGCTGGCTGGACCAAGCCAAGTCCAATAAAGATGTAAACGTAATGCGAGAGATTAACTTTATGTCCCTGGGTAGTACCTAGTTAGACCCATAAAGATGTAAAAAATATGATTATACAATTATACACCTGTACGGGCTGGAAAGAAAAGTCATCAGCTTCAATTTCATACTTAACGAAGTACTTACTGCGAAGAACCTGTCGTAAAATGAATTTCGAGGTCAAAAAATTTCTTTTCCTTGCATTATGGTCTACTCACGAAGGTAAAAGCTTCTCTAAAGAACCTAATAGTTTTCTTGAAAAATGGTAAAAAAGTTTCTTAATCACTTAACATTGTGGATCCGTCCGACTTTATGATTATAACAGGAGTACTCATTTTTATGGTCTCATATCCATAAGTATTGTCATTTTTTTGATACTGTACAAAATTTTATTTTATTTAAATTACTGTCATTAGACGTTTATTAACAATGTTTATTAAATTTGAAAAAAAAACCCTTAATAATAGCGTAAGACACTGCAGGAATCTCGCTACTCGCTACAACTTTACTTGACTACCAATCTTCTTTTCGCGCAGTCATTCGTCATTACTATCCTCACCGCGTGTTCTCAAAAAGTGACAAACGCAGATAGAAGCGGAGGAATATTCCAGCTGCGACAAGCCCGCGAAATCAAAGAGAAACGGAAGGAATCAATCTTGACGAACGTGTAAAAGGAGGAAGAAAAACGCAACCTTTCGTGCGATCTCTCACTTATGCGAGCAACTAATCGCACTAATTTTTCCTCGGCATTCCTAACCACCTGGCTGTTCCCTGCTCTTCCCTGCTCTTCCCTGCTCTTCCCTGCTTTCCGCCGAGATAAAGAACGCCTCGGTATTCAGGTTGGTGCATTAACGTCAGAAACAGGCGAGGCAATCCGTTTGCATTTCGCACGTAGGCGTCGTCGTCGCACGTTCGACCAGCTCGCGGTGGCTCTGCTGTTGTTGGCCCCCTCAAGGAAAAAAAGGAAAGAAAAAAGGAAAGAAAAAAGGACCAGACGTGGTGAAAAAGAGCAAAGAATAAGGTGGATATCTGGTCGCGGAGCTAAGTCGAGCCTGAAAATCGATCCTTGCCAGCCGGTCGTTTCGCGTCTCTTGGCGACTGTTTCGAAGCCACGGTGAAATATGGCACTAACGTTCTGTTCCATCGAGGATCGCCGTGCTCTTTTTTTTTCCATCCTCCGCTTTCGTCCTTTTTTTTTCTCTTTTTCTTTCTCTCTTCTTCTTCCTTTTTCGTTTTTCCTTTCCGTCGAACTGTCACACTCACTTCGGCATCAGAGGAGATCAATTTCCTCTCCCCCCACGGTGTAACCGGTATAACCGACGGTGCTCTGTTGCGGACGTTTTCGACGCTGTTGGTCAAAAAGTGCTGGTGTTACGCGGTCGTGACAACGGGCAATCTATCCAGCAATATTGTTTCGAGGTTTCGTGGAGAAGCGGGGGGGCTGCCTTCTTTCTTCTCCACTTTAGCCTTTCCCACTCGGTTTTCGGCGAACGTCGAGTCGTCACGATGGTCCACGCACGAAACGCTGCCACTTTCCCACGACGATTACCAATTTCTCTCAATCTTTCTCTTGGAAGGATCACGCAATCTCGCGTGATTAATAAACTGATAAAGCAAGTTACTAAGTTAGGGGTGATATTTGGGTGGTTTCCAAGTACAAAACGCATCAAAGAAATAACATCTTAATCCGATTAGTAAGGCAGTGTTGGGAATCGTTGCGTTAAACGAACGCGTTGTGGTTTTCGAATATTATATTATCAGCACGTTGCAGCTATCAACTTCCAAGGAGGTTTCTACGCGTTAAACTTGATGACAAGCTATTATTATCTTGATAATTTTAGATATTGATTACTGCGGAGGATCAATAGCCATTATGATGCGGTGGTTGATGGTCGTTGACAGTGAGTCATAAGGGAGTTACGAGGCGGTATAAATTACAGAACTTTTGTGCTTTGTCCCACGAGAGAGGGAGAGAGAGAGAGAGAGAGAGAGGAGGGTGAGAAGGTTAAATCCTCGTAGAAGCCAGATTGTAATCTTCGCCCATAAACGGTACTTTATCATCAACCTTTCCCCAACTTTTTTTCGGCTGAGGGAACAAGATGTTCATCGTGATTTCCTTCGTCTGCCAACAATTCCTTCACAATTTATCAAGGCGTATTCAATTAGTAGTTATAACTACGAATATTTAGCTTCTACGCCAACCGTTATAATACCTATTCTTATCATAACCGGTCATTTGACTTCTTACGAAATAAACGTTGTTTTTTGTAAAAAATGGAGATCTTCAGTATATAATCATGTATTTTTACTTTTATATTCAACGTAAATAGGAAATGATAGGAGCATAGTTTGTTTCATTTAAAGATAAGTGAAGGATGTTTTAGTTTTGTTAATTGCATTTTTTGCAGATGACGGGTTTCTTCTTCGTACACTTTCCGCAGACATATTTTTTTTTACAAATCATACAAGATTTAGTTGTTTTAGTATCTTTGCAAAATCTCATAGTATCATAACCTTTTTTCCTTGATTTGGTCTTACAAATTGTCAGAATACAATCATATCCTATTATTTTTTCTCGCTTCTGCAAGTATTGATAATTCTCTTTCGCTACTCTGAATAGTTTCAACTAATGTCATACTTTTTTGCTAGAAATTTTGGCGCTAGTGGTGCCAGAGTTCAGAACCAAGTTCAGACGATAAATTTTTCTCAGTAAAAATCAAAAATAATATAAGAAGATTTCCATAAGGTCAAACGAACAAAAGAAGTAACAATGGACGTACAATTTTAAATTAAATTTTGAAATCAGTCGCTTGACCGGCTAGTGTTAAAAAACGTGGTATTTTGCATAAAATACGCGTACGCGTATTTATTATTTATCAACGAGGAAGCAGAAATGTCGTTGAGAACGAGATTCTTCGGAGTTGAGCGAACAATCCACCGAATTTCCGCCGAGGTTAATTTCTTTGCCGGAGGCGGAACAAGCGCGGAAAGCCCACGACGTTTGACTCGTAACCGCACAATGGAGGCCGGCAGTTCCGCGCGAGATTTTTGCTCGTCAAGTTGGCAGCCATCTTTGGCTGCTAACTTCGCTCCTCTCCGAGTTGTGACGATCCGCTGTTAGCCAGCCGACCACTCTTTGCAAACATACGTACGTTCTCGTACCTCTCCGCGCAACTTCGTTTATTGCCCTTAGCGGTGCACTTAGTCGCGGCGATACAGTTCTACGTGTTTAACCGTCTTTAGCCGTTACTGTTCCAAGTTTCCAAGTGAAAAGCGACCCTCGCAAATGAAGGTTCGCGCGCACGCGCGCGAGAGAGAGACCTTGCGAAATCGCCTTACTCGCTCACCGGTGAGTCGCTGGTTTCTCGATTAGGCTATTTGAACCGACAGCCGAGGTAAAGAAATTCCCACCAGGGAGCACACAAGGAGCATCGAATGTGTATCGAGTAAACTCGGATTTTAATTAAATCCAGCCTTAAACGCAAACTCCGACGAGTTGGCTCTCTGGTCCGTTATCTGTCGCTTTAGCCTGCACATGTCATCATACGTGTATTCGTACACGCGATGCCCCCGACGTTCGTTCGTTTGCACCTGCGTGTGTTACAGCCGTTACAGCCGTTACAGCCGCGGAAATGCAGCGTCGAAATTGCATCGAATCGCGATCTTTGCTCTGGCGAGCAAACGAGATTATGGTCTTAAAATGTTGATATTAGCAGTAGTGCCCTCTTGCGTGTGATCGTTGACTCGGAAAGCGTTGAAAAAGCGACAGCAAATACAATTCTTTGCAGTTGTCACTTTTCCAGAGGATGGATTAAATATTGAAAATTTCCCATCACGTTACATCACCGATGAATACTTTGTGAACGTTTCGAGCGATTTTTATTCGTCAAACCCGCGGCTGCGTTTATTTCCTCTGTATTTGAAGATTTTTAATAATTTCTGTTTCTGCCGTCTGACTTAACACACGCTCTACCCTCTTTTTTGGCAATGTTTCAAAGATTTTTGTTACAACTTACACGCGACACTCCGTCGGGGTAATTCACTCACAAGGACGATAAATTATAATAAAAAAGCAGCGCACGAGCGTTGGGAAATTTACAAATATGTAATCCTTCGTTAATCGCATTAGAGAACAATTAGGTAAGCTTCGATCGATACCATTTGGTCAGAGACGGTGGTAATACCTTGAACTACGTTTCGAGTTGGATTACGCTTAATTCTTGCTTATTACGTAAAATCGGAGATACCACGAAGCGCTCCGGAATTAAATTTCACTCGGATTCTGCTGCGATTCGTCGTTAAAAAAACAGCGAAACGATTGAAATCTCCTTCGGCGAGGAGACAATCGCGCGCGTATACGGGAATACGCGAAGCAACGGAAACTTTTGTATCAGAGAGTTTCAAACAAAAAGAAAGAAAGTCAAAAAACAAGTCACAACTAAAGACTATTGAAAGAAATCGCTAAATCGCTAGTTAACACTTTATCCACCGGCTCCTTATTGTCGAGACGGTATTTAGTAGAAAAATAAACATTTTTTACTCGAAACTAACAGAAATAAAAAGTTTTATTTGAATTTTACAAAAAAGTTAAACTTTATGAAAAATAAAACACACACGCGAATATTTCACGATATAATCGCAGAAATAAAAATTTAGTTCGTACGTGAATAAGTGAAAATTTAATACCGAGAGATCAATAATTTTGCTTAGTACGATAGGCATTTTAGTACGATACGGTGTATCGATTCGTAAATAAAAGGTGTTAGTCTGAAACAGTTTCGTCTCTTGCGCGGTACCGACTCCTTTTACAATTACGTTACAATTTGTTTACCGTTTACGCCGAGATTTTTAATTTATCTGCAACTCGAGGAAATCCTCTTAATATCCCGAGCTAAAGTCTCAAAATCCCACCCACGTCCTTAATTCAACGCAAATCCGACGAATCTGATCAAACATAAATTACCGAGGAACGAAAATTTGCACCGCAAACAATTTTCTACTCGCTCTGTGAAATCCTCCCGTTGAAAATTCACCGTGTCGCGTTGTAAACGCGAAACTACTTTCGAAACGGGTACCTACTTTCGACGAGAGTCAAAGTGGTGAGTCGTCCGATTATCGCCACTTTCGTCTCTTTTCTTTCTCCCTTTTTTTTTTTAAATAACCTTTTAAACAATTTTTTAATATCTCGTTAGACGTGTTTTAACGCAGACATGCACTCCGGGATGCACGGACAAAAGCGGGAAAAGAACGAACCGAGAATATCCACCGTTGAAAGGTGTGTTTCCACCGCAGCTAAGGGGAACGCATTACGGAATTTAATTTGCCAGGTTTTAACCAGCCAACTGGAAGGAACGCGATTCGCTCCTATATCTCTTTCTCCGCAATTCCGGGCAAAGAGTTTTGCGTTTCTTTGCTTAATTACTGTAATCGCTACTTTGTTGTTGCCGTGCCGTGGATGTGAATAACGAAGGAAAGCGAGGAAATTGCGCCAAAGAAGGGAAGGAAACGCGTGTCGCGAAATGCGACGTTACACTCGTCACATTTGTCACGAGCGATTATGCATCGACCACGCTTTCTTTCAGCGTCGAGCGCCTCTTTCGCGAACCGCCAAATATCGTTGCGAATAATCCGGACCGATTCGCGAGATCTCATCGGCGATTAACCGAAAGCGAAGTCGAAACCAGAACCGAAACGACTTTGTTTAAGAGGATCGCGTTCGATTGGCAATTGAGCGTTTTATCTCTGCACAGCGAATGTTTACTACCCGGCTTGCTTTACCTTTATTCCCGCGCGAGATTATTCTACCCCTGCCGCTATAGCCCTTGTTCTTCTATGTGCAAGAAAATCTAGCTCAACTATTTATAGTGATTTCGTTCCAACCTACATATAACACGCTCGACGTAATCTCATTTGTTGATAGGTCGTGAAAAACAGAAATTCTCCTTGCACCATTCTAATTTTCTGTTTTGCGTGAAAACTCAACGGAGGTTCTTTTCTGAAATAAACAGAAAAGACGATTGAAAGACAAGAGTACTAAAAGTGAACCTATTGGGTTGTCCGGAAAGTTCGTGCCGATTTTGAAGGAAAATTGAAATGGAGAAGATTCAAATTTTAATATACATTTATTAAATATGGAATTTAATTTATAACACGCTTGACGTAATGTCATTTGTTGATACGCGATACATTGAAAAACACAAATCCTCTTTGCGCCATTCCAATTTTGCGTGAAAACGCAACGGACGTTCTTTTCAGGAATAAAAGAAAAATGCGCTTCTCTCGGGATAAACGGAAAAAGCGATTGAAAAACAGAGTAATGACAAAAGTTCGAATGTAAAAGTATGAAGCCACATTTGTTCTGAACCTAAATAGTTGGAGATACTTTACGATAATTTGTCTCGAGAATGAAAACTGCATAGAGAATTAGGGCTTGTCACGCATTGTCCATGGATCAAATTGACGATCAAATTATATATAATATATAAATTATATACCTAACTTATATTACACGCTACACCTCGTTACTCATCGAGGAAATTGGCCGTTCGGTCGAGAGATGATCAAGTCGTATCTTTCACGTCGATTAGGCAATCTTGCAAATGCGCTCGACACGTACACGGTGGGAACACAGCGACACACAGCGATTTGTGGCAAAGCGACGGTCGGTGAGAAAAATTCTAAAGCAATATCCGTGTCCGCAGGGTGAAATCTTGGCCAGGGTGCGCCGCGGCGACGTTGAAAAGCGCCCGATGATTTATTGTTGCGAAGATAGACTCGTGTCTACGACAGCAGTAGGAAGTCATTGGGAGAAGAAATTTCGGGAATACAACGCCGGTAGCGAAATACGAGGGGCGAATGGAGCGTGTCGTGTAATATGTTGCCGTCGACGGTCGGTAAATTGAAAACGCCAGTTGGCTGCCGGTCTGGTTGTTACCATAAACGTAACACAAGCTCCGGCTTCGAACGTGTCGAACTTCTGATAAGCGGATTTCCCCGACTCGATGATTCTCGAACGTCGAATGATAATTAATAACAATTAACGCCATTGTACTTTGTATATTATTTGTCGATTAATGAACAGCTCGAAACAGGCGCGACTTTTACGCGTCAAACGTCACAGGACAACGTTCCTTCGTAGTTCAAAGTATCGCTGCAAATTGACAGTTCGATGGTCATTTTACGACGAATTCGTCAAATTATTAGAAATACGTAATGTCGTTTTTTGATACAAAATTTTACTTTATTTAAGAGTTAATACAGTTTTAATTTATAATCTTCCTCGCAAACTTTTTCTGTTCCCTTTTTGTCAAACGAGGATGTTTTCAAAATAAAAATAAACAGGTCTTTCAGATTTTATACCGTCGGAAAGATTAAAGTCACCGTCTGTAAATTTTTTAAACCAACGCTCTGACGTGTTCTGGTATCCAAGGCACCAGGATAAACAGCATTAATGGCATTTGTGGCTTTATGCTTTCGAAACTCGTAAAGCATCAAATGTCTGATATGAAATTTATCTCCACACTCTTGCTCTTGCTCTTGCATTCCTATATATAAAGGTTCACCCAAATTTTTTCAAAATTTAACAGTAAGCACATATTTAACTGGAATATATGTAGGTTATCGTATAATTAGTTAAGTTACTGTTACTAGATGGCAATGTTTGTTAAATTTAAAAAAAATGACATTACGATATTCCAAAAGAAATTTTCGACAGAACATGTTAAACTCATTTCTTGGGTAAATTTTATAATACGTAGAGAAGAAAGTTGGATTTCTCCGGAAAAAGAGAGAGAGAGACGTATTGTTACAACTCTCTGTTGGGATGGTTTAATCTCGTTCTGAACCAATGGGAGGAGCCATTTTTTCCCCGAAACTATCAGCGGGATCTCCTAAAACTAGAAAACTTACGAACAATCGAACGAGAATCTGCCGCGAAAGTGCATCGCGATAGACGAGCGTTCACGTCAATTCAATTCTTCCCGGAGCTGGAAGGATTGCCCTCCCTTTCTCCGCTATCAGAAAGGACGGACGTTGCTTTTCCGCAACAGTAAATTCCGCCAAAGTTTCCGCCACGGAGAACGAAATCCTAGCGATAACGGGTCTTTACGATTGCTTTGCCATTAAAAGTATACTGCGTTTCGTGCCGAAATAATTCCTAATACAACAGATGTAGCATATAGCTAAAAGAAAGCTGATAGATTAGATCAGGGGGTTCACCTGAAATTGAAATTTACTCTTTCTCAATCACCTATTTCTCTTCAAGTTGCCAAATTTTTAATTGGTGGAAAAAGAAAATCTAGATGAGAAAATTTCAAGCTAGAATTTTAACGCAACAATATATCCAACTCGTTTGAAGCTGAAGAGCGAAAAACTAGAGAGAGGTGCAACGATCGAGTCTCCGCAAAATTGCGACTGCTGCTGCAACTTTGTCAATTTAACGAACTTCGCGGAGCAATTAAATTTCCTAATCATTCTGGCTGGCGGATATCTCGAAAAGGATTTTAGCCGGCGATGATCGGGAACGCGCAGCTCTTTCCCCCGTTCGGCCAGAAACTTTCCCTCGTTCGTTCGACAGGAAAATCATAATGCAACTTTCAGAAGCCGCCGCCGAAATCTTAGCAACGTCGCGCGTAGCCTTTGGAACAAGCAGTTTCCCATGACGTTGTCCATTGTTCCCATGGCGTGTTCGATTTTAAATAAATTTAGTTCGACTCGTCATAGAATTGCACATCGGTCAACTAGACCCAAGTTTATCATTATTAGACAAAAGTAGCGATCTAGAAATTTGCAGTGCATGAAAAATGGAACATTTTTTTCTTTCTTTTACCAATTAAAAATTATCCAATTAGATTTATTCTTATTTTCTGTTTGTTTTCGCCTCGGAATTAAATTCGCGATCGGTCCAGGCAAAAGCGCGCGTTTGATTTAGCTAGATTTTCCGCGCAATCGTTTATCGTCCAATTAAACAACGAAAAGTATCGTTTTCGATGGAATCTCTAATCTGATCTAAAATTCTCACCCTCGATCGCCCGATTTTTCATTCTTTCTCGAGCGAACTCTATAAAACGGATTTCGTGTATAACTCATACAACAACGATCGAGTTATACTTTCTTTTCGCTCGAGAAACGCCAAACGAAACGAGGCATCGCGTTTGTTTAAAAAATTCACGACGAAATTTGAGAAAAGATCGATGCGCGTTTCACTTGTAGCTGCGTAAAAGTAGTTCGTGCGACGAGGTGTCTAAATTTTTACTTCCATGAAAATATTTATTGGAAAAAGGGAAATATTGCCGCAGAGATCTGAGAAACTTTTCACAAAGACGCGATGTTCCCCGCTGCGATTGCATCAAAGAAATTTTACGTTCTCCGCTGTCACATTTACGTAACATTTCTCCATAGACAGGAGTCGCTTTCACCCTGCGCGCATTTACATCTGAAATAACCGAGATTTACATCAAACGAAACGGCCGCGTAAATGCATTTTCCTCCACCCGTTCGTGTTAACTTCGTGTTCTTTTTATAGTTGAGCATTATGAAGCAAATTCACTAGAACTACCAAAGTGGTCAAAACGACCAATTTAGAATCTCTCGAGGTACAATTGCGACGCGGATTTGCAACGTTGTATTTTTAGTGATTTAATTTTCACAAAATACACGAATAAAGATTCGTGTCCTTGGTTCTAGCGTTAAGAGTGGAATTTTATCATTCGCGCGACGGATGGAACGAATTTTCAATAAATTATAATTTATCTTCAATATTCCTTTCTTTTTCTCTTCGAAATTAGATTATTCCATCGTGTGTTTGCAATATGAGATTTTCTACTGCGTTTTCCACAATAGGCGTTCGTAAGAATGGACCATTTTGTTGCATTTTTTTACTCGAATTTCATTTACACGTCTTCCATTTATTACAGTCGTTCGTTCTCTTTTCATTGGAGATGTGCATAAACATATACTCTTCCTCAATTATGCCAGACTTTTGCTGCCGACTTCGAAAAGGGGAAAATTAAAAAATATCTTTTTCCTCCTCAACGTGTTATATTATGGAATCAGAAAATACAGGTCGGACAAGTTTGAAATATCCTACAGATTTCAAGAGACGTACGTGATGTCTTGGCGAAAATTCTTCCGGCACTCCCGCGAGACCGCTATGGCGCTCGATGTGTTGAAGATAACACGGTCATGTCAGACCATGTTTCTCGAGTTTACGATAACTCGAAGATATCTATTTCCTGTTTGTTACCGAAACAGTATGCAAGAACTTTATTTCTCGCGCGTTCCTTTATTTGTCGCGGTAAATTTACCTTTCCCGACTGACTGACCTAACCTAAAAGACTAAAGAAGCGGTCCTAAAATTAACACACTTTCCAAGACGATCTAGCCTTTGTAAGATTTACTTTCAAGTTGCTGATAACCCACACGAGTGGTCGATGCGACTATAAATGACGAAAATTAAAAATTAAAAAAATTATTTTTTATTCAGAAAGAATTTCAGAAGGCAAAGAAGGAAATATTTGTTGATCCTGGTTGAATGTACGTTCATAGGGAATTGAAGATACATGGCAAATAGAGAAAAAGAAGCTTCCCGCTTCGCTGAGGTTCTCTCGGTTGGTCTTTTACAGCCGTCGGAGAGATATTAAGAATGCAGATTGTAGGTTTTAAGACGTATATTTTACTAGAGCGTGTACAATTGTTACTTGAGTTTGGGAGATGGGTCCGACGAGATGTCTCCGCGTCTAGACTCGAACTGACTGATGGTTTACGGTAGACTGTATGTCCTCGTGCTGGAAGACTGACCTTTTATAGAAGCTTTTATAGAAGCTTTTATGGAAGCTTTGTTTACCGATCTTACCCTTAAAGAAACGTTTCAGATGCTGACTCTGCCCCTCAGGGTAAGACAGCAGAGGTCCCTTAGATAGGAGCGTGCCATGGCATCTGGAACTTCCAGGATCCTAGCCCGAGTGTCCTGTTCTGCTCCAGAACATCTGCGGGCGTTGTAATCGACTTAATGCCGAATTGTTACGAGAAAAAATACGTGGTGGTTTGGTGCCATTTCTTGGGGAAATATCGTATATCTGAGCGTATACACATGTACACGTTTCGCACGCATAATTCTCAAAGTAAAATTACTCGAAATTAGTCAACTCGGCCTTCTTTGAAGTTTACAGAGTTATTCAATCTCTTCCGCAAAGGGGATGAACATGTGTATCGCTGTGTTCACGAACTGTTTGTGGTAGGAATAGGAAAGGAAAGTCTTTCGGGACGAAAGTGAAAGAAAATTATCGAGGGAGAAAGCTCGGATTGCTAATGAAATAATTCAAGGTGTCTTCTCCCATTTAAGTCAAACGCGGCACTCGACGAAATGGCGGCTGAAAGTTCAAAGAAACTGTGTTACGGGGCAACAAGAGGGAGAACGATGCCCACACGGTCGGAGTAGTAAACGACTTCTTTTACCTGCTCCTTAATTGAGCTCACCTTCCGGAAAAATACGTCGCGGACAACTAGCCAGGCCATCGTGTGTGGTCGGTAGTACCGAGGTCGAAGCAACACACGAGCTTTAAATCAATTTCTTTCTTTGGATTGCGATTTTCACGCTACAACTCCATCCGTAACGAGTTCTGCGGCCTTGTAATCAATTTAAAGGCGGCGTGCTGCGCCGCGCCGTAGAGAACACTCGGCGCCACGTGTGTACACGTTCCCTGCGATTTCTTCCTCCTATCCAGGTAGTCTGGAATACGTGTTTCTCCTTCCCTGTTTTCTCCCGACACCGCTAATTCTCAAACAGTGACAAAACGTCAGGGGAAATTTACTCGGTGGAATTTCCTACGCTTTACGGCAACAAACTGCAATCCCCCGATGAAATTAAATCTTTCGATTTTCCGATCTTGACTGGTCTACCTTTGCTGACAAACACCTCAACGCTGTGTTCTTCAAAGCCGAGCCGAGCCGAGTCGAGTCGAGTCTCGTCGTCGAACGCTCGGAATTTGCGCTCTTGAATTCTCTTCAAACATCGTACGCCCGATATCGTCGTTCAACACTCTAACGCGACGCGAAGCTTTTCCTCTTCTT
Organism: Melipona bicolor; assembly: GCA_030673865.1. Taxonomy (NCBI): domain Eukaryota; kingdom Metazoa; phylum Arthropoda; class Insecta; order Hymenoptera; family Apidae; genus Melipona; species Melipona bicolor. The sequence goes on along the minus strand of JAHYIQ010000056.1, from coordinate 145,293 downwards.
TAAATCATTCCTTCTTTTCTACTTCTCGTCTCTTTCTCTTTGTTAGGGATTAGTCACGATTGGTGTCGACAATCGTGGTATCTCTGTTTATATCCCCTGGGGATATCGAAGGATCACTCGCTGATGTGGGAAGTGAATAACTGCGATGGACTTTGCCTTGATTTTATTGTGCAATAAGCTTTTGTTAGACACTGTTGGCGCACCCGGATGCGTGAATTGAGTGGACTGTATATTTTTATTATTTCGGCACGCTAATATGGGTGGGGCGTTAGCCCTCGTTATTAGCTTTGTAGAGGTTATCGTATTTGCTTGTGTATTATGGAAATCCTCGCTCAGACTTGCGTATTAATAAGGTGCGAATTACTTTCTTTTTCTCGACACCTATTGGTTCAGACGCTTTCTTAAGACGACTTTCTTTCCGGGACCGAGGAAGGGGGACCTATATATCATCTCGGTCTCCCTATCCTAGGGTGGTCACGTGGGTGGACGAAGGCTGGGGTAAATGTCGTACGATGTGCCCATATCAGTTATGCCCAGTCCTTCGTTTCTATTTTGACAGGAAAGTCGTTACGCTTGGTTTTTTGTGGATGACGCAACCCTGGTTCGCGAAGGTTCCCTACGCCATGACCCACGTAGAGGGGCTCGGTGGTGGAAAAGGTGGAACTCTCGCGAACAGACACTATTGACTGCTGTTTGGTTTCCTTGCAACTTCCTTTAACGAATACTTGTTGTTTAACTGATGACATCTGTCGATTCTTGCTCATCTTCAATAATTTCCGAGATATTTGACAAAATATGTTCCGCACTCCTAATCCTTTGAGGGGTGAGCTTTCACCTCTTCAACATTGACGATAAAAGAAGAAAAAAAAAATACGGGTCAAATATTTTTTCGAAAACTACATTTATGCTAAATTTCGTCAAAATCGGTGATTCACACTTTAATATGTTCCCTTGTAAAATTGGTCAAATTCCTAATTTGCTGGGTCCACGCTGGGTTGGAGCACACATTCGCGTCACAAGTGTCACCTTGGTCTACCCTTGGCCTTGACACTTTTCGTTTCTTTTTCTTTCTTTTTCATTTGGCGGCAAGTCCGTCGATAGCGACGACGTTAGTTGAGAAACGTTCGATCAATTCGGAGGGATCGTGCATCGTCGTTGGGTAGATTTGAGAGCGTGGTATTAACGATTCATTAAAAGCAACAACCGGAAATGGCGTGTTACTGGCGCGGCGGGGCGAGGCAGGTGCGGTCAGCAGCGTGCGACCAACTTCCGTGTGACGTTGCGTGACAAGCTGCCCCGTTAACACGTGCTAAACGGCCGTGAATGAACGGTTCCGTCAGGGCGGTTCGCTTTCTGTCGCGAAAACGTTTGCTCCGGACTCAATTAGCATGCTCTCCTCTACCAGTCGCAGCCGACAGACAACGAAACGATAATACAGTAACACAGTCGAGTAATTCTGGCCCGGACGGCCGCTTAAACCGCGCGTCGCGGTTTAATAAACGAATTTTGCGAATACAATCGCCCCGGGATTATCGTTCCCGCGATATTCCGTTCAGCGTGAATTTTAACGAAGCGAAGCACCCCCCCCCCACCCTTCGACGTTTCGGCCCGATATCTATAATAGCTGATACCGATCTCTTTTCTCTCCCGGTCGGATCGAACGCGATTTCTTTCGAATCTTCCGTGTGTACTTTGTTAAAGTTCCGCGAGGCATTTGGCGTTCCAAATTTTGTAAAAATTGTCGCAAAGAAAATGCGACATTGGTGGGAAGAAATATTAGTAGAAACGTTACAACATTCCGCGATGGGTGTAAAGGAAAACTACATCTTTGCCTAAACTATTAGGTTGGCAACTAAGTGATTGCGGGTTTTAAATAAGAAGGAAAATTCAAAATTTTTGCTTAAAAATATAACTTTATTCAATTGGGTATTGTCCGTTTTTGTCGATGACCTTTTGCCATCTTTCAGGCAGTGTCACAATTCCATGTTCACAAAACTTCTGATTTTTGCCAGCAAGAAACTGAATTAAATGTGATTTACATCATCAGCGTCATTAAAAATTTTACCATTTAAGGAGTTCCGCATGGAACGAGATAAATGGTAATTTGAAGGCGCAAGGTCAGAGCTGTATGGTGGATAAGTGACAATACATCTCAACCCAATTCCAATAATTTTTGGCGAGTGACTAAAGATGTGTGGGGCTTTGCATTATCATGCTGGAAAACAACACCCTTGCGATTTGCCAATTCTGGCCGCTTTTCTTGAACTGCATCGCTCAGTTTGGCGAGTTGTTGAACGTACACGTTTGAATTAATCGTTTGGTTTCTTGGTAAAAGTTCAAAGTGCAGAATTCCTTTATAATCCCACCAAACTGAGAACATAATCTGTTTTTGGTGAATCTCAGCTTTTGGTGTCGTCTGGGCTGGTTCATCTTGCATCACCCACGATCTTTTCCGACTAACGTTGTTATAAACTATCCACTTTCAATCGTTTCAGAAATGGATCAATTTCGTTGCGTTTCAGAAGCGAATCGCAGATGGTAATGCGTTGCGCCAAATAAATTTCCTTAAGCTGATCAGGGATCCATAAATCGAGTTTCTTGACATAGCCAAGCTGTTTTAATTTTTTTTGAATGCATGTATGCGATACATTTGATATCAAACAAAACAGGCGCGATTACTCAGTACCAGACAACGCCACTCCTATTCGAAGTCTACCCCATGCCCCCTCGCGAATCACGTGACCTAAATCAACCAATCGCTAATTTTCGTTGCATCAGCGTTGCACTTGAAGAGGCCCGATTTTCTGGGTTACCCCCGCTAAAATCACTTTCAGTGATAAAATCATCAATGTCGAGCAATAAGTGAATCGCGTCTGGAATCTCGAGAGATCAATTGTACTTTTACTGAAAATATCAGAGAATTTTTCATTTCTCTAAGGAAACTATATACGCTTTTCTCAAGCGTCTTTCGAGCGAACGTAACATCGGCGAGACAAGCCGAGACGTTTTCGGGTGAGTTCCCTGGAAAATGCGACATTTCCGTGGCTGGTGGTCCGTTGTCATACTCCGGAACATTCTCGAGCGAACCAACACGGAGCAACCGATTTTTGGGGAAAATTGCTGGAAAACGCTTTCTTCCTGGCGCTGTCGTTGCGGGATACAGTCTGCTGATACACGTTGCTCGTTATTTTCTGTCCAATCGGACAAAAGTGAAATATCACCAGAAAGCCAAGACCATTTTTTGCCGACTTGTTGTCCACAGGATTAACTGGGCCTACGTTCGGAGCTTCGAAAACTTTTTAATCGGTCTCTCTCTCTGGTCGGCAAAAAAGTTCAGCCTTCAATCCGGGCTTCGAGCAAATCTACGAAAGAGTACCTAGGCGTGTACTCTCGCGAAGGAAAAATGAGAAAAAATATCGTGTTGTCGCCCGTACCGACGAGATGCATATTTCGCTGCGAAATCATATCGGGTCTTTCGCGTTATCGCGCGAATTATGCAGTTTTAAACGATGGCACGAGGAAAAGTGTCGGAAGAACGGAATTTCATTCAGTCGAGAAAAATGTAAATTTCACGTTGCGCTCGCTAGACGAAGTCGAACTATCGCCAGTGTTTAAATGCTTCGTGTTTGAAAAATTACGGCTCGAGCCGTTTCTTCTGGCGTATCTTCCAGGAAACTTTCCAAAGTTCTCGCGAACGTTTCGAGTCGTCGTTCCCCGCGTAAGATTTACCGTCTCGATTGCTCGCAACCAGTTACGTTTCCACGGTGTACCGAGATCCTCTGCTTTCTTTTTCAAGGTGTTAAAAATATCGAGTTGCACAAGTACATTTTTCCGACGAAACGAGGGGGGGACCATACGTAACGTACATGCAGTTACAACGCGGGATCTTGAGCATTCCACGGTGATATACAGGTGGTGGGGGGGTAATCCGAAAACGGATGCATAAATCCTCCGTGCATCACCGAATCCATTTTTCTCTTTCCCCGATATGCTTAGAGGAACGTTACTCTCCCAGTTGATCTTTATTTACGCCGGCGGCGAGAAATATGGAACGGTTACGTTTCTCTGTTGCCGTCTCGTAACTCATATCCTCGCGAGTCCGCTTCGCGGTACACAGACATTCACGGCCCTGTGCGGAAAAATCACGGTGCAATAAAATGTACAGACGCGCGCTTGCAAAGAGCCGCCACGATTTTTCTTTCGCGTGAAAATTATTAGACAATTTGTGACGGCAATCTCGTTTCACGCGCCACGTTTCAACCAACGATCCCCCCCCCGCCAGCTTTTACTTAAACCGGTAGTGTCGGTTCCGTTCACTCCGTTTCACCGCGTTTTTCACCGCGTTTTTCACCGCGCTGACCGTTTTTCCTCTCGCTTCGTCTCGATTAAAACGACGTCGTCGAAGTTTCCCCGACGGGGGGCGAGCTTTCGAGATAATTCACCGGAGGCAAATAAAATCGGTGAAAATCGTTGCCACCGCGAACCGGTTGCACCGTCAGCGATTTCTTTCTTTCTTTCGCGAGCCGAGGGTTCCTAGCGATTCCCCCCGACTCGCGCGCGACTCCCTCGATCTCGCCGGGCTATAAATCTCGAAGCCTGTGCGAACAACTCGCCTATGAATTCCTAACCAGTCCCAGGGATTCCCAGGGAATCATCTCTCCATTATCTAATCGAACCTTCATAAATCTGTATAATGGCTCGACACTGATAAAATATCGATGCAAATCTGTGGATATTATACTCTCTTGAACGATCGTCGAAAACCCTGAAAACTTTGATTTCCTGCCCCTGATATATACGACGAAGAAAAAAAAAAAAAAATTTGTCTGCCGTTCATTTCCTGTTTACTAATGCCGGCATTTATGAAACGCGTCTTATGAAATATGATCGTGTTAATGAAAATGGGTCGATTGCGGCCCATTGTTTCGTCCAGTGGAACGGCGCATTCACCGTTGAACGGAACGGACTTCATTCCGCGGTAAAATTATCGGCGTGAAAATGGTTCGATTCCGATAATGGCATTTTTTTTTCTTCTCTCTCTCTCTCTTTTTCTCTCTTTCTCTCTTTTTTTCTCTCGGAGAAAGGCAGAAACCATGGCATCGTTCGTATCCCATCAACGTTTATCCTATATATATATATATATATATATATATATATATATATATATATATATTTTTATTTCCAACTTTACACTTTATACACGTCGTGCTTTAATCTCGGCGACGTTCGAATTTTCGATATCAAAAGTAAAGGGAGAGAAGATGAAAATTTCGAAAACAGAGCGCGGAACGCGCGTTGAACGACGACTCGGGAAAGAATAAATCTGTGAGAAACAGCAAGGAACAAGAGTGCTCTCGATTCGAGACACTTTTTCCTCACCCTCTGCCCCCTCTCCCAAAGTTCTCGTCGATTTGCAAAGTCGCAGCCTGTCCTGCGGAACGATGCAAACTCTCGGAAGCAAGCTTCTGCTCTTTAACTGGCTTTACATATTCAATTCGCATTCGCGAATCCAATTACCGGGGCACGTTCTCCCGAAACAATGAACAGCGAATGTTTCGTTGTTTAACCTGGCTGTGTCCCATCTTGTTGTTTGGCGCAGTCGGAAACAGAAAAGAGAAAAAAAAGAGAAAGGAAGAACGAAGGAAACAAGTTTGTCGAATTTATAATCTGCCGCGGCGATCACGAAGGAACTTTCACTCGTAAATTATTTCGAGCATGTTCGATCTTCAGCTGCCGTGGGTGTGTCCGTTCCGAATTTGAAATGCTTTCCAAAAAAAAAAAAAGTGCGCGCGAAATTGGACGGTGCTGTAACGAGACGAATCGAGGCGATTCGAAATTTAGATCTCGCTTTGGCATTCCAACGAGAGAGAGCGCGGTTTCGTATCGAAACGTGCGTGCATGCGCGACTGCACCAAATGTCGGTCGTTCGGCGTTGTAATCGTAAACTCGGATATGCTAACGATAAAGTGCGCTCGCCAACGACGTATCGGTGATGCGAGGAATTTCCCCTCCCCCTCTTGTGGAGGGAATGGAATTCTCTCGTGATTCGAATCGCATCCGAAAGGGTTTTGCTTCAGAGGCAAAACTCTAACAACGTGTAAAGACGTGTGCGTTGTTCCCTCTGTACGATCAATCGTCGTGTTTGCCGCTGATACCAGAGCAAACCGCGAAACTTGCTGCTGGTCGTCAGAGAAACTGAAGCGAAAAGTTATCCCAAAAACTATTCACCCGTTTCGAGCCTGTAACCGCAAAGTACCGCGTCGGCGACTTCTTTGATGACGAGAGCCGTTCCGCGGGACAAGATATCGAACGTTGTGTGTGTGTCGTCCTGCGAACGAGCAACAGGGAAAAAAAAAGAACCGAGGAAGAGAGACGGAAAATTGGCAAGTGCCAAGAGGGACAGAGAAAGGAAGAGAGGAGAGAGAGATGTAGAAAGTGAGATTACAAAGTTGTATATTCGCGGAAAAGTAGCGCGGAACTCCACCGTGGGGCGCGAAGGCTGTCGTAAAAGCGACTGAATATATAGGAGAGGGAGAGAGGGGAGGGGAGGGGAGTGAGTGTGCAGCTTGGGGATAAATCGAAAGAAGATAAACGTTCTTTGACAGACTCGACAGAAATTTGTATCATCGTTTTTTCCCCTTTTTTCTTTCGTTTTTCTTTCCGTCGACACGAAGCGATACGTCATCGATAGGACGAGGGCCAGTCGTCGATAAATAGGTCTGCGAAAAAAATCGTCCAGTTTTTCCCCCTTCGATATTCGACGACTCGAGATTGAATTTCCACGCGGCATGGACCGACTCGCAATCTCGCACAACGACGAGAAATGATAAATTTCGGGACGATGTCTTTCTTTTGAAATGTTGCGAAATTTTTCGGAATTTCTCGTCTCGATACACGTGGCCTCTGTCGTACACGTTTGACTCGAGAGACACGCAATTTTTTAAACAGGACGAAAAAGTCAATGTCTGTTTCTATTCACAGGTCGATCGTAAGCGTGCGAAATTCAAAGACTCACGGATATCTGGAGACACTCGTTTCCGCCCTTTCTTTTCCTTTTCTTTTTCTTTTCCCTTTTTTTTTTTTTTTTTTTTTTTTTTAGCAAAAGTATTCTACAATCTAGAATTCTATACATGTTTTTGCATTCCATGTGTAATTCTCTCGTCTACATTCTTGCTTGAAAAAGCGAGCGATGTAGCTCTGAACATGCACACTTTGAACCACGCCGACTAACATTCCGTGTTCCACGTACGCAAGCTCTCTACAAAATTCTTTTATAGTAGTTGACACACAACAAGACGATACATAAGTAAATACCACGAACGAGAGAGAGTCTTTATCCTCGATTTCGACTTCATTCGACAGTTCTCAATTGTCTCGGATCTCTGCCTTCTTACCTAACGTAAAATATTATAATAATGTTGTTACTTGTAAAAAAAAAGAGAGAGAGAGAGAGAGAGAGAAAAGAAAATCTCTCTCGGTGAGTAATTTCGGACAAAGGGAGAAGGCGGTGTAGTCGTTGACGAAAGAAGAAGGCGAGCGTGGTGGACCGCGGAAGGACTCGAGACTCGACGAGGCTAGTCGGGGGCTCAAAGTGGCTTAAAGATCGTGGTTGCACAGAGATGACTGAGTATAAATGATAATTGGTCAGGGCTGGTAAACGGCGGTTCACACGAGAAACGACTGCTAAGCGACCTGCTGGATTCGTACAACGTGCTGGAGCGTCCGGTTGGCAATGAGTCCGACCCCCTCGTGTTGAGCTTTGGCCTTACACTAATGCAAATAATCGACGTTGTAAGTTTTCAACAGCAACTTCAAAAGTTCCTCTCTACAGAACGCATAAAAGACCTTCTCTCTAACGTAACACGCACACCGCACACAGTACCGACAAGTCTCAGCCGCGTATATGTGTATGTCACACCGAAAAGGAAAAGTGTGCTCGTTTTATATCGAGGTGCGAGTGTTAAGTGAGTTGCAATAGACAGAACGTCCTTTCTGCATCGCTTTCTTCTTGCTTCCAGTAGCACGAGCCAGTTTTCTTGACACTCTTCTTTTTCTTTTCTTTTCTTTTCTTTTCTTTTTTCTTTTTCTTTTTCTTTTCTTTTCTTTTCTTTTCTTTTCTTTTCTTTTCTTTTCTTTTTTTTCTCTTTTTCTGCATGCCGTCTTTCTCGTATTTCGTTTCACATCTTGCGAGATCCTTGCATGAAATTTTCTCTAATTAAGAAGAGATTGTACTCGATATATATAGAATACACGTTTGGACGTCGATCCGACGAGAGCTTCGACTCCAAAATCGTTCGGATAATCTAACGTTCCTTTGTCTGCTTCTCTTTTCTAGAATCGTTTCGAAGGTATTTTAGATAGAGGAAGATTCGAGAGAGAGAGAGAGAGAGCCAAGGGGACACGACGTCGATACGTAATTACGAACAAAGTCAAACGACAAAGTCTCGCGAGTTTGCGAGAAAAGAAATGAAACACCAAAATGAACAAAATAATTCCATTGTTTAAACTGCCCTGTCAACGGCGGGAAAGACCCCGGCGTGTGTACCCAATCGCGACCTGGTTCGTAATTAGAAACGTATCGCCGCGTCCTTTTTTTTCTCTTCGGCCGAGAACCGAAGTTCGCGTTGCCACGAAACGGGGCTTTGATACACACGTATGCACTCTGCATCCACACACACTCGCACACACACACACACACGGGTTGTGAGCAACGTTGCACACGCGCTTTTAAACATGCATCCCCGTGTTCTTCCTGCACGCGCATATATGTACACACGCGCATCAGTGTGTGAAACGTACACGTAGATTCCGTGCATGCACGCGCGGAGGAAATGACATTAAAACGAACACAAAGCCCAATCACTGACGTTACGACCAGTCACGTGTGTACAACCTGGATGTGTACAAGATGCATCGACGGAACGGGAAGTGTTCGTCGGTGCCGCACTCGGAGGTCGCGAAAAACAGCAACACGCGCGCGATGCATTTACGCTCTCATCAATCATCGTCTCTAGACTTTACGCGTCAGTTTCACGGTTGAACCTCTCTCCCCTTGTAAATCATCGAACGAAGGTACCGTTGGTTCGGTCAATCGAACTTTTATTTTTTTTTTCCACGTCCCTGCGCGCGATTCGGTGTATATATATATATATATATGGAACGCGTAATCGTTCGAAACAGGGAGGGTACTTCACACAAGGTTTCTGGACTTTAATTTTTGCAGGTGATCATTTGCCAGCTAAAGCTACAACTTTTTTTGCGTTGCATCGCGTTAGTGTTGATTCAGACGTGTGCGCGCATCGTTTGTCGTGAAAATGATTTATGACGGACCGTCGTAGAGCCCACGTATAGATGGAAATAGGAAGCGCGGATAATGTTTCGAGCATCGTTAGAAATGATTAGTAGAAGCTTGAGGGAAATTTCCGTTCAGACGTGGAGAGCACGTGGAGGAGAAGCCGCTGGTTTTACGTGTAATTAGAAGTCGGATTAAGCCGTGTCCTCTATTGTGCCCAGATTCGTCGTTCTATTTCAAGCGCGCACCAAGCGTAATTACTTTGTAGATTTTGCTAATGCCGGTGCACGCGGTTGTGTAACCTTTAAAACGTGCACACGGGCGCGCGATACCACGTTCGCGGGGAAGATCAATTTTTCAGAACTAATTACACATCGCGCCGTCTGATTACTTTTTTACTCGTAAAATTTTCCTCGGTCTCTCTCTGGTCACACGCGTCGATATATCGACCGTCGTCGTCCGCGAATTTATTTCTCGTACGCGATAGACGCTCCGCGGATTAATTACGTGCAATTTATTATTCGCGAGTTCGTATTCGCCCGACGGATTACAACGATTCGCGTGGCTGGCTGAAGTTGCGCACTTCCCCCGAGTGGAAGCTCATCCAGAGTGGATTTCAAGCTATGATCGCATCGATCATTCTCGACAGCGAGAATCAAGCTCTCAGTCAATTTCGATACTCTTCGGCTGATAGTTCTCCGAAGTATCAAAATGTCGAGTAGTTTGAGGATAAGTTTCGACGTATCTGGTTAATACATTAGCGGAGGAGCTATTCTGCGGAGTGAATATAACGCGGCAATTCTCCACACGCGAATCTCCAACTTAACGGATCGGACGAATCAACGGAACGGTCTCTGTGCATTTTGTTCCAATTTTGCTCACGTACGTTTTGGACGACCGCCGTGTATCGGAATATCGAGGCAGTTATGTGTTTAATATCGCAACACTGTAAAAGTTTAATTGAATTCTCGAAACTAATAAATGACGTAACTAATAAATCTGACCGACGACGGATATTCGTGTTATTTGGTTTCAAAATGCACTTTAACTCTTTAATGTCGCGCGGTTTAGTTTTACTCTTAAATCTCAGTCAGGGCGCATTAATTTTTCCTTTCGATTTATCCGCTATAAAATAGCAACGGATATAGAGGAATTCGTTTCGTAATTTTTCAAACGTTGCACAAACGGCTGGTAAAAGCGTCCCTCTCACGCATTACAACTCGCGTGCTTCGTGAATAACGAATCTCACGTCTGTCGTGGCGATTCTATCGCTCTCTCGAAACCTGACAAGTCCAAACGCGAGAAGACAGCGCTCCAGTCTCTCTTTAACCATTTCAGTGCCACGGGCTATTTAAAAAACCGTGTTGCACGCGGCGTGACAACGCTTCCTCGATATAACTACTTTTTTTTTATCGTATAAAAAGAAAAGAAAAATGATTCAAAATCCCACCGAATCGAGTGATCAAAGTTTTACGAAATAGAGGAGGATCAACCCGCTATTAACATTAAAAAAAAGGCTTGTTTAATAAAAATTTCGTTTAATTATGAAGACTACTTTTGTTTCTTTTTTTTTTTTTTTTGGTAGTGTCTTGTAATTTTGTCCGAGTTTTTGAAATTGTATTGTTTTTGTTTAATTTTGAAATTAATTGAAATCTTTGCAACAAATATAACGAAATCTTTTTGTACCAGTAATTTTGCAAGGTGTTTTATAATTCTGTCCACTAGCGTATGTCTGTTTATGCACGTGGTTTTGATTTAATCGATAAGAAAGTAATTGGGAGAGGAAGCGTCTACTAAATTGAACCAAAAATACTGTGACACGTGAATTGAACAGCGCGATAGCACTAAAACGACTTTAAATCATCTGTTAAAAGGAAAGTTAAAAGAGAGACCGATAGATTTCGAAAGGGCGGCGTGAACGCGAGCCACTTTCCTCGCGACGACAAATTCAAGGGGTTTTCTCCACAGATCGGGGAACGAGGAAATTCATTTCCGAAAACATGGACGTGCGATCGTGGCGTGTAATACGGAAACGGGGCATCGGTTTCTCCTGCAGTCGCCGGGGGAGGGATGCAGAATGGAAGGGAATATCGTGAATTTTTGTAGCGCACGCGTGCACGGAAATACAAATGGCGCGTACTGGCACCTAAATAACGTGCGCCACGCCGGCACGAAGCTAAACATGCCCTGCGCATTGTTTTCGCCGCTCCTGTTTCCCCGTTTATCGTTCCTCGCGTGTCCGACTCGCGTTTTCGCAGCCGCCGTCTCTTTGTTCCTCCTTTCGCCCCCTTGACCTTTCTCCACGGGGGGCCATTGCAATCGCGATCTCCGGTGCAATTCGGCCTCGTGATTTTTCTCCACAGTCCGACCACCGCTCTGGGGAGTTATTTTCGCCGCTCGCGTTCCATCGATGCCAGAGTTCTCCGTCCTCCTCGGACGTAATCTTTTCTCGCTCCGCTGCATCGGTAAGATCGACCTATTGCGAATTATCTACCCGAGAATTATCTGCCTTCTCGTGGCTCGTGTCTCGGCGACGGATTTGACGAGATTTTTCGCCGATTAAGTAATTCGAGATCTTGCCGAATCTGAAATTTCTACCGTTCGGAAATAGCTTTCGTCGACGAAAGTCGTGAAGGAGATGGAAACTTAATCACCGAGAGAGAAGACAAATTCTGAGGGAAAAAAAAAGAAACTATAACCGAACGCGTCCCAGCATCGGGAGTGAAACACAACGGCGCTTGTTTGTCGAAGGAACGTTCCCCTTTCTGCGCCAGGACAATACTTTGTCCGAAGATTAGCCGAGTTTCAGAGCTTCGCCAGCAATACCAGCGACTAGTCTAGTTTCTTTGATTGTGTGTACCGGCGCACACCGCCGAGAACACAGTTTCCCTCAAGTAAGAGGAACTTGCATCGTTACCGTCAATGTCTGCTCTCTCTCTATATATATATATATATATATATATATATATATAACGATTTGGAAACGTTCCCTCAGGCTCGCTTATCTGACAATGAGTTTGTGCCCCCCACGGATAAACGTGGCTTCGCGTACCGATTACACGCGCCGCTTTTCGCGGGAGAAAGCGGCAGGGAGATAACGCAGCCATCTCTTATCGTCGACGCATCCAAACGTGCACCCTGGCGTGTCCCAGCTTACGGAAACATCGATCGCGCCATTAATCCTCGCGACGTACCACCATTCATGTTGTGCAAGTATTTTTGCCATAAAGATCGAGGCACGTTTTGTTCCCGGGGAAAATATGTAATTTATCACCGTTCTAGAGAGAAAGAGAGAGAGAGAGAGAGAGAGAGATATTTGTTAGTCGCGAAAGGGTAATTTAGTCTCGAGGTATTTGCACCTCGGGCAAGTGTCGCGAGCATTTTGATCCTTTCCATTTTATCGTTGCTGATATGCCAAAGAATTTTGAATAATTTATACCCCCCGCGCATTTTAATTGCAGCTCCATTGTAACGATATACCCGGTAATGAATACGAATTAACTTACTGCGGCACCGCTTTGTGTAAGTTTAAATGTATTCGGACTGAACTTTTGGATACTGTAATATTTATGGTACGAGGATTCGTAGTGACACAGGGATACGTTGGCACGGTTGTTAACAGAAATAGGCGCGCTCGATCGCTCAAAGTATTAAAAATATTCAAAAGCGCGTAATTCCCAATTTTTGTAACTTTCACCGTCCGTGGAAGGAAAGCTGTCTGTTGCTTCCTCCGTTCAATCAGGTATCCGCTTGGATCCATTCTTTGCAAAATTACGTTCGGAATTTGTCGTTAATATTGAATAATAACGTTGCTCGCAGGTTGCGTACTTTACGTACGATACCGTGCAAAGAAACTCGAGTTAATTACTTTTTTACAGCGTCGTGCACAAATACATCCTTGCCTCTCTACAATTCTCACGGCATTGTACGCCTTTTCTAGCCGTATTCTCTGAACACAAAAGGAAACACGGCTGAAAGTGACTGAAAGTTTCGCCGCGCGGATACCTCAAGTTTCCCGCGCTTTTCTCAAAACGTTCTCGCCGGTTTTAACTACTGTGCGGCGAGGAGCGGCGGGTGAAACGAGAACGCCACAGAATACTCCGTCGCACAATCCGAACCTCTCGCTGTCTCGTGAAAGAGAAAAAGATGATCTCTCTCGCTTTCGCGCGATGGTCTTGTTTTCAAACTTGCGGAATAAGGGATTTTTTTCCCCCCCGGCGAACCGTTGTCTTCGGCGGATAGAGGCGCGTCGACGAGAAAGATTCCGCGAAAACGTCAAGCGCGAGCCCGTGCTTTGATAATCAGCGACATCTTTGCGACGTCGAACCCTTTGAAATTGCCTCGAAATCCTGTCCCCCCGGTGTCCTTGGTGTTGAATAAAATTCCTCCCAGAGATATCTCCTCCTCCCTTTGCGATCTCCGTACGTAGATCCGAAGAACCGAAAGACCCCTCCGCGCCGGGGATTACACGCGCAAAATCTTCCAATTTAATGGCAAAAGATAAATTCCTCGAATGGTCCATCTTCAAAGTCGTAGAAAAAAAAAAAGAAAAAAGAAAGAAAAAAACGAGATAGCGCAGTGGCATGTTACGAATGAATTTCGTGAAAAGGCTACCAGAGTCAGCTCGGAAAGGGAGAGAGAAAAACAGAGGAGAAACGTACAGTTGAAATTGAATCGCAAGGCGCGCAAAAAATTCCTTTTCCGCGCAATTACCGGCGGGGATACTTTCGAGGGTATATAAAATAGAATTTAAAGGGAATAAATAGAACGGAAAACGTATCGTCTTTGGGAGATTACGACGCCGTACTTGGATCGATTGTAACGAAGAACGGCCGTGTGTCTGACCAGTCGCGGACCGTTTCTACGGCCGTGTACAACAAAGCCAGCCAACTGGCCGCCCGCGGGCCTTCTCTCTCTCTCCACTTGCTCGGTGGGGAAATTTCAATGTGGTGGGGAGATCGATGCAGTGGAGGGGGAAAGTAGGGGCATGTTAGCCGCCAGTTAGCCACCTCTGGTGCGCGAGAAGCCGAGCATCATCTCCACTTTCTCGATTAATTCTCCAATCACGCGATGAATTTCAAATCCCGAGGCTTTCTCTACGCAACGTGATCTAAATTGGGAAAGTTACACCGAAGAAGGATTAGGTGGGACGTGTTCGATCGACGTCGAACGTCGGCTAAAGAAACTGCGTACGTCGTAGGGGAAAGAGTAACTCGGGGATCGAATCTAATTTCGAATGAAAGGAATCCTGTTAATGACAAGGAGGGAAGGAGAAGTCGCGAGGAAGATTCTTCTTCGATATCGCTTTCTCATTTCCATGGTGGATACGGTACGAATGACGCATAGCGTCAAGGATGCGCCAGCACGGAAACGAGGTTGCAAAGTAGATTTGTTCGAGCACAGGAGGAGATGCGCAGCGTGTGCACCGGCGCGGTCGCGATGGGCCAACTGCATTCGCAGTTTCTGCTTGCTATGCCTCGTCACGTACCGCAAAAAGTTCCCAGCCATACCATACGTCGAATTAACTGTCTGCGTCGCTTGATATCTAATTTTCCGTATGCTCGCGGCGTTTTCGGGCTCCTCTGTGCCTGTTACTCCGCGAATTCCAAACATCGGTGACATAATATATCGCTGATTCATCGAGACATCTCGTCTAGAATTTAAACGCGGATGATGGGGAAGGGAGGAATGAAAGCAACGAACACGAGGAACAACACACGGGATTCGTAACTTGAAATTAGTCGGAAAGATTTTCTTCTCTTGTCCTTCAAATTTTTCACCCTTTTCGTTCTCCTTTTCTCTCTGTTCTCATCGCAATCTGTACGAAAGAGCCCGAACGACTCTTCGAAGTTTCTGATCGAGGTTCTTGGTAGAACTGAAAGTGGCAAATAACGACCCTCTCGAGACGATCCTAACGCATTTTGCGCCCCGCTGTTAACTATCTCTATGGGCGGTAAACTCCTCGTTCCTCTAACCAACTTACGATATTTGTTATGGCAGAAATTGGCTTACCATCGAGAATGGAAAGTGAATCCCGAAACTTTACTCGCCCATTCGAGGACGTACGTGATCTGTGTGAAACGACTTTTTCCCCAATGCGCCTGTAACTTATCCCACCGTCCACGAACACGTCGCGAACGTGTGACCCGGACAGGGAGGCCAAACCCCGTTCCCACGAATTTATTCTCCCCCCTCTATTTCCCCCTTTGCCTGACCTCCCCGTCCCCGACCTTGTCTCGGCCGAACCACCCCCACCTTCCCGCCCACTGTGTCTGGAAATTATTTAGCGCAAAATGAAACCGCCGACCGACTCGCCGGCTAATCGATTTCGTGGCTAACGACTCGAAATAAAATATCAGCGCGGTGGCGTGTTTCGCCGTGGCGCAGTGTACTCGTTAACAATTTTTCGCCGCATTCGTCCCTTCGTAAATATCAGATATTCAATTTGGATCTGATCGCGCTCGAGGATCTCGCGAAACGTTAAAAAAATATTTCAACGTTTTTATCGAAGACAACGGGATCAACTAACAACTGTAACCCCCGGTTACAGGACACAAAAGTGTTTTTATAGAACGAGAAACGGATAAGGGTGGTAGGGATCGGACAAATTCGAAGAATATTTGAAAAACGAATTCGCCTGACAGGGGACACAACCATTCCTAAGGTACGACGTGGAAAATATGCAAACACGGGGCTCGTGTTATACAAGATTAAAGCAAAAGTCGAACCTGTCTCTCGCTGGCGACGAGATTTATCGCTGGCAATGCAGGACCCAATTCGTACCTCGCTCGTGTATCCTTTCTTCCTGGAATACCAAGATACATCGGAAATATGTCTTGCGTTTAGAAGGCGGTGGCGCGTGACCCACGGCCGACACGTACTAGCCAGAGATCACTGAAATCCTGGGCCACCAGACACCAAGGGTCGGGAAAAATATAGCAAAAGTTTCGGGACGAGAAGGGTTCGCCTTGCTACATCAGATTTCGTAGGTCGATCCTCGCAGCTATATCCATTTAGTGGCCAGGCCGCAGTAATCGGGTCTCGTCTTTATCTGCGGTCTTTTTACCACGTCGGTGAAACACTTGGGCAGTAATTTATGGTCGGGACAACCGCTCCAATCCGTCGAAGATTGATCTATTGGGTGACAATTAGTCAGTCGTTTGTATAATCTCGTGATGTAGTATTATAATACATTGCATGCATTGGAAACGCGTTACGTACGGTTTCGTTGATTGTAGATCAGAATAAAATTTCTTTCTGTATTACTATATTACTAATATATGTTATTACTATATAATAATATTACTATATAACTAATGCAATACATATTACTAAAATAATTTTATAAAAATACTTTTTCAAAAAATAATTTTATAAAATACTTTTTAGAAAAGTATAACTAAGATATATGTATTAGTTATACTTTTCTAGAAAGTATTTATAAAATTATTTTTTTTTTATAGTATTAATAAATTATTTTGTCTTGTAGTGATGATTTTTAAGAAATCATCGAAGAAACAAAAAAAGAAGAAACAAATATTCACGATGTATCATTAATTAGAGCGGTTTCTTGAAGGTATCAAATCGCCAAAAATAGTGTCAATAATCCTCTGAACTCGATTTGTTTTCAACGTTGTCGCGCTTGTATTTGTTTCAAGGCGAATTAACGTACGATATTTTTCGTCGATTATTACGTAATTAATTTTTCAAAGCTTTTCATTAGAAATTTCTCAAATTTCTATCGTCACCTCCGAGTTCAAAATGGTCGAGAAGCCTTGTGGCGCTTCGTGCGAAAATCGAAATTAGATACACGCTCGTTTCCATATTGACGGAAGTTTTTCTATTAGCTAGTAGATTCTCAATGATTCGGCACGGCTTAATGGTAATCAATATTTTAGCTGAACTCCTGCGAGAGGACTGGGGGGGGGGGTGGAGAGGGAGGGCGGGTTAACAGAAAATTAATAATACCGCGACCACCGGAGTTTAAACTATACCGGAGTTAAACCGGCAGGATTCGAAAGCAATCTCTAATTACTTGTACTTCCTTTTTCCTATTGCCGCTCTCTATTCGAATTGGATTGCATTTAATACGCGTATTCAACTGGAACGCAGGCGAAATTAATTATAACGTCGGGCCGGAGTTAGTCAGTAACCAGCGAGATGTTATAATCGGAGTAAAATTGCAACGCTCTCTCCGAGAGTTAATTCCAGAGTGTGTAACGGCTCTGTATATCCGCGTTCGCGCGACGGACGAATCCTACGATTTGCAAATTTACGACAAATTCGAAACAAACTGGAAACGCGGCGAGAGAAGCGCAGAAACGATCCGTCCGTACGTGGAAATTCAACCCGGGACGAGAAATCGGCGCGGGTGATGGCGACGATCGCGAAGTTTGTGTGCTCGCATTGTGTCGCAACCGCATCAGGCGAGAGGCGGCAATCTCTGGCGAGTCCCCTCGAGCGGGGTATCGTTGTTTGATGCCCTCGATCGATCGGCCCTCGGTGTATTTTCTTGGCTACCGAGCGATAATGGGAGCTAAAGTAGTAGTCCGCGTTCAGTCAACAACTGCTCAAGAACGTAACTTTCGAGCGCAACTTCCTAAAAAATATTCGGCATTTCCTTGTTCACGTTTCGCGCGAACAACTTTCGCGAAATCAATGGGAGCGAATGAAGAGCAACGAAGCGGGCAGAGTGGGTCGAATGATATCGAATCGGACGGAGAAGTTGAAAAGATGGCAAATTAACGGAGAATGCGGGATTCAGCGTTGGATAATGAAGGAGAAAACAACGTTGGGCGAGAGCAAAGGAATTCAATACCTGGTGGAGTGTGGTTAATGTCTAGGAAGAAAGGCAAAAATAGATCAAGCCGCCAAGTAAATATACCGTTCGCTCTCGGTATATTTCTCAAATAAAAACACGCGGCTGTCAGTTTGCCTCGAACGGAACCTTTTGCTATATTAGCTCGGCTTTCATCATGATGACCGACCCCCGCGTGGCTTCGCGGCCCCACGATCAGGATGGAAATGGCTCTCGACGCTCTTTTCCCCGCGTCTTTCGTTCGGGTCGCCTGAAAAATCGTTAAATTCGTTAAATTTGTTCGACACGAGTGTTTCAATCGGCTTAATTGCTATTGTCTTTCTTTTTTCAATCAACCGTCCGACACTCTCTCCATTAAATCCGAAGGGTTTATATTTCCAACCTTCGAGACAGGTCTTTAATAATATGAATTTTAATCTATCAACGGAGAGTTAATAGACTTGCATGGATTTATTATAGATAAACGAGGAGGATAATCCATTTATTTAAATTGGTTTCGTCCTATCAATCTTGCAACGATACACTCGATTGTTTTAATGCGTTAATTACTATGCGTCGATAATTTATTATTGAGCTTGGTAAACATTCAAAATGAGAAGTGAGAAAGGAGGCTATTTGTCGAAACGTCAAACAATGAACTTTCCGTTCAAGCCATTTGGAATTTTCATTGCAAAACGAGGAATTTTTAAAAATTTTTTATAAAGTCGTGCATTTACGCGTCTTAATAATAATAAATAATACGTATACCGCGTTTATCATATCGTGTACGTCATTCTTTCCGACTGTCTGTTAAGGGAATTTCAATTGGAAGAAAAATTTATTATAAAATTTATATCAAAATAACAAATATAAATATACACTATCTTTTGGCAAAATGTTGTATCACAAAAGTTGTAACATTTCTGTAACACGATAGTTGTTCCGATAAAAGAAATTTGTTCATCTACCATGTTTCAACGAAGTGAAATTTGTGATTGCAAGTAAATCATTATTATCATTATTATTAGTAATATTATTTATAATTGTAACAAACGATGATACTGAGATGTTACAGGTGAAATAAAATACTCTGTTTCAAGTTAATTTTGACGTCATTGGAAAATATTATGCGACTCGCGTGGTACAGTGAATTCTCGATCGTGTGTTTGTTGAAACAACACCTTAAATTAAAATCAAATTTATTGCCTTGTAATGCATCTTAAATTCTGCGTACGTTTTCGCTGTAATCATGGTTTCTGCACCATGTTGCAACAATCAAAAGACATATTTCAGAAGCAAAACCATCAATCGGCCTAAACCGGAAAGTAACCAAAAATTGATCCATGGCACGGAACGTGTTAATGGCGATTGCAGTCGCGCCGTGAATCTCGATAGTTACAGATTGCCCGTTTCGAACGACGGGACGGCCAAGCTCGTCCTCGGCAGCAACTTCGTCCGCGGAAGGAAAGTTTTGTGTACTCTCGCGAACTTGTCAAGACAAGTTTATTTCTGCCAGCCAATCGATCCCCTGACTTCGTTTGACTTTCTTACAAGCGTGGTCAGAATTGCTATTATTCTTTAGGAGGGTACTTTATCTCGGAATTTTTCTTCCTCTCCACTTCTAGAGAGACTTTACTCTTCATCTCTAGGGCTTAGTTACTACGCTGTTTATGGAGGGCGCGTGACGAAAAGTGAAATGAAATTATTCCATTTTTTGGACGTAATAGTACAGATTAGATTTAGGTTAGGTTTAGGTTAGGTTAGGTTTAGGTTAGGTTAGGTTAGGTTAGGTTAGGTTGGGTTTCGAGCAAAGCCCGCGGAGGAATGACTGACGCTGAAATAAAAGTGTAAATAAAAGTGTTGTTTAATAATCAACGACTCTCGAGTGGTTGGTTTCTCTGTCTGTATCACATACCAGGCTGCCATTTTATCGACAGTTCGTACGTGACATGTGACCACTTGTTGCGTTTGATGCACCACTCTTGTCTGCGATCTTTGTATTGAGATCTGTCGCGAGAGCAATCGCATAAGTAAAGCGAGTGTCGTTGTTTTTTGCGAGCGCGTAATTTTTTGGAGATGAATCTTCCAATCGAAGCTAACGTCTAGAGCACGGCTGTTCAATCAAATTTAGATCTTCTGGGCCTCATTGGCCAACAAAAATTTGTATATTTCTTTTTATCAGTTCAATGTAACTTAAAACAACTTTTGCAGTGAAACGATACATTGGTTGGAAAAGTATATTTATATTGATTAAAAAGGTATTTAATAATAAATAATAAATAGAATTAGAACATTTTTAACGAGAACAGTGAAAACACTTGTTTCTCAGGTAGTTCATTAATATCTGGTCTGATACAGGTAGTGGCGATACGAAGAGTATTTTCTAGATTCGTCTAAAATTTTATTCATGTGAGAAAAAAATTTGCCCGCAAATATAAATATAAATCATTCAAATAATAATTCCAATTTTGGTTATACAGCTGCGTAAATAGAGTCTAAAAAGAATCTAAGAAAACCTAGAGATTTCACAGAAAACAAGGGAATTCGAATCTGTCGAATTAATCTACAAAACGGCGTTTCTCGCGTCCGTACGCGTGTTTTTCAAGGTACTGTAAATTTTTCATCGCGCAATTTCCTATCCGACGCGGTGTATGACTTTCCTCGTTATTCTCAGAACAGATGGGTAGTATCATTGCGCGGATCTTCTAGTTTTTTATTTTTGTTTGTTTGCTGGAAAATTGCTCGCCTCGCTCCGTAACGCCACAGCTTCCGCAAGGAAAGCCGCAGTTGTTACGCGAAGAAAACAATGGAGTACATGAATTTTAAGTGGCCGCGTTACGTCGTTGTACGATCCTGGAGCCCGTCAAATTTAAAACTATTGCCAGTTTGCACGAGGTAAATGGGCCCGCTGCAGCAAGCTGCATCCACGCTTGTCAACTGCGAGCAATTGCATACTTTATACGGCAGAAGTATATATTTGTACGTTTATATTGCACATTTACGTGCGTAAATGAATCGGTGAGTTTCTTGCGTGCCAGCAAATGGTGGGAATCCCCGAATAAAGTAGCAATTACAGATCTACTGGCTGCTTCCGACCGGGTCGGCCGGAAATTGAAGATTCGATTATTGCGTGTGCCAGAAGTGAAATCGCGGAATAACGTCACGTACGTGCGAGTAAATTTTCCACGCGTGCAATCCCCTGGTGACCTTTTTCGTACGAAAGGCTGAGCACCGCGTCTCATCGAACACCTAATACGAAGGCCAGGCTAAAACTAGACGCGTTTAGATAATTTTAACGCTCTTGCTATCGGATGTTTCGAGAGGGTCCTATCGTGGATAGGAACGTTTCGTTGCGAGTGAAACACCTTGCGAAATTCGAATTCCAGTGTTTAGTGTTTTCAAAGGCCTTTTATTTACACTAATAAAATATGTACAGAGATGCGTGGGATGTATAGACGATAAGTATCTTTCATTTCAATCAGCTTGTCGCGAGAGCGAAGTAGGCACACGCGGGAGGACTCACAAGACGTGGATCACCTAATAATAAACTTAGGGTAACTGACGCCCTGACGCGTTGGAGTCAGCCCTTTTATACCCTACTCTCACTATGTCCTTTCCCATCAGGGGATCGGAAAGCGTCTGTTTTCTCGCAGTGTGTATGGTCAGACCCATGAGAGGTTTTTGACAATTACTCATGGCCCTGACGATACTGCATCCTGGGTCCACGTCATGAGAATATTTATGATGCTGCCCGAGTTGTGTCCCCTACACGGTGTAATTATCCTTTTCGAAAATCGAACACTATGGTCTAATCTTGGTTACAGTTTGGCTTTCTATTTCACACTTTGGAGCCTCCAAATTTACTGCAAGTTTGTTATCACACAGAGAAGTAATTTCTGAAAACTTTGAACCCTCAATTCGTACGCTCAGAAAAAAGAGAGATATGACGTGTCAATAAGGCGAGTAAATGATCGGTAATACGAGAGCGAGTAACTTCAATTTCCGACGTTTCGACCCGAGAAACACGAGGAACCGTTTTTCACGTTCTCGTGCTTTCCGACTGGAGCACGAATTCTCTCGTGCACGTGTCTCTGAACATTGAACAAGGTCGTTTGTCTCAACTTGTCGAACCGACTCGTCGCAGGCTCACACACACACACGTGAAGGAAGGTAGGGTAGATCGTTATCAATCACCCCGCGATCATCGAAACAACGACGCGAGGCGACGGATGCTTTAGCATCATAATCGGGGCCGTTGGAAGCCGTCTCGATTTCACTTATCTCTAATGATCAGGTTCTCCGATCGTTGAACCGATCTCATCCCCCCGCGATTCAATTTGCCAACGTTAATTACCCTTGTCGGGTGAAGGGGCTCGATGCCCGAATTTTCCCCAGTGGAAACACGCGCCGTTTGATCCAATTTTGTTACTTTTGTTCTTTTCTCTCTTTTTTTTTTTGTTATATCGTTGCTCACGAACTAGCCCGGTTTGACGAGATTTTTTAACAGCCGAGAAACGCGAGTCACTTCGTCGTTGCCGGATAAGAGGTATCGAGTGTACATAAAATTACGAACTCTACGCGCCGGTTTTTTGATCGGTTTAATCATACCGAAACAGTTTGGGTGAAATTCTCTCCCCACCGCTACCGTTTCCCTCTCGTTTCGAGAGCACTTAATCTAATTTCAGCGAACGAAAAAAAAAAAAAAAATGGAACGGAAAATTTTTCGTTCCAAACGGGCGATTAAGTAAAAGCAAAAGCAAAAGCAAAAGCAAAAGTAAAAGTTCGTACACCGTGTGAATCCGAAATTGGTCTCGGAAACAACAGGAGGGTGTATCGTTTCTCTGGCAATGTTCTTGCCAATTTGCATAATTTGCTCGTTACGCGTGCGCGTGATTGCTAAATTAATGAAGATAATTCGTCCGCGACACAGAATGCTTATGCTCGCTGCAAGTCGAATATTTCAGTGTCGTTGAAACGATAATACAGAAATCCCGGAAACGTGTCGTGTTCCGCAGGCCCCGATTTTCCCATGAACTCTTGCCTCGAAAATATACGTGCGTGTATATATATATATATATTTCTTTCGTTTCTTTCCGCGAGAACCCAATTTTTACTCTGTGAGACAAAAGTTTCCTGCGAATTTTCGAAAGGGACGTGTACGTATAACCACCGTCCCGTTGACCCATTTACCGCTAATGTTGCCATCGTCACGTGCGCGCACGATATTTTGCACGATATCATCCCCCCGTGCATCTGGGGGTTTCTGTCTGTGTGTCGAAATAGTTGGCTAAACTTCTTCTTATTTTTTTTTTCCCCCCCCGCTTAATCCGCTCGTGATGAAATACACACGGTCCTGGTTTTTTTACATCCCTGATTGGCTTTTCACCCTCGCGTGAAAACGTGTGTCGCAAACCACTCCTTTATTACAGCGGGGGTGGAAATTGCCCCCGTCCTCCGTGGCGAGAGATAACATTCTGTATCGAAGACGTGACCAACAACAGGCTATAATTACCCTTATCGCAAGTTATACTCCCCGAGCGTGCGAGTTACATCAAGATGTTGTTCTCCAGTGAGAAACTTGCCACGGGAAACCGGAGTATACCTAATGGCGAAACCCTCCCCTGGTTCGGTGTTTACATAAGCGAGTTCCTCTTCCCATTTCAGGTCGATTTCTTTTCTTGAGATTGTATCAATCGTTGATATAATTTTGTTAAGGACAGTCGCAACTCCTTCGAAGAGTTTCCAAGGACCATCCACTGTTGTGAGAAACGAAAAACTATGGTTGATGTGGACTATTTCTTTTCTTGAGATTGTATCAATCGTTGATATAATTTTGTTAAGGACCAGTCACAACTGCTGTCACTTCTGTGTGTATTCCCTTTCGAAGGGTTTCCAAGGACCATCCACTGTTGTAAGAAACGAAAAACTATATGGTTGACGTGGACTATTTTCATCGTGTAACTGGCACGATGGTTTCTACCAGATTACCGCTTGAATCGAAATGTTAAAAATCACTGCGATTCGAAATTTTGCGATCGCGCCGATAGAAGCAAAGGAAGAACGTGTACGATACCCAGCTTGAAGCAATAATCGCGACTGAGATCGATCTCCACGCCGGATGCTACGGCAGCGCGAAATTGAAAAACACGAAACGACCGATTCTCGCTGCACGTGATAGAATCGCGTTTAACGTTGGCACCGGACGGATTTCCCGATGAAACAGACCCCGAGTACGAGTTCTAATCAATGAAATACGTTCGGTCACAGGCGGTTGGACATTGGTTTTTCCTACCGAGAGAGCCGCTGCTCTTGCTCGACTCTCTTTAAACGAGAATCGAATAACTGAGGAAGGAAGAAAAAAGAAATGAAGAAGACGAGAGAGAAAACACGATCGAAAGAAAGACGCGAGTTTATCTCTTTTACCCGGCGCGAGAAAATTTGTTTTTCTCGTTACGAATTTGGATAAGCAGCAGGCGTGTTTCAAATTTCTCCGCGCTCGAGAGCAGAAACATTCACGTCTCTCTCTCTCTTTCATTAGTTTCAAAACCTGCGTGATGAAATGTTAATTAAAAGAAAAAAAAAAAAAGAGTACTTTAAAGGCTTTGGGGAAGCTCGAAGTACTCTCTTCGGCGTATGGTGAAACTTTCGGGCAGTGGTTGATGATTTTTTAATGTAACGTGAAAATTATTCGGGGGGTCGGTGGGCGAAATTGTTCCCGAAGGGGAGATAATCCCGGTTTTAAAGGGACTCGGATCAAAGGGAAGTTGGAGAACTCGGAAACTGGGCGGCGCTGGCTGAAGAGAGTTGCCCTTTTTCCCGGCGGTCGCTGTGTCCTCTCCGAGAGGGGAGGGGGACGTCCGCATTCAAATTACGAACTCGCGTTTCCGGGAGCAGCGCGCTCCTGTCGACCGCACCGGGTTATTTAACATGGCGTTCGGCCGCTCTGTTCGCTCTGGTAAAACTCCAATATCATCACGGTGGCGCGGGTGCGCGAGGCAACGATCAGATATACGAGCCTGTTGGGAGGACGTTAACTTTGTGTCACAGTAACTCGCAACTGTTTATCTTTCGGCAACAATGCAGGAACGCCACGGCACGTTCGTAAGGAGACGAAACCGACCGGGTTTCGTCGTGGCGAAACTACCGCTCGACTTTGTCGGGAAGTCGGCGATATTCCCCCTCTGGACCAGGTAATACTCTGGCCAACAACCATCGATCCCCCGTCGATCCCTGCGTAAACACGAAAATCTCACCGAATTTTCACAACGCGGGGAATTTAAGTACGCCAAAGTCGAGTTAATCATAATGATCAACCTGAATTTGAATAAAATATGAGAGCGCGATGCTTTCAACGCGTCAAACATGGTCAAACATCAACTGAATAGTTACCAGTTGGCCAACTAATTACTACATGGCGATGTATGTATTTCGTTTGAAATAACAGTAGGTCAATACACATCTCGCCGTCTAGTAACGATAATTAAAAATAAAATTTTTATATACTTTGACCCAGAAACGTGTTTCAACTTTGCAACTTTGCTTTCTTCTCAAACGATCGCACGTTCCGCAAATAAAAAAAGAAATAGTACTTCTGAGACTTTGACGTTCTTTTCAGCGCGAATGGACGTGATGATGTCTCTCCTCGACGAACGTCGGAGAATGTTGACACACATCAGAGATTTTATCGGGCATTAAGTTGCCATTCTAGATAAACGTGATATCGTTCGCGAACGTGTTCGTGCTGAATATGACTAAATCGTCCGCCATTAACCTGGTTTCCTGTTTGTCCATTACCCGTTGTAAGTAGCGGCGAAACGTTTCGTTTCGCGGCGGAGCTATCCGCCGGAATAAAGTAACTTGCTTGTTTTCACGACGTCACGCTACCTGTTCTCTGGTACACAGTACACAGCTGCGGTTATTTCGAGCGGAAATTACGCAGATGGCACGCTGAACGTTGTAAAACGTGGAAAAATGTTAATGGAACACGCTCGATCGTTATCGATTTCTCTTCCCTCTTCTTAGAACCGAGGCGTCGGATAGTTGACTCGCGAGATGGAAGTTTCGAATCGAAGGTTACTCTCTTTATGGAGCTTTCTAACTAAGACGACGCTGCTGTGCCCCTGATTATTTCTTACAGCGCCGTGACTTTGACGTCGTAAAAAATTACTTTGCCGCTGGGAATTGCTCGAAAAATACCGTTTTTTCGATAAAAAAGAGAATAGAATTTTCGCGAGAGTAACCAAGTTACGCGCTTGTGCGAAGAGGATTTTCACTTTTAAACGCGCGTTTCACTTTTTAGAAACGCACGCGGAACTTACTTTCGGTGAGCTCGTCGACGTGCAAAGAGGTGGAGAGATTTAGTTGGCGTTCACGAACTCGGAGATTTAGGATTGCGGGGGAAGTGAACGTTGCGTAGAATTATTCCGTCCTCGCCCTCGACCGAGCAACGGTTGGGGGATGAAAGAAAAGTTCGCTGCGAGGAGTAGATTGAAAGGAATCTGAAAGAAATTTCATTGCTCCGCGTATTTTATTGCGACGAACCTGAAGGCGAAAATAAAGGGTATTTAATATCGGGAACGAAAAAGTAATTTACGACAGGTAAATGAAAATTCAAAAAACGCGAAGCTTGGTAATTAACGAATAAACAAATTCCATAATTAATAACAACAACGAACGAACAAATTCCACAATTTACAGTTGGATAGAGATTCCATAACTTACGTCCATAAATTACAGCAGCCGGGAAACATTGGGAAATACTCGTAATTTCATAAAAGGGGAGAGGGAGCTGAAAGCTGTCGGGCAAAAACAAAATCAGAAAGTCCGACAGGGGGAGAGAGATAAAACAAATGATATGGAAGACTAATTGCATTACCACTTCCATTTTTCTGCCCCTTTAAAAAGTTTCCCATTCCCGTTTGTCGGCTGGAATCTCCCGGCGATATAAATTATTTCTTTTTCGAATTTTCGTTATCCGCCGTTGATTAATGCGGCGTCGAACCTCAACGAAAGTAAATCCATCGGAACTTTCCATTTCTCTGGCCGAAAAATAATTCACGGAGAACAGGAACGAGCCTTTTCTCTCTTTCTCCTCGTTTGTCACATTTTTATCAACTATTCGCCACTGATACGAAAATGTGAAACGACGTGATAACTCACTGCGCGTTCGCACCGCAAACGTTGCAAGCTGTATCTTTTAACTTTAAATTTCATTCAAGCTGCCATTTTTCACGCGGTTTGCAAGAAGAACAGCAGAGGTATTGTGGCACATATTGTGCTTTTAAAGGAAACGAAATATCAAGTTGATGCTATAAATTTCGGGGGAAGAAATTTTTCCAATTGACGTCGCGACGTCGCGTTGCAGTTTGAAATTCCCGCGTCTCGCGCTCTCGAACTGGAGCGGTGCCGATAATTTGTCAAGAGGGTGCACGGAAATGAACTTTCGACATTTTGTTCTTCTCGCGACCGATTAAAGCCACCGCGATCCATCACGGATTCTTTCCTGTTGAACTCGAAGTAGTTCCGAGATAGTTGAATCCCGGAATGTTGTCCGTAATTACACCACCCTGTCGATCCCCCGGTTAAAGTTGGACGATTTATAGACCTTGTCCGCCAACTTAATCCGTTTTTCCGAACGAAATCCCAGAACGTGACAGCGTTCTGGAATAATTTCGACCGTTCCGATCCGACATATTTGGGGCGTATATTTGTCGGGTGAAATGCGTGACTTGATGTCGGAGTCGAAGTGACATAAAACTGGCTTTAAGGAACAAATTTTTTAAGTTATTTGCTAGGAAACGCACGCGACGAACAGTGGCAAATCCGGCTGTTGGGTGAATCTTCGTGTACTAGTTTTTTTAAAAATAAGATCTTTGATACGTAACCAAACTATGGCGCAATGTTACGAATGTAATGGTAACGAATTATGCGACAAATTTCACAGCAGCAAACAATATCGTAGTGTGTTCTGTGCAGACACAGTTGGAAATTCCGGCATGAAGAGTTTCAATGTTTCGTGAGTGAAGTGATTGTTTTTCAGTGTTTTCACAGTCAGGAATCAATTTGCATTCTACAGTCCTTGTAGAATATTTTGACACCTTTTTTCGCTTTTTTTATCTCACACTCAGGTATAAATATTCAGTGTTTAGTAAATTGATGCATTTGGGGCAACGTATGTTGAAAAGGGCGACGAACATTTTATTTGCGATTTTTGTTCTTTTAATTAAGATAGATATATACATTTTTTATATAATTTATATATATGTATCTTAATTAAAAAAATATATAATTTTTTAACGACAGTCTTCAAGACAAACACACACACACACCACACTATCAGTTGCCCAAATTTCCCCATGCATTCTACATTCGTACCCACCCAGAGGATACTGTCATCCACACAATGACCTCCTACATATATATATCTTTAGATTCACGTGTTAATATAATTCAGACTTTTTATAAATACAGTAAAAGTTCCTAAACTAACAATTTTTTTAAGACCGACCAAATAGAATAACCTTATATTTGTCAAAATTGTTTCTACTATTTTTGAACTAATAAAAATGAAAATTTTACAACTGCATTGCATTTTACACTCGTCTTCTAATAGATACCACCTCTATGTGGAAAAATCTTCAGAAAATTTTTTCTTTTCCCGCGAGAAAGCTATACATTTTTGTCCAAAAAGCTCGGTCATTTTCTTTCTTCTATTGTACAAAGTCCGGTTAAAAGATTCAGCTTGTGCGAATTTCTCTTATTGCCATTCGATTATTTGTTACGAAGTTAGATACATCGGGTGTTGCTCAATTTCCCCTGTACCCGCGATGACACGCGATGATTCGTTCCATCCGACAATCGAGGATTGCTGCGGTCGTTTAAATTTGTAGGAAACGACGTAGCGCGTTCATCGGGGTTCATCTTCGATCGCTTCGATTTGATTTGCGGAATTTCAATATTCCTCGCTTCTCCTTCGCCCGATTATAATCACCTTTTAATCCTCGGAACGAACACTTGTTCGAAGCTTCGTTTGCACGGACGTACAAACCGATTAATCGTTCCCTCGCCAAAGCGAATCGGACAAAAAAAAAAAGGGAAAAATCTTCGATTAAACTGTGCAAATGAAACAACGCTATTCCAGATTGAAATCTACCAATTCTGTGCAGAGATTTGATTGAAATTCATACCTGTCTCAATTTAGCGAAAAATCACAAACGCAGACAGAGTTCGCCGCATTCGAGCGCGAACGAATTCTACGATAGTTGGTTCGTTTCGCCCAGATAATTATTACGTCGGGTGCTGTTCGAGACAGAGGGATATGTACCGGTCGGCGAAAAGGCACGCGGCGCTCACCTTCTGCCGGGATATCGCTGGGAAATCTCGAAGCTCGCGCAATTAAGCGACAGTTGCGTTGGCAATTTCTCTATTCATGCACACCGCGGACTCGGCCGCGAATATCGGCGTGCGCGCGTTCAGATATGCGTGCGCGTTCTATATGCGGTGAAGTGTTATTACAATCGACTGGTTTGACGTATGGTTTCACGCGAGGGATATCTTAGTTCGGGATCTGGACCAAGGCACTGTTCCAGCGGCAGTAATTAGTAGGCAGGTAGTATATTCCTGCATGCACCAGAGACAGAGAGAGGGAGCTTTGTTGATGCTATATACTCGACTGGAAAGTGCATCACCACATGATACCCTATATTTGCATAACTTGGCGAGACTCGAGGCACGGCGAGACGCGATGAAAATTCGAGGGATGTGCGTCGAGGACCTTGCGGAGGCGAAGCCACGACGAAACTAATTGTGAGCGAATTTTAATATCGTCTAGTGTTAACGTCCAAAAAACAGTGCAAAAGTGCAAGTGGCGCAAGAAGAGTAATAAAAAAATTCCAGTAGCTTCGTCGTAATATCGCGATAAAGGGGAGTTTGGCCGCTAACGAGTTTTCAAACAGGATCCTCGTAGCTGTAGCTTGCACAAGTGCCAAAGACTCGAGATATTAAAAGGTTGTTGCAAAAGCTTTAACAAACGCGTGCCAGCAAAAGGTTGAAAACCAAGACAACCGAGAGAGACGTGTCTCGATCGTCGAAGGTTGTTACGAGTGGCGAAGCTTCCCGAGATGAATATACAATTTGCGTATTTGCCTGCAGCTGATGAACGCACGATGGCACACAGGACGGTAATAGTTGAACGTTCAATACGGCCTCTCTATACATACTCTATGTTATTACGCGTGTCGTGGGTAGTTTCGGGCTTATCCGAGCAACCAGTGCGCGGTGCGTGGTCTGCACCAACGAACGGCACCTCCCTCCCCCTCGGTTGATAATTAGTAGACAGGTGCCATACTCTTGGAAATACGCGCTGTCAACTTACGCCCGCGAGTATTGTTACACGCGCGCGCCTCTGCCGTGTGTATTACGATCGCATGAAAAGCGACAAACAACAGGGTTGTGCCCGTTCGATCGATGGCTGCCGATCCGTTTCGCGCGGAACACGACGATGTTAATTCGATCCGATACAATCTGATCAAGGCTCGTCGCGTTTTCAATTAATTGTCGTTCCCTTTCGGCAAGTTTATCCGTTTCCCTGGACTGGATGAATTGGTCGTTGTTTGCACGCTCGAAAGATTCGCGACAAAAATATTACAACAGTTAGTCAGATTGAACGTCGTCCAATGAAAATTCGACGACTTGTTGGTATTCTGCGCTACTGAATACAGCAGTGTGGTGCCCTCTTAAGCGTTCACAGTCTCAGGATCGAAAGAAGGGTGGTGTATTCTGCAAATATTGGCATGCGGCGAATTGCAGTGTTGTTTACTGTATTATTCGATCGTAAAGAAGTTGTTTAACATTTTGTGTAAACTGAATACATTTGAACTATTTTTTAAACTAAATAAATCAATATCATTAATTTAAATTTCTCGAAAATTTATTGAAATTCCTACAAAAGTAGTTAGTTGTTAGTCAATAATTATCAATAATGGAAAGGTCATGAATAAAGATCCTGTACATTTTCATCGATGTTAAATTAACGATACACATGGTATGACTATGATTGTTTTAATACATATAAATCAGATATTTGTTGTTTAATATATCCATAATTAATGCATATAAATTAGATCTGTATTTGCTGTTTAATATAAAATTTGCCTAATTTTGATCGATACGTGTCCGAAACAGTCGTCATGTTCTCAAATATCGCCTGTTTTGTTTCGTGTTTCACGCGACCACCGTAGAGTGTGGGTATATAGTCCCAATTGCAAGAATTAATGGCGATAGCGACGGACGCTTAAGTGGGCATCACTGTACGTTGTATCAAGGGGGGGGGGAAAAAGAATTGGCGATAAAGAGAACGTGGGTTAATGGACGTTACGTAGAAATAATTCGATAAAATTGATATCGATTTAAATAACCGCGTGATTCGAGCGGGCCAGGGCGTTAAGCTCATTAGGGGAGCTTTTTACCAGCACGGATGCAAGGGAAAGGTATAGAAACACGAACAAAGCAGTCTCTTAAAAGTCTTTCGCGTCTGTACGAAACGTTTGACAATTAATTAACCGCGATGCAATTAACATCGTGCAATATAGAGGAGGTTTTTACCAGAGTGACACTCAATCATCCTTTGTCGTCCTGTCGTTACGCTGTTTGCTTCATGCCACCATCCTCGAACACAACCTTTGACGCGCGAAATCTGAAATATCGTTTTATCTTTGGAACACGCGACCGATAGTAGTTTTTTCTCGTCAGTTTTCACGCTGCATGGAAGATGAATCAATTTTACAAAAAATTGAGAGAGAGAGAGAGAGTTCTTGTGAAAATTCGTACAAACGCAAAGTAGTTACGACAATTTCGTTTCGTTTCGATTTGTAAAATGTTATTTGTCGTCGAGAGGTAACACAGTGTCCATCGTTATTGCAAAATAATTGCGAGTTTTCTAATTTGATGGTCTGTAACGACTCGAAAATTGTCCCATCGAGTTTATATTCCCATTGAATCATTTAACGAGTCTAATGAGTTTCGACGAGAGGGAGGAGGACCAAGTTCCCTAACAAACGTCGAAGTCGCGGAATTACAGGATTATTCGACTTGTTATCATTCCGTCGACTTCTTTACCTATCCGTTCAAGAAATACTTTCCGGTGGTGTGTGTGTAACGAGCTCCGAACAAAATTTCTCTGTGGTTGTCGGCGAAGAAACGGTTCCTCGGAGAGGAACGTTCCTGAAACGAAAAACGTCGAACGAGCAATTGTAGCGACTCTCTGTATACGTGGTACGAATCGAATAAACGAGCAACAGAAATGACAGGGGACTTTTAATACGACTGAAAGCCTTTGTCGTTAACCGTTTCAATTTTGCAGTCGCAAGTTCGCAAATTCCCATTAGATTGTTATATTTATGTTACGTGGGGTGAGGAAACTTTGGAAATTGCTCGGAATTCCTGTGACAGGAATGTCAGGCTTGGGACTGTTTGTTTTAACCGTTCAAGTCTCTTTATACATAAAATAGAGCTGGCTGGCGGCCCTCTCCACTCGCTGTGCATGAGAGAGTGGGGAGATCGATGCAGTGGAGGGGGTAGCGATCAGAAGAGTAGGGGCAAGGGTCCGCCAGTTAGCCGGCTCTGACATAAAATATGAAAGTATGGCTGTGTACGTGTGAGTGCGAGTGTGCAAGGACGAAGATTTGAGGGTGCAGATCGTGAGGGAATTTTATAGGCAGAATCGAGTGAAACTCTATAGAGAATAGCGAGCCATAGCAGAATGAAGATCCTGAGAGAGTTGTAGCAAGTAGTTGTGACAGCGTGAGAGTCTAGTAAGAGCTTGATATCTTTTGCCATCACTATATTCCAACTTTTCAGCTCTCCGTTAATTCCCAAGTTGATAAACTTTGTGTATTTCTTTCAAACGACTTGGTTAAATTTTTGTATTGTTTTTATCTACAGTTATATCATTCTATTATTATCACGTTGGAACTTCCATTTAGAAATGGTACAATTTATAAAATATCTCTTACGACAGAGATGAAAGACGTGAAAATTCGTAGTGAGGAAGTGCAAGTAATTAAAATTTCGACCGATCAAATGTAAATCGAATCAAACGGATCGGCCGCTTTTTAAACGAACGTTGCAACGTTCCGTCAGGAACACGGAAGTCAGCATCGCTCGGATGACTCAGCGACAAACTAATTTGCGTGGTGATTATGGGTTTGCCAACGACCGGAACAAGAAGAGGAAGGGTGGGAGGGAGGCAGGGAGGTAGGGGGAAAGCTCGCCATAAGCTGGATACCATCGATAGAAGTTTAAATCTATTTACGTCGCGCTTGATCGACCAGTTACGAGAGAGCAATTCCCCGATAAGCGAGTGTATCTGTTGGGTAACGACGTAACAGCAAGGTCAAACATGGACGAACCCGGGACGGGAATTGGCGGTGAGCACAGCCGAGAAATCGTGTCTTTGGCCACTTAACAGTTGGTCCCGATGAATATTCGCCGCGGTCGGAACCTTCGAAACTTCTCCTCCCCTTCTCCTCCCCTTCTCCTCCCCTTCTCCTTCTGACAGCGTAAATTTCAAGTGGGTCATGGAGAACCCGACCTGGCCGAATAATCGTCTGGAAAATGAGGGAAGCAATGAAAGTGTGTTCCTCCTTGGGAACAGTACGAACACTGAAAGTTTCGTTAATTTCGTTCGATCGCTTTTGCATTCTCGGTAATTACGTTCTATTCATTTTTTTCTTTTCTTCTTCTTCTTCTTCTTCTTCTTCTTTTTCTACCTTTTCTTTTCTTTTTCTTTTTTAATTTTCTCCAAACGACGGAAAATTCTCTCAAACTCGTTCCACGATCGAAAAGTGTGTGTATGTCTGTGAGTAATTTTTCTTAATGCACTTTTAATGCGACTTGGTGCCGACCGTTTCTTCTCGCAGGCGTGACTAAGGAGAATAAATATCGTGAAAAACACAATTATTTCTTTTCTTTTTTTTTTTTTCTCGGCAAAGAGGACTGACTCTTTTCTCGGAAAAGAGACGATTACTGTGATTCAGTAGATTTGTAGATTCTACGGTTCGTGGATTCGTAGATAGTAGCTTTGGTTCGTTTGAGTTAGGAAAATTTTTTGAACGAAAGTTTGAACGAGAGAAGAATTTTAAATTTAACGGAATTTTTTCACTTTTTTGCGTTCTCTTTTTTTCTCTTTTTTTCTGTTTTTTGTTTTTCTGACCAAGGTGGATAAACTCGACAAAATCAGGAATTGTTCCGCGAGAAATGATACGTGCAAGGAAAAGTTAATTGGACGGAACGGAAGTTTTAAAGCAGTTTGCAACTTTTCCGGAAACGTTGGATGATATAGTCGGTAACTTGAACCGATTAAAAATTGAGTTATGTACCGACCGAGAACTTGCCGGCTGGTAATGATTTTCGAGATTTAGAAGATTAAAATCGCATTACGGGGGCGGGTAACGCGCGCGCGCCATCAGCCGTGCATCAAATACGTTTCTCACCTGTGTTCTCGCCGTAAATTCCTTTTAATTTTTTATTGAGCACCAGATGGTGCACGCCGGATACCACGCTTTTTCACCTATCTCTTACATGAATTATCTATTGGACGTGGCTGTTCGTGCCTCTCTACTTTCCTGTGGAATATTCAATGATATCGTTGAATTGAGATCTTCTATTAGAAGACTTTATCAGAAGAGAAATTACAGAGATTCGCAGGAAATTATAGAGATTCCTAACTAATTTGGGGTTCGAGTCTTTCAATCTACATCAGTGATTCTCAACCTTTCTTTGGCCATGCCCCGTCAAAGCATCTCTAAAGTCTTGTTAAACCACCCTTGTGACACATGATCCTTATTATTCAAAAGGTGAATTTTTAATTTGGAGGAAGCCTGAAACGTCTAAAGAAGCTCCCAAGGAAAAAATAAAAACACAAAAGGACAGTTGAATTTACCTTGAAGAAATCGCTAAGAAATTATCATTAAAAAAAAAAAAGTAGTAAAACGAAGTGACGAGGTAAAGTTTCAAAACATACAAAAGAAAAGTGAAATGCACAAATGTGAAATAATTTTAATGGAAGCTTTCTTTATGATACTTTGATCATTGAAGTTGTTATAAAAAAACTGCACGACTTCTACCCCAGTACGATTAATACGATACGCAAACATTTGAATCGATAGAAAACAAATTACAGGCGCGATCGCTCAGTACCAGACAACGCCACTCCTACTCGAGGTCTATCCCACGCCCTCTCGCGAATCACGTGACCCAAATCAACCAATCGCTAATTTTCGTTGCATCAGCGTTGCACCTGAAGAGGCTCGATTTTCTTGGTTACTCCCGCTAAAATTACTTTTCATTTTCAGTGATAATAAAATGAAAGTACCTAACAAATTCAAAGTTTCAGTTTATCTTGAAACGCAAAAAATTCACTGTTGACAACTCATTCTCGAATTGCCCCCCCTGTGAGGCATGGGAACCACAGATCTATGTAGAATTGAATACAAAGATTTTTCTTGGTTTTCACGAGTCTTACGTCGCGACAGAACGTTTCAACAATGTCGAAAGTAATATATCCAGATATGTTCTGGTGTTGCATTATCGATCGAGGATCGTCACCTTCGTCAACTAGAGTACCGTAAAGTTCGTCGTTATTAATTACTTCGTCGCTCTCTCTGTAATTGGATTCGCTGTTTTCCTAATCTTTCATCGACGCGATATTCGCCATCGATTGTTCATTTATTCACGCTGCTTTAAACCGGCGCGTCGCGACACCCGACGCTAAACGACGAATAGAGAATCGAATCGGAGCAAAAACTTTCGAGACCGGGAGTCTACGGTTATTTACAGTGCCCTTAAAATAAAGTGGATGGCTGGAGGGTACAAAAAGTCATTAAAGTTTCACCGGAATCTCGGCGCGCAAGTTCACCGAGCCCCGTGTGTATTTATAGATGTGTGGTCGTGCACCTATCTCGCCGCTGATTCGATACCGAACGATCTAGTTTCGCGTGAAAGAATGTTTGTGTGTAGCCGTCCATTCGGTCCACAATGAACGACAAATCTGGTTTCAACAGAATGCCTCCCTACCGCCTTTCGAAACTTCGTTAGGTCGTTCGGTCGTCAGAGACGACTCTACGTGGTGCTCTGTCGCCGAGACCAGTATTTTCACAACGAATTTCGCAAGACCCTGGCGTCTCATGCTATCTGCGAGAGAGTATTTTTTTTTTCTTTTTTTTCTGTTGTATCTGTCGTTTCAGATGTTGTATCTGTCGAAACCCGATTCCACGCCAAGTTCGATTGGGTCGACTAAAAAATAATTTCGTATTCTTCCGATAGACGGCTTTATCGATCGGGTCTGGCAATATTTGAGTGCGTTTGAAAGATCTTTGTCCGATCGATCGCACGTATTAATCGAACTGTTCTTCAGCTACTGCTCGAGTGAAACCATCTTACTGTCGAAGAGAAAGAAAGACGAGTCAGAAAGAACAGTAACATTCTCCCGCGAGATTCTCTGGATAAAGTAAAATCAAAGTTCAATTGCAGTCGAAATCCGGATAATCGGAGTAAAAGTTCACAAAGGGGAATACGTTAGCGGCTGCGCTGAAGAATAACGTTTTCAAACGCCGAGCAGAAAATCTTTTCCCTCGACGACGCGCGTCTGCGCGAAAACCCGGCCTTTTCTCACGAAGCTCGTCTCTCCGTGTCTCTGCGTGTTCAAGCTGCGAATTCTCGACTTGGTGTCATTAACACCGCGTCACGAACGCGCGATTCTTCGGCTTTCGGCCGTACCCTTTGATACACGTGATTAACGAGCCTCGAGAGCAGCACGCCTTCGTGAACCGGAAAGTTGCTTCCGCGCGCAACCCCTCGCGGACAAAGAGAGGAGCAGGAAGGAGTAATTCTGTTCTGCCCTTTTGGATTTTAATTTTCCATCGGTTTAATTTGCCGTGCATTTTTAATCCCGTCGACACTGTTCCTGAATGTTCGTAGACGCTTCGCTCAAACGCGAAGGTCTGATTACGTGTTTGTTCGTCGTGTCGTGAACAGGATATTGTCTTAACAGCAAAATTGTAAGACACTAACAAAAAGAAAGAGAAAAAAAGAAAAAAAGTAGTCTTTGTAATAAAAATTTCCACCCCTTGAAAATGCCTGCGACCACGAGTCTCCTCGAATCGCGATAGTTTGAAACTGTAACACGATAGCTGGAAATTGGCGAGAGCTACGTGTCTTAATCCGACCGATTAATTCGTCGCTGGAAAGACGTCACGTCGCGTCGCGTCGCGTCGTACGGTTGTGGACCGATGAACAAACCGTTGTTAGCGGCGTGCGAATATCATTCCGGCCGACTCTCTAATCCACGCGGGATTCCGAGCAGTGTCCTTGAAGCGCGAGCGGAGGAGACCAGCCAGGCCAGCTAGAAAGGCGTATTGCTGAAACAGCGTGGCATGCAAATGAGAAAGGGAGAGGGATGATCCCGTCGTTGCGGGGCGATATCCATCCGTCTTCCTCCAACTTGCGTCTCTCCCTTCTAATTTCGAAACGAAACTCTGCTGATTCGCGCGGAAAAGGAAAGAAGCGAGCGAGCCGGCGTGTGTACAGAAAGAGAAAGAGAAAGAGAGAGAGAGAGAGAGAGAGAGAGAGAGAGAGACAGTGACGCATGCTCATTGATCTCATTAAACCCAAGTGGCCGATCGATGAGCGGTTGTTATTTGCAATTGAATGCGGTTTCTCTGCGCGGGGTCGAAACCTCGTACGCGCCACGTCGGGCCAGCAATTCCGAGTAATTTCGAGAAAGGAACGAGAGGAACGAGAGGAACGAGAGGAACGAGCCAATCTTCCGAGCGAGTCTTCCTCCGCTTGCACCTCCACAGTGTAATAAGATTACCAAGAACGTTGAAGAGTCGAAGGTTGAACCATTTGGTCGAACGACCGTTGTAGCGCGATCCACGTCTGAGCGTTCGTTGTGTTTTTCCCTGGACGCGAGAAAACCGAATGCTGAAAACTCGAATGTTTCTACTGATTGTCGAGCCAGCTAGTCGCGATCGCGCTATTTTCGACAAACTCGATCGAGTGTTTTCAGAGCAGGAAATATTAGTTACTAACAGCCAGGAGGTGAGGGTAACGTTTGGAAAATAGGCGAAACAGGACGGTGCTGTTGACGAGCGTTGACAGAAGGAAGGCGGGACAGAAGGGAGAGTGGATCTTTTCGAACGACCTCCTTGTTTCTTAGAGCAGTATAGCGGACACCTGCTATTCGTTAACCTCGCGGAGGCTGGAAAAACGTAACAAAGAGGCAGCGCGGGGACGGGGGAGAACGCGGTGGAAAAGTCTCCGGTGTGTAATTACTGGCTGAATTCTTATTACTCGACTGGAGAGCCTACTCCTTACAGGCCTGTCTTCCCGCGTTTTTCTCGCTTCCACTCCTCCTCCATCTTTTTGCCGTGTTTCACGTCTCTTACGATCCGTCTTACTTTCGATCCGTGCAACAACTTCCGTGGAAACACAGCTTGACTACCACCATTTTCGTGCCACTGTCGCGCGATTCAATCTGTTAACATTTTATTCACTGGAAGCCTATTGATCGGCCTTTTTATCACTGGAACTGATTTTAGCGGGGATAACCCAGAAAATTCGGCCGCTAATGCAACGAAAATTAGCGATTGGTTGATTTGGGTCACGTGATTCGTGAAGGGGCGTGGGATAGACCTCGAGTAGGAGTGGCGTTGTCTGGTACCGAGCGATCGCGCCTGTAATTTGTTTTCTATCGTATTCAGTTTTTTACGTTAACGATTGTCGATCGCTAGCCGATTAATCGTCATCATCAAGAGTCAGTCAGTCTTTGAAACCTTAAACTTGCGTCTTCTGTTAGTTTGTTATTATTATCTTTGCCGTTAGAAAGTGAAAGATCC
The DNA here is from genome assembly GCA_030673865.1 of Melipona bicolor. NCBI lineage: Eukaryota > Metazoa > Arthropoda > Insecta > Hymenoptera > Apidae > Melipona > Melipona bicolor. The sequence continues at coordinate 106,310 of JAHYIQ010000056.1, read as the reverse complement.
ACAAGGTCGATCCAGCGTCTGACCAAGCGTTGCTTCGCGCTACTTGCGTTCGGAAAGCGCGACCACACTGACATTCTCACGCTGGTTTTGGACACGGAATTCGATAATCTGTGGAAGAGGTTATTAAAAACCGCGAACATCGCAGAGGAGAGGACGTTTGAAAAGACTCGTCGCGTGTCCCCAACAATGGAGACTGCAAAATGGAGCGTCAAGAGAAATTGATAGAAACGAGTTCTCGATGAGTTGAACGTTGGGGGAAAATTATGACACGTTTAGGGACGCGCGAGCGAGGGAAAGAGCGCGTTATCGAAAAATTTCTGGTGTGTGCAATTGATGCCTTGAGTTTTCATTACTCAACGCGGCTATTCCCCACAGGCTCTGTCAGACCGTTCTTTCACGTTTTGAAACGAGAGACAGCGACGCGTGCTGCGCGGTCTGATTACACGGAATTCGATAATCTGTGAAAACCTGACGGTACGCGGATCGTCATTGTTTCAACGTCTTCGCGCATTTTCTTAGAACCGCGAGCCACTTGCTGCTCGATGTGCAAAGATGGTAATACGTTCGCTAAGAATCTACGGCACTTTGATACGGTAAAGCGAGGCGAGTGTGAACGGCGGATTTTTCTAGTTTCCGTCGGCGATCCTCGTGCGAACGTATCCGGCGTGCACCAGTTTCATCAGCTTGATTCGTTTGCCGATAAATTTCGAAAACAAACAGCTCTTACTTTGCAAGTTTTTCCATCGCGCGTGCGAATCCCCCGATAATTAAGCGGGTTCGTCGTTATTTTATCCTTGAGTAACGCAATTCGATATCCAAAATGCAAACGTTCGTTCGTTTCACCGAGGGAGAGATCTTTCTTTCGTTTCATTCTCTCCCTTTCTTTTTCAACAAACACTTTCAATCAGTCTGGAGAGTTAGGGAAAAAAAAAATAGAGAACACGACGAAATAACAGAGAACGTTCTAAATCCGGCAGATTTCGGCCAGATGACCGATTTCAGTTCCCGGAAATCCACCGGTCAAAATTTAATTTCGTGATTGCACATCCGACACGCGGACGATATTACACAGGTTGCGGGTAGACCGCATCCCGGATTTCGTGGCGCATGAAGCTTCTATCGCTCGCATTTAAATTTCCCAGGAAATGCAGTCGCGCACGTTCCATGTACACACTCGCTGTGTTTTTACGCCGTTCGCGCGTGCACCCATTACCATATGCTTATTTATGGTCTGCTCTTTCTCATTTTTTCTCTATCGCGAGAAACAATATTCCATCGAAGCTGTTGAACGGGTCGTAATCACGCGCCGCGTGAACTATCAAAATAGTCGAGTGGTGATTAATAATTTTTCTTTAGATATCTCATTATTGAGCATGAAATGGTATATTTTTAGAGACGTGAAAACATAAATAAAATACTCGTGCACTCTATTGTGTTATAAAGTTTCATAACCAACTATAACTAAAGAATATTTTGCTCTATCATCAATTGTCATCAAAAGTATCTTACTTAGAAACTACTATCTCGAGGAAACTGGAGCCGGCTAATTATCTTTCTGTCGCTTTTGCACAGGGGAAAGAACAATTTGCAACACCGAGCTCTGGCAAAATTCGCTGATAAAAATCGCGAGGGTGGAGCTGGCAATGTGGGGACGGAGTTCCGTTTCTCTCTTGGTCATTAACGGGATGGAAAAGCTGTGTCATGCGGGACGGGAAAGGAGATATTTCAGAGGGAAAGGATATCGTTGGCCAATGTGCGCGTCATGATCGCAAAATAGGGGGATGTGTTTGCCGAGAGATTTCCTCTTTGTACGTGATAGTATCGCGCAGATTTCCCGACTTTAGCGTGATCCTGAGACTTTCCTAACGACTTTCTTTGATGCTTTGGAAAATACGTAGACGCACGTTCTTCGCAATTAAAATCTTTCTCAATTTTCTTCAATATTTTTTAAAAATATATCACGCACTACAGTTGTCGATGAGTAGTATGACTTATCGTCAAGAAAGATCATCTTTTGTCGCTGAAAAAGATTCAGCATAAAAGATCGATTTAAGCACAATTTGTCAGGAACATTTCAAGGAAAAGAATCAAATTATTTAACGAGAATCGAGATTTTTAAAATGTCTAATTTTAGGTGTCGGTGTTTCAATTAAATAAAATTATTATTAATTTTTTGGTGGACATTAGAAATCAACATATATTAAAGAAGAATGAAAATGAGAAAGATTTTTTGTAATATCCTATAATAGTTTTAGTGCACAAATTTCGTTCAAAGTGTCATACTCGATAGACAGAGACACAACATCAACAGGATCGTTGTAATTACTTGGTATTTCTATTCCGGGCGTACCCAGCAGAAAATTCTCATTATTTCTTGGGTCATCCCCGTGTGGACCAGTAATCCTCTTTTCTCTTTTCGGAGCTAAGAATTGCTTCTTCGCGTCGAGCAATCACTTTTTTCTTCTTCTTCAAAGCTGTCCTATATACAGCTCGTATACGTCTCCTAATTCTCTCCAAAATATTGGTCCCATCATTAATTATCATCGTCATTTGTTATTAGTTTCTACATCTTTTGTAAACGTTGCCCTCGAGTCCCACGTTTTTAATGGCATATCTTTTAAATTTTAAAGTTACAATGATAAATATTAGGCTTATTTAATTACTTTTGCGTACGATAAAATCTTAACTGTAACTGAGGTGGTCAAAGTATGGTTAATACGCGTGTCATTTATAATATATGACGCCTAACGGCGTGATCCGTAACAGGTAACAGCATAAAGTTAGTAGAGTATAATACTAGAGTGGTATAATAAAGTTATTTATAATAAAATTTATAATAAAGTTACTTATAATAAAAAATATTTTGTGTGCCGGAAGCCTATTAATCGGCTACCAGGCATAAAGAATCATAAACTTCTGTAATCGTGACTATTGGGAAAATTCCGCAAAGACAATGTAGAGTCTGTTTATCGAAAAAAATAAGAGGCAGAGCATCTTTTGTCTGTACATTTTGTAATATTCTGTTACATAAGGGCGATTCTTACGAGCGGTGTCACATTTAAAGAAATATTCGAAAAATTAGTTCATTTCGCTAAGAGTATTATTACGTTCAAAATATTAGTATTTGCAAATAATTATATTGAGCGTAGTGTATTTCAAACAGAATGAAAAACGAGAACATCAGAAAAGCAAACGACAAGTCAAAGAAAGTTGTTCTTGTTTAAAAATCAAATGCTTCTTTTTTTTTTATTTATATCGCTTCATGTTCATTCTGAAATATCCCCTAATTTTTGTGAGCAGTACAGCTTGGTAAATAGGCACACGTGCATAATCTTGCGCGATAGCGAAAATCGGCCCGACACTGGCGACCGAATCCGCGCTGAACTGAGCGGTTTCCATCAGGAGCAGTAGATAAAGTGTTAATAAAGTTGGTTCATTCGCAGGCTCTGAAACTGAAATATTTCGTCCCCGTTTTTTTTTGTCGCCGAACGTCTTTAAGATTTCCATTTCGGGCGGTGTCGTTCCATCGCCTTTGATCATCGCTCATGCGTGATCGCGCGCCTTATTCGTTTGCTCGCACTGCGCCACCGGCATGCGACATCGGGCAAAACGGGCAAAACGGGCAAAACGAGACACGAGGAGAAGGAGCAAACATCAGAAAGGGGCAAAGAAAAATATCAAGTTGGCAGTCGTTTCGGCAGCGCGGTCCCTTCCCCCGGGATGCAGGATTCTCCGCGGCGTCGAAACCGGGCCAGTACAGAGGGAATGAAACAGAAATACGTGCCCCTGATGCGAAATCACCGAGCGAGACTCGCGTGACACGAGAATTCCCGAACAACTGCTGCAACGCGTAATTCTCAACGTCAAAGCAGGTGTTGACTTTTCAACATTTCGAATTTTTCGTATTATCGGAAATTGAACTTGGAAATATTCCAACTCTCTTCAACATTTCGACGCTTTTTGCTAGCGCCTAGGAGCAAGATGATGAAAACTGTTTGAAGAGTTGCAGTCAGAAAACATCTCAGCCGGTCCGAGAATGATCTCGCCTTTCCGAGATACTTTTTCACTTTTTCGACTTTGTGTTTTTACATGGTCCATTATCGGAACAATGCCCGCGTCACGATCCGTCGTAAGCTGCACGGATGAAATGAAACACTCACGACCAAGAAGAAGAAAAATATCTTTTGTAGTATATTTGCAGAAATAGCGTTGCAGAATCGAAGCGACGATAATTGATGCACGTTGATTGACAACGCCACTCCTACTTGAGGTCTAGCCCACGCCCCATCACGAATCACGTGACCCAAATCAACCAATCGCTAATTTTCGTTGCATCAGCGTTGCACCTGAAGAAGCCCCGATAAACTCACTTTCAGTGATAATAAAGCGGTTTTTTTAGTCACCGATTCCGTCTCGAAGCTAAATCGAGATTCGCTCGGCAGGAAAGTTGTCGTTTCGCAGCGTCGTTTCTCACACTTGAGTCGCGCGACAAACGTGTATCACTTTGCATAAATTTTTCAGAGTCTCTCATGAATAATATACACCGCTATCGGGGCTCTTTGATTACTCTCGTCGAGTTGCATTTCAAATCTAACACTGGCTGTAAAGCCTTTAACATTGCGGGTTATTAATATGTATGAGAGAAAAATTTCCCTCGGTGTGCTTCTCTCTCATTAATTGAAACCATTTGCCCGTTCGCAACAATGCCCCCGTACTCCTGAAATTTCAATACCTCTTCGAACTGTTATCGTCGCGCAACTGTTACAAAATACGAATAGAGTGAACGAGATTATTGAAATGACGAGATAATTGTACGTAGGAGCAAGAGCGAGCAACACGAACGACAAGATATTTTCCATCTGTCTTCCCTCCAAAGTGTAAGTAAAATTTGTACTTATCCTCGCGCATTTGCGAAAAATAGTAAGAGAGAAGCAAACGATGACAAAATAAACTATGTGTGCTTCACAGAGTTTGATGTAGCTTGTTGTTTTTGGCTGTTACGAAACGCTGTGCAACTTGAGTTAATGAAATTCTGTATCACGAAATTCTTTGAGACGTTCCTATTTTATGGCGAGCTAGTTCTTTAGCAGTCTTTTTGTGTGTTTTTGTGTCGTACGACCGGGTTGAAAAATAAATTTGAAATGACGAAGAACAATAGTAATTGTCTGTCACATTTTCAATTTTATCAAAAGAATTTCGCAAAACCGACGTCGGTCCAACCGATGATTTTCGAGAATCGAAAATTCCTAGAACTAAAAACATCTTTTTTTCTAATCTTATTATCACTGAAAGTGATTTTAAGGGGCTCTTCTGGTGCAACGCTGATGCAACGAAAATTAGCGATTGGTTGATTTGGGTCACGTGATTCGCAAGGGGGCGTGGGGTAGACCTCGAGCAGGAGTGGCGTTGTCTGGTAAATCTACTGAGCGATCGCGCCTGTAATTTGTTTTCTATCGATTCAAATGTTTGCGTATCGATAAAATTTTATGGCAAAAAAGTCGTCTTCATTTCCTATAGTCGGAACAGTTGTTTCTGGGCCTTTCAGCGAGACGAATCGTACTGGGGTACAAGTCGTGCAGTTTTATTCTTTGTGTAGACACAGATATACACACACACGTAAATGTAATTAGAAACAAGCGGAAAGTTGGACAGCAGCGCTGACACCAACGTGTATCCACGTATTCTTAACTTTGTTGAACCGCAAAACCATTGTCTGTGCAACGGACACCACCCCACTCTCCGAACCCAAACCTCAAGGTGTAAATTTAATCGCGGTTACGAATTTTCTCACTTGCCCTACACGATTTCCACGTGTTTGCCTGGTTCAAGATTCTGATCCAATCGAAAGGAATCGCGATGCGTCGTAACGTTGAAATCTTAGTCGTAAACCGTACGTACAGGGTGGGAAGAAAAGTTTGTCCGTGACAATCGTAGACGAATTCTTCGATTTAATAAAAATATATAAAATGTAAAAAAACTCCAAGACCTTGACCTTGAATTTCAAAATGAAAATTCTTTTTTGCGTTGTACTATATGTAGACTATACGTAGAACCACAAATCGCAGATTCCGTTCGTGACTTTTTCTTTTTTTTGTAAGTGAGAGTATGAAATTTATTCATATACGTTTTGTCTCGTATCTTCTTTATTTATTTAGATAACCGGACAAAAGGTTGCCCATTGGAATGAATATCGTACGCGGAGAGTTCAGTTTGCTCTAAAAAACGCTGAAGTTTATGAACATATTCGCGAAAATAAAGTTGCAAAAATGTATACGAAACGTAAAAGGTAATGAAAAAAAAGGTTCCGTGTACCAGGTGCGTGTAGGTACGTAACGCGTCTATATCTGGCATGTTTCATACCTCTTTGCACGGGTTTTCCAACAAGGATTCACTGGACGAAAGATATATCCAGAGCAGTCTGGAATATTAAAATCAGAGAATGCCAAATATTTAATAAAGTTTGCTAATTCCGGGGATTCTTACTTCGACATTGATAATCGATATCGACACGGGGCCAACTACAGTGACACGCGGTCGCGCTTTTCCCGAAAAAGGAAAAAAGAAAACAAGAATAAACCGATTAAACCGATCGGACGTTTTAACCCTTTGCATTCGACTGTCCCCTCTGGACAGGACATTGTACTTAAATCTAACTAACAACTCGGACTTTTTCTTTTTATAATTTGCTGATAATTAATAAGGAACGTGTACATTCGGTGTTATATGATGCGACATATGATATTTGAACAGAGGCCTAGAGTAGAAACTATAATAATTTATAGCAATTTTCTAGAAGAAGAAATTTCTGAAGACAATAAGTTCAATTGGCACTGAATAATTCACATAAACTAGATTTCTTATTGCTTCTTACGAAAGATGGTTTGAAAGATTATTTTTCCAGAGATTGAAACCAACTCTCTTGCCATGCACGTCAATGACTGCTTTAGGTTTAAACGATATCGCATGTTTAACAAAAATTCGTGTTGAATGATTATTTTCAGTACTATATCATTTGATTTGATGCGATGCTGGTAGATGATAGAAAAAAGTTTGTCAAAGTTTGCAAAGGGTTGATAATTCGCTGGCTTCGTCGACCGAGTGTGATAGGCACGCGCGTAGGAAAGTCGTGATCCCGTCGGGATTGGCTATCGGGGATTATCGAAGGGACTGGTGGTCGAAATTAGCCGGATATCCGCAATATGATGTTCGGAACGAAGCGAACGGCGAAACGCCAAGATACTTCCGCGTCTGGCCAAATTCCCTTGCCCCGGGAGCCTGCATAAATTCACCGAATCGGGTTGCCCAAATTAATCGTACGTTAACAACGAGCGAGTGTAAATAAATCAATAATTTCATTAAACAAGGGGGCTACTCGTTCCGCGTCGAGTCACGATTCGTTCCATAAATTATGTCCATTGGCGAGCCGCCAATGATGCAAATTATCGATTGTATCTAAATCCGAAATATCAGCAGTTCGACGACGCGTGGCTGAAGTTTGTTTGAAAATCGCGTGGCCGTGCCGCGATTACGAACCAACACGGCTGAAGCTAGAAAGAGAGAAAGAGAGAGAGAGAAAACCAGTGATTTTCCGTGGCTTTCCACGCGAACGAGTCGCACGTCCCGGCGCGATGGAGAACATATTTAATGCCGCGTTGAATTAATACCGCTCCGGACTGCGATTTTTTTTTTTTCAAACGTGACGCGATATTTTCAAACTCGTCCGTGATCCGCATCGGCGGAACTGAAAGGTCCGGTTTCACTTACGTCCACGCAGACCCAACGACTGGGAAAAATAAATCGCGCTGGTCTGGCTCGACACGGTCTCTCCGAGAAAAGGAAACGTTTCACCGCTACTTTTTCAATTCCTCCGTCGATCTGTGACTCGTGTCTGACGACGCGTGGAACACGAACAGTTTTTTCCCCTTACGGTGAGGTGCATCGCCGAACGCACAAAATTGCCAGTGCCTTAAACTGTTGCAACGTCGAAAAGAGAAAACCACAATTTGTTTGACAAGTCTTATTTTAAGGCACGAAATTAGTTTGTGTTTTCTTTTTTTTCAACGATGTTTCTACGTCACGCAGCGGGTGAGAAAGTACTTTCATCGAGAATGGTTTCAAATAAAAATTCTCTCTTTTCAATCATTTTTTGCTGTACGATTTTTCCTCGCCATTCTATTGGACTTTGAACGTTAACGTTAAATGACGAAATATTGAGGTTTCTTGGATTTTCGTCGTTCAAAGTTTAAAATCACTGCACTACTACTGAAACATGCCTCAAAACACTACACATTTTGCTTCTGTTCCAATTTCTACGTCGATTTTCAAACGTTCGATACAAATATTACGTTAAAATTCCACGTGTGTGTGTGTTCAGTTTCGCTCTGACCGCTGTACGTCGAATATTTGAATTACGTTAGCCTCGCGGTTACTGCAGACACGTTAGAACGGTAGGTATTTAGTCGACTATCGACGCAGTTTCGAAACGTCTCTTGCCGATTTAAAAAAAAAAGGAACAGTCGCTGCGTGAGAAGGAATTCGCGATCGCGTGAAATTCTCAATGGGAACGCAAACAGCTATTTTGCGTTCTATTTCTGATCCGAGGCGTGACGCTATTGTCGATGCATCGGCACGACGCAACACCGCACAAACGCCGTATATCTACACCATGCAGGGAACTCGGTTCGAATGGTAGAATGGTATTCCGTAAATAAGCTGCTTTTTACCCAGTTTGTAAGATTCTGTCTCATCTGCTTCTCGCTCACGCGTCCAATTGCAAACAAAAGCTGCCTCTTTCGGTGCGTTCGTTGTTTCCCCGCGTCTCTCCGGCCTTTCGAACGGAAGATTCGCGTGGGAAATTAATTTTCGGGAATTGATTTTCTTTCTCGCGGTTGTTGAATTTCAATTCTCCCATCCCGCCTACGTTTCGTGCATATTTGAAGGTTAAACGCTGACTGTGCACCTTTTTAGTTTTTGGCTCACGTCTCAGTCTCTGTCGCAGTTTTTCGGGGAATTTGGAAAGTGGTGGTGGGTGGGGCTTTGTCGTTCCTGGTCATAGAGCGTGTGTGCTTGCACAATCCTTCGAGTATGCATTACTGTTTAACACGCCTATGGTACAAAAGACCTCGTCGCACTTGGGACTGACTGAAATTTATGGGGCGTCTAGTTTGGAGTTTTTTTAACAATAAGTGGTCAAATGCATTTGTAGCGACCTAGGATTCCTCAACTACGAGTTTCGAACACTGACTAGCACAAGCCGCAAGTGGCTACGTGCCTAGCGTCGACGTTAAGCAAAGCAGTGTGCGGAACCCCGCTAAGATGGGTGTCGGTAGTTACAATAACAAGCGTCTAGGGTAAAAGGAGGTCGCTGCCATCAGTCTCACTGACGAGTCTAGACAGTAACTTCGAGACGAAACGCATCCTATAAACGCAACCTTTGCTTTCTCTCTCTCAACAACCTTAAATCCTTCCAAGAACCTAAACCCTTCACATTAAAAGTTCCTAATTTGCCTGGACTATATTTAGAAACATGAACTGTTTTTCTCGCGATCGATGTATCGGTAACGAAACACCAGACAGAGAGGGAAAAAAAGAAAAGGAAAAATCTCCACGTAGCGTTGCGAATTCTCGCGGAGAAGGAAATTATGTTCCGATTCGGAGAATTTACTTTTTCGACCCGCCGGCGGTGAAATCCGCGCGTAAATCCGTCCGCGTCGCGACGAGATATCGGACTGGAGCCGAAACCCTATTCCCTTTACGCGGCGAGGAAGAAAAAGGCAGACGAAGCGGGACGGTATTCGGCTTGGAACCAATCGGCGTATTCCCCTTTTCCAGCCGTGGAAAATGGGCTGGAACGCGCGGGAGTCAGAAAACACCGAGCAGAAGGGACGAGTGATATCGGAGATGCTTTTCTTCGCAATTTCCTCACTTGACAACCTCGTGCAAATTGGACGTTTTCTCGCGTGGTTTGCCGCCATTTCAAGAAAAAAAGAGAAACAAAAGCGCGCGTTTGTCGAAACGGATCGGAACGGACCTGACGGAGCAGAAATGAGAGCTCTTTCGAATGAATTTTAAATGAATAAAATAAAAGAGTGGAATTTGGTCGTGCAGAGGGAATAAAAGTTCATCCTGTTTGAAGGTGGAAAAATGAATTCCATGTAAAGGGATTCGTGTAATTTGAAGAGAGTTTTATTCTGCGTTATAACCGTGGCCAAGGTCTCTGCTTGATGGAAAAGAGTTCTCTTCTCTTCTACATTTTTGTTTATGGCAAATCGAACAGAGAGGGAAATGAGCAATTAGACCAGTTACTCTCTGTTCTGCAACAAGTGTTCGCAAGTCACTTTTAGAAGGACTATCATTGACTGTCATTGTCAGTGTTAACACTGAGCCACCAATTGTCAGGCCTAGTTGATCATCCGACAAAAGCTTAGGAACGAGAATCTCTTAGAAAGCTTAGGAACGTCGTAAAGTGTATGGACGTTGAGAGTTGAAAGAAGACAAGTTAAGAACGAATCGACAATTATATAATTCAAGTACATATTGGCGCCAAAAGAATCAATTAGTATCGAGAGTTGAAGAAACAACGAGTTGAAGTTGGTCCTATCTGAAGGAAGGAAAAGAACGAATCCGACGATTATTTAAATTTGAATATTAAAGAGTAAAAGCGTGCCGATACGTTGACGTCGGGAGTTGAAACAACAGCGAACTGAACAAAGGATGATTCGGTTAAGGTGCAAGCCGCGTGGTCGCGCGCAGCTCGGACTCGCGTTAAGCTCAACCTAGTTTCCGCGTTGCGGGCTCGCGTTAAAAGGCTGGCTTTTAAATTTCGAAAGGAATAAATCCAGACTCGTTGGCGTCTTAACTCAACTGGTCGGCCGCTCTTTATTTAATTTGCTTGTTTCCGAATCGAGCCTCGGCGACAGGCTCGCGAGGAGGACGGTTTTCTATAAGCGACGGTTGTTGTATATAAGCCGCGTAATAGGGGAGAGGCAACTTCGCAGCTTCGTTTCGCGTTTCGCATCGCGTTCGCCGAAAATGAGTTTCTCGCCGGGGCTGCTAATTATATTTACTGTACATGCGGCACCGGGCGCCTTGTTCCGAAGTAACTAACGTATAGCCAGTTTGAGAGAGAGAGAGAGAGAGAGAGAGAGTAAGTAACCGGGTAGAAATATGAGCGGCCAGGGAAAGTAGAACGAGCCTGGCTAAAACACCGCGGCCGAGGCTTATCGCAGTAGCCGCATATCTAGCAATTACCTTGCTAATTCTAAGAAGTTTTGATTAACGCGACCCTGTCAGACAGTCCCCCTGTGGGGGAACACAAAATAGCCGGGGCTAAGTCGATTAACACCGTCGGCTGTTCGAGCGAATGCGATTAATAACACGAAAAGTTTCCGTCGCTCGGCTAATTACAGCGAAAATTCGAGGTGTTAAAAGGGAAATTCAGCGAGAATTAGGCTGAACTCTACTACTAACGGGTAATTCGTTCAGCAATTTCACCGGTTAGATTCTTGCCAAGTCGATGCAACAGCATGTTTCAACCGCTTTCTTCTTTCTCGCGCCTTTCGTTGAGAACTCGCGGAATTTCCGAATGTTGTCACCGAGGGAAGAGATGCAATGTAAGGAGGATCGTCGTTGTCTGTGCTACGATGATGGAAGGAGATATAACCTCCTCTTCCCCGAAAAAAAAATATTGATCAGGCCACTAACACTGAAGAATAATCACCTAACGTCAGGGGACATTGTAACGAAGAAGAGCACAATTAGCGTTTCACTGTACCAGCGATCGTGGCTTGTCCACAAAAATTACACGCGTAACATTAAATATTAACAGGTGAAATTCACGTGTGCGAGTAGTACTCTATTTTGGTTGTCCAGAAATATTAATATCAATAAATAAATGAAGATACTTGTCAACGCTGGAACAACCGTATCAAAATATTCCATATATAAATCACTACAATTTAAACGATAATTAAAATAAGTAGATTTGTACACTCGTGTTTCTGTCCAAACAGAAGTTAATATTAATTTTGACAACAGCCGTACCTTTTAAATAATTCAAATTTCACGATAGTCTGAAATCAATCACATGGATCAGACTATGGGTTCGATTGTTGCAGTGCATTAATAAAATTACAGTAGCAAGTTAAATTGATATGACACAATAAGGAAAATTGTACAGTTATTTACAAAACATACGTAAAAATAATCTTTCCTACACACGACTGTCATTTCAAATATCCCGCCGCGGGAATGTTAATTGAATTTTTGAAAGCAGAGATTCGACTGTCATTGATAAAATTGAAATTAATTGTTAAATTAATACAGTAGAATGATAAAAATTGTACAGTTATTTACAAAACATACGTAAAAATAGTATTTCTTACATACGACTGTCATTTCAAATATGCCGCCGCGGGAATGTTAATTGAATTTTTGAGAGCAGAGGTTCGATTGTCGTTGATAAAATTGAAATTAATTGTTAAATTAATACAGTAGAATGATAAAAATTGCACAGTCAAATTAATACAGTAGAATAATAAAAATTGTACAGCGGAAAGTGTTAAAATAATAAAAGGAGGTTCGACAAAATACAAACAAAGTTCCATCTTCTCACAGCTTGATCGAACCGACTTTATTGATTCTTGGGCTTCTTATCTAACAAAGTGTTGTCTCAGAAGTTTTCCCAGAAAAGACGGATAATTTTGGTCGTGATATTTGTTACGCACCGAGACTCTCGACACACCGTACGACACATCGTGTCTTCGAATCTCTCCGATTCGGAGAGCCAGCCTGACGAAACCAAGTTTCCCCCCGTGTAAACACACGGGACCGGCCTCGTTTTTTCTCTCTATCCGTGGCAATCAACGCGGTGGCTCCCACGAATATGCACCGTTCGTGATTCCGTGCACCGCTCGAACCGGAGAGGAAAACTGGTCCAAGGCACGTACGACCGGTTTGGATCGCGAACTTTTAATTAGAAGCAGAAGGGGGGCCGGAAAAAGCGGGAGCGTCCCGATGGAAAGTGGGTGGTGACCGAGTGTCACCTCACGGTTGGAACTTGCCCGGTTGCTCGTTTCTTTGTTTCACGAGCAAATGTTTGAGGGGGAATCACACGGTCCCATCTCGTTCGGAGATTCCTTCTCTCGTTTTCATCAGCGTCGACGACGCACCGTCATCTCGACGAATCGCGGGTTTTCTCGCGTTCGGCTCTCGCCCTGTTCGACACTCTGCTGCGACACTCCGCGAAGAAATTTCGCGAGAGGAATGACTTGACTCGTTTGGGGCTCGTTTCGCGAGCACTCGGACGCGTGATTGGAATTTCTTGGGAGATTTCCTCGCCAAGTTAAAGCCGAGATTGATTCTCCCCCCAGTTCTCTTTAAAATAACTTCTCTAAGATGAGATCACCGCATACTGGCGAAAAAATACCCCTCTCCCCTCGGAGTACTTAATCCCACCTGATAGAACAGTTAGTTCATTCGTAGTTAATACAGCGCCATTCTGAACAGCATTTTTATCATTGCTCGGACATCGACCGTGAAGTGATCTTTCCCTTTTTTTTTTCTTTTCATTTTGTTAATGTACCTCGCGCGTTATACACACGTCCTTTCTTTTTTATCGATGTACCATCGGAGAGAAAAATCTCCTGACGTTGATTGACAGACTTTAAACCAACGAAGCGCTGGATAACAGTACACGTACGTACGTACGTTGGATTTTATTATTCTCATGATTGTCCTTTAACGAACGAGCAAAGCGAAGTTGACGAATTGACACGCCACTTGAAAAATCGCCGTGACACAAGTATTTTGCCAAATAAACGAGCGATCGGAATTGAAATGGAAATTGCGTTTACGTGAGAATTGCCGTTTTTCTTTTTTAATCTTTTGCCTCTCTCTCTCTCTCTCTCTTTCTCTCTTTTTCTCTCTTTTTTTTTATTGGAAAATTCCCTTCGTTATCCGCGCGGAAAAACTTCAAAATTAGAAGAACGGAGAAGCTCAATGACGCAAACCACTTTTTTTTCCCCCCGATGAATTGTGTCATCGATCGTAGTTTACCAATGCATTCAATATTTCGACCGAGAACGTTGGAAAGAAAGGAGAGGGAGAGAGAGAGAAAGGAAAAGAGGAGGGAAAAAGAGGAAAGAAAAGATTCGCAGAAACGACGCCTCCGACTACTTTGCTAATTATCACTCGGTTCTGGCCGGCGAGAACTTTTTACGCGTGATGGCAGAATGCTCGGGCATCTATTTGTCCGTAATGAGCGTTTCGATTTTCCGTCAGAGTGCCTCTAAAAAGGAGGTAATAAAATGGCTTTTTTCTTTTTTTTTTTTTTTACGACGTGCACACCAGCCGGCTGGAGTTGCACCGCGTTGTTGTTGCATCCGCAACGAGCAATGGCCTCTGCCTTCGAATTGCTTCTGAAACTATATACTCTGCCCGCGTAACCCGCCCTATGAACGTTGTAATTAAATTTTCATCGAAGGAAAACTAATATTTTATCATAAAAAACAAGAAAAAAAGAACTGAAAGGCCCAGAAGCAACTGTTTTGACTAGGAAATGAAGACAACATTTTTGCCATAAAATTTTATTAATGTGCAAACACGAAAGAAATTACAGGCGCGATCGCTCGGTACTAGACAACGCCACTCCTACTCGAGGTCTATTCCACGCCCCCTCGCGAATCACGTGACCCAAATCAACCGATCGCTAATTTTCGTTGCATTAGCGTTGCGTAGAGGCTCGATTTTCTGGGTTACCTCTGCTAAAATATCACTTTCAGTGAGTAAAAAAAAAAAAAAGAAATACGAGGAACGAATAAAAAGTCAAAGTTACAAGAGAGAGATCTTCGTAGAGACATCTTTTTCGAAAGTAGCAACGTACTATTTTTATCTTACGTAAGAACTGTCGCCGTTTTGGAAATTGAATTGCGTACAAATGGCAATTTTCCTGAATTTCGCAGTAAAACGGATTCGATACAAAGGCACGGAGGTTCTTATTTTCGATACGAAACGCGAGGATTTCATTCAAGACACGTAGCAGTCGCACTTGGGCAGCGAGTACAGTTTCGCCCAACGACAGACCTGTCGATAGATTTTCCCTCCAATTAAGAGAAACGAAGAAGAAAAGGGAATTTCATGGAATACCGGGCGACATTTGAATGCCTTTCATGCATATGGATTGGCAAGTGCGAGCACGGGACCCCCGAATATTTGCATCGCAATTCGAGGCATTGGCCGGCAAACTTTCGCATAATTAATCGCCCGAAAATTTCGTCTTCCCCGATCGTTGCCGAGTGGGGCGAGCCCTTGCTTCCATTCTATTCCCTTTTTCATTATTATTATCATTTTTTTACATCCCATTCTACGAAGCTTCTTCGCGCACTACCGATTTCTCAGATCGCCAAACAGCGAAACACGCATTAAAACAATCCTTATATCGCGGCGACGAGCTCCAGCTGAGGCAGAAACAACGGAATTTTCGCAGTAATTAAACCTTGGTATAATTTAGGTATACAAATGCTATCGGCGAGATGATTCCACAGGTTCAAACAAAGCAACTTTGTTCCATAAGTAATAAACGATGTTAATCCTGAGCGAGCGAGTGATCAAAGGAACGTGTGCGAAATTTCCTTTACATCAACAGAAATGGGAAGCGCGTCTTCGTTTGTGGACGACGCCGCGAATTTCCTCTCGTACGGCAGGCAATTTCTCTTATTTCGGATGTGACACGTACTCGTGTCACGGATGCACGTAAATTAACTCTCTCCGCGTTATCACGTACGACTGCGTGCAAGACGCAAGAATTTATCCGATTTAAGAGTGATTTAACGATGTTAATCCCTCGTCATACATGGACGCGTTTGCCAAGGACTCCCGAATTATTAATTTGCTCTTTTATCATTTTTTTTTATTAATTTTGCGGTATAAATATAAAATTTACAGGGGATACCCTTTACAGGGGATACAGTTTACGCAGATGTTCAAACGAAAAATAAATATCATTCACGTCGAATTTCATTTAATTTCGTGTGTGAAGGGGTTAAAGTCGTTTCGTGACTGACAAACAAAATTCCGGTTGGTTCAGAAAAGTATCGTACACCATTTCTCAAAGTCAAAGGCAAGAGATTTGGTATTTAAGTTTCGGACTGTCGGGGCAAGGAAGCTTCGAATCGAGACGGGTTAAAGGGATCTTTTCAAACCCTCCCCCGCAAGGCCTCAGGGTCCCGCATGGATACGTCACATTTCCGGTGACCCGTTTTCCCCCCGGCGTGTAACCTTGAGCGAATTTGGATTCTGCGTTTAAGCGAATTTCTTTCGCTTTCGAGTCGGCAGTATTTCACCCGGGATGCAACGCTGTCGGGCATTCCGCAAGATTAACCCCGCGAGTTTAAATCGTAAAATGGCCAAGCTCGAGTTCAACCCTCGCCGCGGTGCTTTCTCATCGCACGGACATCGGCGTAATCGTTTTTAAGAAGCCATTCGTGAAAATTAACACCGCGACTTTGCCGGTGTCACGGCCAAATGTACACGTCGCCCGCCGAGCGTTCCCCAAACTTTGTCAATTTGTAATTAGGGGAGTAGAAATTTGAACGCGTCAGCCCGCGATGGCCTCTATCAACTGGCGTTTTGTTTTTGCAGCTTGCGCTTATACGGGGTGTCTTGAAAAATATCTGAAACGCGAGTTGTTTTCTTTTTTGAGAGGGGCAGTACCTTGGTTTGTCGCGTGTAGATAAAAACACTGATGAGAGATAATTATGTAATTTTTTTCTCTTTTCTTTTTGCATCAATCGACGCAGCAGATTATTAACCTATCTACATCTAAAACATTTTTCATAAAGTCTGTGCATAAAAGACAAGAACAGTATGAATGCAAAAATGCTGTTCATCTTTCATACGATATATCTCCAAAACTTTTCGATGTACGTTAATACTTTTTTTTTTACAGAAAATGATCTGTTGCGTCGATTGACGTAAAACAAAATTACACAATTATACTTGAAAAAATGTGATCTGATTTTTGTATCTCCTACGCGTGTCTATCTAGAGGCAAACTAGGTGTAAATGTACGAAATTACTGCAACTAACTCTCAAAATTGAGGTATTTTTTAAACGACAAATAGTTTCGGAGATAATTGGGAGCATTAAAATGGGAAAATCGTTTCTACGAATCGCGAAACGATTTACGAGCAACGACTGAAAAAGAATCGTCGATATGGAAAATCACAAAGCAAACTTCGCTGCGCTTTCAAAATTCACGGCTTCTCGCGCCTCCTCGAATCGTGCGTCGGATATATAACTGGTCGAAATATCGAAAGTATTATCAGTATTATTGCGCGAGACTTATCTGGCAACTGATAAGGATGAGCCTGAAACGGGGATCAGGCGCGATCGATCCGCCGAAGAAGTTGCAAACACATTTGGGGGATGTTTTCAAGTTGCTTAAGGATGCGGGAGAAAGGCTGCGTCCGATGCAGAAACAGAGAGATTCAAGTTCACACAATCACAGCTCTTTACTGCCTGCTATATCGCGCTTAAAGTTCCTCTTAAACATAAGTTTGAAACAAGTTCCCAGAAGGGGGCCAGGGTGCTCTTGGTCGAATGGAAATGCCGTGAGCAGACTTCGTTCTCCGGAATTAACTCCAGAAACCGGGGTCGCTCTGGAACGAGATAAGATTTATTTGTACTTTAATTTATCGTAATCCCTCGCCAGTCGCGAGCTGGCGAACCAGACGAACGAGAGCCATTTAATCGGTCAACGTTGAAAGAAACGTCTGTTGTACACGTGAGAAACATACCTCGAAGAGAAAGAGAACTTGGAATTTCTGCCAAATGATAATTGGAACGATGCTGGAACGATGCGAGAAGAGGATTAAATTTTGCAGAGCGAGCTAAATTAAAAGAATCTTTAAATTACCGAATTATTCTCGAAGTAACAACTAAATATATCGTAGCACACGCACGCAAAGAAAAAGAAAAAGAAGAAAAAAAAACAGGAAGGAAGGAAGAAATTCAGAACTTTAATACCATTTAGGGGGAAGCTAATTTGGAGAGGGTGCAAGTGCGACAGTGTTGTTTCAGTAAACTCACTCGCAGCCGCGACACGCTTATTTCGTTCTTATTTACTTCGCGAGCATTATAATTGTTCAACTTGTTGCTCACTTATGTGCGACGCTTTAGCTTTTTCGAGTATGAGGCCTGGTAAGGAGGTGAAAAAAAAGGAGACTCGGAAGGGGGGGAGGAGAGCACACGGTGGCACGGTTGCAAGACTTTTCCACGAGTTGCCCCGAGGAAATTACCATTGTAATTCTATCTTTGCCCGGCGGCTCTCTGAAACAAAAATTAACATTTGACTCATCTACTGGAAACGTTGCACACCGTACAATGCTCGCGCTTGCACAATTTGCGCGGTGTGTTCGCGCGTTCATTCCTTTGACGTCCATTCCCCTACGACTAACTCGGCGAGTATATTCGCTCGTATAAAGTGTGCGTGCTCTTAAAACGTACGATAAACTAGACAGCGGGAGAAAGAAAAAGAAAGAAGAAAGTTTCGTCGTTCGGTATCAGGAGTGAAAATTTGAATATTTTAGTCAACGCGCGCGCGACAAACTTTCAGAGACGAGCTGATACTCGGGGTGGAAAAATGGCTGTCGAGCCGGAGGAAAATCTACAGGTGTTAACGAAAACCAAGGGTAACAACGTGGTGGCCACAAGAAAAAGGATGGTGCGGGCAGAGAGGACAAGGGAGAAGGAGAGCGAGAGAGAGAGAGAGAGAGAGGAAACACGAACACGTTCTCGTAGAACAAGTGTAACTTCTAGTTAGACACGAGAGACCAGCCGGTGGTTTTCGCCACTCAAGTTCGGGGTCAGCGACGGAGTAAATTCTGCTTACCTCTTAACCATCGCGATACAGTCTGAAAAAGGTTAAACGTTTCTCTAAGAAAAGTTTTGCGGGATGCGTTTTAACACGTACGTCGTTTGTCGGTAATCGGTTAGGCGGTAACGATCCGAAGCATAATTTCAAGTTTCTCCTATACTGAAGATCTTCTTCTCCTCGGACCAATTGAGTTTAAATTCGCTTTTCTTCAAGTCGCGGGAGAAGCGAAAACGCGGAACGCACGTTCCAACTGACGAGAAATTAAGAGGGCACGGCGACCGAGTCGAGTGAAATTCTTTTTCTGCTCGTGCGTTGGAGCAAAAAGAGTGATACACAAGCGACATATTTTCTGTTCCTGGCGAAATAATTAGGACGAATTCTGGATGGAAAATGAGCTAGTCTCGCTGTGGTATTTCACAACAAACTCGGGGGATTCACTTTGTCGGGGAATCGACTTGCCTAAATATAATTCGTAACAGTCTGGTACATTACTGGCGAACGCCACCTGCATTTCCCAACTTCCAGAACCCATTAAAACTGTAAATCAGTTGGCATTCCTATATATCCGGTGACCAGAACTTGAGATATGTAAGGCAGAAGGTTCAGAGAACTAACTTCCCGCCGCCTCTCTACAATAAATTGAAATTCAAATCTACGACGTTATACGTACACAGGCATAGACATACACATACACACATACACACACATACACATACATACACGTGGATTCGAACGCGGCCGTGATTTACGGAGTGTACGTAGCACAAATTTACTCCATTTTACGGATTTGCGGGATCGAATAAATCTGTACAATGAAATTCTGCGTAACTCGTTCGTCTTTTCCTACATTACAAATTTATTTATTTTCGCGTCGCTGTGAAATGTCACTCGTCGATTTTTCATCGCGCGCTCTTTACACTCGAAATATTTGCGCGGCAGACCTACTTTTCGGTTTGCGAGTTTGAATCTCTCTGTTATTCGTTCCAACAACTGTAGCGTCCAATAGCTGTTCGTCTAATTCTAGCACCGATTTTGATCGACGGTGAAAAACACTGCTTTTTTCTTCCGCAACGTTTGCTTCGACAGTTATTACACGCGTATCGATCGACCACCGTTTGTACTTGTCCGATTAACTCTTCGTCATCGGCAATTATCGGCAAGACGCAGCCAGAATGTCCGCGATGACAGTGACTGAGACGCCGGTTCACCAGCTCTCGGGATTAATTTGATAGTGACATGGACTATCGACAGGACATCTTCATCGACTCTCAAGTCGGAATTGTTCCCTCTAGAACTTGGCTCATCGACATAACCAACCAACCTACACGTATAGGTAGCTACTTCGATCAAACTTCAAGGAGGCCGAAAATATCGTCGATAGAGAGATTTTTATCTTTCGTTCGAGCCCCCTTTTTTTACAGCGCGGGTGTCCAACCTTTCAGATCTCCAGATCCTCAGTGGCCGACAACAATTTGTCGTACATAGTTCGATGTAACCTGTATTATTAAAACAACCTTTATAGCGAAACGATACATTCGTTAGAAAACTATGTTTATATCAATTGGAAAAATATGAAAGTTTTTGACGAGAACGCTGAACTTGTTTTTTTAGACATCAGTTCATCGATCAGAGTATTGTCAAGATGTTCAAAAAATCTGTTCGCAAATATAAGTACATGTTCGTGAAGTGCTGAATATTTTTCACTACAGGCAGGTGTAGTTTATAAAAATCTAATAAAGACAATCGGATAAATTTCAATACATTCCATTGCACTGAGAATGGAGGGGCAAATGTGCCAACCGTGTAAAGTAAAAAATATTTCGTTCGTGGAAATTATTTGTAATTAGTCGCTCTAACGCTAAATTAAAAGAAAATTATTAAAATTATTCAGATAATAAAATTCTTATTTGATTATTCCAGCATGATGGTTGGATACACTTGTTTTTAAATCGTTGTTCCGTTTAAAAATTTCATCAAAGAATCACGACTACAATTACGTTCGAAGTCGGAATATTAATAAGCGCAGTCCATCTCGCGGAAGATAATGTCGCGCATACTTTCACGCGGCGATAAATCAACGCGGGGAGCTCTCAAACTATTTGAACAACAATCGAAGACGGATCGCTTTTAGCAAAATGGAGGTCGCCGCGTCCTTTGATCGTCCCGCGATCGTGGACCAACCACGCAAATTGACCACGCGACGTTATGGCATTCCCCAAATGACTACTACAACGACGTTATGCCATTGCTCGGCTGTTACACGAACGCGCATACCAACTCTAGCTTCTCACCCTCGATAGTTTGACAAATAATGCATTCTGACCTACAAAGCTTTAAGAAGAAGAGCACCTACGTGTTCCCTGTACACGCCGCATTTATCAACGATCTCTCCTCCTCCTCCTCCTCCTCCTCCTCCTCCTCCTCCTCCTCCTCCTTCTACTTCTACTTCTACTTTTCCTCTTGCTCACGGTGCCTCCTCGCGGTGAGCATTAATAAATTCCGAAAATCGTTTCCACGCGCGTTTCTTAGCGCCAACCGAAGTGACAAAGGATCGTTGGTTTTGCCAGTATCGACCCGAATTCCAGAAACAGCGCCAGCAAGTGACACGAACTCGAATCTCGAAGGAAACTAAAATCGTGTGGTCCCTGCTCAAACATTCACAGTCAGGAGGATCACAGTCTCGATTCCAAGAAACAGCGTGGACGCTTAAGCGGGGATTACTGTAACTGTTGGCTCGAGACGTTTCCCGTTTCTTACACATTTCTCGAGCGTAACTTTCTTGTATTTGAACGCGGATGAAAACACCTCGGTGTACTGCGTACCGAGGAACAAGTTTCATCCGAAGATGATATCGACCCGAGGAACGTATCTCCCCTGTGTGTCGCACATAATTCTCGGAAAAGTTTCTAAAATTTTCAGGACGCATTTTCGAAGGAGAATTTTCAGTCGCGAGAGCGGTACAGCGGGACCTACGACGCACGCAATAAAAAGATATCCTCAGAGACGATTTCTTTACAGACGATATACATACATACATATATATATATATACACACGTATGTACGTATGTATATACCGGGGTACACTATATAGGTGTGTGCCTGTAACTTAGTGATGCGGCGCAGTAAAGACGAATTTGCGATTCATGTTCCCGCAGGAGTTTCCAGGGATACGAGTCGCAAATTCCTCTTGCAAAGTCCTCTTGGCGGCTTTGTCGAGCAATGCCCATTGATTTGGAAAATTACATGCCACTCCGACTCCACTCGTCCCACGCGCTTTAAAATCGTCAGCGGCGGCTGTGCCGTTCGAGTCTTGCGAATATCTGTTTTTATCAAGAAGAGAAGAGAGAGAGAGAGATAATCACTTGCAGAGTTTGTGAAACAAATTCCCCAATTCTGCCAAAACTCTGTCTCGCGTGCGCACATGGCTGGGCAATGGGACACGCGCGAGATCGATACGCATTGCGTATCGATAAAGTATAAATTCCTCTTAACCGGAAGGATAATAATTTAGGTCACGGCGAATCTAGGAAGGAGTACGTACATGTGTCAAGTAGCGATATCAAGATTCTCTTGTACATGTTACAGAGCTTGTGGGCGGTGATTGAAATGACCGCAATGCTCTGCGGCCAATGTTCAGTCCGCCAGAACAGATTCTCCAGACCCGTTCTCCGCGCTCTGCTGTTCCATAAAATCGGAATAATCGGAATAAATTCTGCTGGCAAGCGGGCATAAATCAAAGTTCCAACAGGCGGTCCCGGAATATATACATATATATATATATCTTTCACCGAGTCGAATCGAGCAAATCGATAAGAAAATCGCGCAACAAGGAATTTTCCTTCGCGAATAAATTCCCGATGTTAACGTTTCCTTTCGAATTGTTCTCTGATGAGTCTTTCCTCGCGGTAAATACCAAGTTAGGATTCGAAGCTTTCCGCAGAAGTAAATTCCCGAGATACGAATAACATTTGCTTCTCGCTTTTTCGCGAGAGGGAAGAGCCTTGTTCGTTTACATCCGCAGTCGGAATACGTATGTACGTACGTACGTACGGTTCCCTTCTCCGTACGCTGCCAAGAAATCAGGAAAAACACAGGAAACGAGAGACAAACGAGTTTTTTTCTTTTTTTTCCTTTTTTTTTTTTTTTTTATCAAACAGAGATCCTACTAGCCAAAGCTAGAGATTCTGACCTATTTGCGCTGCCGCGTCGTGGTCAAAGTTTTTCCGTTCCTTTTCTCTCGTTATCCGGATTCTGAACGTGGAGTGACGTTCGAATCACCATCTCGTTAAACTTCCAAGACTTTGTTCCAAGGAAAGCTTGAGAATTTCGAAAAAGAAAAGAGGAGGAAGCGAGGAAGGAGAAAGCTAACCCTTTGCCAGATAACAAAAGAGAAAGAGAGGACGAAACAAAGACGTGAGAAGGAAGCGTCAAAGCGATTTTTAGCGAAGCGATAGAAATTTCATTTATCCACCTCTGTTCCGACAACTTACATTGGATATTGATTCGATATCGAGATCGCGATATGGAGCCCTCCGGATAACGTGCCTCCGCGGATTGAGAAATAATTTACTATGTGGCTCGATAAGGAGCAGCTATCAAGGAACATTGATTCCGTGGAAAATTCGAATTGTGAATCAAGATATTCTTTTCTCCTTACGACTCTAATATTTTTCACCCCTTCGTCAATTGATTACATTCGTCGGTATTACATTCGTCGTTGGAAAAAAAAAAAAAAACGGAATTCGAAATCGATGGGGATTTTCGCAGCAGTGAGAGGTGTTCAAACTAGATTGTAAATATGCAAGGAGGGCAATGCACAACCGCGAGGATTTAGACCACCGGGGCTTTTCAAATGATTTCCACGCGAGCTGTTTGAAAGAGGCGAGAGCAAACGATAAGATCCAATTATCGAAAAACAGTTTATCACGCGGGCGAGCAAAGGGATAAGCACCAGGAACTAACCCTCCCGGTACTTTCCTTGAAAATGGACCCGGACTGGAGAAACGTCCGACTGTCACCGGCTATACGATGCAACGAGAAGCAAGATGAAGTGCCGATTGTTAACTTTGATCTATGATACAAGGACACGGTCGGGAATCGCTTTGAACCGAATATTGCCGAAACCTGGAAAGCACGTGATATAAAGGATCATTAATCGAGTGGAACTCGAAAATAAGCAGGCTAATGAATAATAGGGCGAGTTCGTGAGAAATGAAAGGCGTGTACGAGAGATGTTGATCGAGTTGCGATAACGATTGCAAAGTTAAGTCGATTAAGGTCGTTCGTTTCATTTATCTATTTAAACATGGAAATTTTGTAACGTAGCTTGGTTACAACACGCGCGTGTACCTCTTTAAGTTACGTCGATTCTTAATTAAGTTTAAACACTTTGGTCATCGAAAGTTATAGAACAGTTTACGCTGGTAAAAGTTTGAAAGTTGCAGCAGCGATCTTGATCATCGACGAAAATTCCATTCCACTTTACGTCGTGCGCTTCTACTTAAACCAGTTATCCTCGGATTAAAAGAAAAACATACGTTACGCGCGAGAATTAGAAGCGTTGCCATCTCCTAATTTTCTCTAATGTACGAAGGAGCTTATGGTCAATTTAAGCCTGACCTAACATTATCACAAACGTTGATCCGGTGGTAAACCAAACGCTAAACCGAGGGCTTAAGTTTTGTTCGATCATTCCATAATCCACCTTAATAGACGATGCTTGTTCCGATCCAATCATTCGTGTGATGCCATTTTCGAGCTAAGGAACCCGGCAAGTTTTTGTTGCGTCTAACTGTTATGATCCTTTCAGTGTTTCGAAACACTTTGAAACACTTCAGTTTAACCGCATATTCTAACATGAAATTCATTCAAATTTACATCGTAGATATGTGTGTGTATCAAGATTAAAAGCTACCGAAATATGCAGCTATAGTTGGTTGGTAATCCTCTCGCTGGTAGAGGAAATTATAATTATACAAAGAGAAAATCTTTTAGAAAGATAAAAGAATTCAAACGATCAAATACAATGTAAAGAAACAGTGGCTTTGAAAGTTTTTGTCAACTGAATTATCCAGATGTGAGGTTCACCTGAACAGCTAGTGGATTTTACAGGTATATTTACATAGCGAAGCCTACTGTACCGCGTAGTTGTTTTTTGCGATTAATACAATTAGTACATTATCGTTGAAAAATTGAACGAGATCCAAATCATAAATAGAGAATATAATTTGATAAACGATTACGGGATAATCGTCGAAGCCGAGAGGTAGAATTAACTTGAGACGACCATTATTAATGACCGTTCAAGATTTTCTTGCCGGCGCGTAGTTGGTCAGAGCAAAGACAGAGCTAGCTAGCGTTATTGCGTTTTATTAATTGCCTCGACCTAGTTAGTAATCTCGACCGAGCTCTCGATAAATAAGCTAACGAACAGCGGGGACAATCCGTATCAAAAAAGTAGGGAAACTTCCACGCCGGGGAATAATTAGTTTTATTTTTTCCCTCTCTAACCAATAACCGCTTACTTTGGAGATCAACGTCAAAAGCAGAAAAAAAAGACGTATTCATCAAGGAAATCCAGAGTAGATTGTGTTCATTAAGATGAATGGGAAAGCAACAGATTTCTTTCGTTTCTTCTCTTAAATGAAAATTTATGTGAAGGTTTCAGAAATAGTTGTTTCAAACGACTCTCGTTACTTGTGTTGTTTCACGGTTTCATCACAGACTCTATTTTCCTTTCTCTATTTCTTCTTTATCATCCTAAAAAAAGAAAATCGTTTCACTTGCATTTTAAGAGACTTCAAGCATGCACTTTTAAATTATAGTAATCTTTTCTGTGATTATGTTTTGCTTCGATTTATCTATACTGGAATAGCAATAGTGTACAATTGATATATTCTGTTTCAGGACGAGAAGAACCAATTGCTCATCACGAATCTCTGGTTGAAATTGGTGAGTTTTAATTCATCAATATATTAAGAGAAACTACTTTTATGTGATAATTGTGAAAATGAAGAAACAACTTCTTGCAACTGTTGGCACGTCTATTGAAAAGTGAGGCAAATTCAAGAAAACTTTCACTAACGAGATCGCTTGAAATGATTCGATCGTTTCTCGATTTCGTATTTAAACGCTGGTTATTCGGTAGTTTGGTTATCTAAAAATGGTAACAAATGGAACCGAAACGTTCAAATGCAACAAAAATGTTTTCGCTTCAATGAAACGTATTTCCCGTTACAAAGAGAAAATGTATTGAAAGGAATGCGAAACGATTGAATACGATAAATACGATAAATACGATGTAACGATTTAAAGAGGCCGATAATTTAATATTGCGGCATACACGAGTCACTCAGTGCTTACAAAAAATTCATACTGATTACTTATTTCAATTGTTTTTCAAACAAACGAATATCTGAATTTTAAAAGAAATATTGCAAGAAAACTCAACATCTGTCCGTGAAAGAACAGCGTTAATAAATTAATTGTCGTAAATTGTTGTAAAACTTGAACGTTCTCGCACGATCAAAATAATCAGTGCAAAAATGCGAGTGCAAGGAGAGATCCTGATCGAATTAATTGCGTACGATTTCTATACTGCGCAAAATTGAAACTGTTCGGTAAAGTTTTAGATATCAGTTTCACTGAGGAATATCCTACAATTCCGCAAAGGATACGTATATATGTATATATCAGATGGCATTATTTTGAAGTTGAAATCGTGGTCATAACAGATTCTTATCAACTGGAACTATTAATAGAGTCACGGGCAACAGGTACTCTCACTAAGGTGGCTGAAGTGGCGCACCCTTATTAGGGTAGACTGCCGTAATATTTCCTTTCAGGAGGTTTCGAACCGCACTTTAAAACGCTTGTCGTTGCTCATTTCCAACGGCTTATGCATCGTCAATCCTCGTCCACATCCACAACTTCTATCAAGCTGTGCCATGAACGGCTTTGCGATGACCCAAATTCGCAGTTAACGATTCGACGATGATGTTTTGCCCGATTGACAAATCGACCGGCCATTCCCGATCTATGTTAACAATTAAAACGGCAGAGAAGTGCAGTCCCATCCTCGAATCCTCGGCCGGTTGATCGTCGTTCGACGATTCGTAGATTAATATTTAAGATGATCCGCGACGTTGATAAATTGAACGATTGATTACAAATGGGACGACGATTTTGACATTATCGGACGGCGAAATATTCTTGACGGACAGACTGAAATTGAACAGGCGATTATCCCCAGACGAAGTATCCAGGCCACACAGGTTGGCTTTACTTTTTTTTAGAATAATGGAATTTTTGTTGCGAAACTCGTATCAAAATTTAATTGCAATCAAAAACAGCAGGGTATTACGACGACTGGAAGTAGAATTCAAGATTTCATTTCAGTGAAATAATAATCTCTGTACTTTGTACACAGAACATTGTACTCATCCATTAGCTCCATTGGGTAGTGAGGTACGTACAATTTAAGTTCACAGTGAAAATGTAAACGAGTTATCTGGGTTATCAAAGTTCTGGTTTGTTAGAAAATTATTTCTGCGCATTCTTGTTATTTTTACTTCCAACTTCTTGTATTTCTCATTTCCAACCGGAGTATTACACGTACATTTTTCATTTGCAAGAAAAAAAGCAACCGTAAAGTAAACAACTACTGGAAAGTATTTATCCGTAACTTTTTAACCTATCTCGTCTAGCCTTGGATGTCAAGTGCACGTAGCAAGGAAGAATCTAACGCACAGCTGCACTTGACTTGCAGCGTCTGATATCTTTTTGAATGTAAGTCGCTGAGATATTCAACAACTCCGAGATAAGACCCCGAGATATTCAAGATACGTTTGACGTTTTCACATATCGAAACCACGTCCTACATATTTCCTGATAGCGTTTCTGCCAGGCATATTTGTATTCCAGCAAAGAAGAACGGGACCAATTGCAGCCAAATGCTCTCCCCTGTCAATGTTTCATTCGCGAGTCTCTTGATAATTCCAAAGAATTCTAGCTGTGAAATTCGGTGCTTTCTTTTTAATATTATACAAACCTTGGTACACGTATACGCGTAATTAAACAATGATTTTCAAATGTAAAACGTTAGTTACCAAGATGTTTTCTTTGTAAGCGACTTCGGTGCAATTACGGTGTTAGAAAAGCAATATTAATTCGATTTTCAGACTAGAGATATATATCTGTTACAAAAATACGAGAGTGCCAGATTGCGCGAAAGCGTCGGAGCGCGCAGCATTATGCACCTCGTCTTCGAGTTCTCTTAATTCGTGGTGAATCTATATCAACCACTGTTACATCGCATTTGCATAGTTTTCATTGAGATCACAGAATAGAGAACGCAAAGGTACGTACCATATTCCCGAGTTCTCACCACATTGGCACGCCAGAAATACATGTACGTACATATTAAGCGAACATGCACCAAGTGTCCCGTAATTTGCATATGTATGTGCAAGAGATTCCATGTCAGCTGGTCGTACATTGATTAGTTATTAAAGACTCGAATGCATTACAGTTTATCCAAGTATACACTACCTTGTATTTACCAAGAAATTAACAAGCCACACACATTGTACAACGACTAACTTAAAATATACGAGCGAAGACAATTTGTTAACGAATCAATTAGATTTAGAATTCGATTCGATTAAACTTTGAATCATTCGGTTTCTCACAGATTAAAAAGGATATACGAATATAAAAATGTAAACATAACCATGTTTACGTTTAATCCAAGTATGGAATAAAGTATAAATTTTTACACGTACGTAAGTGCTTTTACATGTTCGAAATTCGTAAAAATTAGTAACTCGTCGAAATATTGGCCATTGTATTGCACTAATCGGCAGATTTTCGGACAGAGTAATTATTCTCCTCCGTCTTCCCATGTACATATGTTCTGCATGTACTTACCCACGTAGTATCGTAGGTACGTGTGTATGTACATATGTATTTCCTCTCTGTCTCGCTCATCGTTCAACGTAGAAACACACTTTATTCAATCTGTAGAATATAAATTTAGAACGTACAAGAGACACGAAGCATCCTTTCGTACGTAAGAAAACAAAATATACCTGCTCGATGCCAGTCTTTGTTTATACGCGAAAGTCGACGGACGTATCGTAGTTTCTTGAAACGTCGTATGTTACCAAAAGCTATATTCACGATATTCTTTCGCATTCGATGAAGATCTTTGCTTTTAATCGATATTCTCACACAACACCTGTCACCATTTTTATAGCGGGAAGCGCGGGAATCGACGATGCATTTGGTGCCAGTTTAGTACGTCGTTTGTACGCAACGCGGCGTTATTAACGCTAGTCAAGTTAATGGCGATTAATTTAAATTATTTATTAATTACAAATAATTATCGCGGCTTGTAAATTTATCTTCAGATTCGAATAGTTTTAAATCACTCGTAATTTTATTTAACAACACGTAGTTAGTTAATTTAATTTTCGTATACGTACGCATACACATATATAGAGACACTGATTTGACTTCTACAGTAAGATTAACTAGTCATAATTGCTTTGGCAGTGCAGTAGCAAACGTGCGTTGGTAAATTTGTAATATTTGCAATTGTTTGTTAATTTGTTTAATATTGTTAGTGTGCTTATTCGTAATCGATAATATCCACGGAACCGGTTGCTGGTAACTTTGCCGAGCAGACATAACACGGTAAGATTTTTTTAAATAAAATTATACATTTTAGAAAAATCGGTGCATTTTATGAATTCTTTTACGTTCATGCAATATTAGTCCATTGAATATTCTGCATCCAAACAGTTTTCCATAAAAATTTTACTTATTCTTGTATCAATAATCGACAAACATCCCAGTTCCAATAAAGCTTTATGCAAAATAAAATTTTAGGAACATGATTTCTGTTTTACGACTATTTTTATCTCTTTAGAGCGGCCATGTTTAATTGCTCGTCTAGAATTTTAAGAATCAGGTAAATTTATATCAATGGCTGTGCAACAAATATTATTACCGAAAAGAATCATTTTTCAAATAATTCACTCAGCTCCTGTAATAGAGAAAGATGGAGCTTTCTTGCAGTTTGAGAGAAAGTTTCGCGATGTTCCATTACTGTTGTCGGGATTGTAAATCACTTGAAACGAGAACAATATATATATATACACATATGTAGGCACGAGGCTTAGAAGCTTTCAGAAACTACGTGTAAAGCTTAAAAATTGACAGACGTAAAACTCGCCAACAGAAAATGTACATACATGCGTGTAAATGTGTACAAATGCGTTGTATTTGTTAGATACCCGTCAAAAACATATTATACAGTTTAATCAAATATTTATATATTTGATTAATGTTTGCTTTTCTCACAAAAAGAATTTCCAGTAATTAAAATGTTACAAAGTATAAAAGGATTCGATGTAATTACATAAAACCGATCAAGTGTGTAGTTATCCTATACACTGACGTGTGAAATGGAATTAACGCGCTATGGCCAAATCGATGTCAAATTCATCGGATATTGAGTTTGAGGCGATCGTCTTGTAATTTGCATCGTAATTGGGATTTTAATATTACATCTGATTCTTCGAATTTGATTGAGAGAATTGATTATCGAATTCGGCAGACCAGTTTCATTATCTCGCAGATGTCCCGGTTCGTCTCTCGCGATCAGTATTA
Source organism: Melipona bicolor (assembly GCA_030673865.1). NCBI lineage: Eukaryota > Metazoa > Arthropoda > Insecta > Hymenoptera > Apidae > Melipona > Melipona bicolor. The sequence goes on along the minus strand of JAHYIQ010000056.1, from coordinate 75,762 downwards.
ACACAATTTTCAATACATAGTTGGCGGATCGTGGAATTGTCTTGCTTCATAATTTATTACTAGTTTGTACACTTTCAAAATTCCTACGTTACATGCATAAATATTTGCAGTCTAGTCACGTAGCATGTCGGAGGAAGGCAGCCATTTTCTCGACGAAGAAACGCGCTCCCATCCTCTTTAGCTCTTACGTCGTCGGCGATAGAAAAATGTTTTCTGGTGAAATTAGTTCGAAGGCGAGGTACGTGCCAGCCTACTTTGGCAAATTCAGAATTCAAAAGCTGCTTCGATCGGCGCCGCATCAACGAAGTAGTTCCGTGGCAAGGTTTTAGAGTGCATTCGTCTAACGGAGTCGTGGAGCGGGCCGTAGTTACGTGAAAATCCACGATTGCAGAAACGAACTTCCTCGGTAGGTAGGTAGGGTGGTGTAACTTCTTGGCCTCCTCCACTAGAAAAGAGTGGAGCAGCACGGGCTCGAGTAGGCGGAGTACTCGCGTGTCTGTGAGCTTTAACGGTTCTATGGTATTATGAGCGAAGTCAGCGTTAGATGCACTCTCTTTTCCTCTTTACCATCTCACTATGCTTCCCTCGGTTCGCTTCACCCTTCCGTTGGCCTGCATCGCGTCCCTATTTCCGTTTCTCACCCCAGTTTTGTGCGTTCACCTAAGAGAGATGAGCAGGGAAGATGGTCGGCGGAGGGTTCGGGGAGAGAGGAAAGGAGTTCAGCTACTCGCAACCTGCTCCGTACAGTGTCCCCTATAACGATGAAAACAAGTTTTCTTCCTTCCTTTCTCTCTTCTGTTTTTTTCCTTCTTTTCTCGTCTCTTTTATTTTCGTAAAAGAATAATCCGCTAGGCTTTTACTCCGCTTAGGGTGTCTTCCAGCAGAATGTATGACAAATGGTGCTAGTTGGATCGTATAAAGTCCCGTCCCATCCGTTTTATCCTTGGCTTAGAAGTATAGTTTATCAAGGCTTGATTAAATTTTTGTTTAATACGCCTAGGATTCTAAAATAAATACTTTGTTGTTGCCAAGGTTTTAGTTTTCAAACGCAAATAACGGATCAAAAATGCTTTTCAATCAGTCCCTCTCGTTTCTGTATTATGCGTATAGTGAATGCGCAATTGCCGTTGCCAGCCAGCAGCTATCAATGACAGGACGAGATGAGTCAGAAGCACCACAGGCGGCTAGAGTCCTCGTTTGATTAGGCTCGTTAATGTACCTGCCACTGTCAATTGAGATAGACTGATATTCCGCAGCGAACCACTGAGAGAATTCCATCGGGCTGATATGTTATTGGCGCGGATCACTGCGTAGTCTTATATAATACATGCATGCGCGACTAAAGAATTATTGCCGTTCGAATGCTATTCCGCGCATTATAATTGGCAATTGTAATTCTGCAGGTAATTACGATCGAAATTTATTTCGTTAATCCCGCACGTTACTTCATTTGTGAAGAGATTAGAGATTTAGCGAAATGGCTTTTAATGAAAATCACGGTGTAATCCGTCGGCCGTGTGTAACGTTAATTAAAGTTCACGAATACGGTTGAGATAAGGCCAAGATCAGCGACGTAGTGATTTCCCTGATTTAAAATGATTTAAAAGGATTATCAGTGAACGAAGACCAAAGATAAGTTCCAGAAAGTTTTATCCTTGGAATTTCGTTTTAAACGAAAGTTAAATTAATCCCGATCCTAAGTTTCTGCGTCCGCATAGTCTTTCATCGTTTTAGATGCCCGGGCTCGTTTATCTGCAATTTTCTGACGACGGGATGAAACTTGTGGTTTCTCGTTTTTCACGCTTGCACGAGTTGTATTGATTACAACAAAATCATCTCAAAATGATGCGTAAATGGTATTTTCATTTCCATTTCAAAGACATCCTCTTTTTACATTTGATCGATACATCTTATCGATTTGTAGCGGCCTATGATTCCTCGACTATAAGATTCAACATTGACTAGCACAAGTCGCAAGTGGCTGCGCTAGCGTCGAGGTCCTACCGATCTCCGACGTTAAGCAAAGCAGTGTGCGGAACACCGCTAGGATGGGTGACCATCCAGCCTAGCGGGTAGTTATAACAACACAAGCATCTAGGGTAAGGAGTCGCTGCCATCAGCCTCATTGATGAAACGCATCAACCACTTTCTTCTTCCACTCAATTCTTCTCAAACCCCGAGTCCATTCGTCCTTCCATCAAACATATCCCGAACCTAAACCCTTCAGATTTATTTTTGGGAGAATGGCATTGTGCGAAAGTTTGCACGACTTTTGTGAAAAAGTATAGTTCGAAAAGCTTTTAGGAAGATGAAATCGCGTGTCTCGTTTTCCTGATTTAACATAATACGCGTATAAATGTACCTACGTACGCAAAATCTTTCATTCGCTCTACAACATGGCGCCTCGATCTATATAGGTAATAACGCACCGACAGCGTGATATTATAATCAAAGTATTAGACGTTTATCCAATCGGACGTAGAGCGCGAATTTGATTGGGAAATCGATCAAACGCAGAAGTTTGCGTGTCACGTATCGATCAACGACTGAAACGTCGTAAAATACCAAGCGGGCTATTACTAATATTTATTGAAAGGGGGAGAGGGCCTGTTTCCTTCAAACGGCTTGGCATCCGCAGAGAAGCGAGCAAATATTCCTTATACACGTATATAGGGTGGCACTTTGGGGTAAATTCAGGTCACACAAGCAATCGAGAGTGTATTAACTAGCTCTCAACGAGAATTGAGTTACGCCACGAGTTCGTGGTCCCTGATCAAAAGCCAGTGACGTATTGTAAACCGAAGGTGCAAAATTTCACCCTCTTTGCCGTAAACTCGCTCTGCCGTGAATCTGTTTTCCCGTAATTAATCATTTCTCAAAATTTCCCACGCTCTGGCGCGAGACTCGCGTCGCTTGGCAATTAGTCGTTTCGTCTGACAACCCGCTGAAAAATTTCCTTCGTTTTCCTACGCATCGAACATGAGCCAACGGATTTAGACTACGACACGTCTGCGCGAATTTGATAAAAATTCCAATAATTAACGCGGAGTATTAACTACTTAATATTTTTTTCATCTTTTCTTCTTTCTTCACTCGTTGGAAATTGATCCCCTGGTGAAATTTCATCGGATCGTTCGTTGCACCGAATGTAAAACGAGCAATGCAGTTACTTCGATTAGCGTACATTTCGCACGCGATAGCGTCCAGTCTTAATTGATCTCTCGACAGTCTTCGATGCTCCACGGTGAAGGGTAATCTAATAGAAAGCACGGGGAGCGCTGTTCAATGAATTGTATTTCGATTCGAGAAAATTCTCGAGGTGTTCCTCACTGTACGGAGACTGTGCGAAAGGTTGTAAACTCGAGGCGTGAAACAACCCATCTCTACGTGCCGAGCTCAATTTCACTTTGACGTGCCTTATATTGGCCCCGAGTTACTCAGCGGTTTTACGAACCACTATTTTTCTCTTCCTTCTTCCATTCGTGTATCACACGTGACCAAACGGTGTTACACGTGCTGCTAACACGTATTGTACATGAGCACCCATCGTACAAATTGAAAATATGCGAGGTAGATAAGATTTCGTGATCTTGCGCGCTTCGAGATTAAATTTTTAAAATCTTTCTACGATTTTGAGTCTGCTGCGTGTCGATTTCGATCCTGAATGAAACCCAAGACGCAATCTTCGATCTGATCAATCGTACGATGTTTCTTTGGTGTCAAGAGTAAATGAATATTTTATATTGTACGTAAAGGCTGGATTTCAGAATGAGAATTGTGACTGAAAACAAAATTATACGGAGGGGACAGAAACTCGGAATGTGAGAGGAATGTGGCATTCTGCAGAATTATTCACTTAGATTTAATCGTGAAATATTTACATGCGAGAATATTACCATGCACGTTGGTACGTGTACACGAGCAATAAAGTGAAACAAAATTTTACCATTTAAGTGACAAAATGCCAGAAAGTATGTTGCCATTAGTAGAATGAAATATCGCCATCAGTAGAATGAAATAAACTTTCTGAAATACTCGCGTACATACATTTCCATGGAAATGAAAAATTCGGTTTGTTTGATTGTGTCGACGGAGTAGAATGCAAATTTTTAAAGAGTATTTAAGAGTATTTAATTATTGTCAAAGAGCACTACCGTTACAAAGATGGAAATATATTTTGTTCTCGTTACACGTTATCGACAACGACGTCATTATTATTTAAAGGCTTTTATTCAAAGATTTTCGAATTTTCGAGTTTATGATGTTTCGGCAAAGTCACGATCGAGCCATGTTGGTTATCCATGTTCGACTTTGTTTTTAATCTTTCGGTTCATTCATAAAATGGAGATTCAATGCCTTTTAATTACGACGGTTTTCACTCATTCGGATGGAAAACAAAATCAAGCATTGGTCGTTACAATTTCGATCCTAAACGATGAATCAGCTTGTAAAGCACGATTAAACCGATAGGGGATGCGTATGTAGGTACATTTATGCTTATCAAGAACCGATGGTTAAACGATTATATACACGTACGTATCGGAAACAGCGTATATAACCAGCGGATGTGTGTGATCGGGCGTATTTGGCATGCTCCAAAAATCGGCAAATGTTAATCGGCTCATTAAGAACCGCATTATTCATTAATCTTTCACTTGCGTGTTTCATATGCGGGCAACGATGGGTGACAGATAAGATAATTTGGACAATATATTCGTTCCATACTCGTAAATCTTTCACCGGCTGTTCCGTGCCGCGAATATTTCTGCGAATCACGCTGAAATGAATCTTCTTTTCACAGCGTGTCGAAAAGCCACGCGATCGTTACACTCGTATCCTTAAATTCCTATTTGTACGTTGAAATTTGCATCTTGCAGAAATTTCTCTGCGAGTTATTCCCCGAGTTTTAAACGCCCGCCAAACTTTTCAAAACTATGCGATTTATCTGATATCGGGATGTTCCACTATTCTTCTCGGTATTCTTCCCAGCCCGATTCCGCGCGTTCTTCGTGTTCTTCGCTTCATTGAAGCGAGCATAAAAGCGTTTACGACGAGGCATCGGGCATTCATAATGGATTTAAAGCATTAATATCTTGGAGAAGGGCGAGTCGAATCGATTCCCTCGCACATTCTTTTTCCCTCGGAGAATAAATAACGGTGGAAGGTTTAACGATTGCTCGTTCGATCGGTCTATCCTACCGTATCTTTGTCTCCACCTTCGTTACTACCCTCGATTCAGTCTCGTGTGCCTTGCGACGAACTTTGTACCATGGTCTAATTAGGTCACTCGTCCGAGGCAGAGAGAAGTATGCCTGTGGAACCGATGATATTTCCAGGGCAAACATTTTCACGTGAAACAACGTGGAATCCTCCAGATCGATGAAACCATCAACTTTTATAGAACGTTGGGAATTACAAGTGTAAACAGATCGACGCGGTAAAAAAAAAACTGCACGACTTGCAGCTGTTCTGACTAGGAAATAAAGACGACTTCTTTTACCATAAAATTTTATCGATGTGCAAACATTTGAATCGATAGAAAACAAATTACAGGCGCGATCGTTCAGTACCAGACGACGCCACTCCTACTCGAGGTCTAGCCCACGCCCCCTCACGAATCACGTGACCCAAATCAACCAATCGCTAATTTTTGTTGCATCAGCGTTGCAACAAAATCACTTTCAATGATTAAAAAAAAAAAAAGAAAAAAACGGTGGTCGTCAGACTGATCGAGTCTGGAGTCTTTTCTATTTTTTCTTTTTTTTTTTAACCAAGGATCAGTATACACAGATTTCGCAAATTTTACAGAAGAAATTCATTTAGAAGCGAAGAAAAGGTTCGAAGTACTTTAACGACTTTATATTTCAACATAATCTTCTCATCATCTGTTCGGCCGCTCCCTGGCTCTTCTCCCCGTTCGGACGAACTTTGGGAAACGCTCTAATTACGTCCTTCAGCGGAGAGAATGGAGACTTAAAATTAGTTGCGAAACCAGCGATCCGGTTTCCTTCTGAAGAGACTGCGCAGCGAAATTCTCAGGACATTTTATCCTCGTTTAATATGTCCTCGAATGTTGTGAATTATGGCTTTAACATTCCCCCGTAGTGCTTGAAGTAAAAAGAAAAAGGGGAAAAAAGGAGGGAAGGAAGAGACTGAAAAGAAAAACAAGATCTCAAGAGCTGTTTGGAACACGATAAAGAGGAAATTCGAAATGTTTCACAGAATTTTTTCTTTTTTTTTTTTTTTTCCTTACACATTATAGATCGTACCGTTGAACAGTTAATGCTTTCGAAGGTAATTCAGAAAAGGTAATATAAAGAGTTTGCCGTGGATGATGCAAAAGAATCTTGCCCGCAGCACTTTAAATGAACTTCTTGGATAGTTTGAAACTGCTGCCCCAATTTCAAAGGTGAATCCGAATAATCAGCCCCGCGCGTGTATACGCGAAACGCTCCGCCAAACGTTCGAATCTTAAAGCTGGCTAAAGGCTTTAAGCGGTCTCCACCGCTACCTCCAGTCCCGCGCGTTTTCCCTGAATGTATTCGTTAATACCGTTTAACGTTTCGCTTCGTGGGAAGATCGTGGGAGGCTGTAGCACTGCGCTAGAGCAGCCTTCTCTCCCACGCAGCGTGATGCAGCTACTGAGATAACGACGAGTCAAGTTTCGGTGGAAGTTTTCAATCGACGAGTTTGGAAGACAACCAGGCGCGGAAGGGCCGGGCTACTAATCAGCCAGAAGTTAAATCGCCCGAAAATGTAATACAGTCAGTTAGTTAGTCACAGTTCGTTGAATGGTTCGGCTTTCGTTGGTGCCGGGAACGACGGGCCACCTTTAAGATGGCGAGTTCGAAGGAATTACACGCGACGTTGCACGAATAACTAGAAAGAGGTTTCCCGTTTTCAATTTTATAACTGCGACTCTCTCTGGGTTGTTCGAAAGTTTTGTCCAATTTGAGATTTCAGATTTGCGTATAATGTCCCGTGTATTGCACGTTGTTACCTACGTGCCGCGGTAATTGGTTGTTATTGGTATACGTCAAGGGTTCTATGAATTTTCTGCGTTTGTTATTTCGACAAATATTCTCTGACGCGGGACCTGTCATCGGGAAAATAAAAAATTCACCACTGTCAGAGAGTCCATGTATTTCTCACGTGAGTAACACTTTAACGCTAGGTTTACGGGCATTTCTACGGACACCTGTGAAATTGACAGGTGAATGAAAACACGCCTATTCCTAGAAAAATCGATTTAATTATTTTAATTGTACACTATCGACTTGTAACAGTTATAAATTGTTTGTTATATTACATTATATTGCATTTGTTTATTATATTACATTATATTAACATTATACAATATACGCGCATTGAGATATTAGATTTTTTTTCAAAACAGTAGAGGTACATCTGTCGTACTGTGATTTCTATTTTGACATTAATTTTATATTTATTACCAGAGTAATAATTTCACGAATTTATTGGAATTAGTCGATCCGCCAATTTGATGGATGTTGGAGTATCATATCACGTACATACAAAACTTCAAAATTAGAAATTTGAGGAAATAGTGGTATTGTTATTATTCTATTAATAAAAGTCAGAAAAAATTGCCAGGAAAGAAACCGGTTTAAAACTGTTTCAAATTTTGTTCATAAAATCAGAAAGCCGTCAAATTGACGGACACTGAGCGATTAAGCTAGTGTTAACTCTTTTCTGGTAAGAAAAACGTAATTCCGAAGATAGAATAATCTTGTTTCGGAGGCAGCAAATGCATCAACGCAGCACCGCCTTCTTGACTTCGTGGGAACTTTCCAGCGGCGAAGACAAAGGCGAAACGGGAAGACAAAGCGGTATGTCGATGTGACGTCGTAGATCAGGCCCCCCTGACAAATCTGTTGATCGTATTCCCGTACCAATACGGATGCGACGCGATGCGACGATCGGAATAGCTTGGATTCGAGGAAGCGATAATCGAAATTGCCAGGATTCTCCAGTCGACGAATTTAGCACGGACGTGCCGTTAAGTCCTCCGTGAGGATTTTCGTGTAACGTCAACAACAACGGTATCCGTGTCAGGGGGAAACGAAGGAAGACGAAATGAAAATCCGAAGGTGGAATTTAGAGATTTACGGCCGTTCGATTGGAATTGCCCGATTACGAAATCCTACGGAACACCTTTGTCAACTTCCCTCACGATCGTTTATCTGTGCGAAGGAAATCAACAAAAATTAGATCGACGTGGTTTATAATAAATTGTCAAGGAAAACTAAGCACTGAAGTATTAATTTTCTCAAGATTTTCACGCTCTTTTACGACTCTCTAATTAAAATCTGTCTTCATATGCACTTCATAACCATATGCTCGTATTTTACGTCAGAGATGGCTAACTGGCGGCCCGCTGGACCCTTGCTCCTACTTTCCTGATCGCTAACGCTACCCCCTCCACTGCGTGCACGAGTACCTGTCTGTCAGTGTGTTGACTCTTCTACTGAGCAAGTGGAGAGATCGCAGCAGTGGAGGGGGAAGCGCTAGCAATGAGGAAAGTAGGGGCAAGCGTTCGCCGGTCGCCAGTTAGCCGACTCTGTTTTACGTCTTACTACTAGAGCGACTAGACAAACAGCCCTAAATTTGATTTTTCGCCGCATCGAACATGCAGCAGGAATTTCGAAAAATGAGACTTCCTCAGCCCACATATCCGCTTCCTCGTTCGTCGAAATCGAGCATTTTGATTATTAATAACAGCGAGACGGTCGAAAATCGTGGTACGAATTGAATTCGCGAGCACAACTCACTTTTACACGAATATCGCAGCGCCGGTAGTCGCGTTGCTCTTGCAAGAGGGGGAAACTCGGGGCGAAATTCGGAGTTTAGTAAAATTGGACGTTAAAGTCATTAAACTCGAGAATTTTCGTGTGCGTTGCCGCATTTATATTGCCTAATTCGCGGCATGTGCACCTCGAACCCCCGTCTCCCTCTTTTCTTATCTCGGCTGTGGAATTTGCATAGTCGTGGAATTGTCGGCAAATATCGCTGATATACGAACCGATGAAACGATGTTTTATGGAACATGTTGTGTAACAAGAATGTACGATAGTTATTCTACGCCAAGGGACGAAACTTTACACGATGATACAGTGTCCGATGCAACGTACGAGCATGTTTCTCTTCCTTGAAATGGTCTTTCCTCCGCGAAACAATGATTTATTTAACGTATTTATCTTCGTACTTGGTGCGCTAGATCACGAATTCGTTTTTCTTTTTTCTTTTTTTTTTTTTTTCATTGAAACATACGATTTAGATAAAAAATAAAAAACGAACGTTCCCTATTGCGTTACAACGTGAATGAAAAAGCGATCGCAACGCGAATTTCCGATACGGATTCGGTCCAAATAACGAAATTCAGAAAAGTGAGTTGCCCGAGAGAACTCCGCTCGAATCGGAGTAGATTGCATTTGAAGAGATTGGTTAGTTTGCGGGAGTGGGTTCTCGGTTGGCGAGATTGATCGCTTAACTTCAAAACTAGAAAAATGTTCTCGGGGCCAGGCCTCCCGAGGATAGGTAGATTTCTCACTTAGCGCCGACCGGAACCGACCGGGATCGCCGAAGCGGATTTTGGCGGAGCTCTCCTTTCGAACTCTCACCGGTTTTTGTCTCTCACCGTCTTTCGTTCGATTACTGCTGCTCTTCACCGCCGCGACCTTCCTTTGAAATACCCACGCTTCTTGGGAAATCCGTTTTTCGTTGCACGCGAACCGCGCCACGAGACGGCCAACATTCATCTCCTCTTCAAAGGGACGACGTCTCTTCGGTTTTCTCGCAAATAACAAATGCCCCGTGCATTGTAATGTATGTCGTAAGTAAAGGGTTCTCTCTCGCAGTGACAGCAGTATTGCGTCTCAACGTTGCTCTACGCGCTGAACGAGACGTGGAAATACGTTTACGTATCACCTGTAAGTGAGTAAGAATCACGGGAAGAGTTGGCCATTACGCGCCGAGGATGTCATTATCCGTCACGCGTGCAATGAATTTTAAACGCTGTGCGTACATACGCACGTATATGTATATATATTTATTCTGATATTATCTTCTGTGTAAACATCATGTAGGCGAAGATGGGATAAAACCAAATATCTAATTTCGTGTTTCGCTCCGTAACGAAAAATCGGATGGCAAGAAAAATTCGTACAGGGCCAAATCTTTTAATTGGATCTTGCACGATAAGAAAATGGCCAAACTTTTTGGAAAAAATTTTCTGGCTCGCGAGAAAATGCAATTTTCAGATAGGGGATTGCTCGCGGGAGTGGGTAAAATTAATGCAGCTGTAAAATTTTTATTTTTATTAGTTAAAAAAATTAAGTAGAAACAATTTTGATAAATGTAAGGTATTCTGTTTGGTCTGACTTGTAAAAAATTATGTTAGCTATTAGTTTAGAAGCTTTTACCGTATTTATAAAAAATTTGAATTATTTCGACTTATGAATCTAAAGATGCATATATCTTAATTAATGGAATAAAATATTCGTCGCCCTCTTCAACATTCGTTACCCCAAATGCATTAATTTACCAAACATTGAATATTTATACCTCGGTATGAGATAGAAAAGTGAAAAAGGTGTCAAAATATTCTGCCAGGACCGTAGAATGCAAATGGATGTGGAAACACATAAAACAAAAAACAATCACTTTGCACTCACGAAACATTGAAACTTTTCAAGCCGAAATTTCCAACTCTGTCTGCACCGAACACTACGATATTGGTTGGTCTACTAAACTTGTCGTATAATTGTGCCGCAGCTCGATTACGTACCGAAGCTCTTATTTTATAAAAGTATTACTACTGTGCGTTATCGAGCGGAAATTCGAAATCCAAGGACGAAGGCAAAATACTTTAAACTGAATCCGTGAGTCAATTTCGTTGTGATTCTCTGCGTCAGGTTCCCACACACACACACACACACACTCATGCGTGGAAATGGATATATAATAAACGGCCTGTGCGTGCCGCGTAAACCATCGAGCACAGTGGCCATTATTAATTATCCGACGGTGTACTCCATCAGTAGCTAATCAATCGGGAGTTGGTGACTAATGGGTATGAGTCTAACGGCCTACATGAAACGGATCGGACATTCCTGTGGACGAGCGTTCGACTGGACGTCGAGTGTCGACTTCCCTCTTATCGCGAGAACTCGCCGATTCGTTTCTTACTTCGCTTCTTCGCGGTTGATCACGTATTTGTTTTCGAATTCGTATTAACAGCCAGTCATTTCTTTGAAAAATATTTTTTTTTTTTTTGAAACGAACCATTTTTCGAACTTTGCCTTGCAATCACACGGAACGCGGAGCTTGCGATCTGTTTAATTCAAAATACGATACAATCATTTATCGCCGTAATTGGAACATCGCAGCGCGACGACAAAGGGAAGAGGAAGCTCGTTTTGCTCAACGCGCCGGCATTACTACGACGTTTTATTCGGATGTGTTTTATTGTGTTTTTGGTAAAACAATTCGGATCCGCGCCGGTTTCGAATGGGTGATGAGTTATCAGAGGAAATTAGCAGACAATGGGATTTAAAACGCAAGGGAATGCGTTTGAATATGTTTGCAATTCGAACGTATCGATGATAAATAGGATTCCATTCGAGTGTCGACACTTACGGATCGATAACGTAATGCGCGAAAGGAATATACATTAGGGAATATTACTGGCCTCATCGACTGGCTGTTTTGGGCCTTCGGATACTTGTCTTGGCCGAGGGAAACTGGAAATAGCAAAGTGAAGAATCCCGTCAAAAGTTCGCAACTTGCCGAATCGCCTCGTATTTTCCGCAAAGTTGCCCTAACTCCGCGCGAGAAAGTCTGCGAAAATTTCCGCAAAAGACTCGCCCGTGAAAGATATTAGCACCGTAGAATCGACAGTGCACGGTCTGCGCGATGGCGGGGGAAGGGAGGGGGTGGGGGCGAGTTGCCAAACTGTTTAAGAAAGTTGCAAGTAGCTGGAACCTGTATTTTCAAAACGCATTTCGCGCGGTTTTCTCCGTGACACTGTGAAAGAATCGCGAATAAAACGCGAATAGATCTCTTTTTCGCCGAACTTTTTATTTGGAGTTTCGGAGTTTAACCATAATTACTCGTAATTGTAGCTGTTACTTGTAATTGCGAACCGATTGAAAAGATTAAAAGGAGAAGATAGAGCGAAGCTCGGCGTGGCGTGAGTCGATTGAAAATTTTTCAACACGTAGTAGAATTTAAAGTGAGATTTTTTCCAATTACAGGAATGGAACGATGTGAACATGAGATGGAATACGTCGGATTACGGGGGAGTGAGAGACCTGAGGATCCCACCGCACAGACTTTGGAAGCCTGACGTTCTCATGTATAACAGGTAATTTAACGCTGCCTTCGTCTGTTTAATATTCATGGAACAATCTGTTTTATATCGCGCACGCTCGCTAACCAAACGATATTTCAGACGTAACGATTTCTTTTTGCTTCTCTCGAAGCTCGCGTAAATTTTTCTCGTTTCTGCAGATAGGCATTTAAATATCGTTACCAATTTGATATGATCGCAGGGCGATTAACATTAATATTAATAGCGTAAAAATTTGTTTAAAATCAAAGGCGTGTTTCGGAACAATGTTAGGTTTTCCAACTGGGAAAAAACTGCACGACTTGTACCCCAGTAAGCTCAGAAGCAACTGTTCTGATCAGAAGATGAAGACGACTTTTTTTGCCATAAAATTTTATCGATATGAAAACATTTGAATCGATAGAAAACAAATTACAGGCGCGATCGCTCAGTACCAGACAACGCCACTCCTACTCTCACGAATCACGTGACCCAAATCAACCAATCGCTAATTTTCGTTGCATTAGCGTTGCACCTGAAGAGGCCCGATTTTCTGGGTTAGGTTTAGGTTAGGCTAAAATCACTTTCAGTGATAAAACGAATCAGAGTTGAAAATAAGTATTCCGCTTGGATAATCGATGCCGATCAGGACTCGGCGAATCTCAGTTTGAAACATCGAATCGTTATTTTCCGACTTCGCGGTACAATTAACGCGGCGAAAAGATGTCTGTTCCCGCCACTTCCACCAGAAATTTCAGCAAACTCGATAAGAACGATTCAATGGTTCCTGCATGTCAACTCTCTTTCACTCGACCTAGAAAAGTTACGAATACGTTCCTCCCATTACGCAAAGTCGATAATGTTTTTTGTCGTCAACACACGTTTATCTGCTGATGCTTTCGCCAAGTTTTTCAGCAATTACTATTTAACAGGTTCCGTCGCATGGAAAGTATCGATTGTGCAAGCATGTTTTCGTAATCGATCTTACATACAGAATTACGGTAGGACGTCAATAGATTAATTAATCGATTTGTTTGCTCGGTTCTTAATACTACGTCCAGCGTACCTGTGTGTATAATACGTGCCAAGATTGGAAAAGCTTCGTTGTAAATAAATCGTCTCCTTAGGATTGGTTGTTGGATCAATTTTTTTAAAGTATTCGATAACAACAAATTTCGCGTGTCGACGAATAGCTACATCTCCGGAAGGTAAAACGAACATCCAATAATGATCACCAGCAAGCTGGCTTGTGTTGTGACTGCCTTCAAAAGACATGCTATTAACTGGCTGGTAGCACGGTAATAATTGTTAATCGCTTTCATTGCTATGAATGCAATTTCAGTTCTATCAGCGTGGACGTTCTACTATTTTCTGTGTATTATTTAACGTGCAGCCACGTGCTTACGAGTTTCTGACAGATAATTACGCTTACATGCAAGAACCGATATTATAACGTGTAGCTGTGTAATATGTCCTGTGGTGGGTCATGGTTCTACTCTTAGAAATCGCGCGTGTCGCCGATCTGTTAAACTGTTTTCGCAAAGTCGCTTCGGAATAATTCTACTCCTCTTCAAGTGATTTTCGTTCGGTTGTTCTGAATTGTTTCAATTTTCTGAATACTCGTTGAAAGAATAAAGATCGCGAATGTAAATTCATTCGCGTGAATTTGCCTACTTCTCATTTTTAGAGAGAGAGAGAGACAATAAAATTTATCAAAAGCAGAAGAATAATTAAGATCTTTTTCCATGGGTTTGGATCAATTTTTATACCATCCGCCATGGAATACATTGTTTATGTATTTATGCCAATTCATACCTATATTTATTACATTATTTATCATCTATATTATATATTAATTTATAGGCATATTTGCAATTACTACAACACGATTTTCAATATGACAGAGTTTATTTAGAAAACTGCGTGGATTTGTCGCTTACCGGCGTTGTTCTCCGTAGAAATTTTAATTAATTGCCGAACGATATTAACAACACACACACACACATATATATATATATATATATTTCTAGCCAATGGCAGACGACATATATGCGTATATGTATGTGTGTGTGTATATACAGAGTGAATAGCTATCGGTCGACTTCCGGTACAATTGGCCTGAAACGCAGGGACCAATATTAATCTTGGTGCGCGCGTGATTCCAATGCTGATCGTGAGATCACTCTCGTAGGTGGTGTATAGGTGAATCGCGTCGAGGATCGATCAATTAGCCGCTTTGTCGCTTCGTCACGCCGCGTTTCTCGTGTGTTCCACTTTTCACCCAACTAAGAACAACTAGACGTTCTCGTTTATTACGCTGTAAGTTCTCAGCTTGACGCTGCGCCGAAATAACGATATAATATATATCAGAAGGAACTAATTAAGCGAGGGGAACGGAATAAAATCTTCTTCTCGAGCACTTCTTAATTTTATTTATCGTTACGTCACGAGTGACAAAACGATCTTATACAACGTACATCGATTTAGCTCCGATCGACGTACGTGGTCGTGAAATTCTTGAAAGCAATCGAGTCAAACGCAATTATCTAATCCTTGGAAAAATCGTTGAAATTTATTTTTCACGGATGGAACGAAAATATCGCGAACGAAACGACTGCGCCAACTGAAAAAGCTTCATCCTCGAAACGGATCGAACTTTCGACGTGATTTCGCAAAATCACAAATTTTACCGAGCGAAAGGTGGAACGACAAAGTTTGTCCCCCTTTTTTGCGCGACTTTTTTCACGCCGGCTCTGTCGAACAAACGCATCAAGGGGAGAGGACAGGGATCGGGGGGGAGAGAGAGAGAGAGAGAGAGAGAGAAAAAGTTTATCGAGACAGTCAATCCGCTAAGAACGATCTAGATTCTGAACTATCAGAAGTTGGTGGTGGCTGGTGGTATGTGGGGCAAAAGTGGGACACCGGGCCAAGTGGGTCAGTCGCATTAAAAACAAAGCCACCGCCACCATTTAAAAGGAATCAGGAAAAGTATCTGCCCCGCGCGGAAATATATTGTCGGGAAACGCTTGCGGCCCCTATTATTTTTAAGTGGGTAATGTATCGACTCTCGGAGGCCAGCGTCGTATTTGTCGAATTAAAAAGTTTCGTTTGGAACGCGTTAATAAAACGGAACGGAACTAGCCGGCTTTTGCATCCGGTAGGTGGGATCCGTAGGCAGCTGCACGCCGAAAAACCACTTTCCCCGCGTGGTCGCTGGACGTTCTCGCGCTTTCCTCTCGCCGCGCTTGTTTTCAACAGACGCTGCCACTTTCGTTTCAACAGCGGTCCGCTGTCATTATTAACTTCTGCGCCGTCGCATCGCTTTCTCCAGGGTCGATTTTCCGAACAGCTTTCGACGTACAGATAGAAATTTGGAAACTGTAAACTAGTTTCGTGCAGAGTGTAAATTTCCGATCTTTCCAATTTGATTTCAAAGTACGATACTACACTGTTCTCTCGGATTTGTGATGATCTTTTATTTCATTTTATCAATCTCTGGGACATTTTCTTGCAAATGTTTTTTTTTTTAGCGCGTCACGCCTCGTGGTATAAATTTCATCCTCGTAATCGAGTAGATTCGAACCTGGTTGGTCGTCAATTGTGTCGTCGTATCATTAAAGACACGAAGCTATTTTTACGTGACATAATTTACCCTGGAGTGAAATGCATCATAGTGTCAACGATATTTTTTGCGTGGACGCGGCATGATTTGCAGTAGATCCTCGTCTTGTTGAGGACTACAAGCTCATCTGGGTATATCCTCAATAATTTCTCTTCTGTATATTATCTACGATACCGACTAAATTAGAAGGGACAAACACTTCAAAAAAAAAAAAAAAAACTGCACGATTTGTACCCCAGTACGATTCGTCTCACTGAAAGGCCCAGAAGCAACATTTTTGCCATAAAATTTTATTGATATGCAAACATTTGAATCGATACGAAACAAATTACAGGCGCGATCGCTCAGTACCAGACAACGCCACTCCTACTCGAGGTCTACCCCACGCCCTCTCACGAATCACGTGACCCAAATCAACCAATCGCTAATTTTCGTTGCATTAGCGTTGCACTTGAAGAAGCTCGATTTTCTGAGTTACTCCCGCTAAAATCACTTTCAGTGGAAAAAAAAGTACGTGTTACGACTTGAGAAATCGTTGGAATTAACAGAGAAACATGAAAAGCCCAGACCACCTCTTGGTGTCGATATTCGTTAAATGGACAAATGTTGTGTCACTGCAGGAACGAGCAGCGAAATTTGTTCACGCAGCAAGCGTCGCTCTGTAACTCAATTTCGCAGATTGATATTTTCATCTACGCGGCGACCAATTTATAAGTAAAGCGGAAAATAAAATTGTTCCCATTCGGTTGGGCTAACGTGACCAAATTTCCCAGCGTATTTTAGTCGGAGTTTTAGACAGTGTTATCGTTACTGATCGGAAACATACGGTGCCGTACGTGCCGATCCACGTTATCGTTCGCGGTTCTGGAATCTGTTACCACTCGGTAATTTCATTGAATAAATCGTCGGCCAATTGCTGGCCGTTCGTATCGTTCAATATGCGAAATATCGATACTTGGCGGAAACATTAAAAATTTCAAAAAGGTGCGTGCAAAAAGGTAGGCGAGCAATTTCTTATATGGGATTGGAATCTGTTCTTTTGAAAGGAAAACACTGATGATTTTTGCTCGAAAATGGTAATTTCTATACGACCATAGTGCAAACAGTCCTTTTGCTTTTGCGACTTTTGATCCCCCCTTTTGATTCATCGGGATATGTCTGGCAAATGAACGAAATGAACGTTTGTCGTTGCTACATTTTTCGAAATTGTGCATTCCGCAACGCGGAATTTTCATAAATTCCCCTCTTGTTAATTACCAAGTTCGACTCTTGGCACGAGGCGCCAACTTTCCTCCCTCTTTTCCCCTATTTATTTTTTTCCGTCGTAATTTCTTTCTGTTTCGCTGCTGAGTAACAGTAGCAATTCTATTCTTATTTGTATGTTCATCGCCGTTCGCGATAGTCGTGAAAATTTATCAGGAGGGCCAGCGGGTCGTCGAGAGAGAGAGAGAGAACGTCGCCTTTCTAATTTAACTACACTTAACCGTTTGCGCAATGCTATTTTAGATTTAATTATTCTCCATTGTTCGTGCTCGCGCATCGGAAGTCGTGGAATCTGTGCACACAGATTTGCGTTCCCTCGGCCACCAGGGATTCGAGGTAAAGCAAATTGCTCCCGCGCTTCTCTCTGCCACCGACTAACTCGTATCAGGCGAATTTGGGAAACTTGCACTGACTTTAAAAAAAAAAAAAAAAGAAGAAAAAAAAATCCTTTGAAAGTCCTCTGAAAACCAACATTATTTTATTTTAAAATAAATATAATCTACGTCGAACGATGAACGAAGGACAGAGCGTTGCGGAGTAATCCACGATTCGTAAAATAAAGTCGACTGATGCTGGCTAATCGACCGTTCATTGGTGTCGTTAATTGGTAGCATAGCAAACGATGGACGACTTTTGCTCTACTTTCATTCTGTCTCGCCGGGCAAATCCAGTGTTTAACGACGCTGTCTTTTGTGTTCAGAGACCGGCGTGAGATTCATTAATTAGGCCAGCCGCGCAACTTTGGTAAACGCGAGTGGAAAAACAAAGATTAACAGAGTCACGTGAGATTTATTGACTTCGGGGGGTTTGCCGGGACCCGGATCATTTTGCAAGATGAAACGTTGCTTCCCGCAACGACGCGAAAATTTTCGTTTCGTTTTCCAGCGCGAGCTTCTTTCTTTTTGGCCTCCGCTCTCTGAGCGTTGATTTTTCCATTTAACGCGTGATTTTTGCTACAACGACACGCGGCTATTTAAAGCACAAAGCGAGAAAACAGAATCGCGCAATGTGGAATGGAGAAGTGGAAAATGGCTTGACTCTCGAGGAAAGTTTCATTTGCTCCTCTCGGACGGGCGCGAGTTAAATTTCATTGAAGGAAATTAAAAACTTGGCGCAATTGCGAAATTATTACGAACGATATGATTTTCATTCATTTGGCGTGATAAATATTTTGTCTAATTCGGGGCCGGGAAGTTTTCGTGATAAATTAATCGAGTTGACCACTTTGAATAAATGCCACAGTTTCTATTTAAATCAAGCAAGCATTTTCCAATAAAAATTTCAAATCTGTCAATGGTGGTTAGACGGCGAAGTGGAATATAAAGTTTTATCGATTTCGCGCGCGATGCGCGTGCAGAGCCCCCCCGTAGCGTGCAAAAATGCAATCTCAAGCATTTTCATGACGAGAACGAGTTCTCTGATGAGACTATTACCGGTCGTTTTCCGGCCGGAACAAACGATCCTAAACACATTAAGTTTGTTTCACTTGTTCCGGTAGGTCAATCGAATCACTAGGTAATCGAATTTTCGCCCGATCCCTATGAATCGCTATTCCACATTCCGTAATCACTTAACCAATTATAAATAACTCGACGAGTTCTATCCAACTCGTAAAAAAAAAAGAGAAATCAAGTTGCTCGTAAGTCGACCGAATCGATTCGAATTTATCGTGGATTGAATAAATAGAAAAATTTAAATAGACAGATAGGAAAAATATTTCTACAGTCGAAAAAAAAAAAAAAAAAAAAAAAAAGAAAGAGGAAAGGAACAACCTTCTCTTTTTTCGAAACGTTTTTTCCGAAAGCCAATATCGGTCGGATCGAGCTCTAGTTTGTCGGCGATATTCAATATACGCATCGTTCGCCGCATGTCGAACGAACCCGCGCGATGAGAATGTACCCGCTCGATCTATATTAGGTCTAAAATTGATGGAAGTTTTGCGGTCTAGGAATTAACCGTGAACAAGTTGGCATCCATGGATAGAATTTCATCTCGCACGACCGACTTCCGGGATCGGTCAGGCCGGACCGGGCCGGATCGGATCTCGTGTCACTGACTCGATATTAGGCCACCGTCACAAACAGTGTCGTCCGGCTGTGTCAGGCTGACGCTCGTTTGTGTGCAGTCGCATACAGACAGAGGAGATATATCCGATTAATATGGCATAAATATCGTTTGAAGGGAACGCGACGCGGTATGAAAAGGTCGCGAGAGTTAGCAGGATACGGCGCTTAATGCATGACAAAATGAGTTTACATTCGCGACGAGGACGGAAAACCGTAGGGGTTGAACCGTTTGGTGTTGCAGAAGAAGAGGGGGGCGAGAGGTGGAGATCAAACGGAAAGCGAGAAGAGGAGGGAAAGTACTGCTGGTGGAAGGTTCGACTGCATAGGAAACTTGGAACGAAGCCAAAGGCAATATGCATTAGCCATCGCGTATTTTGAAATTCAAGCCAAAGCAGATTAAATCCTATCCCTGGACCCCTCTTCGACCCGTGTTGGGCCTCGTACCCCCGATTCTTCCTTTAACCGAGGCTGTCCTACTGTCCTGTTTGCGGATACATAATGAACACCGGTCCTCTGATGGTACCTCGATGTCTGAACTTTTATAGCGTTTCGATTGCCGCACTAATCGATATGCGGTCACCCGAATCTCGGCCGGAATTTCATTCTGCCTTTGCTGCTAATCGTCCGTCACCACCAGTGTGTGTGTGTGTGTGTCTGCCACCTCGTGTCCTGCGGCCAACCGAAACTTCCATCTTCCTGTTTTAGCTGCTTTCAGCTCTTTGTATACTACGCGCGTGTATTTTACGTTTCCCTCTTTACGTTTCCCTCTCTCTCTCTCACTGATATTGGCCATTGTACACCGAACGCGCAGGCAATTATCGTACGTCATAACTGGGAGCAATCGGTGGCAGTACCATACGGTGGCGGGAACCTTAGAACTCGCCGTAAATTTCCTCGCCGGCTGTGTGTGTCCCACCGTTGTTATCTACGAGGGCCAGAGATTCCCTCGGGCATCCATAAATTTCCCGTCGTCAAACGTCTGACAGCGCGTACAGCCGAACTGTAAATAACGTTTAGCCGAAAGGAGGGGACACGGCCAGTGTCTAGGAGCACTTCAATTACCGTTTTCAGTGGAATGCGGCCAACCAGATCCAAAGGAAAGAGGCCAGGGGTTTCGACCGCAACGGGCACGGCTTATTGAGGCCTAAATCAGTTTGGCTAGGCATGGCCGCATGACTTTCCAGTAATTAGGTATTGAGAGATCGTTTCCAGGACATTGGTCAAAATATATCGGGCAGTCGGTGGCGGGAAGTGCGATTCGACGATGGTCCAGCGTACAATTCTGTTTGAGTACTGCAAGTTTCTAGTCGTCCTCGCTTCCCATTCGACGAAGATTAAATGGTTTTCAGGCTCTCAAGTGCGAGCAGTGTCAGAGGTATCTAAAGACAGATCAGATACGATCAAGCTTTACTCTGAATAAACTGTGGCGCATCGGCTTATGATGGTGTTCCACTCAATCTTAGCTATGGCGAGATTTTTCGCGAGGGATTTCTACGAGGCAAGCCCTGACCGCACATTGTGTTTCACTAGTGTGAGTAATTACGTTTGAATAAATTAAAGTTTCGAAATTGAAAGAAAGGAAGAATTTGAAAAACCTAAACCTATCCTAATCTAATCTTCGATTGACAAATTTACCAAAGGTCGGTTAGTAACTTCTCGGAACATACCAAAGTGTCAATCATCGATTTTGATTAAATTTGGCATGAATGGTAACTTTTGAAAAAATATTTGACACATATCGTTTTTTTCTTTATTGGCAATCGTCGATGTTGAAGGGGCGAAAATTATCCTCAGAGTTGGGGATCCGGAACATATTTTGTCAAATATCTAGAAAATTAATAAATTAATCAATAGATAAATTACTGAAGATATTGTGAGAAACAAGCGAGCCACTATAGTGGCGTACGATTCAAAAAGGTGGTAAAAGTGGCGATTTATAGTGACGAAGAGTGTCTCAGCGCGACGGTGAACCCCGCTTTGCTGAAGTTCTCTCGGTTGGCCCTTTACAGCCGTTGGAGAGATATTAAAATGGAGATTGTAGCTTTTTTAAGACGTATATTTGACTAGAGTGTATACAGTTGTGACGCGAGTCTGGGAGATGGATACGAGGTGTCTGACTGACTGATGTTTTATGATAGAATGTTGCCTCTAGGAGCATGCTAGGAGGCTGACCTTTTATAGGAGAATGCCATGGCATCTGGAACTTCTCGACAGGGACCTAGCCTGAGTGTCCGTCCAGAACAAAGAGGTTAAACGACCATTGTCCCTTTAAATCTTTTTATCAGTAGATTTCTCGAAACTTCGCGAAAGTGATTCCGACGTGATTCCTCGGTGCACTGAATGGCACCTCAATGGCCATCCGAAAGAGCTGTTCACACGCGTTAGTTTCTCCATCGACTTCCATTGGAAAATCGTCGTCTAAGGTCTTGGCTTTTCCTGTAAAACGAACGATCGATCGATCCTCTTGAATCAAACGATCCATCTATCTGGATCCATAGGATCTGTTCCCGAGTGAACGCGAACGCTTAATTGGTCCTTCCTTTAACGAACATTCGGGAATCGCGGCTAATTTATGCAGTCGTGATTGCAGTCCAAATTGCTTTCGAATTGTGCCCGAAAGTCTGAAAATTTCTCGTAGAATTCGATTCGAATACAATTGCGTTTTCGACTTTGAATGTCGATCGTTTTTCACAAATGAAACAACAGATACGTAGGAAATTTGCGCGAAAAGGGAGACAAAAAGGGTTGTTATCGCGTGTACGCAGAATAGGATTGGTATTTATACAGAACGTATTTTTTTTTAGCAATTAGATGATAGAGATCTCCGATCGGACATCACAGTGTGCAGCTGCAGAGTCGATCGAGTCGCAGCGTTTTACTACAAAATCTATGCATTTTCGAGCAACAGTGTATGTGAAATATTTGTTATTTTCATTCGTCCAATCTCTAATCTCGAGAACATCTCGTGAACAAAGCTCCGCTTTATCGTCGTCAACTATTAACTTTCACGCTGACCATGCTGCTTCGAGCTCCACTCTTTCCAGTTTATTTTAGCTTTCAGTCTATTTTAGAAAGTTGCAACAGTTTGCTCGTGAACTTCGTACCCTTCAAACCGTAACGCGTCTCTTCGAGGATTGATCCTCGTTTCTAATAAACGCGCTGGTGTGCAAGTCTGTCCGTGACGATTTTTCGGTGTCTTCGACGCGAAAAAGAGAAACACGCACCGATGGGGGGACGTTCGTGGGGAAAAGTAGACGAAAAGATCTCCGCCAGGAAAGAAATTGCTTAGCCGAGGGAGAGACACGAGAGGGAAGCGGCAGATTTAACTAAAGGTACAAAACGATTTTTCACTTGGAACGACGGGAAAATCTCGGCTGATACGACGAATCCGAGAACATTTTCGAGAACTATCCGGCAGCGGTGGCTTTGCCAAATGTCGTGCAATAATGGAGTTATATCTGCAGAGCCGGCTGCACCGTAGAGTCTCAGATTGGCAATGGTGTCTCGCTCCAAACAGCTATTTAATTCGCAATAATGTTCTACAACGGCGAGGATCTTTTGCGACAAATCTTTTGCGGAAACTCGCGGTGATAGTGATTCTTAAGCGATTCGCGAATGTTTCAGGACTTGTTCCAATCATTCTTGCTCTGTATCCGACTCTGAAATCTGTCTGAAATTTACAGTTTGCTCGACGTTCGAAGAAAACGTTTCTCATTCATCGATCCGATCGAATTCCGAGAGATAAATTTTCCAGTCTCTCCGAGTCTAGGGAATGTAGATGCGCGTTGAGATCTCTCTTACGTTTGTTTCCACTTAATCTCGTTCCCTTTTTTTCAACGACGGCAAAACTTGCGGATAATGCCGCGGTACAAAAAGCATCAACAAATTGCAATCCGTCGTTCCGTTCAGCCTCGTCGGGGCCTTTTCCCGAGGCTCCATGCGACCCCTCTTGTGCCTTTCGATTTTCTAGCTTCCCGTGTGCGTGTGTGCCCCAATTGAGGCCGTCGAGCGTTGTTGCAAATGGTTTGAAGGCCGATGAACCGAAGCTATTTACCTGGTCGGGACTTGGCTCGTACAAAAAAAAAAAAGAAAAAAGAAAAAAAGAGAGAGAGAGAGAAACGAACGGCTCTGGATTGCAGCTGGAGGGTTGCGTGTATGCATCGAGCAGCAGATAGCTGTCGATCGTTGGAACTGACTGGTAGTGGAGGATGCTGGCACGAACAGTCGTGACGAACTTTATGAAATGAATCTGTTCCTTTTCTCTGTTATTTTCTTTCGAGAGCCAGAGAACCGGAATATATCGGGGTCGAACTTTATCGGGGCGTACTCGCGCGAAATGCACGAAATCGCGGTAAATTGTTAATGCTCTCTAATGTATGCCAATATCATTCGCGGCACTTTTATCGAGGACGTTCGGTTAAAAATGAAAACGAAGACGAAGGTTCTATCGATCGACTAGCCACTGACCTAATAATCGAAACGTTTAACCATCGGAAGAGAGCACCCGGTCTCTCTCGTACCCGCCGTTTCGTGCGCCGTGCCTTTAGGGATTCCGATTGTATCGAGCCAACTGCCCGGAAAAATCGATCGGCGAAGCAGCTTAGAAGAGTTAACACGAACCGCGTTTCGTTGTTCGGTTAAATAACCCTTTCGAACCTCTCGGACGGATTTTTAAATTTTCTTACCGGCTACTCTCTGCTCGGCAATAGCTGGCAAACGCTATTAATCTCGAGGGATTGGCTCATCTGGTTCCGTCGAGGCTCCAGTCCTGATCGCAGTAACGAGTGTGTGTCAACTCGTTTCGAGCGCTCGGTTCTCGCGGGTTTAAACGCAAATCGATACTAATTCATCGTGGACGCGGACGGTTGACGCGCGCGTAAATACCATCGGCGTCAGGCTGCGCGCACATTATCATCATCCTTGGAGCCTCCAGCCACCACCCCCCTCGCCGCCGAACTGCTCGCTGGATCCCTCCCGATGGGAATTTAATTTTCGTCGTCAAAGGAAACGGCCGGTTACGCGAGTTTAGCATGCGGCGGAAATAAACGTGCAACCGGCGCGCACAGGGGGTGCAGCGTGGCGTGAAAACGTTGGGAGAATGACGACTGCGGGGCCCTGCGAGAAGAGGGTTGGGTGGGTGTGGCAAGGCGTATGGCAGGATGAGTACGAGGACGGGTACGAGAGGGTGGGATATTCAAAAAGAATGAAATAACGGATTGGGTTGCGGCCAACTGGCCGGCTTCCAACCAATCCTTAGTCGCCTGGATGCGGGCAGTATATTATGTATACCATTCACCGTGCCCCGTCGAGTCGTCCCGATGCGTCCCATTCAAAATCATGTTTGCGCCTGTGTGCCTGTGTGTCTTCTTAGAGACACACACCGGCGATAATCGAGAACGAAACGCGGGGCGGGACACGGAGGAGAGAGGATCGCTGCTTCTTTCGGCCAACGATTTCGCCCGTGTTCATTAACGATACTCGAGCGACTCTCTCCGCAGGGGTCGCCCGGTCCTCCGGGCGCGAATTTTCCGTACGAATTCCTCGCAATTACAAGGATAAATAGAGGCAGGCACGCGAGCGTATTCTTTCGAGCAATTCTCTCCTTTCCGGATCACGGGCGATGAGAACTGATTACGTTCAGAGGCAGTTGATACAAAGGTGCGCGTGAAAAGTGTAGAACTTTGCCAAACCCGACTCGATGTGTTTGACAAAGTTTGGAATTCGTTTGAAATGCCCCCTGCTTGCAATTAATTAACACCCCTCGCGTGATTTCACACGCTTGACGAGCTTTTCTCGCGCGAAAAGTGCGAAAGGAATTCAGATTCAAAGGGTATTTGTATCTTGCAGATCTCGCGATGAGGTCTGACCTCATTTAACGCTAGAAACACTGTCGAAATGGTCGAAACGACCGATTGGTAATTTTTGTTGGAACAGTGTATCTTTGAAGACTCGAATGATTCTTGTTCTGTTATAAAGATCTTCTGTTTTTCTTTTATTTTTAAAAAACTGTCTCCGATGGAAATTCGCTTTCCTACGCCTCGGTCGCTTTCGATGTTGAATAAGAAACGCGCTCCGAAGAAATATTCCAATCGCCTTTGTAGACGTTCCGATCAATCGTCGATATATTTACTTTCGACATTGTATTAGATACAGCTATAGCTCGAGGTCCACTCGAAGGGAGCGTAGAGAGCGGAAAGATAGCGAGCGAGCAATCTATCTTTTCCTCTGACTTTCCGATAATTCCCGATTTGCTGCCACTGTGGTTAAATGAAGCAAGCTGAAAGGGCGAAGAAGGAGGAGATCAAACATGCAAGTTGGATGGTTCTCACTTCAACACGCTTGCACCGTACTCTCTAATGACTGCTCTGGCTTGAAGTTTTAAATTACCCCCGGATAAAGTGGCGAAGAGAATTTGCCAATATTCGACTCCCTAACAAGAATTCCAATTGTATCTGTAGGTACGCCTACGTGCACTCTTGACTCTGTGTGTGTGTGTGTGTGTGTGTACGCTGTTCGCAATAAAAGCTTTTCTTTTTTTTTTTTTTCCGACAGAGATAAACTTCTTCGCGAATAATTGCAAAAGGAAAATTGGTTTTTCCGAGAAACGTGGATCTTGTCGCGAGCCTTGATACCTCAAATGATACGAGCGAGATTCGGCTAAGAAAAAGCCTCGGTGGAAGTTTCGAAAAGCCGTTTGTCGATAGGCGAGTGTCGTTTCGTGACTCCGTCTATCCGACACGTCGCTGGAAGCTGGAAACACGCAGCCGTGTCCAGAGAATGGCAGGGAATCGATTTCAAATAGTAACGAGCCTCGTAACGTAGTTTAACGTTGCGAGCTCGACGTTGCAATATTATTGCAATTGCAATTGGACGGGGAACGCGGCGTTGAACCCGCCTCGTCGCGACAAAGGAACTCGCTGGAACTTTCTGCGATTAACTCGCCCCGCTGCCGCTGCGAATCTAGCGATCGCGACTTCGTTTCGCGGCAAGACAGAGAAATCGAAATAATCCGCTGAAAGTTGGAAATTATTAGAATTTATTGTCTTTTGCAATTTCAAAGTCTGACTTCTGTTTTTTTTTTCTTTCCTTTTCTTTCTTTTCTTTTGCGGGCCTGTAAAATGGAAGAGCAAAGACATTTCCCCAAATGGTCCTCTGTTATCTCGAAATTATCGTCCACACGTGAATTCCTTTGTTCGAGATCAACTAACGCGAACGACGTGCGGAAAAAAAATTTCCCCTCCCCCGTACATTTCGCTCTACCTTCGCCAACTTTTTAATTGCGTGCAACGTTCTGCACTTTCTGCACTTGTCCATGTGGATAATAAATTTTCTACTTCGGATAACTACGATTTACCTCCGTGCAGGGACGAAGAATCAGACGTCTGTCCGGCGATTAAAATTCATCGTTTCAATATGGAGGGATAAGTAGGCAAGGAGATTTATTAATTTATATCGCGTGATGGACAGCGATGTAAAAGGTAGCTCCAATTCGCGTTGAATATTTCAGTGCGTTCAGCCCGTTTCACGGAAGGGAGAGGATTCTTCAGGGAGAGCCCGTCGCTATTCCGATTGAGTTACCCTCGATTCTTCCCCGACGTAATGTAATAAACGCAAATAAATCTACCTGTATTTAACAAACACGCAGGACAATGGTAGAGGTTTAATTAAGAATTAAAATTTATTATTCACCACGCTCGCCTGTGTTTTATCGTTATAAATTTCATTCGACATCGAACGCACGGCCTTTTAAATTAAATTGGAATTGAACGATACTTGGTACAAGCCTTCTGCATTTTCTGTGAATTCCCGTTTGAGCCTACGCTTGAAGAAATATTTGCTCTTTTTTCATACATGTAAGAACCGTTGCACGTCACTGAAAGAACAACGAAAATTCAACGCGCTTTAGACTACGACGAACGGAGCGAATCGATCGCAATGGCGAAACGAAATTGCCAACTTCATCCGGCTAGATCCGGTCGGGGTAATTCAATATTTTAATTTTAAGATACACCTGCTCCGAGAACAAAGGATCGTTAGAGACAAAAGAGTTGAAAGCCTTCGCGTCTTGCGGAAAACTGGCGAAAAGGACCGGTTAAACGCGGTACGAACACAAATTTCGTGCAGATTTTTAACAAACCGTGCGACTCGTTCATTAACAAACTTGACTGTTGTTCAACGGTTTGAATTATAAATTACGATAAATCAAATGCGCGAACTTTTAGAAAATCTCTTTGGCGGAGGTCTCTCGTTTAAAAGGTTCGATCGAAACCCGTTTAACGCTAACGATTGCCGGTTACAGTGCGGACGAAGGGTTCGACGGCACTTACCCAACGAACGTCGTCGTGAAGAACAATGGGACCTGCTTATATGTACCGCCCGGCATATTCAAAAGCACTTGTAAGATAGACATTACCTGGTTCCCCTTCGACGATCAGCGCTGCGAGATGAAATTCGGCTCTTGGACGTACGACGGATTTCAGGTAAGGAAGGCACCATACCATGATAAATGTGGTAGGTCTCGGTGGATCTAATTTTTTTTTTTTCGTTTGCTCTGCCTTAAAAGAGAGATATTCCACGTACTCCATATTGTCTTAATTTCCTTTCAACGCCAAAAGAGCAGTCGATTTGTTAGAAATTAATATAGCATTTGTAGCATTTTGATGTTTATGACTCGAGTACTTTGAGTATCTTTCTCTTTTTTCTTCAATTTTTTACTTACCCTGTAAAGTTACTTTTATCGGAGACAGAACTGTACAAAGAACAGACGGTGACGTTGTTTGTTAACAATAAAATGAAATATAAAATGAACTATGAGTAATGTGTGCTGCTACGTATAAAGTGCGAACTTTTACAAAAAAGTTTGTTCGGGAAGACCTGGGACACCCTGCACACGAAATGATCAAAGTTAAAGAATCGAAATGTAATGTTTAGGAGGGAGATCATGTTTCGAACAGTTAAAATTGACAATGATTGACAGTCGCGACAAAATTTGAGAATGCACGAGGATTTATTAAGCAGAGAGAAACAGAAGGAGCAGTCAATTTTCCTTCTGTCAGCAAAGCGTACGTGAAGTGTAAATTTTTTAACAGAGCG
The DNA here is from genome assembly GCA_030673865.1 of Melipona bicolor. Classification (NCBI taxonomy): domain Eukaryota; kingdom Metazoa; phylum Arthropoda; class Insecta; order Hymenoptera; family Apidae; genus Melipona; species Melipona bicolor. The sequence goes on along the minus strand of JAHYIQ010000056.1, from coordinate 47,369 downwards.
TCGTCGCATTCTCGAATTGCGTTTCTCCGAGACGAGAGACTGTTGCGCACTGCGGTCGTAATAACTTTCCTCTAATCGATGGTAATAAATTTCCAACAGTTGGACCTGCAACTGCAAGACGAGTCCGGTGGTGACATCAGCAGTTTCATCACTAACGGCGAGTGGGATCTGTTAGGTGAGTTTTTACAACCCTTATCAGGGTTCGTTTCCTCGCCGAGCAAACTGCTCGCCCGTGAAAGGCAGTTCCACGGCGATTAGCAATTCTAAAATCCCTAGGCAAGTTCTGGGACGTAAAGGAGCCCGCGATCAATCGTTTTCACAGGTCGGGACCAGCTGCATCTTACTGCCGGCGAGCTTTATCTAATCCAGATTTTCATCGGTGCTGCGCGTGGTTCGAACCTTTTCGAGAGTTTCCTCCCCCCACCCCCCTCTTCGGGTGAAAATTAATTCCCCGAGTCCTTGTTCTTGCTGAAATTTAATTATTCCAATCGCGACCGACTCGAACGAGGATCTCGCTCGAATTACTCCTGAAATACTCACCCTCGGGTTCATCGTCGATTTTTCGACGCGTTTCATAACGGCGTGTGACGATCTTTTGCAATACCGATTCAAAATCGAAAGAAACTTATATATTTTGAATTTTGCGACGCAGTTTGCGTTTCTCTGATTTCTTCTCGAAAATAGAATGAAATATTTGCGGCGGATATTCAGAGAATATCGGTATCGCGTGTGCCCAAAGTCGCGAGTCTGCAAGATGCAAAAATTGTAAAGTAAAAGTCTATGTACGCGCTACGCACTCGCGAGCTTATGAAGCACAGGCAGAAATCTTAAAGTATCTTAAAGTGATTCGAGCCAGTGCAGAATGCAGACTGTGACTGAAGAAACACTCGAAAATGAAGTCGAAGAGCTCCTTTTCCCCGCTTGTTGCTCGAAATAATTCAACTGCACGGTGCATGCACATCGCGTAAAATAGTCGAGTCGTCGCTATCGGGCCAAGCTTTTTATTCCCACGAGCTTTTTCCTTTCCCACGCGAATCCGTCGCCTCTGAACACTTGCCACTTTCACGCCGGTTGCACCATCATCGTCGCATCGACCCTAGGCTCTCTGACGAATCGTTTCGCGGCTCCTCGAAAAATTTTCTTCTTTTTTTTTTCTGTTGCACGTGCAAGAAACTGTTCCGACGTGTTGTACCCGAGGGTAGTCTACGAGTGAAATTTCGAAAGTGCAATTATAAATAAATTACTCTGCTGGCTTGCCTTTCACGCTGACGTACATTCTGTTTTTCTTTTCCGTTCTACAGGTGTGCCCGGTAAAAGGAACGAAATTTATTACAATTGCTGCCCAGAACCGTACATAGATATAACGTTCGTGGTTATCATCAGAAGGCGGACTCTTTATTATTTCTTCAACCTGATCGTGCCGTGTGTCCTGATTGCCAGCATGGCCGTTCTGGGATTCACCTTGCCACCGGATTCCGGCGAGAAACTTTCTCTAGGCAAGTTGGATTGGATAAAAATCTGCATGCCGATAGAGGATCGAACAGCATGCCTCCTCAAGATTCTCGGACGTAAAGCAGCTGGATGCCCCAAAATTTTCATTTGTTTCTATAATTGTATAATTCTCGATCGTCAACGTGATTAGTAAAAACCCGACCGGTTATTCGGCGGCGCCGAATCGTAGGATCGTGCCGAGGCGTTCCTCGAGTCGTCGCATTATTTCGTTACGAGTCCTCGCCGAGATTCCGCTGGCCGCAGACCACTCTCCCCTGGCAAGTTCAAATCGTCCGCTAACATAATTGCAATTCCTAGCAGGCTTTGGAGCACGCTACAACAGCTCACGTGATTAGATTCAGTCGAGTTCTCGCAGCGCATTGAATTGTACGAGAGATTACAGTCGTGTCGATGTCGATCGCAGACATTCATAGGCCAGTGAAATATACTGGAATTTATCGATCGTCGAGCTTTTGTTCCGCCATCGCGTAACCAAATCATTTTATAAACATAGTCGGCGCGCACCCATGTTTGAGAATATTTTGGACAAGTTGAAGATCCATTTTGCGCTAATTAACACGCAGAAGTGTAGCTACGAGTTACATGCATAAAGTTTGTTCCCTAATCGCGTAAAATTCCTCTCGAAGCACCGCCTGTGAATAGCAAGTCGAGTCGAGCTTTCGACTTTCTGTTCATTTACAAGGATTCAAATGTTTGTCGAGGAAAGAAAAGATATTTAAAAGTGCACGACTTAGTACAATTCGTCTCACTGAAAGGCCCAGAAGCAACTGTTCTGACTAGAAAATGAAGACGACTTTTTTGCCATAAAATTTTATTGATGTGCAAACATTTGAATCGACACAAAACAAATTACAGACGCGATCGCTCAGTACCAGACAACGCCACTACTCGAGGTCTGCCCCACGCCCCCTCGCGAATCACGTGACCCAAATCAACCAATCGCTAATTTTCGTTGCCTTAGCGTTGCCTTGCACCTGAAGAAGCCCGATTTTCTGGGTTACTCCCGCTAAAATCACTTTCAGTGATAAAATATCGACGCAGCAAAGACGACGAACATATATTTCGTGTATTACAATTCAATATTAGTCAATTAATTATTCAATTTACCTAAGCAACAAGTTGCAAAAGTTGAAAAGATCGAAAACATGTGTTTCGCAATGCCTCTCGAACATCAATAATAGCTGTTAACGTTTCAGCCTTCAGTTGTGGATTAATCTCGTTTGGCTACCGAGTTACTTTATGCTGATAATTAATTGCTCGAACGAATCTCGTTTGCAGGGGTAACCATTCTCTTGTCCCTTACTGTGTTCCTGAATATGGTGGCCGAGACCATGCCAGCGACTTCGGACGCCGTGCCTCTGCTGGGTAAGTCCGTTAATTTTGCTTTTATTGGTCTTTATCCTTCAGAGTCTGGTCTTTTTCGAGAAGACGCACGCTCGATCTCATTGTTTTCATTGGGTGTAAATAAATAATGGCGCGAAACCTTGATCGTCTTGAATGTTTCTATGTCTAAAGAACCAAGATATTCATCACAGAGACTATTCGTAAATTTATTCCGTCTGGTAAACCTGTTTGTGCTAGATCGATCGACTCAGGGCTTGGATCACATACATCTGATCGGTACTTCGTATCAGTGATAATAAACAGTGATGCTTATCGTGCACAGTCCTTTGTCCTCGACTGAAGATTATTGCATCCAGAACTATTCTACTGGCAGTAGTAACAGATCGTACAGATCAGACGCGCAGTTGGAATAACAAACGTCCATTGACATCTTAATTAGGAATACCTGAGGAGAGCGTTTCGAAGTTATGATTGATATTTCAATCGAGAGATCACAATATCAAACAGAATTCACAATTTTGATGTAACATACAATATAAACGTTGCTTACAACGATGCCCAATTTCTGAGTTGACTAGACGGTTTTAGACCGTGTCACGCGTTGTCTATATTTTCTTGAACTTTTTAATATTTTCACAGGGACGTACTTCAACTGTATTATGTTTATGGTGGCCAGCAGTGTTGTCAGCACCATTCTTATTTTAAATTATCATCATCGGAACGCTGACACTCATGAAATGTCCGAATGGGTAAGCAAATCATTCTAAAAAATAATTGCCAAGGTATCTTGTTAAATTTTTATTAAACTTTCGAAGCATACTATTTTTCATTATATTGCATTGTTTTACGTTATATTGCAATTGTTGAAAATATCTCGTGACACTTTAGCATTTAATTCTTTTTCTTCCAGAAATGATTGTAGAAAAATATTTGTACGTTGTAAGTTTCAATATTTCGTATTATCTATGAAAAATCGAAGAATTTGTCTCATAGAAATATTCACACAGCGCGAGGTAGTTTCTCAGATAATCCGATCGTATATGTAATTTCAATTAGCGTGCTTCCAAGTACTACTACTTCAAGTTTACCTTGGCCATTAACTGGATTCATGCTTTCGAGTGATACTAAACTTCCACGTTTTATTTACCGTACCTTGCAGGAAGTTGCGAGATGACGATCACAGATTATCGCAAATGACATTTCCCATCAACTCGTTAATCAAGATTAATATTTAATTCTAAACGATCGTGAAATACAAAAATTCGACAAGAATGTTCAATGTTCGATCAAAATTACATTCAATTATATCTAATCATCGTTATATCATTTATCGTATATTTCAAACTTTCAGGTGAAAGTGGTATTCCTTTATTGGCTGCCTTGTATACTTCGTATGTCACGACCAACCGATAAAGAAGAGAGGGAGGCGCAAAAGTCTCAAAAACCGTCTCCAGTCACCGGTAATTTAGTGACACGAAAAAGCATCGACACAAGTACTGACAACATTTACTACTATCTACGTGTTTATCAATGTTTCTCTGTGTCATATAATTCACCGATCTCACTATTAAAGTGTGGGCACAAAGCACTTGAAAGCACACCTGATTTACTTAGTATCAATTAATGTATATGGATACGTCACTTGATACTCAAATACTGTTTCAGAAAGTAAAATGTTGCCAGAAATTATCTCCTTTCTTTTATTTACTCTGACATCCTTCAGTAGTTTCATCGTACATATTTATTGGAATATATATAATTTTGTTAAATTACTTATTCGTTTTTCCATATAAAACCAAAAGAATTCTTCAAAAAAATCAACTCCAAATGATGTACATACACTATACTATTACCTTTTCCTTGTCAAATTGTTTATTTCCCGTCTATCTAGAAAAGTCAAAGAAATCCTACTCTTTTAGCTGTTGTCTTCTTGTTCTTTCTCCATTTTACGGTTACATCTCATTGCTAGTACGATAAAATTTCAGTTTCTAGTCGACAGTTGCTGCTTCTACTTGTTAACGATATGATAATTTGTGGAAACAGGTGCTAGCAAAAGTCACGGTGACCTGGAGCTTCGTCAGAGGAGCAGCAAGTCCCTCCTAGCGAATGTCCTGGATCTCGAGGACAACGCTCTGGCGTCACACAATAATCTCCTGAATAACGTGTACAGTACCCCTGGTCCTCACCATCATACGATGGGTCACGGGCACAGTCACATTCACACGACGCCTCATCATCATCACAGCCACGCTGCAACGCCGCATCATCAACACTCGACGCCATTGGCACACTCCTCTTATCCGGCGGCGCTTCAGATTGGTCACACGCCGCATCATCATCCACATCCACCAGATACGCCAGGCCCTCAGGTCGAAACGATACTGCAAAACGCGTGTTTCTGTGCCCGAAACGAACTCATTATGATCCTCAAAGAAATTAAGGTACACTCTCCTCCCCTTCTTTTAATCGTAGTATGAAATTTTTACGCTGGCTATGTATTCCAACGTGCTCCAATTTTCTTTCAAACTTGTACTTTGCCGCGCTTATCGTTAGTTTAGAACGCGGAGTTTAAAACAAATTAGAAACTCGCCACACGTGCCACTAATTCCGGGTCTCTTCGGTTTTATTAAAACAAGAGCGTCTTTAGTACTTGCTGTACTCTCGAGCACCGTCAACGTTCACAAACTCGTCAGCCGCTGCTGCTTTTTATTTTTAATAGAAAGAAGTGCCGTCCGTTAATAACAACGAGAATGACAATTAACGGGGGTCCTCGTGAAATATACACGACGGCTAATTACCAAGTGTACACTCATTTTAATTTGCCCGTAAGTGCAGAAACTTTCGTGTAAAGTCGCGTGTGTAGTGTACGTATAATACCGGAACTCGTACGAGGCGAGGTCTGCTGACGAACGTGAAACCATTCTCTGTTGTACGACTGTTTGTGCAGGATTATTAAAGCCCGTCTATTTCTCGAGTCTCAGAACTAACACGAGAAAGTTCAACACTCGAAAACCTATCGGTGTTCGTAATTATGAACCGAATATTTGATGGAAACTTCAAGTTCGATCGCGGTCCCGTGATTCAGATAATTCGGCAAGCGTGGCCATTGCGTATTTCGACAAGTTTCTGTTATTCTCTATCCTACGTCTGGTTCCTCGAGAAACGTTAAGGAACATTTTTCAAAGGATCGATCTCTTAGCGCTCGTGGGATTTGTGATACATGTATGTAATCGTGGGATATTCGGTTTGAGACGCGATTACTTGCACCAAGTAAATAAATTAGTCTCAGGTGAGAGATTACGAAGTCACAGAGCGATCAAAGTTGAAGAGAGAGACTGCGTTATGGGATAAATTAGGAGTTTGAATGTATATCATGTTATCGTGCTTTATATTAATGCATTCGACGGGATAACGAATGTGACCGACGTAATTTCAAACGGATACGCGAAGTTTTCAATTGTACGTTAATATTTCAGGGGGCAAGCGCAGAGAGCAAAAGATATACGACTTTGAAGGTTGATGCATTAATAATTTGTTTTCGTTTTAAACCACAAGTTCGTCATCTATGAAATATTCATAGATGAACATCTTTTATTTACCGAGGGGACGATGCAACGTGCGAATTCATTTTTACGTAATTTATTATCAGTTTCGTGTTTGTTAATATTTGCAAAGATATCAACACCCACCGATTCGAATTTCCAAAGAGAAATTAATTGAAAATTCAGATTGATTTAATACTGATCAAATATCGGATGGGTGGTAAATAATAATTATCGATTGCTAATGGTTAAAACATTGACCCCTCGAACCACAATCAGTTTTCGTAGAAAATCAGTATTCCTCGAGAAGGAGGTGAATCGCATATCAACGCACGATTCCCTGTTTCAGATAATCACGGATCAGCTGAAGAGCGAGGAGGTGAATACAAAAGTGACGAACGACTGGAAGTTCGCGGCGATGGTGATCGACAGAATGTGCCTAATCATTTTTACTCTGTTCACCATCATCGCAACCATCACCGTCCTACTGTCGGCGCCGCACATCATCGTCACGTGATTTAAAAAAGTACAGACAGCCGACTCAAAACATCGGCGGTCGACGAGGATCGTGCGTTGCGCATCGGTGCGGACGGCGAGGAACGCGAACACGACCACGACCACGACGACGATAACTATTACGATGACGACGACGACGACGACGACGACGACGATGACGATGACGATGACAATGACAATGACGATGACGACGACGACAACGACTATCACGACCTGTTCCATGCTAGGATTACGCGAACAACGTTCACAACGATGTTTCTCCTACGCTTGGATGTCCAACTGATCGGAAGTCGAGCCTCAGAGGTCGTGTGTTACGCCTGGTTTCGAGTTTCGGGTGATCCGCACCGTTCATAGGAAGAAAACGATACGAGGACACTAGGCTCTTCCTATTATCTACGATATACGCGCTACATGTATATATCTACGTATTTATATATCGTACATATATATACGTACCTATATATATACATCTCGTCGGGTAGTTCATTCGAAGAGGACGCCTTAGCGAGAGACACGTTGAAAATGCGCCTACACAGGCGCGTTAAAGGGACACTGACACGCGCGCGCATGCACACGCGCTCTTACACGTACACGCGAACCGCATACGAACACGTTGGCCACGCCGAGGTATGTGCATCCCTGGCATTTGTTGTACAACGATAGGAGTGGTACGCGGAGAGCGCATTCGAGAGCTTCGAGTTCCTTTCGGTTCGAGTTGACGCGATTTTTCGCGGGGAAAAATTGTGTATTTTTGCGACGCGGCGACGGGGGTGAACCGACCGCCGCGCCGCGCCGCGCCGGCGCAGCGAACGCAGTCTACATTTTCCCCATATTTTTCTCTTTAGTTTTGTAATTTTTCATCCAACCTTGGATTCATGTCCGATTCGTACATATACATATATATATATATATATTCAATTTTCCGTATTATTAAAGATTATCGTCTTTCGGTTAAGCTGTCGTTATTTCGATATCCGTTTCTTGCCGCTCTGAAAGTAAAATGGACGAAAGAAAAGAAGAAAATTTCAAGCGAAAGAAATTGCTATTTATTTACTCGCATCGTCGAAACGGTTCTGTTCTTCTCAAAATCGCGCGACGAACTGTTTGAGGGTAAAATTTGAATGAAAACTCGCTCGTCTTTGAAATACGCTTCAGCGATCGTTGCATGGGATGCAAATAAATCTGCGTATACGCGCGTGAAACGAACATGCTTACACATACACGCACATGTACACGCAATACATACGCAAGAGACAGAATATAAAAACATAGAGCACCGTCAAAGCGTTTGAATTTGTTAAAGAATAAATCGAGTTGCTCGGTACGGTCCACGACCGCGAAACGATTTTTCGTTTGATTCTCGTATGATCGTACCGGAATCTCATGGAAATACGAGAGACAGGGGGAGAAAGAGAGAGTGAGAGTGAAAGGGAGAGAAAGAGAGGGAGAGACAGAGAGAGGGAAATTGAGAAAAAGAGAGTGAGAGTGAGAGAGTGAGAGAGAAAGACACAAATGAAAGAAATAAAGGCTAAAGAAGGGTGTACTGCTCCTTTTGTTGTGATTGAAAGAGAGGGAAAGAACGAGATAAGGTAAAAGGAAGGAAATAGACGAACGAGAATACACGATTAAGAGCAAAGCGCACACGTTAATATTCTGAAAAACTAAAAAAGCAACAAAAAAAGGTAAAAAAAAAAAAGAGAATAATAAGTAAAAATAATAACTACACACAATGAACTGCCAAGATGTTTCAAAACAATGCCAGTGAATTTTATTATCCGTATCACTAGTAAGTAAAATCGACGACAACTTAAATAAAACGGGGGATTTATACTATGATTATAAGATGGCGTGCGACAGCGCGGCGTTTAAAGCAAAAGAAAAAAAAAATAAAATACTGTTCTTTGTTAGCTCCTAAGAGAAATCCGGCGTAAGTAAGCGGAAAGGGAGAGAGAAAGAAAGAGAAAGAGAGAAAGGGGGGGAGAGAGAGAGAGAGAGTGAGCGAGTGAAAGAGAAAGAGAGAGAATGATAACATTGCGGGCATATGAATGACATCAGATAAAGTAATGACGATGATGACGATTGACTTTTACAATTAGCGCAGCATCTTTCTTCATTTTTACGCGTTTCTTTCCCTTTTTATCAGCGGACATCGTTTGTTGTTGTCCCTCTTGTCTACACGCTTGTAGAACAAGCGCGCACACACACACACACGGTACACACTCTCTCTCACCAATACATCGACACGCACACACACACACACACACACACACATCACACGCGTTGAATCTTATACACAGCCACCCTCACACGTCTTACAACGCTAACGTTAACACGAGACGAACATACGTTCACAAGCAAAAACTTTTTCGATCTAACGTTCCAGAGGGTCAGGCTTTTGCATCGTCGAGACTCTCGCGAGACTTCTTCGTTGAACTTGAGTTTCGCCATCCGAGAAGCCAAGCGCGTTCTCCTGTCAGAATCGGATCCGAGACTCGCGGCACACGATTTGAAAGCAACTCCAAGCTGGTTGGTTAACTCGCACGTTACTTCTTTTAAGCCGAGTCGCCCTCGAAAGAAGCGAATCCGGTTCCAGGTGCTGTTTTCCTCCGTTCAAAACTGAACACGGGGTCCTCGAGCGATCGCGCAATCGTCTGATCCTTGAAAATAATCTCTTGCTCTTCGACCGCACGCTATTCGCCCTAAAAATGGCCAAAGCAACACAACATTTTTGCAGTTCGTCTGTGAAGGTACCCACGTCGGATTATCCGTCAACGGACGCACGACAGTTCCGATCTGATTTTTTGCTGTTTTTCGCTGCAAAGTGAAATTCCTTTCCTACAAAAATATAACGTTGCGACGATAACGTTCGGAGAAATGTGAAAACAGTCGAGAAGAATAATTGAAAAATCATTGTTGTTCAGTGCGTATCGAAACCTACGAGTGATCAAGGGAAAGATATTTTGGTTTCATATATATATATATATAAACGAACGAATTAATCTCGTTAATTGCATCAATATGCGTTAATTAGGAATTGCGCTTGATGAAATTTCCTATCGAACGTGGCGCTTCGTTTCATTTCGTAGCGAAATTCGAAATTTTGTTTCCGAAACGATTTTGCCAAAGCCTGATACATATTTTTCGGAACTGAAGCTATTTCGCGGTAATTGACTAACAACGTGTACACGCGCGTTCGTCGTTGGTCCGGTCCGAGCGTCTCGTCGGCGAATTTCCCCGCTGGCCTCGAGTCTAGAAACAGGAAACATTTTAGTCAATATATATACGAATGCTCAGTACTTGATACGATATTCCATTTAATACTTCAACTCGGTGGCATGGCGCTCTCGAGATTCGAGATTCGTGGACGCTCAGACGAACGAACGAACGTTTGCCGGGAAACAGGATTTCCTTTGCGAGCTCTAAGAGTCAGTCGTTTCCGTTGTTCTTCAAGCAACGCTTAGGTTTCACGCTTCGTTACTTTGTTAATTTCAATAACTCGATAACTTTCTTTCACTGTCTAGCTTACACTGGAACAACGTGGTGCTATAGATCTGTTGTACCTCATTACAGTTCGTTACGTTACGCTGCGTTATGCTATTGACATTGTGTGTACAGCTTGTTTACCATGCAGTCCTTTTTATACGTAATAAATAAATAAGTATATAAGTAAGTAAGTAAGTAAGTAAGTAAACAAGTGAGTAAGTAAGTAAGTAAGTAAATAAATAAATAAATAAGAATAAGTAAGTAAGTATACAAGTAAGTAAACAAGTGTAAGTAATAAGTGATACTCTTCGAGATATTGGAAAGTTAGTTTTGTTATTTTCTCTGAAAATTACACTACGCGTTTTATAGATGCGTTGTTTTACAAAACAAGAAATCGACGTTGTTCCAATGTGACAGATGGCCAATTAGCAGCGCACTGTCTATGCATACTTAGTCCTAGCCATACAACACACGCACCACGACACAAGTTTCCACGACTTCGTGTGGTCAGCTCGGTTAAAAGCAATCTTTAGACGCAGGAAAATTAACCGTAACTTTCCCCTGAGTGTTTAACACGAGCACGAAGCACGTTGAAAGAACCAACCCTTAGCTCCCTTAGAGCAACGTAATTTATTCCTCTCGCGGAAGGATGAAACACAACAGAAAATTGAAGCTCAAAAATCTAAAAAGAGAAAAGAAGAAAGAAGAAAAAGAGAAAGAACAGAATTTAAGGAGACGCATCCTTGGTCGACTGTGTTAATTAAACAGAAACTGGATAAATATTTGACAATGAAATTAAACGAGGAAGCTTGTTAACGCAAGTAAAAAAAGAAAAAAGGGAAAAAAAAGAGAAACATCGGAATCTCGTTAACGGATAGTCACGCAGGCGGGTTTTGTTAAACGTATAATAAAACGAAAACGAGAAAAAAAACAAAACGAAAAAAAAAAAAACTATAGCACGTTTTTGGCCATTGGCATCGACGCGACAACCAATCATGTTATCTTTTAAATACTATTATTAACGGTTACGAAATGATAATTAAAAAAAAAAAAACACGTTGTTAATGATGTTAAAGGAACGATTTAAAACGAAAAAAAATAATAATAATAATAATACGTAGAGGATATAAACTATAATCGATCACGCCTCGATTGGTGGAATAACCATTCTTGATCTTTTAAATCAACTAACTAATTAAACTAATGAATTTAAATTTAAAGCACTTAATGGTTCGCGCCGGAGGGTTTCGTTAGAATACAGTATTACGTAGGGAAGACAAAAAGAAAAATGTTATAGAAAAAAAAAAAGACACGGTTATCTCAAGCGAGTGTCGTTAGCGAAGCAAAAGAATCGCGGAAAAGATGGCATTAACGATCAGAGTTCGGCATGCAAATGCAAAATAGTGTCGATTCGAACTGAAAAAATATGAAACGAAATACAAACAAAAACAAAAACAAAAAAAAAGGAAGAAAGAAAGAAAAGAAGAGAAAAGAAGAAAACGTAATAATAACGATCGATACGATAAACTATCTGTTTAAATACGCCACGGATACGGAAACGATGATTTCGTTTCGCGATGGAACCTTCCTCCAACAGTGTTTCCTTTTTCTTAGCGACAACTGCGAAATCAAGGATGGCCAATCGCTGAACGAAACGCGACCGTCCGTGGTTTGTTAATTCCTGTTTCTTTTCCGCAACCACGTTTGCTGTAGTTCAAGTTGGTGGAAAGAGTCGCATAGCGACGACTTATCGTTAAAGCGCGACCGATACGAGCCGTTCGTCAGCCAATTCGATCGATGCAACATTCGAGATTCATCTTCGCGATGAACGTAATTTCGGCGTCATGTATTTCGAGATCGTTCAATTCGAAAAATATATCCAGCGTCTAGAAATTGATATCGACAGCGTCAGATTATACATGAAAATACAAAAGAATTGAATTCCCGTAGCATTTTTTGGCCAGATTGGAGTTGGAAATTATTGCAACTTTGTCAGTTACAGCGTGTAACGAGATTTTTGTTGAGCAAATTGTTTCCGCGCAGCGACGGGATTGAAGTTACTATTAAAAAAAGGAAAAAAAAAAAACTGCGTAGGAGGTAAGAGCATTATCCGTTCTATAATTAAAATTATAATTCGTTTCGCGAGCGTTGACATCAGAGTTTATGCGTGGACGTGTGCCATTTATAGCCAGCTGGGAAAGCTGCCGTAAAAATTGGCCGAAAATGAAGCAATTCAGCGCACAATAACGCTGGATAAGTTAATCAAATTGGCCTGCGAACGGATCGGATTCGTTTCACGTCGCGAACCGCGTCGAACGACGCTCCCACTTTTAATCGTATTTAAACGCGTTAACGTTAAGCGAGCAAACGCTGATTGTTAACGGAGAATTAACATCCAGCCTCTCGATATTACTCGTTATTGATTAGTTCTTACGCGAGCGTGAAAAAAAAAAGAAGAAGAAGAAGAAGAAGAAATAATAATTATAATGATAAAACTATTCGGGAATATAATCGTATAACGTAATAGACACGCCGAATTCGTCGCGTGCTGCGAAATCTTACGATTAGTTAGTTGGATTATTTAATCTAACGGGCGACTGGAGAAGAAAGAAGGAGAAGAAAGAAATAATACGTGTGTGTACGTAGACTCTCTCGCGGTGGAGAACGGCGGAGGGAATAGAATGCAGCCCGCATTAAAAAGAAGAAGTTGCAACGTTCTAGCGAAGAGAAGTAAAAAAAAAAAAAGATAAATAAATAAATAAATAAAATAATAAACTAAAAAATTAAAAGCGATAATTGCTGTTCGATAATTAAGAATTACTTGTTCTGTGAAAAAAAAATTTACTTGTTGTCACATATCGAAGTTAAGTTGGAAATTCGAAACGAGTTGCTCACTGAACAAAAAAAGGAAAAAAAAAAGAAAAAGAGAAAAAAAAGAAAAAAAGAAAGGAAGAGAGAAGAAAAAGAAGAAAAAAAAAATAACGATCCAAAGAGATATACCAAAAAAAAGAAAGACGAGAGTGAAGAATAACGAGGAGGAGAAGTATAAACTAAATTCGTTGCTCACGGATGCTCATTTATTGTTTTTATCCAGCGCGGTCCTAGCGTTTACGAGACGTCGTAGGCCGGATGCTTAGTGAGAGTAATTAATGTTCGAGTGTACTACTTTCAACTATCTCACGCTCAACGTTCAAGCATTTAAGCTGTTCACGAGATTCAGGGTCTTAGAGATTAATTACACACAAAAGACGGTAGAGAAATTATCGAATCGTTCGTAAAAACTAAAAACGAAACGAAAATTAAGCTAATTCGTGAATTACAAAGAGGATAAAACAGTAGTAGAGATAAATAGATGTGCAGACATCGGGAAAAGGGAGTGTTTTCGTTCACGTTTCGGGGATCTTTTCGTTTCGATCGTTCTGTTTCGAGGAAAGTGCAGGAAAAAGAGTACAGAGTATCGCTGTTTTACCGATAATCGACGGGCGAAGAAAGAAAAGAAAAAAAAAAACGATAAAAATAAGGAAGAAAGTGATAAAATGATATTTAAATTCAGACGGATTGCGACGACCCGGTTTTTTCTTTTCCTTTCTATAATAATCGTGTCAATGATTACACCACACGTAACGCAGAGTGATTTTAATTGCACGTGCTGCCGAAATGTTTCCACCTTCTTGAACTCGATGAAAGAAACCGAAAAGAGAGAGAAAAAGAGAGATTTTTTCGGAAGAAAAGAATATGTATGTACTCGAACGAGAGTAAAACCCAAGTACACTTTAACGCGCGTGATCGAGCGATGTCACAACTATATAAAAGAAGCGCTTTTTGGAAAATCGTTCTCAAAGCCAGACTAAAATCCCGTCTTAAATATCTGACGAGCATTTTCCCTGCTTGAAGTAATACGTTTTCTTCCACCTTTGTCCGACAGTTCGGTTGCGTTCGAAAGATTTCTCTGAGCGAATTCAAAGAAAATATCTTCTCCTTCAAGTTTCGATTCTCGATTCCCTTTAGAGGTGAAAATTTATTCCACTTTATTCTCAAATTGTTCCTCGAAAGTTTCTCAAAAGTAGAGTGAAACGTCAACGATCTGTTTTTTCTTTTTTTTTTTAAACAAGTTACGCGATATTTGAAACAATGACATCCTCGTACGTTTGAAAACGATGGGCTTGCGACGAGCCGGGTTTCTGTTTCGAAAATGAATCGAGGAGTAGAAGGAGAAAGCAGGGGAGGGAAGGGGGTAAAGGAGGGTAAACGAAAGAAGCGAAATTTACAGAGAAATAACGCAACTTGCGCCTTCTAATTAGAAAAAAAAGAAGAAAGAAAAAAATATATTATATACATATATATATATATATATATATTATATATACATACATACCTACATGTTAAACTCAGCTTGTCACACGCGGGTTTGTCATTATAAACTATTAATCTTATAATAATGAAAATTAATAATAACGGTAAAATCACCGGGGGATGAAGGGGAGAAATAATGATAATATTAATAATAATAACGTTAGTACTAATAACCATTAATACTGGTAACAATAATAATTATAACATATAAATAAACGATAGCGTAACGGTAACGTATATTAATTCTCCGCCTGTACGAAATGTTGAACATTTTTTTTCTTTCTACGACGTTATTAACGCGTAACTAAGGCGACTTCTATGAAGAATCGTTTCCAATAACGAACGAAAAAAAAAAAAAGGAAAAAATAAAATAAAGAAACGAAGATATTATATATGATTATCAAAAAATTTGAAGAAAATAAAAAATGCATTAAAGGTTGGTACGCTATTAGAATCGTAGTAGCGCATATGTACAGGGTGATGCGATTAACATGTATTCGGACTTTGATACGGCGTGCGATTTTTCGAGTGTCTCATTCGGGTATATATATATGTGAACGATGCAGTTGAAAATTAAAAAGAAAAAAAAAAGAAGAAAGAAACAAATATCTCGAGATAAAAAACGAAAAAAAAAAAGTAAACGTAGAGTCGATTACGAAACGGTACGATGTTAAATTTAGAAAGGGGCTAATCTGTCGATCGTTTTGCACCTTTTCGTTTTAACGACAAATTACGATTGCAATATAAAAGAATACTTGTTTCAAAGCTAACTTATCATTGGTTGTTATAATGGAGATTAGACTAAACGAACTTGGCTCTTGGTAATTATAAATAAACGATTCGATTCGAATCTTACGCCGAAGAAGGATCGGTTTCTACGTTATTTTGAGGTCGGTGTCACTTTCACGTTGTGAAAGTTTCCTCCGAGATTCAAGTACGTAGATTCCTGCGTCAACGTTGCCTTAACTCCGAAAAAAAAAAACAAAAAAAAAAACAAAAGGAAATACCTTTGAAAGATGAACTCGATCGTCTGAAAGAAACGCCGTTTGCCGAACAATGGCTCAATTACAGTCAACACTCGAAACGTCAGTTAGACGTCGGACGCAAGTTCGTCGACGAGCAGCCCCTTTCGGATCGTTTCACGTGGAAAATAAGAAAAAAAAAAAAAATGGGAGGGGGGAGGGGAGAAAAAAGAAATAAAAGAAAATCGAAAGGAAGCGTGAAGTATTCAGTCAGTTTCATCGGTCATGGGAGAGACCTTCCCTCCCCTCCGTGCGTTGCGGTCTTTTACTCGACTCGATTTAATTAAATCCAAGCATTTTAAGGAACTTATTAAGGTAACCGGTTAGAAATAAAACTGACAAGATTGCTCATCGAGACACCGTGTCGTTTAAGTGTCACAAAGACAATCCCCTCGGAACTTCAAAAGCGGACGACGAAAATTGTTGAGAAGTTTGTTGAGAAAAAAAAAGAAAAAAGAAAAACGAACATTTTTCTTCCCTCTCGATGTATAATATACTACCTCTACTAACACTATACGATAACCGAGATATCGATAACTGTTTTTAGATAAAATTAAAAAAAAAAGAGAGAGAGAGAGAGAGATCTTAATCGTTGCGAACGGCGCGAGAGAAACGCCGATTTACTTAGCCAAGATAAAACGAGAGAGAGAAAGAGAGAGAGAGAGAGAGAGAGAAAAGAAAAAAAAAAGGATAAAAGCCGACGACTGTAGTCTGAGCGTAATTTTAACGTGTAAGGTCTATTATACTAATAGCACGTCAAAGTCTTCCGCAATTAGTCTCCAAACAAGTAGTTACAAGACACACGAGAAAAAACGATGATGCCAAGGCGCGCCAGACGACATCATTTTCTTTTTGCATCACTTTGTCTCCTTCTTTCCTCCTTTTCTCCTCTTTTTCTACGATCAACGACGTTCCCTACCAACCAATTGTCGTTCCTTCGACCTCCTCGTCTCGAGGCAGATGTCCGGCGATAGATACTCGAACGTGCTCACGTCGAATGTCGCTCCTGAACGCAAGGCGCCCCTCTGACGCCCCTCGATTCCCTCGATTCCCTCGAACGATTATTATAAAACGGAGTCCAGGGTTTCATCGATCGGCCGATTGTGATTTAATTAAGGGAAACTTAATAAAACGATGGTTTGTCTCGATGGAAAAGTTGCAACGATCACGTGACTTGCGACTCTTTCCCCTACATTCGAGCACGAAACTGTGAAAGTACTGTGATCGAGGAGAATCAAAAAAATTGTGCATTTGTCGAGTTTAAGAGAAACGCGCAACTCGTGTTTGTCGTGTGATTCATTTTTGTACTGAGAATAAGAGAGAGAGAGAAAGACGTCGTTGCAACAAGAAGAGAGAAAAAGAGAGAGAGAGAGAGAACGAAACGAAGAAGAAAAAGAAGAAAAAGAAGAGGAGGAATCAGAAAACGTTGTCGAAGAACGTTAAACGTTAAACGTTTAAATTCTCAGCGAGAATTTTTTCTTGTAAAATAAAATTGTGAAACGCGCTTCGTCGCCGTAGACTCCATTACGCTGGAAGTGCGCGCGCATGCGCGTGTGCGCCAATTGTAAGTAGAAAACGCTTAGACGTAAACGTAACGTTGCGAGAGCGAGGAGAGAAGAGGTGTGTATATTACGCTTTGTAATTACTAATTAAACGAATCTTTCCCTGACGCGTTCGTCGCGTTTGTTGCAAACGAAGACACTCGAAAGATCGACGGCTTTTTGTCCCATTTTAACTAGAGGCCGCTCTTTATATGCGTTAAAAAAAAAAAGAGAAAAAAGGAAAAAGTATACAGCAGGTCAGCCGAAATGAACTATGAACGAAAGAAGCGAAGAATAACGTTGCGGCGTTGCGCTCTCTCGCGCGTGGAGAACGCGCCGTAATTACGAGAACGCGAAAAGGAGGAATGAGGAAAATGCGAGACGCAGTCAGCGATTTTCTCATTTCTGGAACAAAGCGATTGCATTCAACGTCTAGCTACCCGCTCTATTCAATCCGAATGGCGTAATTAAGCGAGCCATTTATCGGAACAGGATTTTTCGTACCTCCCCCCCACGCGGAAGGGAAACGTTTCGTTAAAATAATACAAAAACCGCCGATACTTGCTGAACAATACTTTCCTACGTACGATTCTTGTACAAATATACGCGAAGCCTCGTTATTTCGAAACGTGTGCAATTTTCTCTCTCGATTCTGTTTGTTCTCTGTAAACTCGATCTTTGTTTTCTTTCTCTATTTTTTTTTTTATTTTTTTATTTTGCATCTCCAACATGTGACGAGCGATCGAAGCCAGCTGAGCTAGGCGACGTCGGTAATTTCGTTAAAAGCCTGTTAAATACGATTCCCGTCTCGTCAGTCGACAGTCCAAAAATCGAAATTGGAAAACTATATTTGAGAAATCGGCGCCATTTCGGCTGAACCTCGTGTATACGTGTGCAAACGTATAAACATGTACACGCGACGCATATACGTACGTACACTCTCCATAGAGACGCGTATTGCGAGGAAGGTGAGAATGAGAACGTGTCGATCGGCCGGAAGTATATAATCGGCGAGAGGGAACGAGCGGAGAAAGATAAGACGCGAATGTAAAAGCTGAACGAACGCTGAATTGTAGTCGTTGCACGCGAGTTTTCTCACGTTGTTACCACTCGTGTCAACGAGACGATGATCCATGCCGATTTTTCGCGTCGTTCGAAGACGACGATCGTTCGACTTTTGTCCCTTTCCTCTGTTCGATCCTCTCCTCCCGAGGTCGACGCGTCTAAGATACGTACTTGCTATTCCGCGTTGTTGCGCTCTCAACTCGAGCTGGATGAAACATCCAGGAATCGTCGCGTAATCTGTGGTCACGTCTTTCGATCGATCTTTTTCTTTTTTTTCTTCTTTTTGATTTTATACTCGTGTACGCGACGCTCTAGGTAAAACCCGCGTGCCTGCGTTTCAGAAAACTCGTTGAAAACAGACTCTCGAGCACTCTCGGAGACGAAACTTTTCGAAAATCGTCACTTGCTCTTTCGCGTGTCGGTGGTTTGCGTGCGCGAGGTGCAAGGTTGATCGTAAAGACGCGACCATCGAGAGAGAAAGGAGAAAAGAAAGAAAGAGAGATCGACGACGATTGTGTTATTAGATGAGATGAGACGCGAAACGCGTGGCGTGGAGGAGTTTTCTTTTCTCGCGACTCACTGCCACGGACTTGCTTCATGGCAGCGTGAATTTATTATTCAGAATTAGGATAAACGATTAGCGCGGACACGCAATGTTCAAGTGCCAAATTTTTAGCTATCTTTAACACGTAATATATCGCGCCTGTCGTACTTAGCAGACGCTTAATTTGCGAGCGAGAGAGAGAGAGAGAATGAGAGAGAATGAGAGAAAACGCGAATGATGGAGAGAGAGAGAGAGAGAGAGAGAGAGAGAATATTTCACGAAAGAGAGAGACTGTTCACACTAGCGATCGAAGTTAGAGGGATTTGTACAGAGTAGATCAAGACTGTTCGAGCAATTCATTGTAAAACAATTGAGACGTTTGGTGGTCGAATCTCGATAATAAGGAAATATCCCCGTCGCATTTTTGCTGCCCAAACGTCACTTTTTTTATTTAGAGTTCAGTTTTAAAAGTGGCGAAGCCATGGGAAGTAAGGATGTCGCTTGTATCGATTCCGGGTTGGAAAGTCTCCGTTTTCTATTTTTCTTTTTTTTTTTTTTAATCCAAAGGAAGTGTTCGACAAGTCCTCGAATATCCTTGCGAACGTTTTCGAGGCTACCGCGGAGTTTTTCGCGTGAACCGTACGTTTAAAGGTTGGATTGAGATTTTTGCAATCCGTCTTGATTTTCCCTGGTGGGAAGAGTCTCACCGAGCGATACTCCCAAACAGAGACAGAGAGAAAGCAGGAACGAGTGAAAAATAAAGGAAGAAGCGAAGAAGAGTCACAGCCAGCCGAGTTTCGAGTGAACTTTCACGAAGGAAGAAGAGACGTTTCGCAGTACTGCCGCGGGAAGCAACACGGCTGGGCAAAGTGTTTAAAGTCGACTCTCGAATCGATTTTTCGATCGGGCAACTTTCTTCGTTCCGAGGAACAGGGACGATCGACTTTGGAAAATTCTCACGCTCTCTCGTCGCCGGAAGAAGAGACGAAGAAACGAAAAAGAAGAAAAGAGGAACGAGGGTGAGAGAAAGAGAAGAGTACGAACGACGAAGGGGAGCGAAGAGGAGATTTGAACTTGAAGAAAGAAAAGAGCAAAAATTAAACGTGCGCTATTTAAAGAAAAAAAAAAAAAAATGTATAATCTCTGCGCACGTATTGGATAAAGGTATTTATCGAACGCCAAATGTATTCGTGATGCCAACACCGAGAGGAACTAAATAACATCAAAATTAAACGAATCAGTAACGAAAATAAACTGAATATTAAACGCTAGCTTATAATCGATAGAGAACGTAGTGATGTTACTTGGAAAACAGTAACTTATAGGGGTGATCCGAGAGAGATAGTCTGCTAGATGTGGTTAGGCTCGGACATTTATCGAGGCCGGTTTCTCTCTAAACTAGGAAAGAAGCTAAATGTCGAACTGTTTCGGGGTGATTTGTTGAATTTAACGAGGCTGAAGGAAGAGAAAGATGATGTAGCTGAAGGAGTTGATCAGAGTTTGAACTCGAGTCGAATGTAGAGAGAGAAGAGGATGTTTATTGGATAAAATGGTAGAGATTGGGATGGGAGGGAGGGAGGGAGGGGGTTCGAAAAATGACCAGTGTACAAAAAGAAACAGTCGTCGTTGACGAAACGATGACAGAGATCGATGAGACACGAACGCACGAGGTCTATTTCTTCTCTACCTACGCCCTTTTCTTCCCTAATGATATATTTTAACAATGGATCGTCTCTTTATTGTCCACCGTTGCACCAGTCGTCGAAGTCGTTGCGAAGTTAATGGACAGAAATGAAAAGAAAAAAAGAAAAAGAAAAGAAAAGAACTTCACGCGAGTCTAACGAACGATGAGATTACACAGAAACAACATTTCGAGCCTGTGAATGCGTGAGAGGGAGAGAAAGTTGACTGAGGAGGAGAGAAAGAAGAAGGAAGAAGATAGAGAAGAAGATATGTGTGTGTCTGTGTGTGTGTGTTTGTTTGTTTGTTTGTTGTGCGTGCGTGTGTGTGACAGAAAGAGAGAGAGACTGGGATTGGTGGGAGGGAAGAAGGGGAGAGAAAGAGCGAACGAAAGATTATAAATGAGATAAAAAATTTACGTTAGCCGCGCAAATACCTATTATTATATCGGGGGAAAGAGAGAACAAAATATTACACGTAAAATACAAAAAAGAAAAAAACAGAAAAAAATAGGAGAAAGAGAGAGATAAAGAGAAAAAAAAAAAAAGATGAAAACGATACTCCCTTTTCCGTAGACCCTGGTGGGACGATGCAATTGAACTGACTCACCCTCGATCTCACTTGACTTTTAATTATGCCTCGACAACAGCCTGGCCTGATAATAGTAATTCATATTGAAGAAGGTTAAGTAAAATAATAATAATATTAATAATAATAATAATAATAATAATAACATTAATAATAATAATAATAATAAATGATATTAATACTAATAATAATAAGAGTAAGAATAATAATAACAATAGTACTAACACTAATAATAATAATAAAAAAAATTTGTTATATTTCTACGCTGGGCTCTTTTTCGAGGCAGAAACGTTGATCGATATAAAAATCCCTGTTAACTGGTGAGCACATAATCGCCGCATTGTAATATTATTAACATTATTACGTTATTATGAA
This sequence comes from Melipona bicolor, assembly GCA_030673865.1. Lineage (NCBI taxonomy): Eukaryota > Metazoa > Arthropoda > Insecta > Hymenoptera > Apidae > Melipona > Melipona bicolor. The sequence continues at coordinate 25,804 of JAHYIQ010000056.1, read as the reverse complement.
ATTGTTGAAATAAATGAAATGAATATAAACGTCTTCCATTTACTTCTTCGTCACTTTCATTATTCGCAACCATTCTTACCGGGGGTAGGGAAAAATGAATATTTTCCAATCATTTAACAACGTTTGTTTCATCGCGAAAACGAATTATTGTTAGTGAGAAATTAATGTTTCGCGCGAATATATTCGTAAGAATGACGGACTAAAGGAAATAATTAGGTGTTCATTAGTACGATCGTTACGGACAAAAGATTTAACCGTGTTTCTTCACGTAGAATTCAACGCGTAATTTATCTTCTTCAAGACGTGCAATTAGTAATTCATAATCGCAAGGTATAATTGCTATACTTGCGTGTAAATAATGTATCTATCATTTATGTACTCGTTTGTACATTCATCTATTTAATCACTGCGTTACCATCTCATAGATATTCTCTTCGAATAAGTGAATGCAATTTTTATAAAAATACTTGTTGTAAAGTATTTTTAAAATTGCCGCTGAATTATCAACACCGTGAAAATGCCAAAAAACACAATTTCGTTCGTTTTAGTATACAGGAAGAAAGTTTAGAAGCGTTTTCTAAAAGCGAAGATACGACTGCAAAAGTTTATAAATCTTTTTAAATTAATTGCTTTTTTTTCGTAAATGAAAATCTATTGAATGTACTGTAGCTTTCCTCATTTGCAGACAAGTGCTGCCATCTATCGGATTTTTCCAGTTTGCCCTTTTAGTTCCAGTCGAAAATGAGCGGGCTCAGATGGCAGCACTATCTCTAGACAAGGAGCGCACCAGTGTGCGACAAGGACAGACCTATACGGTGCGACAGACAAGGACAACGATAGATTTTAGTTCCACCGTTTCACCGCTACGCGGTGCTAGATTTCAGTGTCCGTAAATTGAATAAATTTTTATTTACGAAAAAACCAATTAACAAGATTAATTTACGAACTTTTGCGATTGCATTTTCATTTTCAGACTCTAAACTCTCGTTCCATGTTCCATATGACCCGTACAACGTACTAATGAAAATTTGAAATTTTTATCTAAAATAGATCGAAACGCACGCCGAAGTTGAATTTCTGGTTAATTAAAACTTAAGACTTGGACTGAAATTGATTGTACGTTTATTTATTCGATTAATTGTTAACAAGGGTACTCGTTTAAAATTGAAAAAAAAAAGAAAAAAGGGACAAAGTCGTGTCTCTCGGTACTTTCGCAGGGATAATAATCCATAATAATCATTCGTCGGCGGTAATTTTAAAAATATTTTATAAAGAGTATAAAAATTGTAGTACATTTTCTTCTTTTTCTTTTTACGACTGCGTCCCCAAGGTGGCAATACATTTGTCAAATGAGTGGGCAGGTGGATGAACAAACAGATTGGGCGAGTGGACGGAGAAATTATAAGCGAGTCGGGTGATTTTGAGAAATGTGGGGCGTGAAGAAACGCGTTTGCCTGCTTGAGATGGAAGGAAATGAGTGAAAAGTTTGTTCAATTATTTATTAATTAGCGCTATCTATCTACGCCCGTGTTTGTGCGATAGATTCCAATATGTTCGTTTGATTGTTATAACGCCGATAAAACGATTTCACCTGTTCAATCTCAACGACAACTAGGCTACCGGTCTAAGTGAGATAAGCTTGAAATTGCTGCACGTGAGAATCAACGAGAGAGAGTTTACAATTCATCTGCTCGTTAAAAAAAAGAATTCTCCTGATTCGCTTAATCGTCGATTTATTAAACGAACGTCAACCTATGTCGAAAATACTGAAATCGCTTTGATTCAACGCGAATTCGCAGTATTTTATATCGATACACCTACATTAACAAAGGTGTTACGTATTACGCGTTGCGAGATAAAAATTTTGCTGAAAAATCTTGATCCGTGGTACAAACGTTCAAAGAATAATCGTAATTATCGTAATAAATTCTCTAGTATATACCTATACGCGTGAAAATTAACCCCAGAATATCTAGAACGTCATTAGATACATGTTTCCTTCTGTTGTTAGTCGCATTTATTGTTACTCGTAATAATTATAAACGTATATGCATGTATGTATGCATGTATGTATGTATGTATGTATGTATGTATGTATATATATATATATCCACAATAGTCGCTACATTGTTAAAACTTAACGGATTATCCTCGAGAGAGGTTACCATCTATCTGGAAAAAATGTTCACAAATAAAGGAACGTGAAAAGTAAGACGCGGACACAGCTTACAGATATACCAATATTCTAGGGTTAATCGAAGATGTCAGTTGTCAAAGTGTTCTACTTAAACTTTGATTTGCAATCGTGGCAAGTTGACGACAATGTTGTTCGCGAGCGAAACAGAGCCACCGTCGGACCGATGACCGCCGTTTTTAAAACTGACATCTTCAATTGAGCGCACGTGGCTCGTAAAATCTTCGTTAAAATCGTCTCATTGCGACTCTCATACACAGACCACGCATTCCCCGCAGTTCCCGAGCGAACAACGCTATAAAATATATACGGAAGTGAGATGTACAGAAATCAATAAGCGCAATCGTTCTAATTACTTCGTTCTCCGGGAAGGCTAAATTCTAGTTATTGTATCTCGTTCAAGGAAGACACGTGTCACCCTATGTCGACTCGTTACTCTAATCGCGAGCGAGTTACTCACGCACCGATGGTTTCCGTACAAGCGTCGAGGACAAACGAATCGCAAACGCTTTCAACGATCAATTCTGGTTTAAAACGTGGACGATACAAGGTAGCTCGACCCGGACCTCGAACAGTTCAAAGTTCAACATTTTTCGCGGACGTGGAGCACCTGCGTCCTCGTTGGTGAAATTTGTCAGCGAGGTCCAGGTCGTTGGAAGTTGATTTGCGTTTCTCTCCTCTCACCCTTACGTATAAAATTACCAAAAAGGACATGCAATTATCTCGAAATGTTTCTCTTTTTTTTCTTTTTTCTCTCTCGAAATAAATCGACTTTGATAACGTAATGGTGCGTGGCTTGACAAGACTGAAAAACGCCAAAGTCGGAGAAATGGAGATCAGCGAAATAAAAATCGTACACGTATTATGTACAGTGACATCACGCACGACAATTGGGATGATTCGCGAGGCACAACTGTAGGCGATACATGTGAGAGAAATCAACGCTCGTTAAATCGACAGCTATGAGTAAACGCTCTCCGTGTATGGGGCAAACTTTCTATTAGAGGGAGCATGATCGTTTTAACAATCCTCTGTACAATACACATGTAGCGTGGGTAATTCATATTCTTCGTGTATCTCACGTACGGTACAATATTATTTCTTTTTTTTTTTACTTTTCTCCTTTTCTATTTTTTATCAGTAACGATTAAGTACGCAAGGCCGGGACGTTGTGCTTCTAATGTGCGCTTTCGCGGTTCCATTTTCACTTTCCTCGCTGTTGTCTCGCTTTTCTTCCTTTCTTTTCAACTGCTGCAGAATTCCTGCGAGAACAGAGCAGCGTCGTGTTTTTTTCTTTTTTTTTTTTTTGTCTAAAAGCTCTGGGAAATTTGGGAAAAGCTTGAGCGTTCGTGGAAATGAAACTCGGATAATTCGACGGTTTCTCCGACTTTGCGAGTGTTACTCTCGCATCGAGTGTAATTCGAAAAGTGCACGACGCAACTTTTCCCAAATTTGCTCACGGAGTAGAAAAACCGGTTGGCGAACGTAGCCACGGCCAGTTCACGACGATCCGTCAAACACGAGTTCCTCTAGATTATAATATAACATGGCAACGGTAATTCGCACGATTAATATCAAAATTATTTGATGTCTACGCTCTATGCTTATCCTTAAGTCCCGGTTAACCAATTACTCATCTAACTGTAAGACGCAATGGGTCAATGGGATGTTGGTTTTTTTTAACATTACGCTCGCACTCGCTTCTGCATACTCGTGACCAAGGTTCTCGAGGAAGACAATTATATAATGGATGCACTTATCGTTAACGTCGAGAATCATCGAAACCTGTTTTAATCGATCGACACTTCGACGCAAGTGACAAGTTGCAAAGCTCGCTGCGAGCGAAGGAAAGTCGGAATTTAAATGAAATGAAATTGAACGAAATCTATCTGGACGACGAGTGCGGTTCGATGGTCTTGACGTTAATCTCACGAGTATGATCTTTGATAACCTCGTTCCTCGGTATAAAAGGGAGAAGAAAGAGGGGATCGATCGTTGAGCGAGAGATTCGCAATATTCGCGATCTTTTTCAAAAAAGTTTCTACCAAACGGGAAGAAGAAAACAGGAGAGAAGAAACCTACGTTGTACCAAGTTGTTAAAGAAAACGCGCGAGAAGAATACGTACGATTAATTCTTGCCTTGGCGTGGCGGTCGTAATTCGATCACACGTAAAATACACGCAAAGTACTTTTGTACAAAGGATAGAAATCGAACGCACGAACGAGAGACGGAAGTGAAACGGAAATTATCGCCGCTTCTTCTTTGATCCTGGCAGACACGTTTGATCTGGAATTACTTTCCACGGTAGATCTCTATGATGCGATCCTGGTCCACGTACTCGAAGATGTGAGGTGCGTCCATGAGGATGCCGATGGTGCCTGCGGACGTCACGAGGAAGAAAATGTAGAGCTGCAGCCGATCGATCACCATCGCCACGTACTTCCAATCCTCCCGCGTCTGAAACACACGCAGACCGTGCAAACATGCGTCAACGTAACCAGACGTCTCGCGTAAAATTGCTCAATTATTCAGAAGTAGTTTCCCCGCGTATGTACCTGTATGTACAAATCTTCGTTTCTCAAGTGTTCGGCGATGAATTCGACGGCCTCGGTCGCCTTGCTAGCTTCGGGGCTGAGCAGCACGGAGTCTGAACTCTCGGATCCCCTTCTGTCGGCCAGGCCCTCGCCACCAGCGGCGCTGGAGCTGCTGGTGGTGTGGTGAACCTTTCTGTTGATCTTGCAGTTCGGATGATGAAGATCCGACAGCTCCATCACTTCCATCTTCGACTTGGTCAACGAGGTTGGCAAATGTTTGGGCAACTCTGTCGGGCTTCCGGAATAGGTGGACGTCGGCAGCGTGACGTTTGGGATCTCCATCATCCACCTGAGCCGGGTTTTCTTCGGTCGCCTCATCAGCAGGATCGTCGGCAGATACTTGAGGAATATTTTCCTGATCAGCTGCGGCATTCGGTGGGTCCTCGGCCCGCGGAAGTTCCAGTTGATGATGATCACGGTGACGAGGATGCTGACCGTGTTCATGATGAAGGTGAACAGGAGGTATTTGGCGATCAGCGGAAGCACCAGCGACGTCGGCGGCAGAATCTTGCTGACCAGTAACAGAAACACGACCAACGAGAGCAGAATGCTGATTCCCAGCGTCACTTTCTCGCCAGCCTCTGCCGGAAGGTAGAACACCAGCACGCAGAGAAAGGAGATGAGCACGGTCGGTAGTATGAGATTCACCGTGTAGAACAAGGTCTTTCGTCTGATGATGATGTAGAACGTGATGTCCGTCTCCGTTGGGAAGTCACCCTTGTAGGTGTTCAGGTAAGCCGGCACGCTGATGATGTCCCAGGTCCCGCTCTTCCAATAATCCGACAAATCGACAAAGTTCTTATTGTTGTACAGGGCTAGAGAGACCTGGTCGCCGTTGAACGTCCACGACCCGAACTTCATGATGCAGGTTTGCTGATCGAATGGGAAGTACGTCACGTCGATCGTGCAGGAGCTCTGGTAAATCGCCGGCGGTACCCACAGGACGTCGCCGTTCGGATAGATGAGGACGTTGCTCTTGTAACGTACCTCGTAGTTGCCGTCGGCGCTGCGAAATTTGAAAGGTCGGCGGTAAGGTTCGATGAAACCGAGAAACTGAGCGACGAAACAGATACGCGTACACGTATCGAGGATCGAGGCGCTTACGTACTTGTTGAACAGTACTATATCTGGTTTCCACACCTTGTCAGGTGGCAGTCTGAGAACTCCGATCCCACCGTAGTCCGCTTCGTCCCACTGCAGCTGATAATCCGTCCAAATGAATCTCAACCACACGTTCGACTTCATAATTTGGTTCTTCTCGTTCTGAAAAATAAAATCAAACGACTCGCGTATTCAAGCTTGGGAGAAATACGAAGTGTGACATTTACTCTTCGTTTCGAATGATCTTGGAAATTATTCACGTTGGAGAGAAATTATATTTATTATTTGCAGTTGTATATTCAAACCGACGTACGGTCACTCCACTCACTCAGCAACGACGTTTCAAAGTTATCCGACCAAGTGTGAAAAATTCTCTCACCACGTTGATCAGTTGCACGAAGGCAAGACCGAAATTCACGTGCACTTTCTCCGTCATATTCTGCACGGGCCTGATGAGCTTGTTGTACCCTCGGAACAGGTCTCGCACCAACCTCTCCTCATCCTCGGAACAGAGACCTGAGAAACGACTCGAAGACGATTAACGCCCAATTCAACGCCCAATTGGGACGCGCGGAACGTTGCCTCGATACACGGGCGTGTAAACGACGTGTACCGATCGGCTGGCCGGGCTAATTGATCGCTTACCAACGCAAAAGACAGCGGAGACGAGGAGGAGACGCGCGAGCCGCAAAGAGAAATGCATTTTCGGACAGGCTTCAGGTGTCCCACCCGTAGACACTGGTAGACGCTCTACAGTCACCGCCGCAGATCAATATGAGCACGCAGACGCTGGCCAATAACTGCATTTTCTCTCTTGCCGTCCGATCCGTCGCCGTCTACCCTCTTCCATGCTTGCGAGATTAGCCAGCGATCCTTTCTTCAGCAGCCCACTTTCTTCTTTCTCTTCTTCTTCGATTCGACCTCTTCCCGTCAGGGCGACAGGATCGACGAAAAAGCGGATATATTGAAGTTGCGAACGTGCGACCGGACGGCTGCGATGCGCGACGAGTTTACAGGGGGGGTTGATGGGCAGGGTTGTACTCGCGAGGAGTACGCGTTTCACAGATGCGCAGTCTCGGTGCTCGCCGGCGACCGCGGATCCGAGTTAGAATTCTACTTTATCGAGGGATTCCGGGGTAAGTTGGGGCGGCGATCGTGAGGGTGTGTATCGGGCAAGAAATATTCGCTGGATTAAAGGACTCCTTGCTGTTTCGGTTCTTCTTTTTCTCTTTCCTTTTTTCTTTCTCAATCGCTTTGAACTTTTACTCGGCTCGAAATTGCCTTTCCAATGGCGCGAATAGCGGTGGTTGCTTTTCTTTTCTTTTTTTCTGTTTGTCGGAAGCTTTCAGACAGCGCCAAGTTCCCTCCGATGAAATTTAATTTACCTGTGCTCTGTCGGGGAACGCGTGTTTCATTTCTTTTTTTATTGATTTTGCGTTACCGATGTATAGACGATTCTCGCGTGTATAATTGGAAACTCGTTTTCCGCGTATCTTCCAGATGAAACGAACAATCTTTAGATTTATACGTTTCTCCTTGTAAAATAGTCTCGAGTCCGTGTCATTGAAACAAGAAAATGGTCAATCGCCGATTTTAATAATCTCTCTCTCTCTCTCTTTGTGTTCGTGAAAGAGGCTTCCGTTCGCAACTTATTCGCCGTCCCCATTGTTCGCTCTCGGACTAATTACCGCGAAATTTCCCGCATTCCGCTTTTAATGCGAATCCAAAATCGACAGGGTTGCCAAATTGCGCGCTCGAAACTCCGCCAGCCAGAGATACAATTACGGACCATTTCGAAACAGCCGATCCTTTGCTAGACAGATAGAGATCAGTCGGAGGTTCCGAGTTTGCGCAATTGTAAAAGCTGTTCGATAACGGGTGAGATAAAATAATAAGGACGTTTCTCTCGATAACGTTCTGGAACAGAGGAATTTCAAACCATACGAAGATATAATCCCACTGTTTCGAGAATAACAAAAAAAAAAAAAAAAAAAAATGTAAATTTCCAGCGAACTTTCGTCGTTTGTTAACGTCTGAAATTAATCGACGACTTGTTTCAAAATGTACAAAACGTACGAAACGTACGCGATAAGTTGTCAACAAGACGTAATTATCAACCGGAGCGAGCGTACAGCCACGGAGACATCGGCGATCGATCGCTCGTGCCGCGATTTCATCGTCGAATACGATGAATAGAAACGCCGTTTCTACGCTGGGCTTGCCAGAGACTCGTATCCGCCGAATTCGATAACCCGTTCGCAGCGTGCATATTCAAAACGTGGAAAAATGCGGAAACCTTCTCCCGGCCTGGCGCAATAACCGGCGCGATTCGTAAAACGCTCGAGACACACAGACGGGGGGTCGATTCCAGAAAATCGGCAATCTGGCGCGGTCGACCACGGTGTACCGTAGCGTTCTCTGTGTTTGTGCGTCAGATCCTCCCTATGTTGGCATGGCGTGGCATGGCGTGGCGTGGCGTGGCGCATTCGGCCGGAGTTATTGTTACGTCAAACGATGCGAGTGCACCGCGTATCGTTACGACTGGCCCGTTTTGAAAAAAAGAAGAGAGAAAAAGGATAAAAAAGGAGCATATACATATGTATACGGAGAAGAAACACAAACGGAGACACGTACGAGGGGTTTCTCGCTTGTTGGGTCTGGGCCGAATTATTAAAACAGTATCGGGGGAGGTTATGGGTCGCGCGCTACCTTTGTCGTGGCCTTTTCGCCCTGCTTTTATATTTATACATCCAGCAAGTTCGACGTCAGATCGACCAAGCCGTAAAGTTTTACCTGCAATTTTACCCTTTTTTTTTTTTTCACCTGCAATTTGTTCTTCGAGAATATACACATCGTATACGCGTACATAGTAATGCAGATGCACGAACGTAACGACTGTGTAAGCTCGCTCTCAAACCAAAAATAACTATTTCAAACACTTTCCATGCTAGCCATCGACTGTGCATTACCGCGGAAGAAAAATAAGAATCGAGCCGCTGGTCATATAAAAACTTTTTATCGTTGTTACGACCAGTATTTGCGCCATCGTGAATCTTTACGTACATACTGTTTACATTCGCGCTTGTACCATCTGCTTATTATTAATATTTTCTCGGTCGCGATCCGCGACGAGATTATATCGCGTTTTTGAAAGAAAAAAAAAAAGAAAAGAAAATGCAACTTCGATTAAAACGTTGGATTCGGATGGAAATTTATTCAGTTACAGAAAGACTAGAGCCCGTCCTAGTTTTTAAGCTCCATCGTTGTAATCTGGTCATTAGTACAGAAAAAAAAAGAACTTTTTAAACGTTTTGACGAGTTCCAATTGTTCCGTGCGGGATTTTCTTGCGTCCTTACGTTTGCAAAGGCCGTTTAATTGGCAAAGTTTTTCACCTACAAATCACAAATTCCCATCTGGCAGGGAATTTTGTTTCGAAATTTTCTCGGTTCTTGCTCGTTAACGGCGTTCTTGCGATTCTCTCATAGAAAAGAATGGTACGTAAGAATAACGAAAAGTTTAAATCTCTAATTAACGATAAAACTGCGATTAAAACGTAAAAATTTCCGTCGGAAATATTACAGTAAAAAAAAAAGAACGAAAAACTTTTACGATACAATCTGACGTACACAAAACTTCATTTACACATCATACGAATCATTTAAATCTCTAAAAACACACTGTTAAAAAATTGCACGACTTGTACCCCAATATGATTCGTCTCACTGAAAGGCTCAGAAGCAACTTTTTTGCCACAAAATTTTATTGATATGCAAACATTTGAATCGATACGAAACAAATTACAGGCGCGATCGCTCAGTATCAGACAGCGCCACTCCTACTCGAGCTCTACGCCACGCCCCCTCACGAATCACGTGACCCAAATCAACCAATCGCTAATTTTCGTTGCATCAGCGTTGCACCTGAAGAGGCCCGATTTTCTGGGTTACTGAAATATCCAACGAAAATTACAAATTGATCATTTTGACTAGTTTTGATAGTTCTAGCGTTAAACCTAACTTACGAATGATGTTTTCCAGATTTTGTTTCGCCTTCTTATCGCTACGCCACGCCACTGGCAAATTTTTTGCGCTCTACCAAAGGAAGAGGTCTAACGACACGCTAAGCTTTGTTCGGCAGCATTAATTTGATTTCGCATTCGGCAGAAGTTCATCCGCTGGCATAATGTCCTCCTTAGATGGATCCACCGGAGACAACCGGTGATTTCCGTGACAGCGAGGCTACGTCTGCAGAAGCACGCCGAAGATATATGCGTAATGGAATTCAGCCGGATAGGAATACACCTTTATTACGTGCCGTGACTCGGAGGCAAACAATTTCGACAGACAATTTCTATTCAGGATTAGCTTGCCGGCGTTTCGGTCTTACGTAAGCTAATCGAAAACCGCTGATGTCACCACGGACGGCCGCTCGTTGAGCAGAATGAGCGTCCGAGAAAATGCAACAATTATTTGCACCGTCTGGGCGATAGACGAGAAAGGCAAGACAAACGCGTGTTTGCGAAAATTTCCGCATTGTGAGAAATATTATTTCGTTTGAGGTGGTTCAAAAACATATAGAAACATTGAGAAACATTGAGAAACATTGATCGACTTTGGAGATTGGAAAGATTCTAATGCAGTTACCGCAGCAAAGCCATCAGAATCTTCGTAGTTAATCGAAGACGTCGAGAATACTGGCTTCGGATCGATAGGCAAACGATATTCAATTAGACAAAGGGCTTAAACGTTAACGAGCTCGAGATTTCGCCTTTGATATTACCCTGACCCAGATATTACCAGCGTCGACGACAATTCTAACGATTAAAGGCCTCTATTAAAGAAACAAAAACGAGGGAGAGAACGTCTAGGTATTAAGTAAAAAAGGGACGATGAAGATAATCGCGTTGTATTCGATTTGAATTTTACTCGCTCGTCAAAGTTATTCGAATCATCGCCAGAGAGATGTACAGAGGCTTCTCTCGGTTCGCAGAAGCCTCCGCCGTTGAATCAAATTTCAACACAAAACAACTTTCATCCGAGTAAACTTTTAAAGCCAATGAACGTAGCAAATATAAGCGTGTTTGCAATCAGTTGCAAACTCCTACCGAACGCACACATAATTTCCCACCGACCGACGTCTATTCTCGGACCGTGAACGGCAAGCTCCTTGCTCGCGCTTCAGAGACTTAAAGGTGCCACTTGTTGAAAGCGACGAGCAATTTTTGCGAACGATATTTTGTGACTTAATTCGTAAAAACGAAAGCGAACGACAGCCTGAGAAAGAAGTATCCAGAGCGAATATTGATCTTTTTTAGACGAACATACGAATCTATTACGCGCGCACAAAAGAATTGACAATAAATGGAAGGCTTGGAAACAGAGTAGTGTAATTGGGGCTGATTGAACATTTTCCAGTTTTTTTCCCCAGAAATCCGCGTGACATCACAACTAGTGGTCACTCGTTTCGACTCGGACTGACGATATTTTATAGTACAGATTAAAGGTAGGGTGGAATATTAATTACAAATATAACTAACTAAGAATACTTTCAGGACGAAGGGCAAGAGGGCAGTCTCGTTCGATCATTTTTTAGTGAGGTTTTTTTCACTCCTTTCTGCTGTCGATACATATCTTGTTCTGATCGATCACTGGGAAACGAGATTGTTCTACGTATTTTAGTAACGAAAACCAAAGAAAAACCGGTTCGAACCCCTGCGGTCGCGTCAATTTATTACGTAACTGGCGATAGTTACGCTGGAAAGGATCATCAATTAACCACGCTGGGAAACAATGACGGCAAACAGCTGCCTCAGATTCGTTTGCGCAGCCCGATAAATAAATACCGCTCTAAGGAACAATTTAATTTAATTTCAACACTTATATTTCCATTGCGACTGGTATTTACACTACCAACTGATGTTCCAATTACCAATAACCACGGAATTTCATGGCGAACGTTTGTGCAAATTGACATTCTTACGGAGACAACGAAGGGCACTACTGTTCCATTTAAAATCATTACTTTTTCACCTTTTTCGTTCAAACGGACACACGTCTGTAGCAACGCGAATACGCAAAAGCTACTTGCTGCAAACACGATCGATGACAATTCTGGTCGATTAATAAAATTGTCAGTTCGCTTTATAGAAAATTCAAATATTTCTCTATATATTGCCCGGTTGTTATTTGATAGGTTTTATCTTCGCATCTCAACATCTCTCAACATCAACATTCACCCGACATAGACAAATACCGGTGTGTTTTAACTGGCTTTCGTCCGTTAATACAAACCGATTGAATTTGCGGAATTTTCAATGATCGCCAATTTAATTATCCAATGATCCTGATTAACGTACCACCCGGTATAAATTGAAGGTGATTAAATACCATCAAGAGTTGATTCCTAGAATAAAAACGCAGAGATTCTGCCTATTGACCTCGCACGCGGTTTAAATTGATCGTAATTTTTTAGGCATGCAACCGGTCAAGACGATGTGACGTGATTTATTTCCCATTTTTGCCGCGACGATTCGTCACCTTGTCAGCTATACGGTATAATACCGCGGCTCAAAAATGTTACGTTCCACGCAACATTTTGCTTGAAATTTAGGTTAGGTTAGGTTTCCGCAGTTTGCAATTCAGATGTTTAAAATTCTACCCGCGAGGTTGTCTTTTATAGTTGTGCAAAGTGTAAAGTTCGAAGATGCACTGACGTAATTCAGTGGTTCCCAACCTTTCTTTTCTTTGGCTATGTCACTAAGCATCATTAAAATCCTTAAAAACGCGCCGATCCCCGTGACGCATAATTCTTATTATTGAAAAAGTGAAGGAAGCCTGAAAGGTCGTCAACTTTAAGCCTCCAAAGAGTATGACATCTAAATTCGAAAGTTAAATTTTCGTGCAAAAAATTCACCAATTTGACAACTCGAATTCTCGAGTTGCTCCCCCTAGAAAATCCAGGGAACTCCCCACGTTGGGAACCACGAATGTAGTCACTGCAATTATCGCCGGCAAACCCGCGGTGATTCAAGAAGCCGGTGCTGCACGGCTTGCGAGTTCCTATTACTATAATGCTTAATCGTCGCGGTTATCAGTTCGAAACTTGGAGTAACCAAGTCGCCGGTGGCTCGGCTTTGCAAATTCACCTGGGAAGAGCTCGAGTATCCGTCCGTGAAGACAACAGCCTCTTAACGACTTCTCGCTTGCCCGCTATCTATTCGCGAACGGTGATTAACGATCTATGATCTTTTCGGCTTGAAAAATTTCCAACCGAGTTCCATGGAACAGCTTCCGGTTGCTTTACGTTCAATGGAGTGCGCTCACGCTCGAACTGGTAACACGCGGCTTACGCCCGAGTTTGTCCGGAGTGTATTAAAACTTGTTTTGTTGCACAAAGATGACAGGCGAGCCGAAAGAAGCTCTTCTCTTCTTCGTTAGCAAACATTGAAGTTGCTAACCAAGTTAATTTCGCTCAAATAAGCTTGATTATCTTACATCGGCGTTGCATATTGATCAAGTTGCATTAGCCGCTAATAATATTCTCGCGATGCTTGCCGAAGTGTCCGTAAGACTTGAAGACAAGGGACAATGATTAACAATCGATTTTTTGTTACAGGGCACTTTGTCGCTGGCATCGTCGTCCTGGATCCCTTTCGAACGACAGTAGCAGCCGTTGCTTCAACGAAGGTGACAGCGAAATGACATTTTACAGAGTGCCCAAGGAATATCGAACGAGAGACGAAGAGAATAATTCTTGACGTTTTGTTGTAGAACGACAATGTATATATATATATATATATATATATTCTACGGCCGGGTACACAAAATGCAACACAAAGCGACAGATTCAGAAAAAAACGTTCAAGGAAGAAGTTTCGAAGAAGGAAATTAGATTTTGAAATTTATTTCACGTCGTCTAGGTTTTGTACGAAACTCACTTCTGAAGCCAGAAGCCGCAAGATACATGTATCGATGAACGAGTATTGAGATGAATATTGAAATCACAAGAGTATTCAGTGTCGATGAAAAAAGAAATCAAGCTCGTCAAGTTCCTTTATAATCAAGTTGCCGCAAAGCCGTATAAAGACAAGTTGAGTATGATCCACGGAAGACTGACTTGATTGTGCATTTTTCACAGTATTGCACAATCTAATGATCTAAGAGTTCTGTAAGAATTCTAAATTACCTACGATCATTTGTTCTATGACAAACCTCCTGTTCAAGAATGAAATCTATGCGGCATGGTTGTGCGCAGGAAGTATAATGTAATCGATGACGTCTTGTTTTGAAAGAATTACGTCACTCCAACTATTTGCCAAATCCAGCTACGTAACCAAGGATGCTCGCCCTTGCTCCGATGATAATTAATATCTGCTTGGAATCCACGTTCATTATTCACCGCGTAATTCCTTCGGTCATGCGGTTTTTCTTCATTTCTGCCTTCTACTTTCCTACATTTTTTCCGCCTCTCTTTTTCTCGCTGGTCTCTTTGAATGGAGACCCGCTGCTCGTATTTTCCTTAGGTAGTCCGCCCTTGCTGTTTGCATTGAGAGTTTGCATGGGACTGCCGAGTTTTGGAAACTTCGTTCGGAACGAATTTTGAGAAACTCATGAGAAAACACAGATTATTCCAATAATTGGTTTTTCTTTCGTGAATTTGTAGTGGAGTCTTCTGCTTTTTTCTTTAACATATTGATGTAACAACAGACTTATGTAGACATTCTCTACTCAGTTTCAATCATTAAATTACTTCCTTGCAAATAATCAAACATGAACTGAATTTCACTTCAGCTGTAGTCTGATATTCACTATTTATCCTTTGCAAAATTTAATTCCGCGATTGTATTTTTGCAAACAGCGCGCCACGATCGATCCAATAAGAACTGAAATATTACGATATTCGCGCAAGCGGAATCAAACACTGAGTGGCAATCCGATTTTCTCATACGAGGTAACGATATTTTTTCTCTTTTTTTGTTTTCTATAGAAAGACAAACGACTCTTATGTTGACCTTTGAAGCCATCAAATACAGTGCTCGCCGTTGTTGGTACGCTGCGTTTCAACCGAACAACCGAAAGACAGGACGACGCGCCGATATAAAAGTATGGAGAACAACAGCCAAAGGGTAGTGCATTTTATTCAACTGCGAATCGGAAATGTTCCGTCTATGTGCTACGTTTTGATTAAATTGACTTTGATCGCCTCGCCGTTGTCAAAAAATTGTATTTTTGAGTGACAAGTTCCATCCCGGATTTCTACTCTTTACGCGCAAATAATTTTATAACTCACCGTGTGCATGCGACGTGTACAGCCAAGATCTCCAATTCACCGGCAGGTAATTTAGCAAGTATTAGCACGAAGCATTAGCATTAACCGTTGATTCGATTATCAGCGAAGATATGAAAAGGAACGAGTAAGGACGGTAAAGGATTTCGTCCTTCATCCTCAACAACCGTTCGTTATCGCCTCCACGGTGTCCATCAGACACGACTGACGGAGATTAATGGAGGCTGCCGAGTGACGAGAGGAATAAGGGCGCCGCTGCTCGCGGCACGACCCCCCTCCCCCCAATCGATCCGGTTTTTCAGCAAATCGTTCCGCAGTCGTCGACTTCCGTGAAGTCCATCAGTGGAAAAACGCGTGACTCTTTGCTCTTTCTTAACCATCCGATGATTCTCAGTACCAACTGAAAAACAACGAGATTAGAATTAGTCTTGAAACAAAAGTAACGAGTAATGAGTAAAATTGAAAAGGACACCGAGGAAAGGCAAGAGATAATCGTTTCTTTCTTCTTTACATTCTAATATAAATATTTTATTTAATTAAAACTGGATGGTGTGTTTATTGAAACTGGAAAAAGCACATTGAAACAGCGTTGAAATTACGGAATTGTTTAGTCGGCAAATGTTCCTCTTGATTACGATCGTACGTGGTTACATCACTTTGTGGGTTGGTAGAACATTAAGGAAGATATATGATGAAAACAAAAGTGAAAGAATATTACATGGAAATGTAGTTGATACTCGAGAAGATTAAAGCGCAGAGTTTAAGATACGTGCTCCTTTCAGTGGCCAAGAATTATCCGCTGCATAAAATACAATTTAATTAGAAGCTGATGAAGCTCCTTCACTTTCGAGTTTCGAACGATAGAAACTTATGTACCGTTCAATTACAGTTACTTGGGAAATTTGAAATATAATTTACGTGTAAAATAACCTTGTCCCATTTTCTGCATTGGAGACAGAATTTTCCAGGTTTACTCTCCATACATATACATATATGTGAACACATGAACAAATTCGTAATGGACCTACTTCGCATTAGCTTCGTCACGCTCGACCGATTTCTGATCTGCTAACTCTTTCATAGTGTTGATGTTGTCCACCAATCAAAAGCGTGTCACCCCGAAATTCCGAAAACTATTGATTCCACCACTGACGGTAATTATTCATTATGTAGGATCATCAGCATAAAATTGTTATTTTGGTGGAATTAACTATGCCACTGTTGCCCATAACATGTTATTCATTGTTAACGAATAACAATGTCTGACAGTGAGACAAATTGCATTATCTATTACATTAATTTATGAACGATGAAATATTTCATGATGTGCGATAATTTTTGTAACTTTTGACATTAATATTAATAGATTGATCTGTGAATTTAGTTTAACGCGGTGACACCGTTTAATACAAAGAATAATCATAAGAAATTATGATTTGTTGCCAACTGAAATGTGCAGATCTTTCTTTATTTCAAGTTCTTTTAGTTACCTTAGTTCATAAATTGTTTAATGATAATATCCTCAACTGAACGTTAAAAATTTTGATAAAAACACATCTATAATAAACACACCTACCAATTGCTGGAATAGAAAAACGTTGAGGAGAAGCTCGAATTCTTTCGATAGAATAGGAAATAAACTAAAATAATATAAATGCCGTATACCAGGTCGAAAACAAATCCATTTTTCGTCAATTTTTAACGAAAGCTTGCATGAAGCCTTGCTCATCCTCTGCTTTTCTCTCTTACTCTTAAGACATCTTCTTCTTTTAGCGCCAATTTTTATGCAACCTGAAATCCTTGGCCTCTTTCTTATCCTTGTCTTTCATTTTGCTCTCCCCCGATATGCTCTTCTGCTTGAATATTTTCTGTCGCCATTGATTTTTCGCTTCCCTGGATTCTGATTTCTCTTTCTCACGACACTGAACCGATATTAAAACTGTATCAATAAATCGATAATCGAATTTCATTCACATCGAATATTATATCTAGCAGAAATTACCGAAATATCAGGGTTTTTTAGGAAATCTTACATCTAAAGAATGTTTTTTGTTATTATTAATCTTCCAATATTACGTAGGTGTATCAAATATATACAACATACTGATGTGAAAATGAAATCCGAAAGCTGAGAGTTCTAGTCGAGAGAAGAGCAGTGACTCGAGCGTTATAAGAGCAACCTCTGAAAGTGGCCCTTGATCTAGATTGATCTCAGACCACGTGTTACGTACGTATGTACGTACAGTGTAAATAAGGCAGGCGGAGAGATGCACGGAAATCCGGATGTGTCCCAAACGTTGGATAATATCCTGGCTCGTTATCGATACGCTCGTTTAGCATGCAATCCAGTGACGGTGTTAGCAAGGTTCCCAGCAACAAACAATCAGCTACTCGAACCCGTATTCTCTGGATCTATGAAATAAGGTTGGCGAGTTGATCGGTACGAGTTGGACAGAATGGATAAGATAAGATTGAAAAGAACCCAGAATCGAACGCGAAACGCGGAGAATATCTGTCGGGGATCGAGACATCTGCTCGATATTCTCGGTGGTTCTCCCTCTCCGCTAAAGAGTCCGATAATGGGGGGAAAAGAAGAATGAAAGAAGGGAGGCTAAGGAAGAACGAGACAAGCGAAGAAGAAAAAGCCAGGTTGACGGAAGACACTGGTGCACGCCAGAGAAACCGTACTGCCTACGTGCATAAGGTTAGAAAATGAACGAACGGAAAGAAGAGGGTTGCATGATGGAAAGGGACGAGTTTCTGCTGGAACCTCAGGGACGATCGAGGATCTCGTCGAGCCCGTGTCCCTAGCAGGACAGGCTTACGTTCGAGAATACGGTCAAATGCTATACGTCATTCGAGAACCTTTTTCCATGGAATCACCACTCAATGTTTGGATTTCAACACTTTTTTTTTTCGATCGAATTTTTTTTACAATAGATTAGCTAGATTCAGTTGGGAGATTGTTTAATTCAAGACTTGGAAATGCATTATTTAGGTACTTCAACTTTCGAATAATTTTCAATTATTATTATGCTTGTCAGATTCAATACCTGAAACGAAATGTACCTTTGTCAAATGTAATGTGACAAAACGTTTTGTGTCACATTTTATTCATGATTTCGCGAATTGATAAAAAAAGCTTAGGCAGTCTGTTCGAAACTGCAAATAAATTCTTCGTTATTTAAACAAAATAGAACAGAATCACGTAGGAAAGCAACGAATACGCATGCTGGGGATACACAGAGAAGAAACAGATACGAGCGTCTAACGGGTACACCCGTGGCATTACGACGACACTGGTAGGTAGCCTTCAACCTTTCACGCCGTGTCCATGGTTGTCTCTCGCTCGCTTTTACGGGATGGATGCAGAAAGGAAGAGAGAGGAAGTGAAGAGGAAAAAGAAGAGAAAGAGAAAGAGAAGGAGAGAGGAGAGAGAGAGAGAGAAAAAGAAAGAGAAGTACACGGACAAACGGTTGCCGAGTGACTGAACGTCGCTGCGGCGTGGCGCGGGACGGCGGGGCTGTGTGAGTTGCGACGGCGGCGGCGGGAGAAGATGGTTGCCGAGTGGTGGGAGAGGACCCAGAAGGAGAGGTGGTGGGGGAAGCGCCGGTGGTAGGGGAAGATCGGAACGGAGTGGCGACTGGCGAGCCGTCAGTCAACCGTGCTTCGTCGTGGAGATGAGAACGCAACGAGGAATGACGTCGCACGATCCGACATTCGCGCGTCGACGGTGGACACGTTATAAAAGGATGCACGCGGTTCGTTCTACCTACACGTTACCTGTCGCGATCATGGATTCGGTTGCGTTTCGCGGCGAGTAATCGTGGATCATTCCGGTTTGGCGCGGTACGAGAGGCGTGTTTCCCAGGCTGTGCAACTGTGCGGTGTGCTATCCCCGTTTCTCCATCTTCCGCATTTCCTCGCTTCGATTGGAGTATCTCTCCGTGCACGACGAGACTGTGTATCGACCACCGACCGGCACCACGGCGGCCAGGGAGAGCAAGCAGGCCCGGTTCGATTGAAGGAGAGCCAAAGGACGCACCAGCAGCTGAAATCGTGAGTGAAGTCTATTAATAAGAACGAACGGCGTGTGCTCCGTATTTTACCACCGGTGATTCTCGCTAGCTGTCAAGCCCACGATACTCCGTAAACTCCCTCGTTTCGGTATGGGTAATGCGTGTCCGGGGAACCGTTTACCTTGACGATGGCCTCGTGCAGCCAGCTCCTCGTTATACACACATTCCGCATTGTACACATGTACACGGGTTGTGCGCGCACGTACAACACTGGCATAAACACGCACGCTAGCGTGTAAAACTTGGTCGCGTTTCGTCTTTCTATGATTACGACAAAATATCTTGAATCTTGACAGCTATGCAGCGCGAATACCGTCTCTCGGTGAATTCCAGGTGGCGGGACGGGACGTGTGGATTTCTCACCCACGTGCAGTTTGTCTCTCGTTTCTAACTTGCCTGCATTCTCGTCCACGCGATTCCGCGATTTTAACTCTGTCACGCGTACTCTGATTCTCCGCGTACGTCTAACCCCGTAGAAGAAAAGCAACGTTGAACGCGTCGACATGCGACCGGATTGTTTACGCCTTTTCTATTCCCAAACGGTGAATGAACGTGTTTCCAACGTGTACTATACTCGACTCTGGGATTATTTCGAGGCCATATTGGACGCCGAATGACCCCCCCTTTCGATTCTCGTTTCAATGTCACGTTTGTTTCGCAACGACGATTGTTCGACGGATTTGCTTCACTTTCAACCGTCGCGTTTTCAACGTTACGCAGGACGACCTGATCTCGATCGCGAGATTCGATATGGCAGTTCGATATGGTCGCGCTTGCGATTCTCGAAATGACAAAGTGACGCTGCGCAGTGGAGCAATGCGCAGGTATATTGTCAATCGGACGGTTGGGGGGGGGTGCCGCCGTTGGTTTGCGCCCGCGATTCATTTCGTTGATAAAGCCGCAATTTTTGTTCGACTTGTTGCCGCGTGAAATTACACAAAGTCGTGTTGTCTTAACGAGTGAGCAACGAGCCCAGCGTGCAGGCCGGTTTTCTGCGCGTCTCGTGTTCTCGTTGCACGACAGAACCACGACTGATGTATAAACTTCATGGCAGTCCGTGACCCCGAGTGTTTCCTGTTTTTACGAGAAAGGCCCCTGCATGCCTCGGTTCGTTGCCATTCCTTTCGTCTGCGATAGTCGTCATTGCATAACTAGGCGTCGTTGGAAAAACGCACAAAACGCTGACGCGTTAACAGGTAATTTGTCTTTCTTTGTCGAATATTCTCGGCTCGTTGACTCGTGAATCTCTCGTTCGGAAGACGTGAAAAACCCGTCTGTCATTCTGCGGTGGATGAATTTGTAAATACATGTAACGCTTGATTCTTTTATTATCGATGATACGTTATACGTCTCGTCCTTGTCTTAAAATGTTAAATGTACAGGTGAAGTATGTACATGCAAGGTTATTAATTGAAGATTATAGGTGTTATAATTATTATTTGAAGGTTTTATAAAATTGAACGTTCGGACGATATATTTTAGACGGTATTCGTTTATTTTTGGAAAATGTTCTTAGCAAGTATCGTGAGTGAGTCTACAATGATGCATGCATTATTTATTACCAGAAAATACGTGATTAAGTGTCTCTTTTCACTACATTTGCCCCTGCATAAAAGTTATAATCACATAAAAGAGCAGTTTTTTAACGCTGTGTCTGTGTGCTTTTCATTCGTACGTATCATCATTTGATATTTCTAATCATTCTGGCAACTATTTGTATAATATCGTTAGCTCCTTCGTCAATAACATCATAATTATATTTGAAAAAGCCAGAAACAACAATACGGTCTATCAGAGCAGGGTCGAACTGTCTATTTATCCTTTTGTTCCTTTTTCCGAGTGCAGGTTTTACGGGCTGCACTGCAGCTGGTCTTTCTTGTTGAATTCATCGCTGATACGCGTCGGCCGTGCGTAAATATCGGTCCTCTTTGGAGAAAGAGAACTCGGTCAAGTAGCAGGCAGGTAGGCTGAGACTCGTTGGGGGCAAAGGTCGTCAAGTTATTACCTGGCAAAGAGGTTCGGCCTGGTCCGTTTCCATTTGGCTGGCGTTGCACGCGTCCAGGATCTCCTCTCTATCCGTTCGCTTGTTGCCAGGCCGACAATGGACCGAACTGGACCGTCCCACAGCGGTTTTCACTGCGAAAAGTTAAAATGGTTTCGCGTGCTTGTTTGAAAATAAAAAAAAAAAAAAAAGAAGAAGAAAGAGAGAAAGGAAAGGGAGGAAAGGAAAGAGGGAAACGGCGGGTAATAGCGACGTGGCCAGACCGAAAGATGGAGCGATAAATAACGGAGGGTAAACAAGATAGAAGAACGAAAGATGCGAGAGCGGAAAGTCGGCTTAAATTTTATTCACTGTCCTCAGTTTACTTTTCTGATTTCTCTTCATTGTTTTTTGTGTGATTTATTCTTTTCTTTATTTTTTTTGTGTGTGGACGCTGTCCTCTACCACATCGGCTTTCGCTCTTATTCTCTCTTTTTAGGTAATTGGAGCACCAAGTGCGGAAGTGAAGGAGGAAGACCACAGAATGCAATTTCCTCGAGGCACGAAGTAGATGTTCCAGTGGACTGCGATGCTCCATTGCTGGCCAACCAATGCGTCGCGGACTCTTTTTTCCTCAGAAGTTCGCTGCTCCCTTTTTCTCTTTCGAACCGCGACATACAGTCGGATACTTGTTTTTTTTACTTGGACCAAGTCGATTCTCATTGCGCCGTAATTTTCATAATTCTTGCGTGAACTCGAGGCGCCGTACTAGCGATCACGAATAGAAATCGAGGTAGAACTAGATGACGAGAGAGAGAGAGAGAGAGAGAGAGAGAGAGAGAGGAGCGTACAATCGGAAACGGTAATTAAATTACGCGTACCTACAGTCGATGTTTCCGAGGAACTTTATGTTCCACAGACAATCCGTCTGGCAAATGCGAGAAAAGAGAGATAATGTGAATATCGTGTATTTGAGATGTATCGTTGCCAGAATCGATAATCAGAGATTTAACAATTCGTATTTACAATCGTCAGTATTGACCTTTATGAATGGAATAAGGGACGAAGTAATATTTAAAATATACATTGAACAAACACAATTAGATACAAAACAGTAAAGCCTAAGATTCCTCACTCTCTCAATCACTCTCTTTACTAGTCTGAACTCGCTATTCTTTTCTCTCCCACGTCACGATTCCTTCTCGACGAATGTCAACTCTGCGGCCCAGTCTAGAAACAAAAATACAACATACCAGATACGACACACATATACGTGTCGTACATCTACACCACAGGCACACTCGCATTCATACACATAAAGCCAACACACTCACATTGGCTTTATTCTATTTTGACAAACATAAACTCTTTTACATTTCTTAATAACGCAGGCCCACTCAATGCTTTCGTCATACAATCTGCTGTTATATTCTGTCTTGGAACATGCATTACTCTCACTGAATAATCTTTCACAATCTTTCACTCTCGAATAAAATAACATTTTCTATTCAGTATTTTTGACCTTGTTTTAAAACTCCCACTGTTCGCTAGTTTCACACAGCACTTAGATTATCACATTTTAACTCTTTATAGACGTCATTAGACACTCTTAGTTCTTTTAACACTTCACTTATTCTTTCAATCCTTCTGACATCCATTCCAACTCACTTTCAGTGGATGATAGGGCAACTGTCCCTTGTTTTTTTTGCTTTTCCATTGTATAAGGTCTCCATTTCGGTAGACAAGTATTCCACTAAATGACTTTGCGTCCCACGTGCTGTCCGTTTCGCATCTCACTCCCTTTACGTTTTCCTTCCCTTACTCAGTTTTATAATTTATCGTTCCTTTTAGGTACTGAAAAACACGCTTCAGTGCCCTCATGTGTATCTCTTTGGGACATTTACTAAATTGCGATAGACAGCTAAGCGAAATGATATATCTGGTCTCGCTGCCACACTGAGATACTCCAAACGCCCCAATAGCTCCTGATACGTTTTTTGATTACTTATTGGACTTTCTTCGTCCTCGCTCAATTCTTGATTAACATCCACCGGAGAGCTCATTTCGTTACTATCATTCTTCCATACATTTCTAACAAGTTCTTCATATAATTTCTTTGACTGATGAACAGTTTCCCATTTTCCCGAGTTAATTCTATCCCAGGTACCTGTTTCGCCTCACCAAGATCCTTCAGTTCTATATAATTCTCCAATTTTTTTATATATTTCTCCTCGAACGAGTCCGTACTGCTCATCATCGACATGTACACCACAGTACAAGAAATCATTTTGCTGTTTGACATAAAACAGACAAGGATCATGTGTGCACTGTTTCAGTCCAATCTTCTGAAGAAGGTTATTCAAATATTCGTTCTAGCATCTACTTGCCTGGCCTGTCTTAGACCGTAAATGGCTTTTCTTTAATTTACACACTTTTTCGGTATTAGTTTCATATCCTTCCATTGGTAATTCCATATAAACCTCTTCATCTAATGAGCCATGCAAAAAGGCTTTTCCACATCATAAACTTTTAATTTCTTTTGTACTCTGCACACATGCTGAATAACAGTCTTGTTGTTTCCATCCTTACTGTTGGTCAAAGCCTGGTCTTTGTGCACACCCCATAGCCAATAGTCGTGCTATAAATCTTTTTTCCAATGTGATCGAGTCTTCTTTAATAGAAAAAACTCCACTTTCATTCTATCACGTTTTTCCTTTCGCGACGCGCAATAAATCTTTCATCAAACTTTGTGTTGTCTCAGTGATGCCATTTCATCTTTCATCATCGCTCCTCCCCATTGTTCCCATTTCGGACGACTGCTTCGCTTCTCTCACCGTGCTCGGAATTTTTTGTCCATGACATTTCATTGCCCTCTTAATTTTGTCCTCATTAATCTCCTCACACCCCCCTTTCTTTAGTCCAATTTTTTCCTGTATTCCTAAATACTCTCTCGTTTGTATTTCTTCTCTCGTAATCCCCTTTGTTCCTCCCTCTTTTTTCTACTCGTATTAGGCTCTTCTGACGGTATATTCATCTCTTGATTATTATCATCCACTTCATCTCCATCATTGCCCAAATTTTTTTCTCTGGCACGCTAACAATGGCTGCTCTCCCCTTCGCTCACTCTTCCTTCTTTTCTCAAATTTACGTTGTTTTGCTTCTCCTTCAAAATTATCTCTATGTCTTTACTTTCACCCTCTTCACTTCCAAATCCAATTTCCAACACCATAATCAAGTACATTACGGTCATCGCCATCATCGTTTTTTGTCTCTTTATGATGTAATAGATCCCAGCCATTCTTATCTTCGTCCAGATTTCACATCCATTCGCATTTGTTTCCTACTTCCTGTTTCAGGTATGTATATCCGGTATATTTTGTCATCAGTTAGTCTTACCCCATGAAAATTCCCTTATTAACTCCACCATTTCCTAATACATCCGCACATCCAAACCTCTCATATGTATGTTGTATGTTTGTGTGATTTTATTATACCAAATGTCCATGTACCTGAGATTTCACCTGGTGTATTTCTCTACAGCTAGTTTGTGTTTGTCTCGCTATTTGCTGCTGTGCTCCCCAAAATTTCAACCTTTAAAGTATCCTCTAGGCATCGTCCTTGTTTCAATTATCGTTCAGAGTTTGTTTCCTCTTTCTGCAATTCCGTTACAATGTGGGGGCATTGGAAGACTCAATTGTACAATACCTTTAGTTTCGAACCATTCTCTCAGATTTTCACTCAAATAGTGTTTTCATTCAAAATAATTAATTTCTGTAATTCTTCTGGGACTTCTCAGTCTTCTTATTCAGTAACTGCATAAATATCATCCTGGAATAGTCGTCTATTACGGTTAATATATAGTTTTTCTTACCGAATGTAGATGGTTTTATGGGCCCTATTAGATCAGTGCTCCATAATTCGATTTGTCCTCCTTCCTTCATGTCTTCGATGCGATCCTCTTCAAGTTTTTCCAGTTGCTTGACATCCCTATCACCAAGTTTTCTTTCTTCGTTTCTTCGACGACTTCCTTGTTCGCGTGACCCAATCTCTTGTGCCACGCATCACTTTCCGCTATCACCGTTGCAGTTCTCTCATTTACTAAAAATGTTCTTACGATGAATATGAATCTTCAACTCTCACCGCAGTCGTCGCAACTTTATTTGGACGTTTATATACTATCGCTCCGAATTTATTAATGGTCACATTATATCTTCGTTCGGTTATTTTCGCAACTGAAAGAAGATCAGAATTTAGTTCCGGCACAGACAGTACATCTTTAAATCGCGAAGTATTTTTAGTCGAAGATTGTTTTACTTTTCGAGATCAATATTTTACCTTTGTCAGCTAAGCTAATCTGTCTTTTTCCCCGAAACAAATTCTCAAAGATACGTTCATTGTGACTGATATGACTCGTAGCTCCAGAATCTAACAACCACGTACAACATCGATCATTCTCGCACTCACTCACATCTCACTCATATTTTAACAATTTCACGAATATCTGATCCCCGCAAACTGAAATAATAACGCATAGATGTGAATATTCGTCAAATTTAACAAATTTCTTT